>BSBN01000087.1:12422000-13633000 GCA_027924645.1 Cunninghamia lanceolata
CTCACACCTTTTACACACTTTACAACTAAATCCATCCTCTATATATATCCGCACAAGTAATTTCATCATCTTTCTAGTCGGCATCCGGAACAGTCTAGTTTCTTACAAACTTAGTTCTGTCGGCTGAATCCTTGCTCACCAAGCAATGCGGATCAAGCATATACTTGTAGATATCATCAATTATGTCGGCCAAACATGATTCATGCCTCCGCAACCTTTATCATCATCTGTAACACATCCGGAAAGTAGTTTGATACTCTGTCAGTCAGTTCTTCCTCTGTTTTCACTGTCTCTCAGGAATCCGGTACTCAACTATTCATATCTTTTTCCTTGTCCATCTCCGGAGGCTAAATCCTTGGAATATACTACTCAAGATAGTCCTCTTGACTTCCCCAGATCCGCACTGTGCCAAGACACTTCCTCTGAGAGATCCGGACCAATCTGTCGGACCTTGCCACATGCTCTGTTCTTGTTCACCGGACCACAACAATCTTCAATCTGACTTCCGGTAGAGATATATCATGACTTGCGGATATGTGGAATGACCTTTGTTGCCATCAATGACAACAACCATGAATCCATATAGTGTCTCTTGCCAACAGGTATAGGTACCGATACTTGCATAAGAGATGGTGACAAAGTGTTATTTATAACTTTTGCATATTTAGTGACTGGCATAATATTGGTTTGTACAATATGTGCTAAACCATGGATCGCATTAACACCATCTTGTCCTTCTTTTATCAATTCTCTTATGTAATGAATTGCAGGAATAACTTCCTTAGCTATCCTCTCATTTTCCATAAATGTTTGGAATTCGGCTAACTCTTTATCAAGTTTATCTATTTGTTCATCAGATACATGTATTGTCTCCTCAATAGTGTCATCAACATCATGAAAAGGTTGCTCTTCCATTGTACTTGTGATAGGTATAGTATCTTGTAACATTTGTGTCTCTCCTTTTGTAAAGAAGCTGTTCAGTGTACCAATTTCTTCAAGAGCACTAGATCCCATCTATCTTATGCTTATTCTTAAAGGAATATTTCTATTAGGGAAGCAATTTATAATATTTATGCAACAATATGCAAAAACTAATAGAATAAACCATAGGAGCAGGATACTTTGAAAGGTGAAAAATGCTTGATTTTTCAACTTTTTTCAATGCAAACAACTAAACAAAGAGGTGTTGTGAATATTTTACAGAGGGAAATCAAATTATATGACTGAAAACAGTCCACTAATGCAATAATACCTTTCACAACATGCTTTTGAAGCAACTCTAGAGAATCGATAAGTCCAAAACTAGTGAAAATAGGCCAAAATATGCAAATTTTCACCAAATCTCAATGCAAAAGAGTAGGGCAGCGGGTGTTGTAAGGAAAATGATGATGGAAATCAACTTATAACAGTAATAACAGTCACCTAATTCCAAAAAATCCATTACAACATGCTTCTAGTGCCTCTCTAGATCAAACCCTAGTGCAAGGATAGCAAAAATATGCCGATTTTTCCAAAATTTCACTGCAAAGGCTCAAAATAAAGGGTGTTTTAAGGAGATTGAGAAGGGGAATAAAATGATAAGGCTAATAAAATACAATTAGTTCAATAAAATCCCTTACAACTTTCTTAGAGTGCAAATCTAGCAAGATGATAGGCTCAAATCTAATGAAAAATGCAAGTTTTCAAACCCTAGACATGGAATTTCACAAGGAGGCCACTATAATGCAACACTACCATTATATATCAGACCTAATTAGTGTTTTGAAAAGGTAGTAAAATCTGAGACAAGATTTTGACTACAACCCTAGCTCATGCAAAACTAGGTTTTCATGAAAAATTCAAAATTTCAAGTAAATTTTGACAAATCAAGCATGCAAATGAAATGAAAATGAATTGTAAATGATGAATTTCTGTATTTTGGATAAGATATAATGCAAATAACATAAATTAATTTAAATTAAATGCCAATTAATTCAAATTTCACAAAAGTGCAAGTCTAATATGCCAATTTTTGCAAATTTTCCAAATTTTTCAATTTTTTTTTGTATTTTTTCGAATGCAATATTGAAAATAATGAATTGAATGATGATGAATTTCAGATCTGATCAAAAAATTAGAGAATTAATTAAATCCAATTGAATGAATGCAAACTATGTCCAAAAATCAAACCCTAGAATGCAATTTTTTAAAATTTCCCAAATATATCAATTTTTTTGTAAATTTTCCAATGCAATAGAATGAATGAATACAAATTTGTCAAACAACACTCAGCAAGGTGCCAAAAATTTCTAAACATAGGTTCACCAAAATGTTTTGAGGTAAAAAGGATGAGGGTTAATGTTTTATTTAGTTTGAATCCTCCTTTCCACAAAACATTCCAAGGGCTTTTCAACTGAGTGCTTCTCCTATCAAGAGGAGAGTTAGCTATCAGGTTTGAGTTGCCACTTGGTTTTCTGCTGGGAAATTCAGATGTGATCACACAAGATTGCCACTTAATGCTTTTATGTCCTTAAAACCCCAATTTAAGAAAACAGTAATCAAATCTACGAATTACGACAAATGCTATAGGAAATAGACAGAGGGCAGAGAACCTTAACTCACTATTTTTTGCAGTCAGAAAATGGGAAAATCTGGGACAATGGTGATGGTGCCCTAGTCCAATGCATAACTTTTTTTGCACTATCCTGATCTCCTTTCGACACTGATCTCTACTATGTCTGCTATTTCCCATGACCTGAAAACGGAGGACAAGGTTGATGGCGCCCTTGTCCTGAAAAGTTGAACAGTGTTCGCTTCTTTTTAGATCCAGAATCTTCAATGTCTGCCTTCTGTCTCTGCAACTCCACTTTCTCTAGATCCAAAACCTGTAACCTGCAATCATAAGGAGTGTGGGAGGGGGTTGTGGTGTTTAGAGGCTTGCCTCAGTCAAGCCCTGGAGAGACATTCAAGTCTTCTGAACATCGTTGTCAGAGAGAGTGTGTGCCCTTGGGAGCAAGAGGCAAAAACCAAATGATAATGATTGATAAAGCACAATAAATGATACATTGATGATGAAGCTCTCATGGAAAGAAGAAGCTCTTCAATGCCATGAGGAGAAGATGTAATCCAACCTACAAACAAACACATAATAACAATGCTATGCTCTGCAACACAATGAAGATCACAAGTATGCCAATAGGTCTTGAAACATAAACATCCTCTAGTTTACAAATGATAACCTAAACATGCTTATATATACAACTATTAAGATTCCCACCAAGAATTTTGTATTTGAAACTTATGATGTCAGCCTGGAGACCAAATAACAGTCACAAAAATTAACATTTCAAGTTAGGGCAAACCCAAAATAGGGCTAGACTAGGGCGCTAGCGCCCTTGTCCACCCCCTATCTTTGCTCAAATTTTAGTGAAGTGCAGCCCCCTAGGTCCTATTTGCCACAAGACCCATGGGTTTTCTCATTGGGAGTTTGATTTAACATGCAAAATGCTCTAAATGCAAATCTAAAGACCTGAGAGCTAAACCTTTAGGAAAAAGCCCCCAAGGGTGCATTTTTCTGACATAACAAACACAATCATATTATATAAATTGATCTTCTCCACATTTCATCATGAGCTCTTTTTTTGCTGTAAGTATATTCGCACAATATCAATTCTATCTTATAATTCTCTACCTAAGTTTTCTTCAACGACTTTAATTCTTCATATATATATCTTCTGCAAGCTTCAAAAACTTTCTCCTTTGTCAGCCAAGATGAAATGTGTAGTGGCCATAACAGTCGGCTCCCAAACATATAAGGTAAGTAAAATTTCAATGCGGTTCAAGAGCAAGACATAATCAGGGCCTATCATACTTTGGCATACTCTTTCACACTGGCACACACTCCAAAACATATGGCATAACCATCACCATACATCAGGTTGGCACAACAAACCTTTACTCTTCCTTACATTTAAATCCAAACCAAAAGAGGTACAAGAGGAGATAAAATTACATCATGCGGACCACTTACTGAACATTATGTGACTTTTAAAACATTCTTGTATACTTCTCTTATCATCTCAAGATGTTTGATGCTAGCACAAACACTTGATCTCTAATGTCGGTGTCCTTAACATCCTCTGCTTACACAATCTTAAGATAAGGCCACGAAGACCATACTTGCGGTGAACACAATCACTTGAAACTTGATCATCACATACCTCCCAATCATAAGAACTTGTAATTCAATTAGCAAGACCAATTATCATTATGTGGTGAATTGCGATAACATCAGCTATCTTCCTTTGCTTACTTTATTTAGCACTAAGGCATGCCTTCACACAATAGACTTTGAAGATGCAACTGTGGATCATATAAATACTTGAGACTTGATAATTGCATACCTGACACTCATATTTAATTTTTCTCCAAACCCCCAAGTCATATCTTCTTCTGCAGAGAAATGGGGAGCATTCTCTTGTCCTTTCGTGACAGTTCTTACTCTGTTTCATAACTGCCTTCACTCTTTTGACCTTCAAATATTTTGCGGTATCTTTCCTATTCTAAAATTTGAGATCTACATTCCTTGCACCTATTTTTGCTTGTCTTCCCATCAGGGTAGAATCTTCAACAACGGGGATATGCAATACATTTATCTGAGCCCATGATTCCTTTGCTGACTAGAACTTAGGAAAATTTATTTCAAAATTTCACAACTTTCTTTATCCGATGGTAATCATTTTGAGTTCATATCATCATCATACAAAATGAATCCAACTCAATTCATAACTAAGATATGAACTTTAGTAGATAAGGTATGACTGTGTACAGATGATACTTGATAGGCTATTGTGAGGACCTAACACTTTAGTTGAAAAATATCAGTTTATCGACTGGGGTAGTGTCGAAGGCTGTATGCAATAGGGAATGTGGTTTGGATAACTCATCTAGAAAAAATTTCCTAAATGTTTAAAAAGACTTAAACATCATGTCAAACTAGAAAGCACTTGAACTCTATACTAGAAAGCATATAAACTCTATACTAGAAATTCATACATGCAATTTTTACTATGAACTCGAATAGTGACTAATCCTATAATTACACACACGTTCAAACTTCCAACTAATAGTTAACAACAATTTAAAACTAAAGCAGATGCTTTAGAAATATTTAAACAAACAGAGCTCTAAGAATTAACATCTTAAACATCACACCCTGCAGGCTCACAACATAAAACTAAACATAAAATAACACTATCTGAAATAGAACATCCACAGAAATAGAAATACTTATCTACTCTACAATCCCATGAGTGGCCAGCTCTTGGGAGAAATTCATCTTTTAACTCAGATCACATTCAATTGTTTTCACAGCAACATGATAACTCCATTCATATCTTCATAACTCAAAAGGAAATACTCAGAATAACACTATTTGCATTCATGGGAATATTGTAGAATATAACTCATCGATTATTTGCCAAAAAGAGATATATTGATATTCAGTCCTCACACAGTATGATACATATATCCATGTTTTGAGAAACTAACTAAAACTAAACTATTATGAAATCCTATATTCTAGATGGTGGTAAAATGCCATTGAAAAAGTCTTATAACAGAAAAATATAAATTTAACTATTGATGTCTTTGTGGAATAAAAACATATAAAAGGCTCTGAGTGGAGCCATAAAGTCTCAGATAACCAATAGAAGTAAATAGAAAAAGAGTCTCCAATCAATGCACGCCTAAAATTTCTGGTGCCCTCAACTTTCGGCGCACTTGACCCCAGCTTCTTAAAGTCCACTCCTCTTGTAGGCCATGCATTAATCTTGCACAATTACTCAACTCTACATACCATTATATCAACATTTAATAGCTAATTTCAATCAATTTAGGAAATAAAGATTTGTACAACATTTCATTAAAAATAGATAAATATTGCTTATAAAAACAAACAAATTGGCAAGGCTAGGGTGAATGGGCAATGCAAAAAGGGTTATTTGTTTTATCAAAGGAATGAGGTTGTTTATACCTCATCAACACTGATCCAACTCCTTTACTTCACAATTATTTGATCAACTTTCTTTGTCTACTCCTTTGAGTATTTTAGCACATATTCATCACTTTACTTTCCTGCCCCACAATGCTTATCCTATTGTCTTCATTGATCGTCATACTGCTGCAATCTCCTTGGACATCATCTGCAACCTTCTACACTGCAGCACTTCATACCACTATTGAAATCAATGACAACTTATATGCAAAATCTCCCCCTTTGTCATTGATAGAAACATTTAACATGATATACATGTATTTCTCCCCCTTTGACATCAATGACAAAGGGCTAGTGGTCTTCTTCTATTTTAGAAAAAAACAAGTAGGCCCCCTCTATCTGAATATTTCTTATCAACTTTTATCAAGCAACTTCCCCTAAGGGGTAGACTCAGTCTCTTCAAAAACTGGAGTCAGAAAAAAATGGTTCTTCATTTTCATGAATGCTATATATATAGAGTGCCTATTACTTATTACTCCTAACTTATTCACTGCATATCTAAAAAATCATCAAAATTTGTCTTACCTTCACAGAATTTTCTATTTAAATGGAAGGTAGAACATTATTATAGATTACTTTCAACTAGGCAAGTGTGGTGTCCCAGTTCTTCTTTCCAGAGGATAGGATGTGTAGTTGAATTTCAAACTGAATGTATAAATCTTCTGCATCCTCTTGAGTGGTTGGCACTGTATACACCTAAAAATGGCTTGAGTCGAATTAAATAAATATTTTAATATTTATTTATTCCTATTCTTCTATCAATAAATAAATATCATAATTTATTTATCTGATTCACATTTCTCTTATTCCTCTAATATTTAAATAAAATCAATTTATTTAATTAGGTACCCTAATTCCTCCAAATGTCTCATCTAATTAAATAATTCTAAATTATTTAATTAATCTTAAATTCTTCTATCCCAAAGTCCTAAATTCTATAATTCCACATCACTTTCCACCTCACCATGTTGCACACATAATTAAATATTTTAATGTTTAATTAGCTAATTACCCTCACCCACATGTCCTATTTATCCTCTAGTCATCCCTATTTCTTCTCCACTTGTGTCCTATTGTCTCTCAATCATCTCCAAGGACAAAGACACTTGTATTTCTAATTCTAGTTCATATCTCACATTCCAATAGATCAAGAGTCCTTCCTGTTAGACTTAGGGCACACAACTGAGAGGGGGGGTGAATCAGTTGTTCAAAACTTTCTCCAATTAAACACTTAAGTCTTCTTTAGTGATTAGCTGTATATTAATCATAAACCATAATGCATTCAAATCAAGAGCAGAAACATATCAACACATAAGACACCAAGATTTTGACGTGGAAAACCCGGTTAAGGGAAAAACCATGGGGTGATTAACCCAAGATTGTATTCTCTGTTAGAAGAATAGAAAGAACAAAATGGCACATGCCAATTAGGGCTCACTGCTCGAGCACACTGCTCACAAGAGACTCATTGCCTACAAGAGACACACTATCTACAAAGAAATAAATAGCAAATACATGAACTGGAGAATAGCATCTTCACCATGCTTGAATCAGTTCCATTTAAGCCCAATACTTCTGCTCTGCCTTTCGCTCTCCTCCTTGCTACCACACTCTCATCACCACAAGGACAACTTCAAATTGACTTCACAATCCCTTATTTATACAAGGCATCAACTTAGGAATGATCATCTAAGTCGGCAAACATTCATAAGATTCTCTGCTAGATAGATAACTCATCCGATTGGCCAGTCTCAGGAAGAACACCATCATCCAGTGGTTATTCTTCAAATGCGCACTCTAACTTCAATGCAGACCACCAACATGAACTGGACACAATCCAAAGATCACCACAACCTTTCTAGAAACACCAAGAGCATCCATACTTCATCTTCTTGCTTGAATTCTTCTCTCCTTCATCCGGATCTTTAAGAACACAGTCTGTCATTACTGTCACAAAGGAATAGGCACTTTCAGACCTTCAAACCACAAACCAATAGAGTTGACACTTCACAAGGACGTTCTCAACACTCCCTCAAATCCACAGAATGGGATAATGCATTTTCAGATCTCACCGGACCTATCTGTGTCACTCTGTCACCTCTGAACACCTGCCGGAGCCGGTTCTACTTGAGCGACCATAACTTCTTCAGATCTTCATGCGGACCTCTGAAAACTTGACTGGATCATCTCAAGACTCATATCTACAAACCCTTTGAACCACAACCTCTAATCTGCATCTTAGCTAGGATCTCCACTTCACTATCTCCATTGCTCCTCTCTGCTCATCCAATCCTTCTCATCAATGCAACATGAGTATGTTGACATCAATGACAACACCGGTTAGACCCATACTTTCAACACTTCCACAATCTACTCATAGTCTTCCACTTCTAACTCACAGGTCATTTGTGAGCACAATGACATGTGGCTCATGGATCAACTTATTCCTCTACCTTGTAAATGTAGTGGGAAAATTTTCCATGATTATCTCCCCCAACTCCATCTCAACCGTACACATCACAAATAATTCCTCTAGTCATGGATCTATTGACACTTGGATCTTAGCCTCCTCAAGCCTATAAAAACAAGGCTCTCACACTCATTTTTAGATCTCAAGCTTTAGTAATCTTACTCTACAGAAATCCTACCAGCGTGCCTTTGGAAAAGTATCCTCATTGCACTTGCATAATCTCATTATCATCACAATCATCCAACCATGTATCCATATCTCCTTTATCCATCATCATAGAGTTGCATTATTACTTTCATATCCATTGCACAATCCAATCATAGCCATTCTCCTATTGTCATCTTCAACAGTAAGGAAGTACAACTTCTAAGAGCTAAAATCATATATAAGATTAATAAGAGATAGGCAACAATGGAAGTTACGAGGTGAATCAGTCTACGAAGGTAATATCTTTGTTTATTGTATTTGCATCAATTTCATTGAGTTATTGGATAATAAGTAGTTTAATATTGTTGTTCATATTTCCTCTAACATTTTTGGTAATATCTTTGGTCAATGGTCTTTGTCTCTGTCGAAACTCTTTGCATCTCTGGTCTTTTCTCAAACTCCATCGACCTGTGCTCCAACCTGTGGGCGTTGACATTTTCTTTTGAAGAGGTATTTGTTTATTGCAGGTCACTGAGAGAGGACATCTCTGTGAAGAGGACGAAGGCTAGCCTTTATACAAGGCATAGGCCTCCTAAGAAAATCCGCAACTTTTTTTTTTCTGCAGTCAAGGCCCTTTACACAGGCATAAATCTTCACATGGGGCAATTTTTCAGAGGCACTGGTTGCCCAAATTTGCATCGATCTCGACCCTGTTCTATGATCTTTTGGCTCTCCTGTCAAGCGTGATTTGCTTCTAGATCTAGGGTATAATTTACTTTAAGAGGCTATTGTTCAAGATCTCATCTGCTTGAGGTTGTCGCTTCAACATTGTTGGTCGCCATTCAAAGTTTTGAAGCCTGAGTTATCTCAGGTCACATCAAGCATCCATCCAAGTCCATGTTTTGAAGGATCGTGGCCACTCAAGTTCTCAAAGATCTCAAAGCTCCTACGTTTCACATCACTATCTTTATGCATTTCAAGCTTTATTTTCTCCATGTGACTCGATGTTGAATATGATAGATTTTTAATCGTGACAATCAAGAGGTGAATCAGTCTACGAAGGTAATATCTTTGTTTATTGTATTTGCATCAATTTCATTGAGTTATTAGATAATAAGTAGTTTAATATTGTTGTTCATATTTCCTCTAACATTTTTAGTAATATCTTTGGTCAATGGTCTTTGTCTCTGTCGAAACTCTTTGCATCTCTGGTCTTTTCTCAACCTCCATCGACCTGTGCTCCAACCTATGGGCGTTGACATTTTCTTTTGAAGAGGTATTTATTTATTGCAGGTCACTGAGAGAGGACATCTCTATGAAGAGGACGAAGGCTGGCCTTTATACAAAGCGTAGGCCTCCTAAGCAAATCTGCAACTTTTTTTTTTTCTACAGTCAAGGCCCTTTACATAGGCGTAAATCTTCACATGGGGCAATTTTTTAGAGGCACTAGTCGCCCAAATTTGCATTGATCTCGACCTTGTTCCATGATCTTTTGGCTCTCTTGTCAAGCGTGATTTGCTTCTAGATCTAGGGTATAATTTACTTTAAGAGACTATTGGTCAAGATCTCATCTTCTTGAGGTTGTCGCTTCAACATTGTTGGTCGCCATTCAAAGTTTTGAAGCCTGAGTTATCTCAGGTCGCATCAAGCATCCATCCAAGTCCATGTTTTGAAGGATCATGGCCACTCAAGTTCTCAAAGATCTCAAAGCTCGTACATTTCACATCGCTGTCTTTATGCATTTCAAGTTTTATTTTCTCCATGTGACTCGATGTTGAATACGATAGATTTTTAATCGTGACAATGCAGAGTTTGGGTGTTTGTCACTGTTTCATGCCAGCGGTCGCCCTTTCTACATGCCCTCTCACTTGCCATTGTGACCAATTGTTTGTAGATTCATAGTGTGCATGGGACGTGTTTAGCTAACTTTAGTTGCGGGTATCATGGATCGTCATAAAAATGTATTCCAAAACTGCTGACATTTGGTTTCTTTTGTAGGTTTAGGGTTATTTTAGACATCATTTTAATCTTGCATTACAAATCATTGCCTAGTTTAAAATAGGAAGAAATAATTCAATCTTGCATTACAATCTTCATCTAGCTTTAATTAGGAGTAAATCATTGTTCATGCAACTTGCACACCAACCTTCATCTAGCTTTAATTAGGAGGAGTAAATCATTTGTTCATGCAATCTGCATACAATCTTCATCTAGTTTCTAATTAGGAGTAAATCACATCATTGCTCATACAAATTGCATACAAATTTCACATAGTCCCAAACTAGGTGGTTAAAATTGAACAAATCTTTCAAACAAATATGGCATTTTCAAATCCACATCTAGTATAAGTAGGGGAAAGTAACTTGATCAAATCTTCAACAACAATCTTCACATAGTTTGTTTAGGAGGTTAAAATCAACCATCTTCTCTTTTTATGCTATCATGTCAATCTTGTGCTTGATAGGTTAGATCACACTTAGATTAACTCTATGAGGTTAATGATCGAGTGTCTACTATGCTTGAAAATGGTGATAGGACTATGCTCTCCACTCTTTGGGTGATCAAAATGCCAAACTCATCGTTTTATTTGTGTAACCTTTAGAAGAGGCCCGCCCTTGGGATTGTGTTTCTTCCAAGTGGGATGACCTCGAGCGATAACGGGCTAAAGACAAGCCACTTCCTAGTCACTATAAATAGATTGTGTTTGTGACGAAAGTCACAAACAATAGGTGCTGTTGTGTTATACTGATGAATGTTTCCTAGAGTACCCTTGTGGTGCATTTAAACCTGTTAGAGCCTAACCTCTACAAATTGGGAAGCCTCCTAAACAGAGTGAATCACCGCACGTATAACCACCAGAATGGATGCCCAAACTAAAAGCCAATTGTTTTAGAAAGCCAAAAACCCCTATTTGTTGATGTAGGAGGTCGGACCTCTAAAAAAGTCCAATGTCATACACTCATTTAGTGTGGAGACATAAAATCCGACTCTTCAGAGGGATTGTAACTTGGTATGCGTGAGAAGTGAGTGCACTGTAAGGGGGAGCCAGTGCTATCAAGTTACTAACTATCTGCCTTTATGTAAGTGGCTGGAGTAAAATCCAAGTTGGAATTCGATGAATATTGCCCTTGCCATCCTTAGGATTGTACTTGTTTGTTTTCATATTTTATCAAAAAATGTATAAAAAAATCATGACAACTTCTTGTTTATTGTGTTTTCTGGCAATAACTTGAGTCAAAAAACAATACCACAAACTTTAGGGCATCCTAGGAAAATGTGCACAAACAAGCCAAACTGACAAACTGAGACAAAAAGCAAAATTTCTATAGTCCTGCGCATACACTGAATCTTGCTGCACATTCACTGTTGCTGTGCATTCACACGATATTGCTGCGCAAATGCACCATATTACTATGCAAAAACATGAAACTGTGCATACAAAGAATAGTGCTGTACATTTAAAACATAGCCCGACGCATACAGAGTTGCACATCCATTAGGCAGAGCTACACATTTACCATTTCTTCCTATGCATTTTATGCTGCACATTCACAACAGAGAGGTGTTCCATACATTTTGAGACAAAAGTGAAACCATTTCTAAGTACCCTTTTTGCTCTAGTATACACTTGGAAAATAACTTCAACCTTGCAGACACACCTTCATACCATTTTCAAACATCACTATTGCATACCACTATTTTGCTTCCTAAAAACATTCAAACCAAACCAAGATTTTCATCTAGGCGTTATTGAGACTCTACCAAATTCAAACAAAATCTAGTTAGTTTCATAACAGGATCAATCATCCTTCACCTCGAAAGTATGCTAGTGTACTTTTGATAAAAGAATAGTCTACATCAATAGTGGTGATGAACTATCCCTATTTTGACTACCTTTTAGCTCAAGAGCACATTGTTTGGACAACATAGATCAATATAAAACCTTAGCAAAATCTTACCAAAAATGTATCCAACCAAATTCACCTCATATCATTTCATACCAAAACATCAAAAACCAAATTCACCAACTCTTTCATCCAACTTCATCCACATCTCAAACTTGCATGGTTCAAACTAGATCCCAAGTGAAATAAAAGCAAAAAATGGGTTCTATTCACAATAGTGGGCACGATTCTGATGAAGAGGAAATTAACCAAGAGGAAATCCTTAAACACCTCCAAGATCTAAGATTTTAAAAGATAATGGATAGGGTCATTGCCACGGATTCTCATAAATATTAGCTCAACAAGGAGCTAAGTTGCCCTCAGATTTTGATGTCTCAAATCTAAGAGAGAACAATTCCTCAAATGAAGCTGAGTCTTCAAAAGATGGATCCAAAAAATGACAAAGATGCCTCCAAAACTGACAAAGATGCTTCTAAATCAGAATAGGCTAAGGATGAACCCAATCCCTTGGACACACTAACAACACAGATCTGAGCCTTGCAACAACAATTGGTGGACATCTAAAGTGGGACAACCACAAAACACTACTCCCTTGAGGATATCTCACCTTATCCCTTTGATAAATCTTTGCTCATGATACCTTTTCCCTCAAGGTTTGAGGTTCCAAAATTCAACAAATATAGAGGAAAAGGTGATCCAAGAGATCATATAAGGGAATTTAGTGTTGCATGCCTAGAAGTTGCACACAACAAAACATATCTTATGCGACTATTCCCAAGAAGCTTAGGAGGACAAGCTATGGAGTGGTTCTCACACCTACCTCTCGACATCCGCACTTTTGATGAAATAGTAGACAATTTTTTCACACATTTCTCATACAATATCAAACACGAAATCTCCATGTTGGATCTTTGTAATAACAAACAAAAAGAGGGAGAATTCTTTGCCTATTTCCTACAAAGATGGAGACAACTTGCAAGCAAGTGTCCCTACCACCTACCGGAGAAGCAAATGATATAAATTTTTGTTCACAATCTATCCACAAAACTAAGCTATCAAATCCAAATACAATGTCCAACTACTTTTAGTAAGGTCATTGAAATGGGGCTACTCATTGAGAAAGCCTTGATAGAAAAGGGGCAAATTAAGCTATACAAAGACACCCCTAGTTCAAATAATAACACAAACAAGCTAATGTTTTGGACCAAAAACGAAAACATTGTGAACGATGGTGTTGTTGATGCTAAACATGTGGTGCAAAAACAACCAATCTTCAATCTATCAAACCTGCAAAACAACACACCATCCACCAAGCCTCAAAGCAATGAACAAAGACCAACCAACTTTCCTCCTAGAAGAAAGTTCACACCCCTTGGGGAGTCACTCGAATCCGCCCTAAGGAAGTTAGTATCAAGCAACCTCATAATGCTTCCAATGGTGCGAGATTATGAACTAAAATTTAAACCCTCTTGGTGGAAAGACTCGGACTTTTGTGAATATCATAGAAGCAAGATCACAAAACCAATGACTGCCAAAGACTAAAGAACACCATCCAAGACTTAATTGATCAAAAGGTGATATCAATTGATGGACATGTATCCAATGATGACCATTTGGCATTCAAGAATCCACTCCCCAACTATGAGAAGGGAGGTTCTTCCAAGAAAAACAATAATGGTGGTAACAACGCCAACTACACCAATGTGTCATATGATTATGTTGTTAACCATATATCCGAAAGTGACTCACATGTAAATGTGATCACTATCAATAAGAAGCCCGATTGTAACGTAACCACTCATGGTGGAAAGGTTACTCTCCAAGGGGCTTCATCCAAACCATCCTCCACATCTAACCAGTACAACGTCCTTGACCAACTCCAAAAAACGCTTTCTCATATATCCATTTTGGAGCTTTTACATCTATCTCCGTCTCACAAAGCCATCCTCAAAAACGCTCTCTTGGAAACTACCGTCCCAATCAATCTAGCTGAAGAGCAATTTTAGGCCATGGTAGGTCATCTAACTACACCTCATTTCTTATCCTTCACAGAAAAATATGACATGTCTATCACCCAACCACATAATGCATCCATCCATATTGAAGCCTTCATCCATAAACAAAAAATAAAATGGGTCCTAATCGATGGAGGGGCGGGTTTAAATATTTGCACTTTAAAACTAATCCTTGCATTGGGGTTTTTAGAGAATGTCATGGATCCTAAAAAGAAAATCATAATCAAGGCATACGATGAAGAGGAAAGAACATCAAAAGGAACCGTTGTGTTGTCAATAAGAGTGGGACTAGTAGTGAAAGATGTGGTATGCCAAGTGCTTGACATGGAATTGGCATACAATATTCTTCTTGGTTGACCTTGGATACACGCAATGCAAGCCGTGCCATCCACCTACCATCAGTGTATCAAGTTTCCCAATAACAACCAAGAAATCACCATCCAAGGTGATCCTGATCCATTCCAATATTGCAATTCCATCCAATCCAAGCCCAATGTTGTAATCCCCACCAACTGTGCTTCTTCCTCATCTTCATCCCATGTTGACCCAGCCTCACTACCATCTACATCCAAGACATCCAAACTCAAACTCAAGCTCAAAGACAAGGGTGTAGGAGAGTATACTATCGCACAAACCTTTTGTCTAGCACAACTACCCGTATCTCCCAAGTCCTATGGAAAACCATCCATGAACAAACCCAAGTCGAAGGAGATTCCTAAAGGTCCTTTTGTTAAATGGGGAAGCCTATCATATGAGAGTGATGAGAAGGATATTCTACAATGACTATATAAAGATGAAGATAGCAAATCAAAACCACAAGACCCTCAACCTCAATTGCAAACCGAACAATATGGTCAAGGGTTCTCTATCTTACAAAGAATAGGATACGACGGTCATGGTCCCATAGGATTAAGAAAAGAAGGCATCATTGAACCTATCCAACCTCCTTCTTTAACAGTCTGAGACACCACAGGGCTAGGATACAAGGGCAAAGAAAAGATCAAAGGTCAAGAAAAGAATAAAGGAAAAGCAAGGGAGATAGTTACTACTAACTTAGTAGAGCAGATTCACTGACTACAAGAATGGGGGGAGAAAGACTCAAATAAATATGAATGGGATAGTCTTTCTGAACTATCTTGTGATGACAAAGATATTGATGTGGTTCAACAATATAGCTCTACCCATACAACTCATGAGGGACAAGGCTCTAGGTCTAGACCTCTAGAGTTCATTCTATAAAATATCAAAAATGAGTTTCATGAGGAAGGTATGATATCACACTTGACAGATCAACTTGAGGAGAGTACCATCATAGACATTGTAAATACTTAGACCATCCTACACAACTCCTCCATCTTAACCATCACTAGCCTCGAACCGAATCAACCCGATGACCCATTACCCTTAGTGCATCTCAAACTCATAGACTGGTATCTACAAGATGAACCCCTAAGCTAGATACTTTCCAAAATGATGATGTTATCATCAATTATTTAGAACTTAGAGACCATCTACCCACAGGGGATCACAAAATTGGATTTGCTATAGAACTCAACGACAAGGCATATTTTGGAGAGAGTGCCAAGCCTTTCAGTCATAAAAATATAAAAATAAAAGATAGATTTAATGGTGAAAACTGCTTTGTGACAGTGCTAGATTGAGAAAATAGTAAAAAAAAGACTCATCCGACGATGAAAACCTCTCTGAGGCGCCGAAGGATGAAAGGCTTGACACTCTTCCCAATCTAACACATCAGGAGAGGTCCTCCATTTTGATCGAACCAGCAGAACATGTTAGCATTGGAACAAAAGAGAATCCAAGGATAATCCATATGGTAGAATTATTATCTGAACATGAAAAACTAGAATTCATCAACCTCTTCAAGAAGAAACAGATTAACTTTGCTTGGTCATATGCCAATATGCTGGGACTAGATCCAAATCTCATAATACATCATTTGTCACTAGCTCTAGGGGCTAATCCAGTCAAACAAAAACTAAGGAAGATGCACCCGCATATCACACTCCTAGTGAAGGAAGAATTGAAGAAGCTACTAGATGTTGGATTCATCAGACCCATTGATTATCCAAAATGGATTTCAAATATAGTACTTGTTTCAAAACTAGATGGGAGGATTAGAGTCTGCAATGACTTCAGAGATTTAAACAAGGCTTGTCCCAAGGATGACTATCCTCTACCCAACATTGACATCATTGTAGATCTAACAGTAAGGCACACCATATTGTCACTAATGGACATATTTTCTAGCTATAATCAAATCAAAATAGCACTAGAAGATCAACACAAGACCACATTCACATGTCTATGGGGTACCTATTGTTGGTGCATCATGCCATTTGGACTAAAAAATGCGGGGGCAACATATCAAAGAGCCATGACTACAATCTTTCATGACATGATGTACACCATCATGGAAGATTATGTAGATGACATTCTAGCCAAGTCAATTACTAGAGAAGGACACCTTCAGGTCTTAGACAAGATCTTCACAAGATTAGAGCAATTTAATGTATGCTTTAATCCCAAAAAGTGTGTTTTCAGAGTAACATCCGGTAAACTCCTTGGATATATAGTGTCAGCAAATGGAATTGAGGTGGACCCAACCAAGGTAAAAGCAATCATGGAAATGTTGCCACCCAAGAATCTCAGTCAGTTACGATCTCTACAAGGAAAGCTACAGTCCATCAGAAGGTTTATCTCTCAGCTGGCAGATAAGTGTCATCCATTCACACATCTCCTACACAAAAACATTTCTTTCAAATCAGATGACTCATGCGAGCAAGCTTTTTAGCATCTAAAGGAGTATCTAATGAACCCACTTGTCCTGATGCCACCAATCTAGGGAAAGCCATTGCTACTCTACATCTCAGCTACACCAACAACTCTTAGAGCTCTACTAGCACAACAAAACCATGAAGGAAAGGAGAAAGCAATCTACTACATCAACAAGACATTAGTAGGTTACGAGCTACAATATACACCAATTGAAAGAGCATGTCTTGCTGTTGTCTTTACTTCACAAAAATGGAGACATTACATGCTCTCACACTCCATCAAGCTAGTAGAAAAGATCGACCCATTGAAATACTTGCTCAACAAAGCTACCCTAATAGGTAGAATATCAAAATGGGTCATGATACTCAGTGAATTCGACATTGAGTATGTAGATAGATGAGCAATAAAGGGGCAAGTGATTACAGATCAGCTGGTAGATGCACCTTTGACAGATGACAACCCATTAAGCTTTGAATTTCCAGATGAGTCTATCTTTAACATCACAACAATAGCCTAGAAAATCTACTTTGATGGATCATACACCCAACATGGGCCCGGAGCAGGTATCTTGTTGGTCACAGCTAATGGAGACACAATTCCAAAGTCATTCAAACTACTCTTTCCATGTACAAACAATGTGGCCGAATATGAAGCACTGTTCATTGGCATCAAAATGGAAGTAGAATGAAAAGTCAAAGAACTTCATGTGTATGGCGACTCACAACTTATCATCAAACAAGTGAATGATGACTATCAAACTAAAGATGAGAAGTTAATACTGTATAAGCATATGGTAGATGACTTCAAAGACTACTTTGTTGTGATTTCTTTTAAGTAGATACCCAGATTGGAGAACAAGGCAGCTGACACCATGGAAACAATTGCATCTCTCCTTGATATACCTGAAAACCAGTCACACTATGAGTTCTTGGTAGAGCTAGTATCCCATCTTAACTACGACATCCTCGAATCTTGCATCATATGCCACATAGTAGGATTTGATTCTCCCTTATATGAAAAAGTATATACCTATTTGAAAGAGAACACCCTACCATCCAATCTATCTGGTAACTAAAAAAGAACCTTCATCCGCCAAGCCTCCCGTTATACCATAATTGCTAACACCCTGTATCGACGAGGACTAGATGGTACTCTCCTTAGGTGTCTCGACAGTGAGGAATATCAAATGGCCCTAAGAGAAGTTCACGAATGTATATGCGGGACCCACTCTAGTGGTCCTACCCTAGCTAAGAAACTCATACATATGGGATACTACTAGCCAACTATGGAAAGGGACTCCTATCATTTTGTGAAAAGGTGCACAAAATGCCAAATTCATGGGAACTTAATACATGCACCGACACAAGAGCTGCAACCTTTAACTACTCCTTGGCCTTTCTGTTAATGGGGACTCGACTTAGTGGGCAAGATACACCCTCCATCATCCAGCGACCATAAATTCATAATCACGACCACTGAGTACTTTACAAAGTGGATTGAAGCCGTACCCCTAGCCAATGTCACAGGCAAACAAATCACCTCATTCATCCTGAATTACATCATTTGCTACTATGGCATCCCTGTATCCATTATCACTGATAATTTAAGATGATTTAAAAACCAAGATGTGAAAGAGCTATGTGACAAATTCCACATCCAACACTGCTTTTCCACCCCATATTACCCCCAAGGAAACGGCCAGGTAGAGGCATCTAATAAAACTATCCTGAAAATCCTAAAGAAGACTATCAATGATGCCAGCTGAGATTGGTACATCCAACTGAATCCCAATTTGTGGGCCTACTGTACAAGTATCCATACACCCACAGGTGCAACTCCATATTCCTTATTCTATGGCTCTAAGGCCATCTTGCCCATTGAAGTTGAGTTACCATCCTTGAGAGTATTGTTGAAAGGCCTCATAACAGATGAAGAATACAGGGTTTCCAGACTGCAAGAATTAGAGCTAATGGAGGAAAGAAGACAACATGCCTTTAACCATCTAAAAACCTATCAGCAGAGAATGTCACAAAGTTACAACCACAGAGTCAAACCTCTAGTCTTTCAAGTTGGTGACCTGGTCCTCAAAGAAAACCCACAAAATCAACATGACAGGGAGAAGAAGGGCAAATTTGAACCCAACTGGGTTGGCCCATATGTAATCATTGCTGCCTATGGATCAGGAGCTTATCAACTAGCAACATCAGAAGGTGAATTGTTGGATGATCCCAACAATAACATGCATCTTCACAGGTTCTACACCTAAACCCCAATGCAAGGGATTCAAAAAAAAAAGTTCATCCTTTGATGAAAACCTGGTAAAAAGATGCCTTGGATAGATACCATGATGAAAACTTGGCAAACATGCGTCCTGTGTATTTTGGCTATCATGCAAATAAAAGCAAGTGGTGAAATCTTGGAAATAGGCACTATTTGTGATAAACTGCTTATTCCATCTTTTAGGATCTCAGTCCTCATCCAATATTTTCTCACCGCATCCATCAAGTCACATAAAGATACCTATCATGGCTTGGGTTTGCTCGCCCTTATCATCTTATTGACCGCAGTCTATCTATCTAATCCTTCATCCACCTTGTCATCCATTGTGATCCTATCATTGGTACCATATGTCGAACTATGTCACCTCTGAGCTATCACATAGGCAAGACCATCATTGATGAGCCCTCAAGGTTTCCCATCCATTCCATCCCTTATCACCCATCCTTTTATCCATCCAATTCCACCTAATTCCCACCATCTAGGTCTTAGGTCCACATGGTCCACACCCTGAACTACGTTGCCTCTGCGTTGTCACATAGGCAAGGCCATCATCGATGAGCCCCAAGGCACTAGGTTAGTTCCTTAGGGCTCGTTATATCGAGTCTACCATCCGTTCCATCTGCATATTTCATCCATAATAAATTGATCCTTTATTTGACTGGGGGCAAAATCTTTGCCCTTGTTGAGAATTGGATTCTTGAATGCCACAAAAATCTCAGAGGATAACAAACTAGATTGCAATATTATCCCTAGACAACATGCAACATTACAAACACTCCTATTCAACAAAATACTAGACACAAGACATTGACCTATATCAGACAACACTGTGCCTAAACCATCATGATGATTGTATCTATTTTCGTTGCAAGAAAACATATCTATGGCAAGAAGATTTGATGCTTGTTATATGTTTGAGTCTCAGAGTCTTGATTTTTGTTATCATGTTTCCTATGCTACTCGAGGATGTCTAAAAACTAGAGCAGCTATGATGGGGGCATGATTATTTTCATTTGTTTGTTGTTTGAGGATCAATCTTTAGTAATGTGATGACTTGTCTAACGACATGATCAGCAAAAGATCATCAAGGACATTATGGGTCTTAGCATGAAAGAGTGCAATCCTTGTCTATTGATACATGCAATAAATACTCAGGTCATCTAGGTTCAATTTTGACTAGATGCTTGTATTAACTTGCTAAATCAAAATCCATGTAAGAGATACTCATGTCATCATGGTTTAATTATACCTAGATGCTTGTATTTTCTTACAACATTTTAAAAGCTCAACGCTGAAAAAAAAAGTACTTCAAATACTTGTATACAAAATGACAAAGCCTCATTTGTGCATGTTAGGTTTGCATTTCATTTCATTTATAAGCATTTCATACATATCATTTTCCAAGTGGCTTAAGATCCAAGTCCTTTATTTATCTACATCTCTTTACCTACTCACCCTTTTCTCTCTTTTCATTTGAAGAGCACACAAATTGTCCTCTTGAGGGGGCATCATCATCATCATTCATCTTATTTGTTAACTTGCCATTATCTTTCCTTGTCACCCTCACTCTTGAGTGATTGGGGCATCACCAATCATCAATCGAATCATTCATCTGATCATCAAATCAATTCAATCAAATCAAGCAATGATCCAAATGTAAGTCATCCTTAAATCCATACCAATCAAGTAAATCAATCTTGTAAAATTATTCAATCGCAATCAATGGTCTTGATCCTAATCTTGTCGTAAACCAAATCAATCATCATTCTTGTTCATCATGAGATCATTTGTCATCTTTCTACCAAATTTAACTTGACCAATCTCCCAAGGGGGCATCCTATCGTTATTAAACCTGTACCAGGAGCAAATTGGGGCATGTATCAAATCACAAAAAAAATTATTCTTTGAAACAACGTGATAAAACACATTGGATCAAAGAGGGGCAAAATGTATACACCTAAAAATGGCTTGAGTCAAATTAAATAAATATTTTAATATTTATTTCATTCCTATTCTTCTATCAATAAATAAATGTCATAATTTATTTATTTGATTCACATTTCTCTTATTCCTCTAATATTTAAATAAAATCAATTAATTCCTCCAAATGTCTCATCTAATTAAATAATTCTAAATTCTTTAATTAATCTTAAATTCTTCTATCCCAAAGTCCTAAATTCTATAATTCCACATCACTTTCCACCTCACCATGTTGCACACATAATTAAATATTTTAATATTTAATTAGCCAATCACCCTCACCCACATGTCCTATTTATCCTCTAGTCATCCCTATTTCTTCTCCACGTGTCCTATTGTCTCTAAATCATCTCCAAGGATAAAGACACTTGTCTTTCTAATTCTAGTTCATCTCTCACATTCCAACAGATCAAGAGTCTTTCTTCCACAATCTGCTCATAGTCTTCCACTTCTAACTCACAGGTCATTTGTGAGTACAATGACATGTGGCTCATGGATCCACTTATTCCTCAACCTTGTAAATGTAGTGGGAATATTTCCCATGGTTATCTCCCCCAACTCCATCTCAACCGTACACATCACAAATAATTCCTCCAGTCATGGATCTATTGACACTTGGATCTTAGCCTCCTCAAGCCTATAAAAACAAGGCTCTCACACTCATTTTCAGATCTCAAGCTTTAGTAATCTTACTTTGCAGAAATCCTACAAGTGTGCCTTTGGCAAAGTATCCTCATTGCACTTGCATAATCCCATTATCATCACAATCATCCAACCATGTCTCCATATCTCCATTATCCATCATCATAGAATTGCATTGTTAGTTTAATCTCCATTGCACAATCCAATCATAGCCATTCTCCTAGTGTCATCTTCAATAGCAAGGAAGTACAACTTCTGAGAGCTCAAATCATATATAAGATCAATAAGAGATAGGTAATAATGGAAGTTACAAGGTGAATCGGTCTACGAATGTAATATCTTTGTTTATTGTATTGGCATCAATTTCATTGAGTTATTGGATAATAAGTAGTTTAATATTGTTGTTCATATTTCCTCTAACAGGAACCATCACTTTTTGTGCAACATTTTCTACTTCTGTCAAAGTGCTTATCAAAACTACCAGTCTCATACTTACTACTCTCAATTGCCCAATTTCATTCTTTATCTATTCCCTTTGATCCAAAAGTTGCTTTAGCTGATTATGGAGACTTTCTATTTGAGCCCTAATAGTTTCGTCTTTATGTTTCAAGGGATCATATATCTTGGCCGCATGAATTAGCTATGACTCAATGGAGTCAATTTGATCTTTTATGCTCTTGGTAGTTGTATGCCAATTTAAACAAAATTGATACAGAACTATGGCTTCCTCTATGCATTTTTGAATATTTTCACATTTTCTTGCAACTTATTATATGCCTTAGCACATCTAGCAGAGGCATCAACCAACCTTTTATTAGTTATCTGTTCAGTTAGCTTTATCTTAGCTTTCTTCTCAAGAAAGGATGAATGAGCCTTAAAAGACTCCAGCATAAGATTCATTTGCTGAGTGGGTGGCAAGGATGGGTCTCTTTTTGCCTCAAGAAGCTCTTCTTAAATTATCTTGATTACCTCTTCTAGAACTTCAACTCCTTCTAGTTTTTGCTGCAATATATCTTGTCTTGCAATGGACTGGAGCATGTCTCCTAGGTGTAGCTTTTGAAGGGGAGATATTCCAGACAAGTTAACTTGTCCATCCAACATAGGCAACTGTAATAGTTGTGGAGTAACCACTAGTTGTATTTGCATCTACTGAGCTAAGAACTCCTTAATTGAGTCAACTAGAGAAGAGGAGGAAGAAACATCTTGTTCATTTTCTGGACCCTCTCCTATATCAATATTGACTTGCTCCTCATGCTATTTAGGTTTACTTTGTTGTTCAGTGTTCTCTAGAGGAGGGTTACCATGCACATTATCATGATTAGGTGAGGCATTTCCTTCAACTTGCCCTGCCTCATTTCCATTGTGTGCTGAGGAGAAAGCACTTCTTTCTCCTCATGAGTATCTTGCTGATGTGAGTCATCCGGAGGAGATACTGAACTGTGCAGTGGATAAACTTGTGACTGCTCCACATTCTTAGTGATCCTTATACTCTCAAGTATTTTATCTATCACATCTTTAGTTTCCTTTTGAATTTTATCTTGATCTTTCTTCTCCATGCTCATAAGGGCATCTACCCTTTGCTTTGTCCTTAGTTCCTAAGCTTGCCTCTGAGCCAATTCATCCTTCTCTTCTTGAGTCATGGTAGACCTAGCCTTATCAAGAGCTTTTTGTCTCAGTTCATCATCCAATTTAACTAATTTTCTCTTCTTTCTCTTAGAACATCATCTAGACCTTCTGGAACCTACTTAATAATGACATTCAAGGGAACATTAAACTTGAGTATATACATTACAATGGATTTCTCGATTGTGCTCTGGTCTTCCAGTGGCACCTCTGGTATAAGTCAGCAGTAACCTTTAGGATACCATAATGCACAATAGCATTAAAAATAACATCTAATGAAAGAGGTGCTCGTTCAAGTTCTGGTGGAGGAGTTTTCTTTGACTTCTTCCCTTTCTTCTTTGGATGAGATGTACCTTCATCTCCTACTTCTTCTTCATTTACTTCTACCTCCCCAATCTTAACTTTCTTCCTTTTAGCTGGTTACTTTGATCTGGCATTTTTCTTCTCAACAATCTTCATTTGTGCTAAGGTCTCAGCTTGTGGAAACTGTTTGGATTGATCTGGAGGGCTACAAAGTATTAACAATAGAAGATGTTGATTTGCTAGACCTTCTTGGTCCTTGTGCAGCTGGCAGAACAATAGGAGCATGTTGTACTTCCTCCATGGGGGCTTTTGAAGTGGTTTTAAATGAAATGCCCCACTTTCTATGCAGCTTACCTTCATTCTTCTCAAGTTACTCTTCTACATTCTTCTTGTGCATTTTATTCATAATCTCATCATATGTTCCAAACCTTTTAATAGTGGTATCTTTTGGTTTTCTAAGCAAGATGTCGGCATAGACCTTTATTTCATTTCCAGAGACCTCATATGGCAACCTTGGTATCCATACAATTCTAGGTTCAACAGCCTCCATGTAAGTATAATCTTTGTTCTTTCATGCATGTTTGTTTGCAAATTTTTGAAGAAGCCCCAATACATTTTTTTGTAGTGATTGGGGTCATTGAAGCCTCTTATGTGACTTTTAATTTGTGCAACAACTAGAACACTTTGTTGCCAAACCTTTCCTCTAAAGCCTGGTAGCTCATTCATGCAATAGAATGCAAGACAAATGATTAGAGTACCAAACCTGAAATGATATATGGTTTCCTTTGTTCTCCTTAGGTTCTCCATGAGTTTTTCTTTTATGACTTCACATAGGTCAAAATCTTTTCCCTCCTTGACCATCTGGTATGCAGTGTGAATGGCAGTACCAGTGGCAGATCCCTTTCTATTATTGAAATAGACTTTATAAGCAATCCCCATAGTAGCATATCTGACACTTGGATTGTTTATATCACTCACAATTAGAGTTCTTTTGTCAAATTTTGCTCTAGTTAATTCAGTAACCTTCTCATTTTTTATTGAGTTCATTACTAGTACAGGTCCGGTGGAGTACAACCCAGTTACTGCCCTGATTGCATCCTTAGTAATCTAGTGGGGCTTATTCGGGTATATGAACTCATCATGTATTCTGCTTAATATGTATCTCACCCATTCATGTTCATCACAGAAATCTAGGTAATCCTTCCATATGTCTAGCTACTTGGCCCCTACATTTGCAAACTCTGGTTTGTGACTCACATCATCATCTAATAGTTGATCCCTGAGCACTTCAAACTTCATATGGTCAATTTTATCTATCTTGGAATGAATATAGAACCTAACATCTTCTGTATACCACATATGCTGGAACATTTGAAAAGGCCCCATCTTTATCAGTCTCCATTGCTTTGAATGGATATTTCTTGTATCTTGGTCTAGGTTTTTTAGAGATATCAACTACTTTCATAGTTTCCATATCAAGCTTCTTTTAATTCGAAGACTAGGGTTTTAACAAATCTGATAAATACCTTATTTTGGTTAGGGTTTCCAACTTGAGTGCTCTGAATCTAGAATTCTTCTTTAGCTCAAATCACCAAGAGATCTGAGAGGCTTCTTGTCTCCTTAGCTATGAATGCAAAAGTTTAGTCTTCAAATAAGACCTGATCATTCAGAGGAAGCATAAATACTTTTCAATTTTGCCTTGTTCATCCCTCATAAATGCACTTTTGTTAGGTTAGGTAAACTTGCAGTTGGATTGCTCTGTGAACTCTCTAGACTTAGGAACCTTTATCAATCCTCCACATTATAATATTTTGCTCTAGGAATTTGTGAAAAAGACTTTGTTTTACCTTATCAACATCACAAACTAATTTCATTCTAACTCATCTGTATGCTTAACCTCTATTTGCAAAGGCCATCAAACATTTAGGGGAGGAAGAATAGATATACACTGGTTAGCTCCCCCTGACCCTTATGCCACATATTAATCAACAATGAAGTCTTCTACACTAGGCAAAAGCACAAGTTCTTCCTTCTTTTCATCATCTTGTTCTATCTTCCTTCTCCATATCTTTGCCATTTCCTTCTTTTGCTAAGTCACAAATTTCTCTATCTTCTCATGCTGAGCAGATGATTTCGTAGAACCACTCTTACAAGAACTTTCTTTATGCCCAAAGTTGTTACACTTGTAGCAAACAACATTATAATCTGAAGCCACACCATTTCTTCTTACTTTAGTTTTACATTCAACAACCTTATGACCAAATTTATTGCAAGCATAACAATAGCCATAGAAATAATGAGAGATCACAACATTATATTTTGTAGACACAAATAAATTCTTCCTCATATTATTATTTCCTCTAGCCTAGGTTCTGTAATCAACAGCCTTATGTCCAAATTTATTACAAGAATAACAATGACCAAGGAAGGATTGAGAGAACCTGGAATTAACAACTTATCTAGGAGATCTCCTAAGATTCTTCTTCTGATTGTTGACCTGTATGAAGTTGTCATTATCAGGCTCCTGCTCCTCATCTTCAGTTTCCTCAGAGTCTTCAATGCTGAGTTCTTCCCTTCTCATTTCAAACATGCCTTTAGGTATATCTATTTTAGGGCTTTGATTTTTCTCAAATCCAATACCACCTTTATTCTTTGGAGGTCTTTGATTATTGAGTATTTCATCAAAAATGTTTGTTCTTTTCTTCAGTTTTAAACTTTTATCTATTTGATCCTTTTCTTTCTCCAATTCTTTCCTCAAGGAGACAATTTCTTCTTCAATTTTGGAGCATTCAATTGTTTTGTCATTAAGCTTGGCATTTAGGTCATCTACAATCTTCTTACTTTCTTCAATTTAAATTTTCAATTTGGCATTTGCTTCCTTTGATTTTATGAGCTTGATTTTATATTATTTATTTTCACTTCTTGCTGCATCCAGATCATCTAGGGCAGAAATGAGTTCCCCTTCAAAATTAACTACACAATCTTCTGGATTACAGGCTATCATGTCTTTATCAACTTCTGGAGGATTCTTTCCAATTAACCTTACTTTTGTTCCCTTATGTTCCACACCAAGATCTACCTCAGCTGTTAGGTTGCATTCAAGGAACTTAGCCCTGATACCAATTGTTGAACACACAAAAGTATTGAGAGGGGGGTGAATCAATACTTATTCAAATTCTTCTCCTATAACTTTATTCTAACTACCATAAACATTTCGTACATGAAAAGAATAAGGACATAGAAGCATACATCCATAACATCAGATTTATGTGGAAAACCCTAGAAGGGAAAAACCACGGTGAGCAAGCTACTTGGATCTACTATCCAAATCCAGTCTCACAAATAAAACAAGATTACAATATTATATATTGGCTAGAACCTAAAGGAAGCTGCAACTCCCTGAACAATTACAACATTTACAATACTTATCTGACTCAATTTTCTTCATACAAAACTAAATGTTGATCACTTCAGCCTCTGCACAACTATCTTTTTTCTACACATTTTCAATATCAATCACTGCCACAATAACATGACCTTAGAGTCTATCATATTATCAACAATTATCTCCACAACACTATCATGTTATATAAATTGATCTTCTCCACATTTCATCATGAGCTCTATTTTTGCTGTAATTATATTCACACAATATCAATTCTCTTATAATTCTCTACCTCATTTTTCTTCAACAAATTTGATTCTTCAAATATATATATATATATATCTTCCGCAAGCTTCAAAAACTTTCTCCTTGGTCGGCCAAGATGAAACGTGTAGCATGAAGTGTGTAGTGGCCATAATAGTCAGCTCCCAAACATATATGGTAAGTAAAATTTCAATGCGGTTCAAGAGAAAGACATATTAAGGTCCTATCTTACCTGGGCATACTCTTCCACACTGGGGCACACTCCAAAACATACGGCATAACCATCAACATACATCAAGTTAGCACAACAAAACTTAACTCTTCCCTACATTTAACTCCAGACCAAAAGAGGTATGAGAGGAGACAAAATTACATTATGTGGACCACTTACTAAACATTATGTGACTTGTAAAACATTCCTATATACTTCTCTTATCATCTCAAGATGTTTCATGCTGGCGCAAACACTTGATCTCTGATGCCAGTGTCCTTAACAATCTTTGCTTACACAGTCTTAAGATAAGGCCATGAAGACCATACTTGCAGTGAACACAATCACTTGAAACTTGATCATCACATACCTCCCAGTCATAAGGACTTGTAATTCAATCATAAAGAACAATTATCATTGTACAGTGAACTACGGTAACATAAACTATCTTTTTCTGCTTACTTTATTTAGCACTAAGGCATGCCTTCTCACAGTAGACTATGAAGATGCAACTGTGGATCATAGAAATACTCAAGACTTTATAATTATATACCCGACACTCATATTTACTTGTTCTCCAAACTGCCAAGTCATATATTCATCTTTGGAGATACAGAGCATTCTCTGTTGATAACTGAGAGGGGGGGTGAATCAGTTATCTTAATTATTTCAGCTTTATGAATTTCTTTATCAATTAGTGCAGTATCAAATCAAATAAGCAAACATAACCTTGAAAAGGAAATAACATCAATACACATGACACAATGATTTTGACGTGGAAAACCCTGTTAGGGGAAAAACCACGGGGTGATTAACCCAAGAATGTATTCTCTGTTAGAAGAATAAGTTAGTACAAAATGGCACTTGCCAATTAGGGCTCACTGCCCGAGCACACTACTCATAAGAGGCTCACTGCCTACAATAGTTTATACAAGAAAACTAGTTACTTGAACTGATGAGAAGCATCCACATATGCTAAGGTTTAGTTCTGGTTAAGCTCAATATACTGATCTGCTGCACTTCATTCTTACTCTCTTAGGTGCTGCTATCCTGTTACATTCCGGACCTGTCTTACTGTCTTCGCACTGCTCTTCTGCTTTTCTTCGCACCACACAATTACACAACACACACCTTCACATCCAAATCTATCTGGTATATATATCCACTAAAAGGATTTCATCCCCTTTCTAGTCGGCATCCAGAATAGTCAATATTTTCCCAAACTCTAGTCTGTTGGCTGAATCCTTGCTTACCAAGTGATGTGAATCAAGGAGATAGTTATAGAAGTCATCTAACATGTCAGCCAATCATGGATGATACCTTAAGAACCTTGATCACCATCAATATCTCATCTAGAATAATTCTGATGCTCTGTCGGTCAGTTCTTCCTCTGTCTATTCTGCCAAACCGGACCTCAATACTTAGATGCTCATATCTCTTTACTCTTTCATCACCGGAGGCTATCACTGGAATCTATTAGTCACGGTATTCCTCGTGACTTCCCCAAGTTTGTGCTTTACAAAGATACTTCCTATAGGAGATCCAGACCTGACTGTCGGACCTTGCTGTATGCTCTATTCTTGCTTACCGGACCAAAGTATTCTTCAATCTGACTTCCGGTATAGGCACACCATGTTCTACAGATGGGTGGGATGAACTTTGTTGCTATCAATGACAACACTCATAAAGCCATATAGTGTCTCTTGCCAACAATCTCCCCCTTTGGCATTGATGGCAACACTTAGTGAAAAATGACTAAGTGTCACACTATACTCCCCCTTGGCTGATGCTCTGTTCTTATGTATATTTTCTGGAGCTCCCCCTTAGCTGGATTCCTCATTTTTCACTGCTCCTCACTCCCCCTTTGACATCAATGGCAAAGGGTGGGGTCTGCACACCAAAATTTCCAAAAAGAATCTATACTTAGCCGCATAAAACATATATACATGTTTTACCTACATATATTGAAATATATCTGAAAAAGTGGTCTTTAGCTGTACCACTTCTGTCACCCAACTCTTCTTCATCCTATCCAAAATTAAGATGTGACCACTCAACAAGAATGTAAAAGCTTCTGCCCTTTTTAGATCCGTCGGATCACTAGTCTGGGCTGTAGTCTAAACATCACTTAGGGCCTCATGCATGGCCTCTAACTTAGGGATAATGATCCCTCTAAGTTCACTCAACCTACATATTCTATTTTTCTTCTTCTTCTCAATTTTCTTAATTTCATTCAAGACTGCAATAGTCTGACATTCTTGATTGATTACGGGAGATGAGAGAGGATCAAAACTTTGAGACAAACTTAGTAGTTTATCTTCTTGCTCTTTTACTTTCTTATCAACATCTTTGGTCACTTTGGGCCAGGATAAACAAATTTTATAAATATTTCTGCCATCTTTGAGATAATTTTCTAAACTCTTTATCCCAATATCCATAGCTCTCCTATCATTTGAGATTAGACCCTGTACTTTAGAGAATCTCTTATCCAAAAATTCTTTCTTGACTTTCTCTTCTGCTGCTTTCTCTAAAGAATTAAAATGTGTATTAACAGAATTTACAAGAGACTTTAGATTACCAGATGTGGATGTTGTAGGATCCTTTTGGAAGGATGGCATGATCTTTTCCAGTACACCAGATGTAGTTTCTAAGAGATCACAGTCTTCCATGTGAGGCTTCAGCATTTTTTATTTTGCCTTTGTTTGAGTGAAGGAAGCTAGTTTCATGGTTTGGATTGAAGAAAGGGAATCAAAATTGAATGGACCTTGAAGCAATTCTGGTTCATCAAATTCCATCATTTCTTTGGTCAAAAACTCTTTGACTGCTTCTACTGTGTCTCTTGCCAAAGACAAAATTTTCTCCCCTTCTGTAGCCTTACCACTATCATCTGTGACCTTCTCTATTGGAGTTTTCTCTCCTTCTGTAGCCTTGCTACTGTCACCTTCTTTCTCTTTTGCTTCTTGACTGATCTTCTCTTGTACTCTTTCTTTTTCTTTGAATCCAAAGTCTGTAGGGGAAACCAGAGGAGAGATGTTTGCTTGATCATGGACCTCTTCTTCCGGAGCAGAGGAATCTAAGTCCTTACCCTTTTGTTCACCTGTCTCCTTTACCTCTTCTACCACTATCTCAGGAGATTCTTCTTTGTTATCCATTCCTAAGGGATCATCACTTAAATCCTCTACAACAGGAATATTGAATCTTTTATAGTCTTTCCAGAGGATTTCTTCTATCTCTTTTGCCACTTTATCAGTTTCTCCAAGCATGAGCTGATTCATTCTAGCTTTACTACAGAACTCATCCTTGCAATCTTTGAACATCATATTCATTTACTTTTGAGTGATTGAAGGAAAGAGCTGAATGGCTATCTGTTCTCAGATCTCAAGATCCTTTGCCCTAGCATTATTCTTTGTTATCTCTAATTCCTTCTCTAGGCTTTTGGGAATGAGAGATATGATTTCAATAAAAGCCTTATTGTATATGTTCAAGTACTTAACTGTGGCTTCCTCCAAGATCTTTCTATCTGCATCATTGTATGCATCATAGAATTCTATTATTGGTTGCAGGTTCCCATCCATAGTAACTGCTTTAACTACATCATCTAGGGATAGATTGGGCCTTTCAACAAATTCTTCTGTTACTTCTTTAGTAGAGGGTTCACCGGATGTTTTCCTTTTCTTCTTCAGTTTCTTTACTTCCTCATCTGATTCTGTCTCTTCTTTATCCTTTTGGCTTGTGTAAGACCTTGTTGCCTTTTTCTTGGTTCTCTTCTCTCTTTTTTCGGATGATTTTGCTTCCGGTTTTGATGCCTTTGAGCTCTTTGTAGTGGTAGGTACAGAGGTCTTAGAGGATTTGGTCTGGGAGGGGACTTCCACTGGAGCACCTTCTTTCTTTGCTTTTTCTTTTTCTTTCTCTACCCTTTCTGTCTTCTCTCTATTTGCATCAAGTGCCTCTTTTGAAATTCCATGCCTCTTGACAACTTCAATTTCCCTTCTCACTTTCCTTTTGATTTCAGGCTGTCTAAGTTCCACATGAACTTTTACACTCAACTCTTGGAAGGTTCCAAATCTTTCCGCCTTAGGGTCTTTGGGTTGGCTCAGCAGATGTTGGATATGCAGCTCTACAATTTTCTCATCTACTTCATACCCCATTGGCATGATCCAGACTATCCTTGGCTCCACTGCCTCCATTAGGCATTGAACAGTGTCAACCATGAAACATATTGTATCTTTGTACTTCTCAACCAATGATTGGGGAATTCTTTCCCTGGTTTACATCATATTTTGAAAGTTCTTGAAGTAACCCCACAGAGCTATATTTCTGGCCTTAGCATCCCCAAGCCCATGCAAGTAATCTCTGATTTGAATTGCAACAGGTCTGTCATTCTGCCATACCCAACCACTGGATCCAGGCAGCTCATTCATAAAGTAGAAAAACAAACACAATATCAGTCCACCATATTTAAAAGAGTTCTTTTTGTCCTTCTTTATCTTCTGTAAGTTTTCCATTAGTTGGCTCAGAAGGAGTTCATAGAGATCATAATCTGCATTCTTTCTCAATATCTCATAAGCAGTATACACAGTAGTTCTGGATACTGAATTGTCCTTGCTGGAGTGATATATCTTATAGCCAATTATCATAGATGCAAACTTGATATCCAGATCAGTGATATCTTCTATGGTCATTGCTCTCTTATCAAATTTTGATCTAGTGGCCTCAGTCACAGTTTGGTTTTTGACAGATTTGAGAACAAGTAACCCTCTGGAAGAGTGTAAACTAGTGACTGCCCTAATTGCATCCTTGGTGATCTTGAATGGTCTATTCAACCATAAGAAGTTATCATGCACTCTACTCAACACATATTGGACCCACTCATCTTCTTCAAAATAGGGGAAATGGATGTACTAATTGAAATATTTTTCCCGGATGGTCTTATACTGAGGTTTTAGTTCAAATGAATCATCTATTAGTTCCTTGTGGTAGATGTCCATCATCTTGGATTCACCAAAGTCTTCAATGTTTGCATGACTGTAAACCCTAACGTCTTGTACATGCAAAACCCCATGCAAAATGCTAGAAAATGCCACTAAGGGATCCACTTCTAGAGATTTGTAGGGATGTTTCTTAAATTTGGGGCAAGGTCTATCAGAGATCTTTACAACATTCAGAGTAGTCATCTTAAGGATTCAGAGAAAGTTTGATCAAGAGTGAAAAATACCTTTTTACGCTTCTAGGTTTCACAGGATGAGCTGGATCAGATTGCAGGAAGAATTGTCTTCTGTGATTGATCTTTGAGAAACTTGAGACAATTTGTTTGCAGGGCTCTTTTTCTCTTCTTCTCAGGTGTGAATGTGTAAATGAAGATCAAATGAACCCTTTTATCTCTGAGCAAACCCTAATTCCAGATTGCAATAAATGCGCAACTTAAGTTATTCCGGTTGCTCTGTTCTCCTTGTCCTGAGAGATTTTTCCGGATCACTAAGATGCACTTAGAGTTACTCTTGGTGGATAATAACAAATTATCTTACTTTCCCCAAACACTTGATCTATCCATAGAACAAAATGCCTTGAATTTGAATCATACTGGATTTAACTGTGATAATCCTGTTTTATCGGATGACTGTTAAACCGGATCAATCTTGGAAGATTAGACTCTTCAAATCTTCCTGCGGATCTTCCATATCTTTACCAAGCTTTCTTTAGATGTTTCTCTGAGAAACCTTTTATTCCGCAACTTCCCATGTGCCAATTTCAGGCACCAATTAACTGGCTGGGGGAAAATGTTTTTCCTTGTGTCTCCCCCTGAGCCAGAGCTCACTTTTTAATTTTTGAAAGGAATATCAGCACCAGATTATAGTGCGGATCCATTCCCTACATTCTCTGTACTTCTCTTCACCCAAATCTTGTTCATCTCACTTTTAACTTCATCCGCATTCACTATTCCTTTTCCTTTGTCTTGATTCTGATTATAATGCACCGAACCCCTTTTGTCCTGATTCTTGCTTCTACAGAATTTGGAAATATGACCGGATCTATTGCAATTGTGGAAAACAACATTTCTTTGCATATTTGAATGATATCCTCTTGATCTGCATTGATTAGCCATATGTCCCATTCTATTGCATGCAAAGCATCTACCATTGAATGACTTGTTCATTTGCATATTTTTGCATTCATGAGATTTGTGACCATACCTTTTGTAGTTGAAACATTGTCCGGAGAAGGATGTATTTGTCTGGTTTATTCTCTTTTTGCATTGATTAGCTTTATGACCAAAGTTATTGCAGTTGTGGCAGTATCCATTGAAGGATGGATATCTTTGAGCATTAGGTTTCCTTACCGGAGGTCTTCTAGGCCTGTTCCTTGGATTTCCTGATCCAAAATTCTTCTGATCGGATCCTTAGCTTTCACCTTTCTCATATCCCAAGCCATGATTGTCATCTACCCTCTTTTTGCTTTCAAGAAGAACTTCAAGTTGAGCAGAACTTATCTTGAATTTTTCTTTGTATTCATTTGTTGTTTGAAGATCCTTTTTAAGAGTGTCAATTTGATCCTCAAGTTTTTCTTCATTATCTCTAGCATCTTCAAGATCAGATTCTAGATGCCTGATTATTCTATCCATTTTGTGGTAGTCTTCTGACTTCTCCTTGAGAGATTGTCTTAGATCATCTTCAATTTTTCATTTCTCTTCAATTTCTTGGGTGAATTTCATAACTCCTGATTCCATTTCATGTCTTACCATAATGACCTCTTTTGATAACTTTTCACAGAACTTGGTTTTCTCCTTTAGATCATCATTTGTACCATTGTCTTCACTTTGACTTGCTAATTGCTGAAGTAGATCTTTTCTCCTTTTCATAGAGATACTCAGTTTCCCTTTTAGTTCATTTATGAAATCATCAGCCTATTTGAGTCTTTCATTCAATTCATTGACTTCAGAGTTTGATTGTTCAAGATCATCTAGGGTAGATTGAAGTTGTTGCCTCATACCATACACATCCATTTGAGTTCCCAGATTTTCCTCAAGCTGTTAGGCTCTGTTTGGAGGAACTTGGCTCTGATACCAATTGTTGATAGTTGAGGGGGGGTGAATCAGTTATCTTAATTATTTCTTTATCAATTAGTGCAGTATCAAATCAAATAAGCAAACATAACCTTGAAAAGGAAATAACATCAATACACATGACACAATAATTTTGACGTGGAAAACCCTGTTAGGGGAAAAACCACGAGGTGATTAACCCAAGAATGTATTCTCTATTAGAAGAATAAGTTAGTACAAAATGGCACTTTCCAATTAGGGCTCACTGCCCGAGTACACTACTCATAAGAGGCTCACTGCCTACAATAGTTTATACAAGAAAACTAGTTACTTGATATGATGAGAGGCGTCCACATATGCTAAGGTTCAGTTCCAGTTAAGCTCAATATATTGATCTGCTGCACTTCATTCTTACTCTCTTAGGTGCTGCTGTCCTGTTACATTCCGGACCTGTCTTACTGTCTTCGCACTGCTCTTCTGCTTTTCTTCGCACCACACAATTATACAACACACACCTTCACATCCAAATCTATCTGGTATATATATCTGCTAAAAGGATTTCATCCCCTTTCTAGTCGGCATCCGGAATAGTCAATATTTTCCCAAACTCTAGTCTGTCGGCTGAATCCTTGCTTACCAAGTGATGTGAATCAAGGAGATACTTATAGAAGTCATCTAACATGTCAGCCAATCATGGATGATACCTTAAGAACCTTGATCACCATCAATATCTCATCTGGAATACTTCTGATGCTCTGTCGGTCAGTTCTTCCTCTGTCTATTCTGCCAAACTGGACATCAATACTTAGATGCTCATATCTCTTTACTCTTTCATCACCGGAGGCTCAATCCCTAGAATCTATTAGTCACGGTATTCCTCTTGACTTCCCCAAGTCTGCACTTTACAAAGATACTTCCTATAGGAGATCTGGACCTAACTGTCGGACCTTGCTGTATGCTCTGTTCTTGCTTACCGGACCAAAGTATTCTTCAATCTGACTTCCGGTATAGGCACACCATGTTCTGCGGATGGGTGGGATGAACTTTGTTGCCATCAATGACAACACTCATGAAGCCATATAGTGTCTCTTGCCAACATTCTCCTATCCCTTCGCGACAGTACTTACTTTGTTTCATAACTACCTTCACTCTTCTGACCTTAAAATATTTTGTGGTGACTTTCCTTTTCTAAAATTTGAGATATACATTCCTTGCACTTGTTTTTTCTTATATTCCCATCCACAAGGAAAAATATTCAACATCAAAGATATTTGGTGCATTTATCTGAGCCCATGATTCCTTTGCTGACTAGAACTTAGGTAAATTTCCTTCAAAATTTCACAACTTTCTTTATCTGGTGGCAATCATTTTGAGTTCATATCATCATCATACAACATGGATCCAACTCAACTCATAACTAAGATATGAACTTTAGTAGATAAGGTATGACTGTGTACAGATGATATTAATCCAACTCCTTTACTTCACAATTCTCTGATCAACTTTCTTTGTCTACTCCTTTGAGTTTTTTAGCACATATTCATCACTTTACTTGCCTATCTCACAATGCTTATCCTACTATCTTCATTGATCATTATACTTCTAAAGTCTCCTTGGACATCACCTGCAACCTTCCACTCTGCATCACTTCATACCATTGTTGACATCAAAGACAACTTATATGGAACACAAAGTGCATAAAATATCAAGCCGAATCTATTGAGTCACAACTATTTCAAGCAACCAAAGTATATGATCATTTGAAAGACAAAGATGGGGCCACTAGAGTTCAAATAGAAAATGTATATTCCTAGCTGAAGCATCTCTTGGATCAAAGGGAGCAAATAAAAGATGAGATATGATAGCTAAGGGAAGTGGTAAGTATGAGGCTACTAGTTTTGACTAGCATTTTGATAGAAGCTGAGAATTTTGCACAAAAAGTGAAGGTGCCAGCCACTGTGGAGGAAGCAGAAGAGCTATATATTTAGTTTGAAAGTCAATTGCAGATTTTTTCTTCTGCAAAGAAGAATTAGGATACTACACTTGCCCAATTGAAGGTGATCTACAAGAATGTTCTACCTTCCAAGTAAATAGAAAATTTTGTGAAAGTAAGACAAATTTTGATAATATGCGGAGAATAAAATAAGAGTAATTAGTGCTATTTTGATATAGGCACCCTGTACATAGTATCTGTGTATTTTGAAGAACAATTTTTGCTACATCAGTTTTGAAGAGATATAGGCTACTCCTCAAAGGGAGTTGACTAATAAAAGATGATAAAGAATGTTCAGACAGGGGGAGCCTATTGAGTTTTTGTAGGAACAGAGGAAAACCACTAACCCTTTTCCATTGATGTCAAAGGGGGAGAAATGTGCACATATTAGGTTAAGTGTTGCCATCAATGAAAAAGGGGGAGATTGTTGCATAGGGTTGTCATTGATGTCAACAGTGGTATGAAGTACTACATCGTGGAAGGTTGGAAGTGATGTCGCTAGAGATGTCAAAGGGAGATTGTAGTAGTATGGTGATCAATGAAGATAATAGAGTAAGTAATCAGAAGTGTTGTGAGGCAGAAAGCAATGTGATGTGCATGGGCAAAGAAGTAGACAAAGAAAGTTAATTAGAAGTGTTGTGAAGAGAAGGAGATGGATCAACATCATCTATACATAGTCATACCATATCTTCTAAAGTTCATGTGTAAGTTCATATCTTTGATATGCTATGAAAATGATCGTGTTTGAAGTATTTAGTAAGTTTAGGTAGATGCATGTTGTATGATGATGATATGAACTCATGATGAATGACACCTAATGGAGAAAGCTGCAAAAAATTGAAGAATTGGTAAGTATAGTGTATGTCAGGAAAGGTGTTACAGGATAAAAAGAATGTATCACATTCTACCACATTTGAAGATATGAGCATGCATATTGGATAGATGGATAAGTATTACACTCAGGTATCTACATTTCATGTTTGAGATCATAAAGTTTACCACAAGGTATGTTAGAGACAAAAGAATGAAGACAACAATGGAATAGGGTACGTACAGTCACAGAGAGACTGGAGAATACTCCACACTTCTCCGCAGATGAATATATGGTGTAGGAGCACCCAATCCACAGTGGCCTCCATGAGGCATTAATTGTTTACAGTTCATTTTGATGTTTCCAATAAGGTCCTAAGTTGACCATTAATGTAATAAGGTCTATTTGACTAATGCATGTTATTTTAGTTTGTATTTAGGTTTATGTTGTAAGTCCCAAGGACACTTGTCGAGTTGTAACCCTGAAGGTTGTTAGATAGTTAGAGGTTGTTAGTCGGTTGTGATCTCCCAGCCGCTTGGAGTCAAGTCAGTACTACTCACGGTGAGTAGATAAATAGAGAAGATCAGATCGATTGTGATCACGATAGATAGTAGTGATAGTTGAGTTGAGTTCAATTGAGATCGGATCAGAGATCAGTGGTTTGTAATTGTGAAATAAAGCATCTGTGTATGCACATTTTCTGGAAAGCATAATAAACAAGTTTTGGGTTGTGCATCTTTCTGTCATTCGATTTAATTTCTTTCTTTGTGTAAATTGATTTTCTGTTCTGAGGCCGAGATGGGTTCTTAGCCCATTCCATCGGTTAGATTTCTTCAAAATCGGTGGAATGGCTATACAGTGTTTTCATTTTGTTTTTCTGTTTGTTTAATTTCATGCTTGCAGGATCATGTACGGAATGCATTGACAGATCCTAGCATTGTCATGTGCTAGGTTGGCAGGGTGCAAAGATCTATATGATTGTAGGGGAAATAGATCTGTGTAATCGCAGGGTTTGCAATGGATCAAATTGGTGAAGTTCTGTGTTGTTTCACTAAGTATGCATTTTGTGTGTATATCACAAATGCATGTCAGATATACATTCTATGTGTATATCACAACAGTCTGTTGAGTGTGTATGTCACAAAACATATCAGGAAGCATTGAGGCGTTGTATGTCAAGATTAGTAAACATACATTGCGAATATACATTCTGTGCGTATATCGCTAATGTAAGTCGAGTTCATTTCTTGTGTATCCCGAGTTGTAGGTTAGTGTGTATCCCGCAAATGGTTATCACGGTTGTATGTGGTGGATGTACATTGTGAATGTACAAGTGTATCGGCATACAAAGGAGAGAGAAAGTTGAAGTTTCCGATTAGCATACAAGGGAGTCAGCAATTCGGTCAAACCCATCGAATGCATCTTTAGATTGCATGTCAGGAATGTACATCGCAAATGTACATTGAGTTAGATACAAGAACGTCAACGGTCAAATGTACATTTGGCAAAGCATCTTCCAGTTGTATGTTGAGGACATACATTGGGTTAAGGCGCTGGTTGAATGCATGTTTTGAATGCATCTTTTAAATGCATGTTCCAAATGCATATTTAGGTTGTATGTTTCGAATGTATATTGAGCATATACATTGCACAAATACATTGTATTGGATGCAAAGCACGACTGGCATCGACAGTGGAAGAGACTGGTGTTCACAGGTCATGATATGCATGTATAAGGTAGTAAGATCGGATTGATCGTTTGTAAGGTGGCCGATGAGAATGGTCTTGCCGATAGGCGAGAGGTCCAAGTATATACATCAGAGAATGTATGTTAGGTGAAGCATAGACATACAAGGGGTAATGCAAACTAGGGTCTTTGGCTCTGCATCATAGTGGTATCAGAGCTTGAAAAAGATTTGGGCAGAAAATTGAATTGAGGATTTGCAGGAGTGTTGGCGTTTGGGTGCTGATTGTGAATGTTTATGTCAGACAAAGAAAGTGAGACAAAGGCGGAGAGGATGCCTCCCAAAAGTATGTCGCAAGACGCCATTAAGAAGTTGATTGAGGAGATGCTTGTAGCCAAGTTGGGAGAGTTCAAGCAGTCCAAAGGCAAAGAGAAGGAAGCTGAAAGTGATAGTGATGAAGGTGATGCATAAATTGCCGAAACCAGTAAAAAGATAGAGGAGATACCAGTAGACCAGAGGGCATTTTTAAATCCATTAAAGTCAGTCAATAGGGACACCATAGATGGGTTGCCTATGTATAGTGGAAGTATGGAAGCTGAAGAGGTGATTGATTGGATTGAGGCATTGAACAATCATTTCGAATATAAAGAAATCCCTGATGATAAGAGGGTTAAGTTGGCAAAGGCAAGATTCTGGGGATCTGCTCTTGCATGATGGAATTATGAACAAGGAGAGAGAGTTAAGGAGGGGAAGAATATGATAACCTCTTGGGAAAGGATGAAGACCAAACTTAAGGCACAATTTTTACCCTTGAACTATGATGTGCAGATGTATAAGAAATTGCAAAACCTCAGACAGAGAGACCTTGATGTGAATGCACACACACAAGAGTTTCAAAAACTTAGTCTCAGATCAAAGAGACAAGAGGAAGAGTCAGAGAAAGTGGCCAGGTACTTTAATGGCCTAAGGATGAACATCCAAGATGAGCTCAACATCGTAGCACTAGAAACAGTGAATAAGTGTTTCCAAATGGCCTTAAGAGCTGAAGAGAAGCTGAAGAAGAAAGGTAAGCAGAACAATAGAGGAAGAGGTGATAGAAATTTTAGAGGCAGTTTTGGAGGAAGAAGTCCTAACCAGAGGCCTAGTGGTGAGTCTAACTGAGAAGAGACTAGTAAAGGACAAGAGCAGTCTGATTTTAGAAGTGGATGGAAAGGCACAAGAGGCAGATTTGGAGGTGGTAGAGGTTCTAATGTTTTCACTGGAAGATGTTATCATTGTAATGAAATTGGTCGTACAACATTCAAATGTCCAGAAAGGCAAGGTTCATCATCAAGAGATGATAGGAAGAATGACAAGAGGGTTCAATATGTGCAAGAAGAGAAGGTAGATGAAAGTGTTAACTCTCTAATGGGAAGTGCAGCCCCAGTTGAAGATGGAGAATCATTGATGCTAAGGAGAACAATCTTGAAGACATCCAAGGACATGATACAAAGGAGAGCTCTTTTCAGGACCAAATGCAAAACTAAAGGTAAACTATGCAAGGTAGTAACAGATTCTGGTTCTACAGATAATATGGTATCTCAGGAAATGGTGGATAAACTGAAACTGGAAAGGATTCCTCATCAAAATCCTTACAAAGCATCTTGGGTAAGTGATAGTCAATCACTTTTGGTATATGAACAAGCATATGTTGATTTTCAGATTGGAGAATATTAGGATAGGGTTTTGTGTGACATATTGCCCATGGAATGTTGTCACCTACTTTTGGGTAGGCCATGGCAATTTGATAGTAGAACATTATATGATGGATATGCTAACACCTATATCATCAAGAAGGATGGGAGGACTTTTGTGATGACACCATTACAGGAGGATACTGCAGCATAGAAGGCAGCCAAAATCATTTTGGTAGGAAAGAAAGAGTTTGAGGAAATGCTTATAGCAGAAGGCATAAAGGCAGTTGATGATACCTCAGGGAATGAGATTGTTAAGGATCAAAGTTTGAAGGCAATTTTAGTTTTTGATGATGGAGATAAGATGGATCAGCAGAAGGTCAAAGAACAGGTTTGTCAGCAGCTACCAGTTGATTAGAAAGACAAGGATGTTATCATAGTAGGGACAATTGTTTGTCCTCTAGAACCACAAAGAGTTGAAAGGCAAATAGATTCTACCATAGCAGCAGTACAAGAAGCACTTACCAAGGTTTCCAATGTAGGTGTTTTGAAAAATATGATAGTAAGACATAATCAAAGGATAGATATGAGAAGAGCCTACAATGTAGTCCAGAGATCATGGGGAAGACATGAGATAGTAGAGTATACAACTGGAGCAAGACAAAGACCTAACTCATGTGGCATGAGTTCTTTTCAAGGTGGGGTGTATGGTGCAGGAGCACCCAATCCACAGTGGCCTCCATGAGGCATTAACTATTTATAGTTCATTTTGATGTTTCCAATAAGGTCCTAAGTTGACCATTAATGTAATAAGGTCTGTTTGACCAATGCATGTTATTTTAGTTTATATTTAGGTTTATGTTGTAAGTCCCAAGGACACTTGTCGAGCTGTAACCCCGAAGGTTGTTAGATAGTTAGAGGTTATTAGTCGGTTGTGATCTCCCAGCTGCTTGGAGGTTGTCTCCCAGCCGCTCGGAGTCAAGTCAGTACTACTCACGGTGAGTAGATAAATAGAGGAGATCAGATCGATTGTGATCACGATAGATAGTAGTGATAGTTGAGTTGAGTTCAGTTGAGATCAGATCAGAGATCAGTGGTTTGTAATTGTGAAACAGAGCATCTGTGTATGCACATTTTCTGGAAAGCATAATAAACAAGTTCTGGGTTGTGCATCTTTCCGTCATTCGATTTCATTTCTTCCTCTGTGCAAATCAATTTTCTATTATGAGGTCGAGATGGGTTCTTAGCCCATTCCACCGGTTAGATTTATTTGAAATCGGTGGAATGGCTGTATAGTGTTTTCGTTTTGTTTTTCTGTTTGTTCAATTTCATGCTTGCAGGATCGTGTATGGAATGTATTGACAGATCCTAGCATTGTCATGTGCTAGGTTGGCAGGGTGCAAAGATCTGTATGATTGTAGGGGAAACAGATCTGTGTAATCGTAGGGTTTGCAGCGGATTAAATCGGTGAAGTTCTGCATTATTTCACTAAGTATGCATTTTGTGTGTATATCACAAATGCATGTCAGATATACATTCTGTGTGTATATCGCAATAGTGTGTTGAGTGTGTATGTCGCAAAGCATATCGAGAAGCATTGAGGCGTTGTATGTCAAGATTAGTAAACATACATTGCGAATATACATTCTGTGCGTATATCGCTAATGTAAGTCGGGTTCATTTCCTGTGTATCCTGCAGTTGTAGGTTCGTGTGTATCCTGCAAATGGTTATCGCAGTTGTATGTGGCGGATGTACATTGTGAATGTACAAGTGTATCAGCATACAAAGGAGAGAGAAAGTTGAAGCTTCTGATCAGCATTTAAGGGAGTCAACGATTCGGTCAAACCCATTGAATGCATCTTTAGATTGCATGTTGCGAATGTACATAGTGAATGTACATTGAGTTAGATACAAGGAGGTCAATGGTCAAATGTACATTTGGTGAAGCATCTTCCAGTTGTATGTTGAGGACATACATTGGGTTAAGGCGTTGGTCAAATGCATGTTTTGAATGCATGTTCCAAATGCATATTCGGGTTGTATGTTTCGAATGTATATTTAGCATATACATTGTATTGGATGCAAAGCGCGACTGGCAGCGATGGTGGAAGAGACCGGTGTTCACAGGTCATGATATGCATGTATAAGGTAGTAAGATCGGATTGATCATTTGTAAGGTGGCCGATGAGAATGGTCTTGCCGATAGGTGAGAGGTGCAAGTATATACATCAGAGAATGTATGTTAGGTGAAGCATAGACATGCTAGGGTCTTTGGCTCTGCATCAAGATATGATGTTATGGTTTGGAGGATAGGTAGATATGAGTATCAGGTATACATGTTTCAAGTTTCAAGTGATGATATGTAATACAGATGGTTCTCCAGAGTCAACTGTGTGAAGACATGCCTTGGTGCTAATTGAAGTAAGCAAAGGGAGATTGTTGAGGCCACCGTAGTTCATCGCATAATGATATTTGGCCCTGCTAATTAAATGATAAGCTCATATGACTGTTGGTATGCACTATTCAAGTTTCAAATGATTATGTTCACTGAAAGTATGCTTTTCATTGTTTTATCTTAAGACTGTGTAAGCAGAGTTGTCAAGGACACCGACATCAGAGTTCAAGTGTTTGCACCAACATGAAATATCCTGAGATGATAAAAGAAGTGTACATGAATGTTCTTCAAGTCATATAATATTTAGTGTGTGGTTTGCATGACATAATTCTATCTCCTTTGGTACCTCTTTGGGTCTGGAGCCAAATACAAGTAAGGATAAGTGGTTGCAGAGCCAACTTGGTGTATAATGAGGATTTTGCCATGTGTGTGGAGTGTGTGCCAACTTGGAAGAGTGTTCTAAAATAGGACCTGATTATGCTTTTTTATTGAACCACTTTGGATTTCTAATTACTGCATATGTTTTGGAGCTGACTGTTGTGAGCATTACATGTTTCATCTTGGCCGACCAAGGAGAAAGATTTTGAAGCTTGCAGAGGATATAAATATAAAATCAAAGTTGAATGATGAATGAGATGTGAATTGTGTGAAACCATTGGTAATGTGCAAATAAACTTACCACATAAGCAGATATAATGATGAAGTGTGCTAAGGATTAGTTCATGTGAAGTAATACTATTGTGGAGGTAATTATAGAAGTTGTCATGACTAAGAAGAGTTTCTGAAGTTGTAGAAGTTGATATTGTTGTGGTGAAGAGGTGAAATAGTTGTACAGAAGCTGAAGTGATCAATAAAAGGTTGGATTAGTTAGTATTTGTGAAAGGAATAATTCATTTAGATAAGTATTGCACTGTAGAGGTTAAAGATTCTTTGTAAAAGTTGTAGGTGTTGTATCTGTTCAGGGAGTTGCAACTTCCTTTTGGTTTTAGCCCATAAATGTTAATGTAATCATGTTTTATTTGTGAGGCTGGATTTGGATAGTAGATCTAAGCAGCTTGCTCACCATGGTTTTTCCCTTCTTGGGTTTTCCACGTAATTCTAGTGTTATCGTTGTGTGCTTCTGTGTTCTTGTGTTTCTCATGCTTTAAATGATTACATTAGTTTGAATGCTGTTGGAAGTAAATAATTTAATGAAGTACTAATTCACCCCCCTCTCAGTACTTTTGTGTGTTCAACACAAGGAATTGGTTAATGGTTTTGTTTGAATAATTTCATCTGTTGGTTAGTATAGGTTAGAGTAGATTTTCTTCATGTTAATAAGTGCTAAAACACAATCTGTTAGGTGTTGTTTTGATTCTTCTTTTAGGTAGTTGTTGTCTAGTCTTTTGTTTTAGTTTGCTATTTCTGAGGTGCTAACAACTTTTGTCAAGTTTGGTTCAATTTGTTTTAGGTCTTGTTGACTTTATAGCCCAATGGATACCAAGACTACTAGTCCTTGTTGCTTAGTAGGCAAACACCTTGTAGAGGTTGCCCAAAATGTTGACATTTTTCACCTTCTAGGCTCAAATAGTTGTTAGAGGGTATCTTGAGTATGCTTAGAGGTCTTAGGTTTAGTGCCATGGGTCTGTAAAAAAGCCTTAAAGGAAAGTTTTATAATGTAAGCTTGGGAAAAAGGTGTTAATTGGTTTTGATTTAAATGCATTTTAGTCCCATTTAAAAAGGTTTCCAAAATAAATATCTTAATTACTCCAAATCTGCCAGTACATATATTAGGAGGGACTTTATCTTTGAAAATAGGCCAAAGTTTTGTTCTAGTCTTGTTTTATTGCTAACAGCGCAAAAGTTTAGGGTTTCTTGACTATTATCTATAGGTGTCTCCATGGTAGAAAATCTTACCAACTCTTGGAGCCTCTAAGAGCCATGAAAGAAAAGAACTTCGAGGATCATACATGTAGAGATATTTTGAGGCGCGTTGCCATATTATGCTCTGAAATTTATATAAGACCAAAGGTTATTAACTTGAAATCTATAGAAAGACTAAAGGTTTTTTATGGTATAATTTCAAGGGGCATGTACAAGAGGTGAGTATAGTGTCAGGTTTACATGTGTGTGTCTCTAGGATAATACAATTTTAAAGAGTGCTTTCTCATGCACAATAAAGTCTGCATCATAGAACAAAGGTCTCCACCTTCTAGAATATCAACATCTACATACCTTTTGATGTATCTATCCAAATCATCTATTTGTTCACTCTTTCTAGATCATCCTTCCAATGATAAGGTTTTGTCAGAAGCTCAGTTACCTATTGGGGTCATATGTTATGTCCTTGCAATCATGTCTTTTGAATATCCTACTTTTTGGAGGCATATATTTCCTCCTTGTCAGTTTTGATCTTATTGTGGAACATATATGTTGGTAGGATGGAGATTTATTGGAAAAAAGGGTTGAGAACTTAAGATTTTTTGGTATGATGAGCAATGCAAGGGCTACATTGCAAAGATTGGATGCAGAATTAGTACACTCTACAGAGAAGATAGTAACTCTAGAAGGTAATAGTCTTTTCCTTTACTTGTCATTCCTCATGGAAGACATTCCAAACCACAAGAGATGGAGGTCTAGACTATCACAGTGCATAATATAACAGAAAAGGGACAATGCAGATATACTTTATCATATGGTAGGGTCTGTCAGGGATCTTAAGGGATTGTTAAGAAGTTTTAAAGGTCTTCATTATATTTTAAAGGGGTGCTAATAGTTTTAAGATTTGCCAGAAATTATAGAAGTGTGTTAAGGACCTAGAAATAAGTCAAGTCATCTCAAGGTCTGTTAAGTCTTGGAGACTTTATTCTTCATTCAGTTCTATGCTTTCACTATGAGAACATTGCCAAAATCCTAACAAGTGTGTGGAGTTTTGATGAAGGCTTATATATCCTCCAATGATCCTACACTAGTTTTGAATTAGAACAAAGAAAATCAGTCCTACATCAACATATAGGTAATCTACACTAAAGAAAAGGAAATGAGTTATGAAGCCAGTGAAACAACTAAAAGAGATAGTGAACACCTTGTATGACAACATAAGGAACAATCTTTAGAGAATAGTTTACTATTTCAGGATAGGGAAAATATAGTGGATAGTCTTGGTAATAAACGTAGTGAAATTGATGTTCTTTAGGACTTAAGCACAGTTGAGGGATCTATATATTAGCCTTTGAACTATTTGAGGAACCCTAAGAGACATTGAAAGCCCTACAAACCTTGGATAGGTTTGAAACAAGATAGGAAGAAATAGAGTATTATCATTGTTCACAAGACTATCATTGCTTTTCATAGGTTCACTATCTCCCAAGAATATACAAGAATCCTACTCTAGAATAGGGGAGTCTATACATTTTCAACAAAAGGACATATATGTCCATTGGATCTATTTTGCAGGGTTGCCACCATTCAAACTTGCATAACAACATACAATCACATTCCAAGACTGTCTTAGGCCATGCAAGCACGAGAGGAAAAGTGAAAATACTAAACAGAGATACAATGTATGATGACAAATTACAAGACTAAGATGAATCTACAAGATTATAAGAGGGTTATGTAGGTCTGTAGGGATAATGTTCATGCCAAAGGACTGAGTTTATTACAGAGACATAGTTTTTAAGAATACTGTTGATAGTCAAGGTAAGATATCAAGCTTATAATTGTTTCTCGTACAAGGAAGCATTAAAAGTAGTTGATATGGGAAATAATCATTGTAATCTTGCATGCACTCTTGAAGAGCATATCAAGCAAGAGGATCCTATCAAGAGTTTGCAGAGAACAAAGAGTCATCAAAAATAGGAATACCATTATCTCTTAAGGACATATAGCAGCATTTGTGGTCTCTGTTTAGAGCATACAGGAAGATTATTTTATAAAAAAATTATTTTTGGTATTTTCCAAGTGTAGTAGCAATAGTTCTTCTTGGCTGGTTTAAGGTTCTAGAGTATGAAAGTAATTTGGGGAAAGCATGGAACTTTTGTAGGGATAGTGGGAATTTTAATCTACATGTTTAGAGGCGTGAGCAATAGAGGTCATGTAGAAAGATCTCAGACACAATGTGAATAGTTTTGGAAGGTCTGTGGTAAAGGGTTAAGGGTTTTGAAAGGACTGATAAGGGTTTGTAGACTAGTTTACAGACGTTGTATGAATATGATGCAAAGTAGTCTTAAAAGAACAATTTTGGAAAAGGCTTCACATGATTTCATAAGGAGTTTGTGAGGCTTAAAAGTCTCCATAAGATAATGAATCTTTTTAAGTTCTATAGAATATATTCATACATTGTGAAGACTAGAAGACACTATCAAGATAGAGCAGAGGTCAAGGATTTATGTAGTTTCAAGGATCATTGTCAAATCATGGAGGGAGCCTGCATATAATAATAGGTTAGTGCACTCTTCTAAAACATGTTTGAAAACCCTGTTAGCCCTAGGACAATAACTTATTTCCAGAATTCCTTACAAACTGTGGGAACAATTTAAAGTGCCAATACAGTGATTTCAAGGTTGAATAAACTCCTTATAATACAAGAGAAACCAGATGGAACAATGGATAGGTCCCAATACGGTAGATCAGATATCAGTGACAAAGAAAAACCTAGACAAGACAGAGTGCACAGTGATCAAGGTGATCAAGATCAAGAAATTGAATGCCAAGAGCCAAAAGTTTTGACAAGAATATAGGGGTCTCTGAAAGAGAAAAGACACATAAGAAGATTGTTATGAGATCATGCTAGAATCCTAAAAGGACTAATTATCTTCCCTTATGCCTCAAAGAGACCTAATGCTTGTCAAACTCATCAAAAGCACATGCCCAATGAATTTCAAGGTGGAGTTGAAGGTAGTTAAAGTAGTATGAGGTCCTTGAAGAGAGTTAAAATCACATTGATAACTACCCAAGCATTAGGGGATAGTTGGGAGACTTGGACAACAAGTGGAGGGCATATAGGAGCCTAAGAAGGAGCATGTAAATTAGGTAAAGTGGAAAATTCCAAACAACTACCTACCTTAACACCCACTTGGAGATGGAAAAAAGATAAACAAGGAAAATTAGTTCTCAAGTACCCAAAAGGAAGTCAAACCTGCAACACAAGGTAGGGGAGGATTTTTTATTTTGGGGAGATTCACTCCTACATTCTCTCCTATGTTTGGGATGAGATATAGAAGGCCTAGGGCCAGTTTGCAAGGACCTCTTCCTAGTTATTAGATGGAGTTCTTCCTGTTTTAGACAGGGATTGTAACCTGGAACAAGGTTCTTTTCTAGATTTTTCTGTATTGTAACTCATCATCATCATAAAAGAAGACTTGTATATCAGTTTGTAAGTACCTTTTGGTCAATAATACAAGCATTTTAGCATTCTTAATCTCTGTCTATTGTGTGTAGTCAAATGATTGATGTATTTTTCTATGATTTACATACAAATCCTTGAGTATATGTCTCATTTTTAACACCTATATACAGAACATACATGTTTTGCGTAGGTTGTAGGTTGTGTCATGATGTCAAACAATCATTAGTTGTGAGAAAGACTTCATTTTTTCCTTCTAATATTGCAAACATCAAAACCCTCCTATGAAGCATTGATACATGAACATGAAATAGATTTGAGTTTTGTCTTAAAACTAGCTAGTTTATTGAACATATTGTGTATGTTAAGTAGTAGTATAGGTCATAAACATTTGGTGCATCACCTTCCATTAAGTTTTACACTTCTTTTATGTCATTTTCTACCCTTTTCCTTTGAGAACAATAGTAGAATAGATTAGTTTTAGGTGATCCATCAAGGGAACCAACCCTCTCTGGAGATTTGTCTCACTTCTGTAGGTCCCACACTAAGAGTCATTTCAATGTTTCACTGAGTAGCTTGAGAGCTCCTCTCTCAAGCTAGGGTGCACACTCAGATTGACAACACTATCTAGATGTCATGTTGACATATCCACTTTTAGTTGCCTATTATACAATTTCCAACTAGATATCTCTCAAGCAGACTTTCCAACTAGACATCTCTTAAGTAGACATTCCAAATAGACATCTCCCAAGTGGACATTCCAACCAGACATTCCAACCAGACATCTCCCATCCAGACATCCTGCTGTATATCTATATCTGGTTGTAATGCTTCATTTCCAACCGGACATTTTCCATCTGGATGTCTTGTAGCATGTCGTGTTGCTTGATAACATTTGTTTATCTTGTAGAATCATGGACTGAAACTTCCAGAAGTGGGAAATACAGTTGGACAACTACCATTTCAACAAATCCTGAGTCTGCACATTGATGCTGATCTAAAGAACTAGTAATATGATGTTTTTTTTCTAAGATGCTTGTAAAAGGATGAAATTTATTCTCTTCACATGATGATGGTAGTGTTCATTTTATTGTACATAACTTCCTCTACTACCTTTGAAAGGAGAAATTGCATGCTTTCAAATTTATTCGAGGACGGTCAGGGATACTACATTTTCTACTGTAACTTCTTCAGGAAGATCTATAACCTCTCTGTGAGTTGTAGCAACTGAATGTAAGGTTGAAGTCGATGCATGTTACATGCATATAGGAAGATCAATGTTTTTTATTACATAGGAATAAAAGGCTTTTGAGTTCCATTGTTGCATGTTGTTCATTTGCTGCTTGGTTCAGTAGCTTGAAAAGGCCCCTGAACTTTGATTTGCATCAAGTGGTATTAAAGCCAAGTTTGGAATTACTGGAGGTTGTAGGTTTGTTGTACAGAGGATCCTGAGGAGATTGTTGTAGGAAAAGTGAAGAGGAAAACCTACAACTATAGAGGGTCTACACATATGGCACACCTTGGCAGCGGTCGAAGAGGGCTTGCTCCAAGAGTTGGAGATGCACATTGGTTGAAATGTTGAGAGGCATCACAGTGAGGCTGGATGCGATGGAAAGAACACAACATAGATGAGTACCTATGGAGGATGTGAGTGATAATGAGGAAGAAGTTAGTGAAGAAGAAGTAGAAGATGGAGGACATGAACATGAAAGAAGGTTTCTAAGTGAAATGAAAATGATTTCTAGTAAACCATGGGTAGAATTACCTAGTTTTAGTGGGAGTCTGAATCCAGAGGAGTTGATAGATTGGATCTCAGAGGTATGAAGGTATTTTGAGAGAGAGTCTATTGAAGACCCAAAGAGAGTTAAGCTAGCAACTATAAAGATGAAAGGACATGGATCTCTATGGTGGGATCATGTGAAGGTTGAGAGATAGAGGAAAGGAAAAGAAAAGATTAAAACCTAGGAGAGTATGATAACTAATATGAAGGCAAAGTTTTTACTAGCAGATCATTAGATCACCATGTTCAAGAAATTGTAGAATCTGACGCTGAGGGAGAAAATTGTGCAAGATTACATTGAGGAATTTTACAGATTGAGCATTAGAGATGGTCATATTGAAGATGATGTAGATAAGATCTCCAATTATGTAAATGGTTTACATTATTCGATCCAAGATGAGATTAGCCTGGTCAGCATTACTAGTGTGGAAGAAGCCTATCAGTTTGCATTGAAGGTGAAGGAAAAGATCTTTAGGAGGCATAATATCTCAAGAGGAAAAGGTAAATCCTTGAGAGGAAGAGGACAATCAAATCCTAGATACAGATCTCAGGATAAGCTAGGGGAAGCAAGTTCTTCTTAGACCAATACCCAAGGAGGGAGAGGAAGGGGTGATCATTTTCAAGGTAGGGGAAATTATGGAAGAGGATTTAGTGGGACATGTTTCTAGTGTGGAAAGACTAGACACATGGTATTTAAATATCCTCAAATACAGGAGAGTATTGGTATAGGAAAAGAGGTAAGAGTACATGTGGGCTGAAGCAGATTATGAGAGTGTGGCTTCACTAAAATTTGGAGAAGATCCTAAGGAGGGAGAATCCTTTATGTTAAGGAGGATCCTGTTAAATCCTAAAAAGGAGAAATCTAAACCTATTCATAGGAGGAACCTATTCTGAACTAGATGTAAGGTGGGTGGTAAATGTTGTAAAGTGATCATAGACAGTGGCAGCACATACAATATTGCGTTTGAGGAAATGGTTACCAAGTTGAAATTGAAGAGGTTAAAACATCCCAGCCCCTACAAAGTTTCTTGGCTGTAAAAAGAACATCATTTAATGATAAGATAATAATTTTTGGTGAGTTTTCAGATTGGCAAATATTGTTAGAAATGAAGGTAAATAACTATCAATGGAAAACTGATTACAACTATTATATAGATATTTAACTATGCAGAACTAAAATGGAGATAGTATGAAATCAACACAAAGAAACAACATAACAGAAGATCAAACACATAACACAATATTTACATGGAGAAACCATTTTGGGATGAAAACTCCACACAAGAAGAGATGCACCAGTCTATATTAACTTCAATAGAGTTTGCAATACAACACTCACAATCTCCTCTTCGACCTTCAATCCTATAGCTCATGTAATACACACACATAGCCATAATACAATATCCCCTTAAAAGAGTGTTGCCTTCTAGGACAAAAAACCCTAACATAACCATGACCGTCAGATCTGCGACCTAATGATGAATAGTCCAGATTGACTACGAAATCACAATATTTTACAAGGCAATTTTCTAAAAATATTCTCTTCGAGGGCGCTTCCCAGTGATAGTAGTGGGGGGCAAGCCCCCCACACCCCCCCATCGAGTACAAGGATCCAAAGTGAGGCTAAAAGAAGATCACTACTAGGTGAATACTTCATCCCTTATGAATGATTTACAAACAATATCAGGAGTAATTAAATACACAGGATTTACAAGGTTGATGGCACATTAATCCTAACAAATATAAGGATGAAATTTTGTGCGACATAATGCTGATGGATGCATGTCATATCCTACTAGGGAGACCATTAAAATTTGATAGACAAGATGTTCATGATGGGATGACTAGCACATATACAATTTAGAAGGATGGATAGGAGTTTTTTTTGAATCCACTGAATGATAAGGATGAGGATGCAAAAAATAGTTCCAAAGTTTGCCTAGTTTTGGGGAAGACATTCCTAAAGGATCTGAAGAAAGGGGGGACATGATTTGCAATCATTTTGATGCCAACAACAACACTGACCACGAAGAAGAATGATGATCTTCTAGTTGAAATTTAGGAGATCTTGGATGATTATGCAGATATCACGCTAAAGGAGTTGCTAGATCGACTACCACCTGTGTAGGACATTATTCACTACATGGATTTGATACTTGGTGTGAGTTTTCCAAACAAAGCACCATATAGGATGAAAACTATGGAGAATGAAGAGATAAATAGGTAGGTACAAGAATTTTTGGATGAGGGACTAATCAAGGAAAGTCTGAGTCCATGTGCAGTACCAATTGAAGCTTAAGGATTTGGAAGTGCTTTTTTGTGAAGAATTGAAGGATTGTTGTGGTTTTTGAATTGATTGGTTCATCTCCATTGTTTTTACCAAATTTCTACAAGGATTGAGGTAGGATTCTTGTCGTGAAAAGCTTTAGCAAAGATTTACTTTGGTTAATAATTGAATATAGGATTGTGTGAAGAAAATGTGATTTATATGCTTCTTGTGCAAAAAGAAAGATTTAGCCAAATTATAGTTTCATTGATTTTGAAGATTAGAAAAGTATTTTTGTTGAATTGGATTTGTTGGGAATTCTTAAAAGTTAGTAGGAAGATTTGTTAGGTTATTAGATCTGAATATGATTTTTAGAATATTGAAATATTAATTTCTTGTATAGGAAAAAAAACATAATAGAAAACTTGGGAAGAGACTAAAAAGAAAAATAGTAACCTATCTTAGTTTAGACATATCTCTTAAACTGTGATCTGGGTATTTCTAATGTTTGGATATATGGTTTTAAATTAGGGGATAAACTTTATATCCAATTTTATAATTTCATCTTTTATATTTTGTTTTTATTTATTAAAACAAGTAGACTATTTTTGTAAACTGGTAAATCTGTCATGAGAAAAAAATAGTCTTTTGTGGCATTAATAGCTTTAGTTTTATGAATTGTGTTTCTTTGAAAGTTTTATGGAAGGTGCACAACTAAGTTTTTTAAATCATATAAAAAAAATCAGCCTTACCAAATTTGTCAATTCTGAGATATATATTAATTAGTGACTTTCTATCTTTGCTACTATTTTTAGCATGATGTTTATATGTGATTATATTGTATTTATAAAATTATATTAAAGATAGTTATTATGAAAATATTTATTGGGCTCTGTAGATCTCTATATTATCTCTTTATCCCTGTTTCATAACAACAAGAATTGATTAGGAAAAACATGAGTATAGATAGTATTTATAATTGAAATAAATACCGCATGGAGTTCATTGTTATAAGTATAATATGCATAAATCATCATAGATCTCGTACTTGTTAGAAAAGTATAATTTTCATTTCACATTAATTTTTGCAAGAAAGTAATAGTAACTATTTGTTGAGAAAATGCATGTGCTTCCATGGATTGTTTTTGTGAGAAAAATTAGTTTATTTTTCTATGAGTGTGTTGGACTTACCTTCTGGGATAGGGTGCTGAATGTGGACTAATAGAGAAGGCTGATCCTCTTTTCAGGATTTGACCAATATGCATAAATGCTTTGGCCAAAGCTGTGTGTTCATTGAAATAGATGAAATTGCCTAGTTATATTGATATGTTTCTCTGCCACATCCTGTTTGTGAGATAATACACATTCTATTTAGAAATGGATGTAGACATTAGGTTGCACTAAGTTTTCCCTCCTGCCTATTGTTTCTAGGTTGCTAGACACTTCGTGTAGGGTCAGGTATCCTTCATGTTAGGAAGGATTTTAGGGAAGTGTAATGCTTCGTGGTTGGGCAGAAAAGCATCTGAACCATGTTTTTGTCTCTTGGCTTGTGGAAGACCATGTGGGTTAGTGGTAGTTGGTGACAGTAACTTTATTCATTTATCATACTTGTATATCTTGGATATTTACATTATTATTGTAAGGAGTTACTGTTTGGCATGAGAGCCAAGGTTGTATCATTGTATATTATATTTCTTGTGCTAACTCCTGGATATAGCACGTGTATTTGTAAGATGTAAAATGATATTTTTACATAATTATATAAGATTTATATTTTCCATTTTCTATTAATGTGAATGTGATTATTTATTAAATTTTGTGATATAGTTATGGGTAGCACACTTTACATTAAATTGGAGCCAGGCTTAGACAGTTTCATCTAAGATGTTAGGATTGTACTTGATTCCAAATATTTCATTCATAAAAATAAATTAAAGAAAATATTAGAACATGACCGGCCATCCGATGAATAATTTGAAAAGTGGCTTTCTTCTTTTGGGTAAAAATCAAGGTAATATGTGCCAATTGGGGTTTTTCTTTACTTAGCTAGTCTAATCAATGGTCAATCACTTCTTGAGGGTTGCAACCATATCCTTCAAAGGAGATAAGGTGTCATTTTGGCATGTGTGTTTGAACTTGGCACATAATGAGACAAAACTTTTGGCAATTATGTGGGTTAATTTAGTATTTAGTTCATTGAGCAGCTCACACAAGAATGCTAACCCTTTGAGATATTTAAACAAGTGTAATATCCACAATAAAATTCAATTTCAAGAAGTTAGAAAGAGCTCAACATTTGGCTATCATGTCTCAATGGTATTTTTTTGTCTTTTAGAAGTTGGTTAGCATAATTTGGGGGTTGCTCCACTGCTTTCAATTTAGGGTGATTAGCGACCATAATAGAGGTATCAATAAGTTTGCAGAATGTAGTAGCTGGGAAGATTTGTTGGGTTTGGATTGTTAAGGGAAAATTGGATTCAAATGAATAATCAATATAATCAATATCAAAATACCCAAAACTCAATGAAATACAAAAACAAAGAGATCAATTTAACAAAAGAACTTCAAAAACCTTTGCAAACCTCAAAGCTTCATAGCTTCCGTTGGTTGCCTATCTCAATCGATCTTGCATGTATGAATAAGGCCCTCAGAAAGTGCACTTCCTTGCTATGATTCCAAGATTGTCAATGGAGAACGGCTATGGTAATGCTTTGGAATGAAGAGGAGCTTCACAATAATGATAGTAGTATGGTAACGAGTGTGATCATAAGCAATGAAGGAATTGGTGCCAAAGGCGTGCTGTAATTCCTACAAAGTAACGATACTTAAAGCTTGGATGAATGAAATGGAGGAATAAGGTTGTACTTATAGACTTGAGAGAATGAAGATCAACGGTATAGAAAGAATGAGAAGATCAACGGTTGAGAAACCTTGAGGAATGTGCGTGAATAAGAAGAAGACATGTGTCTTGCTATATTTTGCATGAGAGGAATTAATAAAATAGAAGAATGAGTTAACTGAAGAGATAAATCAATTAAAGGAATAGATCAATCAGTTAAGAGAATAGAACTAGAGAATAGAAATTGCATGAGGATGAGAAGATATTTTAGCTCAATTAATATTTAGAATATTCAATTGCATGTGCACAAAGATTGAATTATATTTAGAGATAACTCAATTTAGAAGAAAAAGACAACTTAAATAAATAATTTGATTTATTTAAATTTAGAGAAGATATTATTGGAAGAAACAATTAAATAATTGGAATTATTTAATTTAGAATGATTTTGGAAGAATTAATAAAATATTTGATTATATTTTATTTTTAGAGATTGAGAGGATTTAAATAAATTTGATTTGATTTATTTAAATTTGGAAGAATGATTTTATTTATTTAAATAATTAAGAATTATTTAATTGTTTGGAAGAATTTAATTAAATAAAGGAATTTATTTAATTTTGACTTTAGAAGAGATAATTAAATATTTCAATATTTAATTAATTTAGAGGAATATGAATCAAATAAATAAATTTATTTATTGATAGAAGAATTAGAAGGGAATAAATATTAAGAATATTTATTTAGACCAAGTCGTGTCATTTTTAGGCGTATACATGGACCATTTTGGCTTACCATTGATCTATATTATCCAAGAGGGGATAGCTCAATATTCTTTTTCAAACTGTAGCGATATGCACTATCTCTCTGTGTGTCTCCAGATCAATGCTAGGTGGGGTGGCACATAATCTTTAGGTCTAGTGATAAGAAATGGGAACCTATACATTTAAGGTATCCTAGTCTAGCTACCCATTGCCTACTACTTCCTCTATTGAAGCTATCAACTTCCTATTCTACACCATTGGCTCCGATAGCTAGATGTCATCATGAGATGTGGGGACAAATATCCAACTATCATCCACAACACTATGGATTGTGGGAGCATGTGTCCTGTTCTCTTATATGGCATGCTTACATTGGATTGAAGTGCTCATGGAGCCTTCACATGATCCTTAACCATTGGCAGTTATATCTTTCTAATCTATGAACAAGTGTCATCCATCTATTGTCCTCACTTGCCTTATATTTTCTTATAAATTGGGATTGTATCTTCATTGTAAAAGGGGGGAAAATGAAGAAAGAACTATAGAAATGATTGTAATTATGATCTCTTGAGAAATAAAAGGGAACTTGTGTTGTCTGGGGATTTTTATTGGCAATCTTTACTTGAATAAAAAATTATGAGAGAGGATTTATTGGTTGTTCCTATCTCCTTCACTAGGTCATTATTTTCAAAGATATGTTGTTAAGGATGATTTATCTTTGGATTCACATTTGTTGTATGTATTATTTTTCTGAGTTAGCATACATTCAAGGAGTGTAGTAAGTCTTTCTGAGTAAGTAACGGATTTAACAATCTTGTGATGGATAATTAAGAATGGTTACATCTAAGTAGATTACATATGCAAGTGAAGTATCACTACAAGATGGTGATATCTAGTATAACCTTTGAAGTCAAGATTTGTCAATACCAAATTATATAAACATTTAGGTGACTATGATCCCAAGGAAATAGACATCGATCATTTCCCATAATTTCTCCCAATGCAATGGAACCAAATTGCAAAAATATTTTGAACAATAAATTATCTATAAATTATTTTGTTCAAGTATGAGCACTAGAAAGCATAAGGGGCATATATGAAAGCAAAGTATCCCAAGAGTCCCTATCGCATTATCCTGAGCATGCTATTTTCCCACCACTATGACAAACCTGTTCTTCTTTAATACAAAATCTAGTGAGTATTGACAGGGCCACCCCCAGGTATTGCAGAGCCTAAAGTGTAGAAGAGGTTCTTTGTACCTCTTGTTTGTTGGCCTTTTCGAGTCTTTGCTTTGACCATGGGTTTCCTTCTCTACCTTTTCTATTAAGGAACATACCATAGAACTGAAGATTGCAAGAAAAGACACCAACAATCTATGTACTTATAAAAATTACAATACTTCTTGTACCTCCTCAAGCATCTGTAAAATAATACATTACATAATTCTTGGGGATATAAGAGATATGACATCAAACTTGGGAAAATTCCAAAAAACTCAATTTGGGATTCTAGTCAACATGCTAAACATAGCCTCTTACAATTTCTTACTATTTGGTGTGGAGCCTAATTAGTCTCCAAGTGGGAGATTGTTGGTAGGTGGCGACTGATTAGGAAAATACTGTACACTAGCCATGTATCCTCATTGGGGTTCAGGGGCACAACCCTTAAATTTTTTTTTGGACCGACTTAAAAAAACCCAATTTTGTAACCGACATAAGGCTTGATAAAAGTAGCTAAGGGTTAGGGTTTTTTGATATATTGTATTGTAGCATTTGCAATGGTATTGAGTTGTAGGGCTTGCTGGTTGTAATCGGTTTGATTTACTAGATAATAATAGTAGACTCTCTGTTGGTGGATGTAGCCCGAGTTTGGGTGAACCACGTTAAAACTTGTCTCTCGCTGTTATTATTTCTGTGTATTTTTCATTCCTCTGTTTAATATTTATTTGCATTTAATTGATATCTTCTACTGGTTAACCCTAACAAGTGGTATCAGAGTGGGTTGTGTTCAATTCTCATCTGCAGGAAGGTCTCATGGTTGAGTGGGAGCAATGGCAGATGAGGGTAAATTGAAGGTTGATAAATTTAATGGGTAGAACTATCAGTTATGGAAGATGCAGATGGAGGATTACCTCTATCAAAAGGATTTATGGATGCCATTGGAAGGAGTAGCCAAGAAATTGGCAACAATAACTGATGAGGATTGGAATCTTCTTGACAGAAAGGCACAGGGAACCATTTGGTTGTGCCTGGCACCATCAGTGGCATTCAATATAACGGAAGTGAAGACAATAGATGGTCTGATGAAAGCTTTGGCTAAATTGTATGAAAAACCCTCAGCCTCAAATAAGGTATTTCTCATGAAGCATTTGTTTAATCTGAAAATGGTTGAAGGTGGATCTGTGACAGATCATTTAAATGAATTTAATACGATTGTCAGTCAATTGACCTCTATAAATGTAAAATTTGATGAAGAAGTTAGATCTCTCTTGATATTATGTTCTTTGCCTGAAAGCTGGAATAGTTTGGTAATGGCGATTAGTAACTCTATTTTTGGTTTAAATACCTTGAAATTTGATGATGTTGTTGGTGTTATTCTGAGTGAGGAAATTCATAGGAAAAGCTCAGGTGGATTCACATCAGGTAGTGTTCTGAATGCAGAAAGTAGGGGCAGATCAAAGGAGAGAGGAAAAGGTTTTGGACGTCATGGGAAGTCACGAGGAAAATCAAAGGACAAGTGATCCCAATCTAGAGGATAGAAGGACTGCTGGTACTGTGGGAAGCCAGGTCATCTAAAGAAAGATTACTGGTCTCAGAAAAATAAAGGAGACAAACAAGAAGGCAATAAGGAGGCAAATGTGGTAAGTAATAAGTCTGAAGATGATGCTTTGATTATTTCCCTAGATAATGCTGATGATTCATGGGTTTTAGATTTAGGGGCCTCATTTCATGCTACATCTCATAGAAGTTATTTTCTTGATTATGTCCAAGGGGATTTTGGACTGGTTTATTTGGGAGATAATGAACCCTGTCAGATTGTTGGAAAGGGAAGAATTAAGATTAAGTTGCAGAATGGGAATCATTGGCTACTACAAGAGGTAAGGCATGTTCCAAGGCTTAGTAAGAATTTAATTTCAGTAGGGCAGCTAGCTGAAGAAGGTTGCATTGTTACATTTACTGATAAAAATTGGAAGGTTTCAAAAGGTGCCTTAATAGTAGCAAAAGGTGTGAAAGTAGGCACCTTATATCTTTGTACAGGTCATACTGTTCCTTCTACTTTAGCTATTACAGAGAAAAAATAAACAGGTTCAGGAACAGTTGCTGCAGGTTTGCAGGAAGAGACTGAAACAGTTGCTGCAGGTTCTGAGACAACACTGTGGCATAACAGACTTGGGCATATGAGTGAAAAAGGTATGAAGGTACTTCATTCTAAGAAAGTTTTACCAGGTCTGAAATGTATTAATACATATTTCTGTGATAGTTGTGTGTATGGAAAACAAAAGAGAGTCAGTTTTCTCAAGGGTGGGAAGCAAAAGAAAAATAAAAAGTTGGAGCTTGTGCATACATATGTATGGGGACCAGCTCATGTATCTTCTCTCGGTGGCTCTCGATATTATGTTACATTCATAGATGATGTAACTAGGAAGGTATGGAATTATTTTCTTAGGTAGAAATCTGATGTATTTGAAACACTTAAGAAATGGAGAAGCTTGGTTGAGAATGAGACAGGTAAAAGATTAAAATGTCTCAGATTTGATAACGATGGTGAGTATTGCAACAAAGAATTTGAGGATTATTGTTCCTTTAATGGAATTCGTAGGCAGAAAATAGTTCCAGGGACTCTACAGGAAAATGGAGTGGCTAAACACATGAATAGGACAATAATGGAGTGTGCAAGGACCATGAGATTGTATGCTGGGCTGCCTTTAAACATGTGGGCAGAGGCTGTCAACACTGCTGTATATTTAATTAATAGAGGTCCTTCAGTTCCTTTGGGCTATAGTATTCCAGAGGAAGCATGGATAGACAAGAAGGTGAGTTATTCTTTTCTCAAAACCTTCAGATTTGAAGCATTTGCATATGTAGATTCTGAAAATAGAACCAAGTTGGATGCAAAATACAAAAAAATATACCTTCGTTGGATATGGCATTGATGAATTTGGTTATAGGCTTTAGGATTTTGAAAATTAGAAAATTGTGAGAAGCAGGGATGTTATATTCAATGAGAAGGTGTTGTACAAAGATCAGTTGCAACAGGATAAGAAGAAAGAAAATGATTATGTGGTGCTGGATGATACTCCAAATAGTGATGTTCTAGTGGTTCCTCATGCTCCACAATAGCAACCAGAAATACCACAAACTCCAGTGAATGTTAGACGGTCAACAAGGCTAAGTAGACCTCCAAAAAGGTTTTCTCCCTCTTTGTATTCTATTTTGTTAACAGATGTTGGTGAACCAGAAGGGTATGATGAAGCTATGCAGGTGGATACATAGTTCCAGTGGGAGCTTGCAATGAAAGAAGAAATGGACTCCTTGCTGAAAAATTAGACTTGGGAATTATGTAAGTTACCTACAGGTAAAAATGCTTTACCAAACAAATGGGTTTATAGGCTAAAAGAGGAAGATGGAGGTAAGAAAGGATTTAAAGCCAAGTTAGTAGTAAAAGGATTTGCATAGAAAAAGGGCATTGATTTTGATGAGATTTTTTCTCCAGTTGTCAAGATGACTTTTATTCGTACTGTTTTAAGTATTGTGGTTGCTAAAGATTTGCATTTGGAACAGCTAGATGTGAAAACTGTCTTTCTCCATGGTGATTTGGAGGAGGAGATATACATGGAAAAGCCCCAAGGATTTGAGGTCAAAAGTAAGGAGAAAATGGTGTGCAGATTGGAGAAGAGTTTGTATGGCCTAAAATAAGCACCTCGGCAATGGTATTTGAAATTTTATAGTTTTATGGTTGAGCAAGGCTACAATCGGTGTAATTCTAACCATTGTGTTTATTTTAAGAGGTTGGATAATGATAGCTACATTATTTTATGTTTATATGTTGATGACATGCTTATAGCTGGGTCTAACATGGATCACAACTGAGAGTTAAAAAAATAGTTAGCACAGTTATTTGCTATGAAGGATTTGGGGGTAGCAAAACAAATCCTTGGTATGAAAATTTGTAGAGATAGGAAGAACATAAAATTGACTCTATCTCAGGCTGCTTATGTTGAAAAGTTGTTGCAGAGATTCCATATGGAGAATGCAAAAGCTGTCAGCACACCTTTGCCTAGTCATTTGAAATTGACTAAGGAGATGTGTCCATAGACACAAGAGGAGGAAGAAAAAATGTCCAAGGTACCATATGCTTCAGCTGTAGGAAGTTTAATGTATGCCATGGTATGCACGAGACCGGATATTGTACATGCTGTAGGAGTCATTAGCAGGTATATGAGTCATCCTGGATTGGAGCATTGGAATGCGGCAAAATAGATTCTCAGATATTTGAGAGGTACATTCAATACACATTTATGTTTTGGGGGCTCTAATACTGATTTAGCAGGCTATGTAGACTTAGATTTGGTAGGGGATATTGATACCAGGCGGAGTACTATAGGTTATGTCTTTATTATAGGTGGGACAACAGTGAGTTGGATCTCATGGTTACAAAAGGTGGTTGCTTTATCCACCACAGAGGCAGAGTATGTAGCTGCAATAAAGGCAAGCAAAGAGATGATATGGCTGCAATCTTTCATGGAAGAATTGGGCAAACAACAGGCTAATAGTTCTTTGTATACAAACAGTCAGAGTGCCATACATCTTGCAAAGAATTCTGCCTTGCATTCAAAGACCAAACACATACAGTTGAGGTATCACTTTATTCAGTCGGTGTTGGATAATTAACAGTTAAGGCTGGAAAAGATACATACAAATGAAAATCCAGCGGATATGTTTACAAAGGCAGTGATAAGGGAGAAGCTGAGCTTCTCTTCATCTTTGGTTGGTCTTCAAGACTGAAACAATAAAATTAGAACAACATAGTCTAGGGTGCTTATTTCTAGTGGGAGCTATACGCGCAACGGTATCATCCAGGATCAATCTCCAAGTGGGAGATTGTTTGGTGTGGAGCCTGATCAGTCTGCAAGTGGGAGATTGTTGGTAGGTGGTGACTGATCAGGAAAGTACTATACACTTGCCATGTATCCTCGCCAGGGTTCAGGGGCGCAGCCCCCAAATTTTTTTTTGGATCGACATAAAAAAACCCTATTTTGTAACCAACATAAGGCTTGGTAAAAGCAACTAAGGGTTAGGGTTTTTTGATATATTGTAATGTAGCATTTGTAACAGTATTGAGTTGCAGGGATTGCTGGTTGTAATCGGTTTGATTTACTGGATAATAATATTGGACTCTGTTGGTGGATGTAGCCCGAGTTTGGGTGAACCACGTTAAAAATTGTCTCTCGCTGTTATTATTTCTATGTATTTTTATTCCTCTGTTTAATCTTTATTTACATTTAATTGATATCTTCTGCTGGCTAACCCTGACACTTACACCCTCTTATAGCCTATCATAATTGACTAAAATCAACTCTCCATTTTGGGTACCTAGTTTGTCATAAATTGCCTTGAAATAGGAGATGCTCTTACAACATGTCATTGACTAATAATAGATATACAAAGATCCCTTCTTATACATGTCATAATGGCCCAAGAATGGACACACCAATTTGGGTTCCAAGTTTGACCTTATCACCTATTTACATTTCCAAAGTAAAAGATGCTCTAATTGGTAAATAGTAAACCACTACCAGTAAATAATTAAGCAATATTGATAGTAAATAATTAATTACCATACCATTAAAAAATAATTACCATTGTTGGTGAATCCTTCATCACTTATGAATGCATTTACAAACATTATTTAGAATAATTAAATGATATAGGATTTACAAGGTTGTTGTCATTTTAATTATGACATTCTCCCACTTGACATCATAAATTCTAAATACATCCATGGGAAGAACAAAATAAATTAAGTATAGGATACAAGGCATATGGCCTCCCTACGCTAAGAGAAGTTTTTAGTGCTCATAGGCTTGGTAAGAAAATCTACAACATTTTCCTGAGTGTTAACCTTCCTCAATGTAATTTGTCCATTTGTAATCATTTCTTGAATAAAGTGGTACTGTACATCCACATGCTTCATTTGAGCATGAGACATAGGATTCTTTGCTAAAAAAAATACAGTTTGGCTATCACAACCAATTTGAATTGTCCTGCAATCAAAACCAATACCTGCACATAATCTCTATAACCAAACTAGCTCCTTAGAGACATGTGTAGCATCTATATACTCTGCTTCAGTGGTGGATAAAACAACCGTGGGCTGCCTCTTACTCATCCAACTCACTATACCACTAAACAAAGTGAAAACATAGCTACTGGTGGACCTCTAACTATCCAAATCATCAGCCCAATCTGCATCAACAAAGTCCTATCTGTCTAATGTCTTATCCACACTGTTAGTACTAGAATAAACCAAACAATAATCATAAGTACCATGCAAATATATAAGTACCCTCTTCACATAATTCTAATGCTCTCTACCAAGGTTAGACATAAACCTGCTCAATGTACTCCCATTGCTTGGGCAATGTATAACCTAGTGCAAACCATTGCATACATTAGGATACCAATTGCACTAGCATATGGTACATTAGACATATCCTCAAAATCACCTTCACACTTGAGACACATATCTAAAGTAAGCTTAGTACCAACTGGTAAGGAATTCTAACCAGCTTATGGTCATGCATATTAAATCTATGTAAAATAGTATCAACATACTTGCTTTGAGATAACCAAAGCATTTTGTGTTCGCATCCCTCTTGATTTCGATTCCCAATATGTACTTTGCTACACCTAGATCCTTCATGTTGAATTCTCTTGAAAGTTGAGCATTCAACTCACTAATCATACCCTTGGTGTTACTAAAAAACAACATGTCATCCACATACAAGGCAATAATTAGTATATGACCATCAATACAATTAATGTAAACATAGTGATCCTCTTCGCTTCTTACAAAACCCAACTTCAAATAAATGAATCAATTTTTTGACACCACATTCAGGGTGATTGTTTCAAACCATAAAGAGTCCATTTTAATCTACAAACTAAGTGTTCCTTCCCTTTTACCTCAAAACCTTTAGGCCATTGCATAAAATTTTCTCTTCCAGATCCCTATGTAAAAATGTAGTTTTAACATCCATTTGCTCAATTTCAAAATTATTAGCAGTAACTATGGGTAAAAAATGTAATTAAGGATAATTTATGATGTAGGAGCATCCCTGGTTCAAGAGAAATCTTGAATCAACCAAAAACATTTGCATTTCAGTTTGTTTACATTTCAGTTCTTTCCTTTTCCAGTTCAGTTCAAGCAATTTAGTCAGTAGTAGTTCTCAGCTTGTGGTCCAGTTTTGGCAATTCACATCTTACGGATCTAGATTTAGAATCTACATTCATTCATCTACATCATATCAAAAATTTAGAGCATTTGGATCAGTTACCGGAAAGATATCGCTATCAGAAGTTGACTATTTTCTCAGAGCAAAGCATTCTAACAGTTCCTGATAATTAGCTGAAGGAGAAGGCTTACAGATCGTTCCTTGATTTGTGGATCTCATTGATACATCATTCAATGTTCTATGGTTCGTGGCTGACCTTCCCCAAGGGTCCGTACGTTGTTCCTTTCATTTGAGGAAGTGTTCTATGCATTTAGGTCTGACTTATCTGTGAACACGTTACAACTCTTCATTGGAGTTTGTGACCTTCCTTGGCCGACGCGGAGGAATCTATTGGTCCAGAAATGATATATAAATATGTAATAGATCCTTAGGAAAGTAGTTTGAAATTGATTCATATTCTATAGTTTAGATTTTGTGCGAAGGAGCTTCAAAGCCTTGTCTTGTGCATGTATGTAATAAGGCCTGTGAGCCCTAATTGTCAGCTCACATGTTGCCGATGGATCTTTATTTTGAATTCTATGATATATTGAATGACTAAATCTGCATTTGTTCCATTTCTTTGAGTTGTTTCCATTGTGTTTACTCTTGCTGCATGGTCTGGATAGTTCATTCTATGAACCCTCCTACTGTGACTGCACCAAGTGGTATCAGAGTGAAAGTTCAAATCTTGGAGAGCAAAAGTTTGATTCTTTAGAGCGAATTGGTGAAGGGGATTCCGTAAGATCTTGTTGTAAGTAGACCACTGATCCAAGGCTGGTTACTTGTGTACAACTAATCACCAATTGAGAGGCAATTGTCGCTTGTAGCCCGATCGCCAAACCTGAGGTAGTTTGCACTTGATCCTAGGAAGATGCTGCTGCGAAGAGTTCCTCCTATTGGTACAATGGATAATAGAATGGATGAGATGATGGAATTGATGAGAATAATATGAATTCATTTGGATGCTATTGAAGAGGATAGGTGAAGAGGATTGACACCGAGACCTAATGTTGAAAGTGATGATGAGGAAGAATTTCAATTTGTGGACCATATTGGCGAAACCCTAGAAGGTGATGAAGAAGAAGAATCAGATTAGATAAAGATGTTGTAAGCTATTTCAAAGATTGGAAAGAGACCTAGAGTTGATGTTCTGAACAATATTGGTAATTTGAATCCTGAAGAATTGATTGACTGGATAAATGAAATGGAAGAATACTTTGAATATGAGGAGATTGAAGATTTGGAGAAGGTGAAATTTACAAAGACAAAATTGAAAGGACATGCTACTATATGATGGAAAGAAGTTCAATTGGAAAGAAATAGAAGAAGAAAAGAAAAGATTACAAAGTGGGACGGGATGGTAACAAAGTTGAAAAATTAGTTCATACTTGCTGACTATGAGTTGGAATTGTTGAAAAGATTGCAAAACTTGAGACAAAAGGAGAAATCTGTTAAGGAATACACTGAAGAATTTCATAAGATGATTATAAGGATAGGACATAGTGAAGCAAACAAGGAGAAAGTGGCTAGATACATCAATGGACTGAGATTGAACATTCAAGAAGAACTAAGTTTGGTAAAGATGGCATCTTTGGAAGAAGCATATCAATTTGCCTTGAAAGTTGAAGAGAAGTTGAATAAGAAACATGATCAGAGACATAGAGGTAGAGGAGTTAAATTTTAGAAGGGAAGATCATTTTCTGGATATGATAGATCATTTGTGGAGCAGAACAAGTTTGACAGTCCAGTTAGAAAGGATGACAGAGATAACAATGCTTATCAGAGAGATGACATATTTTTTTACCGGAGAGGAAACCCTAGTGCATACCGGAATGAAGGATACATAAGAGAAGGAAGATGATTTGATAAGAAAACATTCAAAGGTACTTGTTTCAAGTGTGGAGGTGAAGGACATAGAGCATTCGAATGTAATCAGGGTAGTACAAGCAAGAAGACAGAGAACAGTGGAAGAGTAGCCTATGTTGAAGAAAAACTTGTCGAATCACCCAGTTCTGTTGGCAATCTAGAGAAAGGAGAATCATTGGTGATGAGAAGAGCACTATTTCAAGTAGAGATAAATGAGGAACCGTCACAGAGGAAAAGTCTATTTAGAACTAAATGCAAATTAGGAGGTAAGTGTTGTAAAGTTGTAATTGATAGTGGTAGTTCAGATAACCTAGTTTCAGAGGAGATGGTGACTAAGCTAAAGTTGGAAAGATTGAAAATGTAGTAGTCCAGGACAACACTGAGAGGGGGGGGTGAATTAGTGTTGTATAAATTTTAACTTTTTTTGCAAACTTTATCTTTATAAGACAAATAGAGATGAGGACATTAATAATTTGTTGAGTATATATGCACAAGACTTATAATAAAGAATGTAAACAAAAACTCATGATAAATGATTAATATGCACATAGACATAGGAAATCAATGAGAAGCATGACACAAGCTTTTTACCGAGTGGAAAACCCTCTAGAGTAGAAAAACCACTCATAAAGTGCCTCATTGGCTTAACTTTTAAAACTTCTTACAAAGCCTCACTGGCTAAATATTATTTCTCACTGACAATTGAGAGGTCTCACTGACCTACAAGCCTCACTAGCATACTGTACCTCACTGGCAACAATGTTTAGAAGCACCAACTTCAAGGAGCACCAACCCCTAATACATACTCAAATTAAAACCAAGAATTCAGAGGGTTTCTTTGTTTCAATACAAATCACTTCTTCTTTCACATGTGTTTGTCATATCACCATACTTCTCATCAACTCAAATCACATACAAAATTTATCATCTATATTTTCTCTTCAAGAGGATATTCAAAATACATTCAACCCTGTATGCTGATCCACTCAACAACAACTTCAATGTTCCTGCAAAACCATTATATACAAGATGACTTTTCATATTTTGTCTTCTCTCCACAATTATTTGAAACCTTGATATTCTTGCATCTGCAAAAATGGTCTCTACAAATTCTCTGTCCTGCAAATCAATTTTAGTGTGCATAAAACCTTTCATATTCTACAAAAGAAATTCAATGATCTTCAATATCTTATTCTTGCCCTCATTCATAATGCATCTGTAAATGCCTCTTCATATTCTATGACATTTCAATCTAAACAAATTTGTCTTCAATAAAATTCCTGCATAAAAAATCTTCAATATTGCCCCTATCAAAAACAATTTCTTTCCAAAAACGTTTCATATATCTCTTTTCAATTCTTCAATTTTATCACCTCTGCAAATCAATTTATTCAATTTCTTCAATCTTTGGCACAATCCTTCATTGTCCTACAAAAAAATCTTATTCAAAAATGTCATTAACCCTTTAATGAATTTAAATCATATTGCCTTTGTCAAAGATAAAAAAAATATCTTCTATATTTTTAATCTTCAAATCCATTCAAATTCCTTGTAGAAATCCTTATTCTCCAAAATATGTCTCTTCAATAATTTCTTTCACAAAAGATATTCAATTTCCAAAACAAAAACCCTTGATGCAAATTTATCTTCATCTATAAAAAACAAATCAATTCACCTCTAAAAAAAATAGCTCTCAATTTTTTTTTCCAACCAATGCCCTTTTCACATAAAAATATCCTCTGCTCACAAAAGAAACTTTCCTTCTTTGAAAACAATATATCCACTTTAGTCATAAAATCTATGACATCCTCTTTAAATTTTCATTTGCCACGAGGAAGCTTAAAATAGAAAAAAACTTCATAAAATCTTCTTAAAGATTCCCCAAAAATCCGCCTTTAAAAAGATGCTAAAAATAATCTTAAATCAGACCTTATCTTTGTAGTCAAAGGTAGCTGATGTTTACTAGCACTTCAAAGTGCATGCTCATGGGAGGAGGTCACATTTTAAATTAAGGTCATTGATCAAAGTTTTTCCCACCCATTGATCTTTCAAATAGAATTGTTGATTCTTATAATTCCGCTCACCACATATAAAGAATAATTGATATAGTCGGTTGAGCTAGAAGAGGGCCGGTCATATATCATGACTTAAGGACCCTTCACTAGGTTGACTTAAGTGATTTACTTGTTATCACAAGTCACCTTCCAAATAAAATAAAAAGTGTATGAGCATATGATGGGTAGGATAAAGGTTTAGTGACTTAGTAATTTTTAAGGACTTAGAATAGATTTAAACTACTCATCATCATGATAAACCTTTGCCATTTCTTTGTTATAGAAAATGCCTGCCAACCTCTGTCACTGATAAAGAACCCTGTCTTCAACTCTGCATCTCATGAGATGTTTTTGATAAAAAATATTAACTTCAATATTATCAAAGCTTATTGCAATGTCATATTATCAAAACTTATTGCAGTGTTATGACACCACATAATGATAAGACTTTTCACCAACATAATAATCACCTCAAGCTAATACATGTTGCCATAAAGAGCATGTCTTGTGCAGTATCAACATCAATACACATCATTAACTAACCTAAACATCAAATTCAAGGCATCATTGAAAGGGTAAACCTTTTTGAGCCATGAGCTATATGATCCAACACTTCAACACATATGAGCTATTATAACTCCTGAGATCACCTCTACCATAATGAAAGCTTAGACAATTGAAAACACCAATTGATCTCCAATACATATCCTGTGACCTTTAAATTCACATCATGTGACCTCAATTATATGACATCACATTTCCAAGCTTATCATCAATGACATCCTGAAACATGAAGAAACTCTTGCCATCAATACTACATTACATCAAACCAACTCCACATCTCTATGAACTGACCAAGCAATGAACAACTATCTCCTCCTGATGTCCTACAACAACTATCTCCTCTTAATGTCCTGATCAACAATGACAACTTTGCATCATCAACTGAACACCCTTTTGACATCAATGACACCCTATCTCCATCAATCTCCCCCTTTGTCATTGATGGCAAGACTTTATGATGCAAGCTATATGATCCAACACTTCAACTCATATGAGCTATTATAACTCCTGAGATCACCTCTACCATAATGAAAGCTTAGACAATTGAAAACCCCAATTGATCTCCAATACACATCTCGTGACCTTTAAATTCACATCATGTGACCTCAATTGTATGACATCACATTTCCAAGCTTATGATCAATGACATCCTGAAACATGAAGAAACTCTTGCCATCAATACTACATTACATCAAACCAACTCCACATCTCTGTGAACTGACCAAGCAATGAACAACTATCTCCTCCTAATGTCCTGCAACAACTATCTCTTCTTAATGTCCTGATCAACAATGGCAACTTTGCATCATCAACTGAACACCCTTTTGACATCAATGACAACCTGTCTCCATCAATCTCCCCCTTTGTCATTGATGGCAAAACTTTATGATGCAAGCTATATGATCCAACACTTCAATACATATGAGCTATTATAACTCTTGAGATCACCTCTACCATAATGAAAGCTTAGACAACTGAAAACCCCAATTGATCTCCAATACACATCTTGTGACCTTTAAATTCACATCATGTGACCTCAATTGTATGACATCACAGTTCTAAGATTATGATCAATGACATCCTGAAACATGAAGAAACTCTTGCCATCAATACTACATTACATCAAACCAACTCCACATCTTTGTGAACTAACCAAGCAATGAACAACTATCTCCTCCTGATGTCCTACAACAACTATCTCCTCTTGATGTCCTGATCAACAATGGCAACTTTGCATCATCAACTGAACACCCTTTTGACATCAATGACAACCTGTCTCCATCAGAAACACCCTAAGCCCTATTAGATAGCATGGATTCAGGATGATCATAAGGTACCGGTGAGTGAACAATGTTTGGTGAAATTTCATATTGGATCTTATCATGATGAAGTTTTGTGTGATATTATGCCTATGGATGTTTGTCATATCTTGTTCGATAGACCTTGGCAGTATGATAGAAAAGCTATGCATGATGGAAGAAAGAATACATACACTATAACAGTAAATGGGAAAAGAATTACTTTGATTCCTTTAGACGATGATCCTAAAAATGTGGTATGTGGGAATGCTAGAATCTGTTTGGTAGATGGAAGGAAATTTCTAGATGGTTTGAAACAGGAAAGTATGTGTTATGCCTTGATTCCTAAAACACCTGAAGTAGTGAAGAAAGAAACTGAACCAGAAGAAATAAAGGAGTTGTTGATGGAGTATGAAGACATCATATCAGATAATGTACCTGAAGGATTACCACCTATAAGAAGTATCAACCATCACATGGATCTTATACCGAGAGCAAGTTTGCCTAACAAAGCAACACATAGAATGACACCGACAGAGAATGAAGAATTGAATAGATAGATACAAGAGTTGTTGAGGAATGGTTTGATCAGAGAAAGCTTGAGTCCTTGTGTAGTACCTGCAGTGCTAGCACCGAAGAAGGATGGAGAATGGAGAATGTGTACTGATTCTAGAGCAATAAACAAGATCACAGTTAAGTATAGATTTCCTTTACCTAGGATGGATGATATCATGGATTGTTTGAGTGGAGCAAGATATTTCACAAAAATAGACTTGAAAAGTGGATACCATCAGATCAGAATTAGAGAAGTTGATGAATGGAAGACTGCTTTTAAGACAAATGAAGGATTGTATGAGTGGTTAGTGATGCCTTTTGGATTAACAAATGCACTGAGTACTTTCATGAGGTTGATGAATGAAGTCTTGAATAAATTCTTGGGTAAGTTTGTGATTGTGCACTTGGATGATATTCTAATATTTAGTAAGACAAAAGAAGAACATTTGTTGTATATTAGACAAGTTTTGCAGAGATTGAGAGAAGAGAAATTGTTGATAAACATCAAGAAGTGTAGTTTCATGAAGGAAGAATTGGTATATCTGGGATTTGTGATTTCTGTAGAAGGTTAGAAGATGAACCCTGAGAAAGTGAGAGCAATTATTGAATGGCCTACATCAGAGAGCATTGGAGAAGTTAGATCATTTCATGGTTTGGCTAGTTTCTACTGGAAGTTCATTAGAAATTTTAGTTCATTTTGTAACCCTATGACAAAGACAATGAGAGGTGACAGAAAAGATTTCAAGTGGACATTAGGAGCAGATAAGAGTTTTGAGTTGTTGAAGCAGAAAGTAACAAAGCAACCTATTTTGGCATTACCAGATTTCAATAAGGTATTTCAAGTTGATTGTGATGCAAGTGGAAATGCAATTGGAGCAGTGTTAAGTCAAGAAGGTAGACCTGTAGCATATTTCAGCAAGAAGTTGAATGATGCAAGGAGAAGATATTTAGTTTATGATCAAGAGTTCTATGCCATAATTCAAGCCTTGAAGAAGTGGAGACATTACTTGTTGCCTAAGGAGTTTGTGTTGTATATAGATCATCAAGCTTTGCAGTATCTGAATAGTCAGGGAAAATTGAATCAGAGACATATGAGACGGGTAGAGTTCATGCAGAGTTATACTTTTGTGTTGAAGCATAGGAGTGGTAAATCAAACAAAGTTGCTGATGCCTTGAGTAGAAGAAGAAACTTGTTGACAGAGATGAGAGTTGAAGTGTTGGGTTTTGATGAATTGAAGAACATGTATGAGAGAGACTGATTTTGCAGAACCTTGGAAAACATGTAAGGAACCTGTTGTGGCAGATAGGAGTAAGTGGTTGGATTATTTCATTCAAGAAGATATGTTGTTCAAAGGAAGTCAGTTATGACCTTAAAGTTCTATGAGAGATAATTTGATAAAGGAGAAGCATAGTGGTGGATTGGTAGGACATTTTGGCATTGATAAGACAGTAGCTTTGGTGAGTGAAAATTACTTTTGGCCTTAGATACATAAGGATGTTAGGAGATTTATCCAGAGTTGTAGAGTTTGTCAAGTTGCAAAAGGAAGAAGTTAGAACACTAAATTATATAAACCTTTGACAGTACCGGAGAGACCTTGGGAAGACATAAGCATGGATTTTGTAATGGGATTACCTAAGACACAGAGAGGACATGATTCAATATTTGTAGTGGTTGACAGATTTTCAAAGATGGCTCATTTCATACCTTGTAAGAAGAGAACTGATGTAGTGCATGTAGCTAACCTATTTTTCAAAGAGATTGTGATATTGCATGGATTACCTAAGAGTATAGTTTCAGACAGAGACACAAAGTTTGTTGGTTACTTTTGGAAGACACTTTGGAAGAAGATGAAGACAGATTTGAAGTTTAGTTCTACTTTTCATCCACAGACATATGGATAGATAGAGGTAGTGAATACGAGTTTGGGAAACTTGTTGAGATGTTTGGTTGGAGACAAAGTTGGAAGTTGGGACTTGATTCTTTCACAAGCAGAGTTTGCATACAATAATTTGGTGAATAGGAGTACTGGAAGAACACCTTTTGAGATTGTTACCAAAGTAAATCCTAGAGGAGTTATAGAATTAAGAGATATCAGTATAGAAGACAAGAGGAGTGCAGAAGTAGAAGAATTTGTAGACCATATGAAGACAATGCATAATTAGGTGAAGAAGCATTTGGAGGACATGAACAGTAAGTACAAAGAGAAAGTAGATGAGAAGAGAAGACATAAGGAATTTGAAGTTGGAAATGAAGTGATGGTGTACTTAAGAAAAGAAAGATTTCCAGTTGGGACTTATAACAAGTTGAAGATGAAAAAGTTTGGACCTTGTAGGATACTCAGGAAATTTGATTCAGGAAATGCATATGAAGTGGAATTACCAGAGACATTGGGTATTTCACCTATTTTCAACATTGTAGATCTTTATTAGTATCATGAAGCAGAGTTCAGTGATAGCATGGAAGAAGACTTGCAGTAGCAATTACCACAACAAGCACTGGAGCAGATAGAAGACATTTTGGACAGCAGAGTTGGACGCAACACTAGAGGAAGACAATACAAAGAATACCTTGTGAAGTGGAAAGGCAGACTGGAAGAAGATTCATCTTGGATTTCCCAGGCTGAGGTGGATCATCTTGGTTCTTCCCTAGCCCCAGCAAAGTGAGGCACTCACTTTTTCAAAAACCCTGTATGTCTGATGTAGGAGCATCCCTGGTTCAAGAGAAATCTTGCATCAACCAAAAACATTTACATTTCAGTTCTTTCCTTTTCCAGTTCAGTTCAGACAGTTCAGTCAGTAGCAGTTCTCAGCTTGTGGTCTGGTTTTGGCAATTCACATCTTGCAGATCTAGACTTAGCATCTACATTCATTCATCTACATCATATCAAGAATTTAGAGCATTTGGATAAGTTATCAGAAAGATATCACTATCAGAAGTTGACTATTTTCTCAGAGTAGAGCATTCTAACAGTTCTTGATAATCAGCTGAAGGAGAAGGCTTGCAGATCATTTCTTGACTTGTGGATCTCATTGACACATCATTCAATGGTCTATGGTTCGTGGCCGACCTTCCCCAAGGGTCCGCACATTGTTGCTTTCATTTGAGGAAGTGTTCTATGCATTTAGGTCCGACCTATCTGTGAACACGTTACTACTCTTCATTGGAGTTTGTGACCTTCCTTGGCCGACGTAGAGGAATCTATTGGTCCGAAAATGATATATAAATATGTAATAGATCCTTAGGAAAGCAATTAGAAATTGATTCATATTCTATAGTTTAGATTTTGTGTGAAGGAGCTTCAAAGCCTTATCTTGTGCATGTATGTAATCAGGCCTGTGAACCCTAATTTTTAGCCTGCATGTTGCTGACGGATCTCTATTTTGAATTCTATGATATACTGAATGACTAAATCTGCATTTGTTCCATTTCTTTGAGTTGTTTTTGTTGTGTTTACTCTTGCTGTATGGTCCGGATAGTTCATTCTGTGAACCCTCCTACCGTGACTGCACCAATTTAGCAACAAGATAGAAAAATTCACCAAAATCAACTCCCTCTCTTTGGGAGTAGCCCTTGGCCACTAGTCTGGCCTTGTACTTCTCTAATGAATTGTCCACTCCAAATTTATTCTTATAAACCCATTTACAACTAATGGCTATCCTTCCTTTGGGAAAATAAACAAGATCCCAAATATCACACAAATCTAAAGCCATCATCTCTTCTTGCATGGCTTGCTACTAATACTCACTATCATATAAGAAAATAACCTCCTTATAGGATCTAGGTTCATGGTCAGTACTTAACAAAGAAAATCAACAATGGAAATTTGGTGGGCTATACCTGTCAATTAGATTCCATTGTCTTGTGGATCTTCTCAAGGGTGGAGTAAGAGATTATTCTTTTGTATGCTCAACCTCTTTAGAGAGTTTAGGGTGATCCATCTTAGAACTCCCATTTGAATCCTCTTCTTCCTCTCCATCCTCAAATCCATCATTTTGTTCTTACACATGTGCATCTTGCTTCAAATCAAAATGCACTATCTTTTTCCCTTCTTTCTCTTTTGGTTGTTCAAGAACAAAAATATATTTTTTCTCCTTGAAAATAACATCTCTAGAAAAGACAACTTTCAAGGTTAGTGGATTCCAAAGCTTATAACCGGTAACATTCTCACCATATCCAATTAAAATAATTTTTTATGCTTTTATATCCAACTTAGTATACTTTTCTTTAGGCACATGAACAAAATATTCATAGCCAAAACCCTTAAATGTGAAACAGAAGGTTTCTTACTTGTCCACACTTGATAAGGTGTTGAATCAAGAGTCGTACAAGGAGATCTTTAAGCAAGTAACAAGCAGTACTCACAACTTTTGCCTAAAAGCATTTGTCCAATAGTGCACCACTTAATGTACTTATGGCTCTTTCCATTAAGGTTTGACTCATCCTTTTTGCCACCCCATTCTATTGAGGTATATAAAGAGTAGTCTTTTGCCTGATTATACTTATATGCTTGCAAAACTCATCAAATTCTATAGAACAATATTCTCCTCCATTGTCAGATCTCAAAACCATTATCTTATGATTTGATTTCTTTTCTACTAAGACTTTAAATTCTTTAAACTTAGTGAAAAATTTAGATTTATGTCGCATAAAATAAATATAGGTGAACCTTGAAGCATCATCAATGAAGCTCACAAAATATCATGATTTTCCAATTGAATCAACATCCATAGGACCAAAAACATCCATATGAATAATTTATAATTTACTCTTTGCTTTATATTTTCTTGAAAGATGATGATTTGTTTTGTTTTCCAAACACACAATTCTCACAAAAATTAAAATACTCATCAAAATAGGAGAAATCGTCAACCAACTTCTTATTCATAATGGGTTTTAAAACTTTTTCACTTTTGTGACCTAATCTATGGTATCACAATATACATGTATTTTTAGATTTTATGTTACATTGGTAGATTTACAAATAGTAGTGGGATTCAACTTAAACAAGGTTCCTATTCTGGAGCCTTTCTCTACCACCAAGTTTCCTCTCACCAATCTACAACCACCCTTATCAAAAGTTACTTACGTTCCCAAATCATTCATCTTTGATATAGAAATTAAATTTCTTGCTAATCCAAGAATATATAAAACACATGTGAGAGTTTTTATCCTCCATTCACTAAAACACAACTGTACCTTTCCCTGTCTAACAATAGGATATGAATTGTTGTCCTCAAGGTATACTTCTCCACCATCATATATTTCTGATATGAGTAGAACCACTCCTTATATGGAGTCATGTGATATGAGCATCTTGAGTCAACCAGCTAGTGATCATTAGAAATATTATTACAAGAAAGAATTAAGGCTTCATCACCCAATTTCAAGGACTTTTCAATGGAGGAATCCTATTGTTTCTTCTTGTTTTTGCATTCCTCCCTCACATGTCCCCTCTTACCATAATTTCAATACTTCACTCTATCCTTTTTAGGAGTTTTAGATTTGCCCTTAGACTTCTCTTTAGACCTCTTTTGGTCTCCTTTAGATCAATCTCTTTCCTTGGACATTCCCCTGACATGAAGAGCATCCATTGAGATATCCATAGTGGTTTTCTTCCTCATTTCCTATGACAACAAAGTTGCGACAAGAACATCCAACTTGGGATCTTCAAGATTAGCACTAATAACAAGAATGATATTCTCCCATGACTCAGGCAAAGAATATAGAAGCATAATGCACTTATCTTAACATCTATAGAGGCTAATTGAATCAAAATCAGATTAAATGAATTTAAATGCTTTGCAATTGATTTGCCTTCTTTCATTTTCAGAGATTTTTTTTTTCAAATATAACTTATTCACAAGAATTTTAGCTTGATAGACTTCACCTATCCTTTTCCATAAGGAATATGTGGTTTTCTTTCTGAAACATTTAACATGACATAGTCTACAAGACAAAGCCAGATTGTCCCTTGGGATTTCCTATCCATTGTTTCCGACTCATCTTGATCTATTTTATTAGATTTATTTTCCTTTGTTGCAACTAACTGCAATAGGTGAAATTTGTAATGCAAACATAAATGAAAAATAAACCAAATCAATTACAATTCACCTTCCTTTGCACAAACAAATTTTCCTTCACTGATCGAGATTATTGAAGTGCACCCTACTCCAATCGATTGCTCATTGCTCTTTGATAATGTGGATTTCTCAGTTTGTCAGCATAACTTTGTGATGAGGATGATAGGATCTAGGATGATTTCTATAGAGTAATGTTGTATGAAGATCAGAGAGGATCATAAATGGAGAACGAGGTTCAATTTATAGATTTCCAATAATGAAGATCAATGGTGGAGAGTGATTAGAAAGATCAATGGCTAGAAATGGTTGAGAGGATGTGCACAAATGAGAGAGTGACAAGTGTCCTGTCCTCTCATGCATAAGGGGAGTTAATAGAATTGATTGATAAGTTGACTAAGTTGATTGCTTAGATGACTGAATTGATTGGGTAGTTAACTGAGTTGATTGACTAGTCAACTAAATTGATTGATTAGTTAACTAGATTGACTAAGTTGTTAACTAATTTGATTGATGATTTAGTTAACTAATTTGATTGATTAGTTATCTAAACTGATTGAGAGTGAATTATGGATGAGAGGGAATAATAGGAAATTAAATAAATAAATAATTTAATTTCATGCACATGGATAAATAAATAAAATATTAAATTTTATTTATTTTGAAGAAATGGAATATTAGTTTTAATTAAATAAATAATTTAAATTTATTTAATTAATATGTGGAGGGAAATTGATTTAATTAAATAATCAGAGTTATTTAATTAAATACGGAGGAATAAATTGACTTAATTAAATAATCAAGATTATTTAATTAATATGGGGAATAAATTGATTTAATTAAATAATCAAGATTATTTAATTAACATGGAGGATAAATTGATGGTGATCGATAGATGAAATTAATCAAATATGGGGAATAAATTGATTTAATTAAATAATCAAGATTATTTAATTATCATGGAGGATAAATTGATGGTGATCGATAGATGAACTTAATCAAATAATTAAGAATTATTTAATAGTGAAGTATGGTAGATGAAAGTGTAATCTCAGAATGGGTCAATTTTAGGTGTTGACATTTTGCCCCTCTTTGAGAAGGTGTTGCGAAGTAACATCATTTCAAAGAAGTTTAAAACATAGTGCTATGTTGGATATAAGAAGATATTGGTTTAGAAGAATAATATAATTGGGTTAGAAATGATGATGCCCTAGTTGGGTAGAAGAAGTGCTTAGTAGATTAATTAATAGGTTGAATGATGCCCCCTTGAGAGGACAGATGAATTGGAAGAATACGGGTATGCTCTTGGAATGAAAAGAGGGAGGTAATGGATAGAAAATTTGTTGAAATTAGGGAAGACAACTGGGGGGATGAATCAGTTGTCACAAAACTTTTATCTTTTGCTGCACTTAATCTTCTTTACCACTTATTAAAAGATTAATGATATAACCACGAAAGCATGAATCAACAACACATGAGAAGAAACATAATCAACACACATAACACCAGGATTTTTACATGGAAACCCGGTTAAGGGAAAAACCATGGTGGGGGTTAACCCACAAGATTTATTCTCTATTAAAAGAATAGAAAAATGGGAAGGCACTTGCCTTTGGGCGCACTGCTCAAAGGAGGCTCATTGCCTACAAAACTATTCACAAGGTTAACACTGAAAGATTGAACCGAGAAACAACATCTTCTCCATGCCAAGGTTTAGGTCCATTGAAGCTCACAACACTTCTGCGCTAGCTTCGCATCTTCACTGCTCTTCCTCTTCTGCTCCTCTTTTCTGCTCTACCTTTGGACCTCTCTTAGAATCTAATCATTTTTTCTCAAGGACAACTTTCCACAACTCAACTACAAGTATTTATACGCTACATCAACCTTGGAATGAACATCATAGTCAGCATTACAAACATTCACTACACTGTCGGCCAAACATAGCTCAGACTCAAATCTTCCTCGAACAACATGCCACACTCCATTAAACTTCTCTTAGATCATCCACAATATGCACAAAGCATCCAGTCGACCAAGACTGGAAAGAACAACACCCAAGGAGAAATCTTCAACTATTAGCTCAATCCTCAATGCGGACCACCAACACAATAGGTACACGATCCACAGACCTCCACAAGCATAATGAAATCAACAAGAACAACCGTACCATCTCAAATCACCAGAATCAATTGCATCTTCATATGAGAACTCAAGAACACTAACTGTTATGACTGTCACACTAGAAAGATTGCCTGCAGACCTCCAAACCTTGAGTTGAGGACGCACACCAACATCTCAAATATACCTCTAGATTCGTAGACCATAATATTCCAATGTGGAGCAATTCGGATAAAGTTTCTGTCACTCTGTTACCTCTGAACAACTGCAAAACCTGGTTCTACTCAGATGGCCATAACTTCACCAATCCTCCATGTGGACCTCTCAAATCTTAACTAGAGCAATTTTAGATAATCTTGTACACAACCCTTTAGTCTACAGACTCTGATCTTCATCTCACTGGAAATGCAGAGCAATCTACTTTGCTGAACTACACTATCTTCACTGTTTCTGACAAAGATATATGTTGACATCAATGACAACACATCATATGCGCATATTTGCAACAATCTCCCCCTTTGTCATTGATGGCAACATATGATGTGAAAAACTAATTCAACCGTCAAGACAAGGACTTCTTCCCCTTTCTCTCATCACACCTGCAACCACTTTCTTCACTACTCCCCCTTTCACCAGCAACTACGTACTTTCAAGTTTTTCACATGACTTCTCTCCCCCTTTGACATCAATGGAAAAGGGCACATATTTGAAATCATCTCTCACCCTTTTTGTTTCTTAGACAAAACCAAAATGAACTCCAGAATTAACATACTGACTACTCCCCTTGAGTAGCATCCCCTTAACACCAATCTGGATCACAAGATATGACTGTGAGTTCTACCAGACTGATGCACACTAGTGCACCTTAGTTCTGAACAAGAGGGGTAATAACCCCTAGCTTCCCTCTAAGATACTCAAAAGTGTCCTTAGGTAGAGGATTAGTGAAGATATCAGCAATCTGATCCTTTGAAGGAACAAACTCTAATCTGACTTCATTATCATTTACCTTCTCTCTCAAAAAGTGAAACTTGATGGATATGTGCTTTGTATTTGAATGCAACACTAGATTCTTTGAGATGTTTATTGCACTTGAATTATCACAGAAGATTGTAATAGGCTCGTCAATCACAATTCTGATATCCTTCAACATTTGCTTCATCCACAAAACTTGAGTACAATTACTTGCTACTGCTATATACTCTGCCTCTGTAGTAGACAGAGATATTGCCTCCTACTTTTTGTTCAACCAAGAAATCAATCTCTTTCCCAAGAAAAATGCACCACCACTAGTACTCTTCCTGTCATCCACATCTCCTGCCCAATCAACATCTATATATGCATGAAGAGTGAAATCATCATTCTTAGAATACCATAAGCCATAATCAGATGCCCCCTTCAAATATCTAAAAATTCTTTTGACTACTACAACATGAGATTATCTAGAATCAGCTTGAAATCTAGCAACAAGGTCAACTGCATTCATAATATTAGGTCTGGTATGAGTCAGATAAAGCAGTCCTCTAATAATTGATCTATACCTTTTCTGATCTACCTTAGGGAAATCATCATGTTTACTCAACTTGCATCCAGTTATCATAGGTGTACTTACAGGTTTTGAATCCTCCATTCCAAACTTTTTCAACAACTGTTTCACATACATAGACTTAGATATGAAGATGTCCTTATCTGACTGAATGATTTGCAAACCCAAGAATAAATTCATTTCACCAAGCATAGACATCTCAAATTCACTTTGCATCTGATTAGCAAATTTTTTACACAGGCTCTCATTTCCACCAAAGATGATATCATCAACAAATACCTCAACAATCAAGATGTGTTTATTGGAAACAAGGTAGATAATTGAGAGGGGGGGAGTGAACGAGTTATCTTAAACTTATTTTCTTTTCTTCTTTAGCAATAGTCCAGTATCAAAACATATAAGCATAAATGGACATGAGAGCAAAAATGAAATCAACACACATAACACAAGGATTTTTATGTGGAAAACCCTGTTAAGGGAAAAACCACGGGGTGACTAACCCAAGATTGTATTCTCTATTAAAAGAATAGAAGTACAAAATGGCACTTGCCAATTAGGGCTCACTGCTCGAGCACACTCTCACAAGAGGCTCACTGTCTACAAAAGACTCACTATCTACAACGTATAAAGAAAGTAACTAGGTACTTGAACTGATCAGGGGCATCCACATATGCTGAGGTTCAGTTCTGGTTAGGCTCAATATACTGATCTGCTACACTTCATTCTTCCTCTTCTTAGTGCTGCTGTTCTGTCACATACCAGATTTGTATAGTTACTTCCACACTGCTCTCTACTTTTCTTCACACAATTCAACACACCACACACTCTTTCACATCGAAATCCATCTAGTATATATATCCGCACCAAGGATTTCAACATCTTTCTAGTCGGCATCCAGAATACTCAAGATTTTCCCAAACTTTGGTCTGTCGGCTGAATCCATGCTTACTAAGTGATGCGTATCAAAAAGATAGTTATAGGAGTCATTAATCATGTCGACCAACTATGAATGATCCCTCAAGAAACTTGATCACCATCAATTTCTCATCTGGATTAAGGTCTGATGCTTTGCCGGTCAGTTCTTCCTCAGTTTACTCTGTCAAACAGGAACCCAACACTTAGGTGCTCATATCTTTTCACTCTTTCATCTCCAGAGGCTCAATCTCTGGGATGTATCAGTCATGGTACTCCTCTTGACTACCCCAAGTCCACACTTTGTTGAGATACTTCCTCTGAGAGATCTAGACCTGATTGTCGGACCTTGCTGCATGCTCTGTTCTTGCTCATCAAACCAAAATACTCTTCAATCTAACTTCCGGTATAGTCATACCATGTCCTGTGGATGTGTGGGATGGACTTTGTTGCCATTAATGACAACACTCATGAAGCCACATAGTGTCTCTTGCTAACAATGTTCATGATCAATTTTGAAATAAAGATTACTATCAACTGTGCCTTTGTTAAAACCTAACTTTAGCAAATACTTATCTAATCTTGGATACCAGGCTCTTGGGGCTTGTTTAAGTCCATACAATGCTTTCCTCAATCTGTAGACTATATCTCCTTGATTAGACAACTGGAATCCTTCCAGCTGCTCAATGTAGACTTCTTCCAACTCTCCATTCAGGAATGCTGACTTGACATCCATCTGGTAAACTTTGAAATCTTTGTATGCAACAAAGGCAAGAAATAATCTGACTGCTTTGATTCTTACCACCGGAGCAAAAGTTTCTTCAAAATCAATTCCCTCTACCGAAGAATATCCTTTGCACACCAATCTTGCTTTGTTTCTCACAACTTCACCATTTTCATTCAATTTATTCCGAAAGACCCATTTAGTTCCGATTACATTTTTGTTTTCAGGTCTAGGAACAAGATCCCAAGTATGGTTCTTTTCAATTTGCATTAATTCTTCATCCATTGCTTTTACCCAACTTTCATCATTACAAGCTTCATTCACTGATTTTGGTTCAATCTTTGAAATCAAACAATATTCCACTTGTTCTTCAACAATTCTTCTTCTAGTTTGAACACCTTTATTTTTATCTCCTATGATTTGATCTTCAGAATGATTCAACCTTACATACCTGGGAGTTTTGGGATTTTCTTGAACTTCTGATTCTTGAACTTGTTCCTCAACATTTGCACTAGCTTCTTGAGTCACTGGATTCTCCAGAGCAATCCGAATCTTTCCTTTATTTGGACTTTCATTTTGATCATCTGATTCATATCCACAAGACTTGGAAGGCCTCTCCTAGCTTTCATCAACCTTGACATTAGCACTTTCAACAATCCTTTTCAATCTCTTGTTAAAGCACCAGTATGCCTTGCTTTGGTTAGAGTAACCCAAAAATATTCCTTCATGACATGTTGCATCAAACTTGGCTAGATCTTAATCTCTCTTGATATAACATTTACTACCAAAAATTCTGAAGTATTTCATAGTAGGAGTATGACCCAACCACAGTTCATAAGGTGTTTTACAAGTATTACCTTTAATCTGCACCCGGTTAAGAGTGTAGACAATAGTACTCACAACCTCTCTCCAATAGACATGTGGAACATTTTCTTCCATCATCATGGCTCTAGCAGCATCTTGAATAGTCTAATTCTTCCTTTCCATAAATCCATTCTGCTGAGGAGTCCTAGGAGCAGATAACTTCTTCTTATTCCATGCTTTTCACAAAATGCATTAAACTCACCAGAGGTAAACTCTCCACCTCTGTCAGATCTCATATAGTTTATCTTCACACTAATCTCATTCTCCACCCTAGTCTTGAACACCTTGAATTTGTCAAGAGCCTCTAATTTCTCTCTCAAGAAAGTGACCCACATCATCTAGGAGTAATCATCAATCAAAAACATAAAGTATCTATCTCCTTGCAAACTCCTAACTCTGACAGGACCACACAAATCAGTGTGCACAAGTTCCAACAATCCACTTGAAAATTGTTCTTTACTTTTGAATGTAGTTCTTCTTTGTTTGTCCAACTCACATTCCTTACACATGCTATTAGTAGGTTTCATAAGCTTTGGAAGATCTCTCATAGCCTGAGTAGTACTTATCTTGACAATGTTATCAAAGTTCACATGACACATTCTCCTATGCCATAACCAACTCTGATCAATCTAAGCAATCAAACAACTTTACCAGTACCACTTAAATGAAAGTATTACCTCTAGTCTGTGTACCAGATGCAATCTCAGTTCCAGAGCTTCCCAAAATTCTGCATTTTCCATCCTTGAATCAGAGATCATATCCTTTGTCAATCAACTGTCCAACACTAAAAAGATTATGCTTCAACCCTTCCACATACAAAACATCATTAGTGTTATTCTTACCATCAAAAGAGATGGATCCTCTGCCATGGATTCTACTAGCTGGATTGTCTCCAAACTTCACAATTCCACCTTCATATCTTTCTAGACTTACAAATTTACTTTTATCACTATTCATATGATGAGAACATCCACTGTCAATCACCCATTCATCCTTCTCTTCAACCTGAGTAGCCAAGGCACTTTCCACATTCACACAACTAGCAGATTTAGTAGGCACTGGATCTTCTTCTTTGATAGCAATGAACACCCATTCATTTCTAGAGGTACTTCCCATATCAAATTCATCATTTGTGACTCCATCAACAGCTTCTTGGACATAGTAGCATTTCTTCTGATCCCTAAGTCTGTTAGGGTTTTGCTTTGAAATCTTCTCCGGACATCTTGAAGAAAAATGACCAATCTTATTGCAAGCAAAACATTTGAAAGGCAACTTTCCTTCATACTTACTGGATCCTCTTGGTAATCTTTTGGCAATAAGGGCTTCAAGTTCTTCAAGATTAGATTCATCTTCTTCAAGTTCCTTCCTTGCCTTCTCATATCTAGTTAGTCTTCTTGAAGATCTTTCACCGGGATCAAATCTTTGCTTTTTGAAAACACTAGCTTTAAACATAAATTTTGATTTAGGAAAAGAATAACCAAACTCATTCATTTCAAATGCTGAAAGATTGCCAACCAACTAATCCCTTGTAACATCTGTCATAGTCTTGATCTCCTCAATAGTAGCAAATTTGTGCTTGTATGAAGCAGGTAAGGATCTGAGTACCTTGCCAACAATCTCTGATTCTTCTAGTGTTCCACCAGCACACCTGATACTGCACACAAGTTCATTCACCTTCTGCATGTAGGAAGTGATGTTTTCATCTTCACTCATCCTCAAACTTTTGTATCTACCCTTCAGGCTCTGTAGCTTAGCACATTTGACATATGTATCACCTTCATACAGAGTTTCCAACTTCTTCCAGATTTCATGAGCAATTTTCAATTCCAAGACATTTGTCATTTCTGTATCAGTCAGGGCACTCAACAATGCTTCCTTAGCCCAAATGTTGTATTTAGCTTCTTTGATTTGATCTAGAGTTGTAGGACCATTTGATCTGGAGTTGTAGGACCATTCTTCGGAGGAGTATACTCATTCTTAGTTATCAACCAATAAGGATCACCCCTGCATTGCAAATGACACTCCATGCGATTCTTCCAAAGAGAGTAATTTGTTCCATCAAATCTCAGACTGTCCTTCTTGTCTGTCATCATCCTGGATCTCCTCAAGTGGTCAAGCTTCTTTTAGAGGAACCGACTCTGATACCAATTGTTGAAATTAGGGCAGACAACTAAGAGGGGGGGTGAATCAGTTGTCACAAAACTTTTATCTTTTGTTGCACTTAATCTTCTTTACCACTTATTAACAGATTAATGATATAACCGTGAAAGCATGAATCAACAACACATGAGCAAAAACATAATCAACACACATAACACCAGGAGTTTTACGTGGAAACCTGGTTAAGGGAAAAACCATGGTAGGGGTTAACCCACAATATTTATTCTCTGTTAAAAGAATAGAAAAATGGGAAGGCACTTGCCTTCGGGCGCACTGCCCAGAGCTCACTGCTCAAAGGAGGCTCACTGCCTACAAAAATATTCACAAGGTTAACATTGAAAGGTTGAACTGAGAAACAACATCTTCTCCATGCCAAGGTTCAGTTCCATTGAAGCTCACAACACTTCTGCTCTGCCCTTAAACACTTCTTCGCTATCTTTGCATCTTCATTGCTCTTCCTCTTCTGCTCCTCTTTTCTGCTATGCCTTTGGACCTCTCTTAGAATCTAATAATTTTCGCTCAAGGACAAATTTCCACAACTCAACTACAAGTATTTATACACTACATCAACCTTGGAATGAACATCAAGGTCGGCATTACAAACAATCACTACACTATTGGCCAAACATAGCTGGAACTCAAATCTTCCTCGAACAACACACCACACTCCATAAAACTTCTCTTAGATCATCCGTAAAGCATCCGGTCAGCCAAGACTGGAAAGAACAGCAACACCCAAGGAGAAATCTTCAACTATGAGCTCAATCCTCAATGCAGACCACCAACACAATAGGCACATGATCCACAGACCTCCACAAGCACAATGAAATCAACAAGAACAACCATAGCACCTCAAATCACTAGAATCACTTGCATCTTCATACGGGAACTCAAGAACACTAATTGTCATGACTATTACACTAGAAAGATTGCTTGCGGACCTCCAAACCACAAACCACTTGAGTTGAGGACACACACCAACATCCCAAACATACCTCTAGATCTGCAGACCATAATATTCCAATGCGGAGCAATCTGAACCAAGTTTCTGTCACTCTGTTACCTCTGAACAATTGCAAAACCTAGTTCTACTCAGATGGCCATAAATTCACGAATCCTCCATGCGGAACTCTCAAATCTTAATTGGAGCAACTTCAGACAATCCTCTACACAACCCTTTAGTCTGTAGACTCTGATCTTTGTCTCACTGGAAATGCAAAGCAATCTACTTTGCTGAACTGCACTGTCTTCACTATTTCTAACAAAGAGATATATTGACATCAATGACAACACATCATATGCACATATTTGCAACAAAATTGGTGGAAGGAGAAGATAGAAAGATGGATTTATGAGTAGTTATGTTGTCTTGAGTAGAGCAATCCTATAGTTTGATATAGCACTAGACATTATGCACCAAGGTATAAGGACCATGGTGATGATGTGTCGTGTGCACCCAACATAATACAACCTTGTCAAGTCATATGAGGAAGGATACTTAGAGCATTAAAGTTCTAATGCATAGAAGGTATGACATGACCTTAGATGCAAAGGATAATGCAAAAAAATATTCCAACATACACAAGATATGAATATTAGCTAGAAAGATGTGAATTTGATACAAATGCAAGATAAAAAAGATGACACACACAAACAAGAAAGCAAGCATGCACAAATGATACAAAAACAAACAAGGTATCACCTCTGTCAAGTTGTAAACCGATGATTGATTGATTGATTGATTTGATGATAGTGTTGTCATTGTGAGGAACGGTATATGCCTAGATCAACACAAGGATGTGGGAACGATATATCTCATTGATGGTTGATTGATGATGATGATAGTGTTGTCATTGTGGGGAACGATATATCCCTAGATCAACACAAGGATGTGGGAATGATAAATCCCATTGATGGTTGTTTGATGATGATTAATTGATTTGGTTTACAACAAGATTAGGATCAAGACCAAAGGATGTGATTGGATGATTTGGCTAGATTGATTGAGTAGATTGGTATGGATTTAAGGATGATTTGCATTTGGTTTATTGCTTTGTTTTTTTGAATATTTGAGCTTTTTTTTGGTATTTTTGAGATTTTTTTGATTGTTTTTGGATTTTTTTTGGATTTTTTTGAAGTGCTTGATTGTTTTTGGATTTTTTTTGGACTTTTGGATTGTTTTTGGATATTTTTTGAAGTTTTTGATTGTTTTTGGATATTTTTTGGATTTTTGGATTGACATTGTATGGCAGTTTGGATAGCCTTGTTGCTCGATACCAATGACAAGGGAAAACCAGGTCTAGATGCAAGGAGGAAGATGGGATTAGGTAAGTGGATAAAATGATGGGTGAGAATAAATGGGATGGATAATAAGGTAGGTGATAGTGTGTGGGATGGAAATATCATGATAGAGGGATGGATAAAAGGATAGACAATAGTGGATGGAATGTATGTATCATAGGTGAAAGAGGATGTGATCTCCAAAGATTATGTTGCATAGGAATAACATGCCCCATTCTAGGTAGTATGTTTAAGATTTTACATGACAAAACTTAGGACAAGAGGATGATTGGATTGGTTGAAAAGGATGGGGTATATAAAGAGATTTTCTAAAGCATTTTTCAACATTTTGCCCCTATGTCTTTATCAAGATCAAAAGGAGGAAGGGAGGATGGATGGATAGATGGGATAGATATGTGGATAAAATGGCTAAGGATGGTAAGATATGATATGATAGGAGGAAAGGATAGGTTGGATGAGACAACATGCCCCAAAGTGTAAGACACAAAGATAGTCAAACTACACATAACACCTGTTTGCCAGGTTTTCATCATGGCACTTATCCAAGGTGCCTGTTTACCAGGTTTTCACCATTGGATGAAGGGATTTCTCTTTACTTTTTTGTTTTATTTTAATTATTATTTTGTTTCATTTTTATTTTTTTGTTTTTTTGGAATTCTTGGATGGAATAGGTGGATATGGACAAGAAGGACTCAGGCATCTAGTTCCATGAAAGGTGATAGTTCCATTTAAAGATGGATGACACATATGAACCATGTCAAACATCATTTTTCTCATAGATGTTGGAAAGGGATTGCATGAGAGGGAGATGGGGTAGGTGGATAATGGATTATGATGTGGATTATGTATGGAAAGATTATGCAAGGATGGATGGGATATAGTGGATTATGGATGGAAGGATAGTGGATTATGATGTGGATTATGCAAAAGCATGGACCATAGGGATTGATATGTGAAATATGTGGGATAATGGATTAAAGATGGGGAGATGGAGGTATGTGGAAATGTTGTGGAATGGAAAGGAATCGAGACCAACGGTTGCACACACTATGATAAACATTTAAGCTTTTGATTAGGAGGTATAGAAAGTAATGCACCTATTTACTTAGGCGATGGTCTATTTAGGAATTTAGGTACCTACATAGACTTAAGATTTTTATGATTTTTGCATTGGGAATTATGGGATGGAGGAATTTGGGATTTTTGGATGAAGTGAGATATTTCCAAGATTTTTGGGATGTGGATGCTTCCTTTGACTTGGTTTGTTTTTGCTTAGGGATCCAAACCATTTTTATTTTTGGATTTTTCTTGTGAAAGGATGGGCTTAGGAAGCCCTTTGGATAGATTTTGCTTGGACTCTTTGCATTGATGCCCTATGGCATAAGTATTTTTAGGAGTTTTTGCTTTATGGGTAGAGGTATCCAAAACTTTATTTGTGAATCCCATGGACTTGGTGGAAGCTTCATGTTTGGTAGATGTGTGCATTTGTTGATCATGATTCAAAATTTGAGGGGATTTATGGATGGAGGGATTAAAAGTGGACTTGTGGATAAATGGATAAGGGGATTGGATGATAGGGTTATTAGGCATTGGGATAAGTGGAGGTAGAGTGGATGGAAGGATATTAGGAGTTGGAAGTAGTGGAGGTAAAGTGGATGGAAGGATATTAGGAGTTGGAAGTAGTGGAGGTAAAGTGGATGGAGGAAGGTGTTGTTGGAATTATTTTTCATTGTGCTAAAAGCTCGAGCTATCAACACTCGCTACAAATGCCAGAATTAACCCAGATCCACAGGAGGCTCACTGCCATGTCATGAATCTTGAGGTCAGCGTTGAACGCCTCACTAACAAGGGGGCAACTCACTGCCAACAATCCCCCCCCTCAATGCAACCTGAGGGATTCAAACCCATGACCCATGGCTCTGATACCAATTGTTGGAATCATTTGCCATTGCGCCAAAAGCTTGAGCTATCAACGCTCGCTACAAACACAAGACTTAACCTAGATCCACGGGAGGCTCACTGCCATGTCATGAATCTCGAGGTCAGCGTTGAACGCCTCACTAACAAAGGGACAGCTCACTGCCAACAGGTGTATGGTCACATGCTTTGGGGATTTGTAGGATAATGGAGGAGGAATGACAACATATGTTTTGGGGATATGATGTGGTTTATGATGGAAAGGAGTGGATTTAGAAGGCATGGAGGTAGTACCAACACCTTGAGATTATTAATCTTGGGGAATATAACCAAGGACATATGATTATAGAGGGACTTAAACATGGATGGGTTCCAAAATACCTTTTTCATGAAGGCCTAAGACTTTACCTTGATAGTTCATTTATTGGAGTATGCAGTGGACAATGGGATTATGGGTGATTTGGACACTAGATGCAAGCTCATTATTTGATGGAGAGGATGAGGTGGTAGATAATGGTTGTTTCTCTCCTAAGGAGGAACATTCATGGATGAAGGTGGTAAGACCAAGGAGATATGTTGGTGGACTTGCAATATGATCAATTTTGGAGGACAAAGTATCAATAAGATCTTGATCATCATTATGCTCATTAAGAACCATATTATTTGTTTGATCATCTATGTTAACTTGGGGGCCAAGTGTCTCATCAATGGAAGTGGGTGTTGTTGGATCATGTATAGGGCTAAGTGGAGGATGGATAGGAGTAATGGAGGTTTCTTGCTCATGGATGGTTATGGGATTATGGATAGATGGGGTAATAAGCTCGTGACCATGGAATGCCTAAAGTTGGCTAAGAGGATCATCATGGTTCGCTTGATCATAGATAGGATCTTGATCATAGCTAGGATTAAGTGTGATATGGATGGGATCAATTTGCTTATGTATAGGTTCTTCATCAATGATAATATCTTGATCATAGAAAAGATATAGGTTATGGATGGGTTGGATGGAGGTGCTTTGATCTTGATTTAGATAAAGGGTTAATGTTTCTATACGTGTTAGAGTATACTCTTGACATAACTCTTGATTTTCTTGAATGGAAGTAGAGGTAGAAGACTTGTGGATAAGCTTGATAGGTTCTAGATGGTCAACAACATGAGGGTAGAATGAATCTTGACTTGGACTCATGGTAGGAGACTCTTCAATAGGGTTGATGGGTTGTGGATTACATGATGGGGTTGAAGCAATGGACATGTTTGAAGGCTCTTTGATAGGCTCTTGGATAGGTGTTTTATGACATGGAGCTGGTTGATTCCTTGCTAATAGCCATTGGATCACATCCTTCATGAGAGTATGGGTGGATGAATAATAATGGTGGATGGTGTTGGAGGCTTAGGATGAGGATTAGGTGGAGGGATAATAAGGGTGGATGTTGTAGGATTAGGATGAGTATTTGGATTGGATGGTTTTCTCGGGGGTAGCTCAAGCAATGCTTTTTGGATCAATTGTTGTAGGGTTATCTCCAAGTGATCCTTTGGTGGAATAGTGGAGGAACATGGGGATGAAGAGAATGAAGGGATTGATGGATTAGAAGGTTGATGAACCAATGGACTATGAGAGGGACTACATGGTTGTGTTAGGATAGGACCAGGAGGCTATTATATGGGTATTTGATTGAATGAGGATGTAGGGTACCCATAGGATGCATAAGCTAGAGTAGTGCTTCCCTTATCAAAGGTACTATAATGAATTAAAGACATTTGATTTTTGTGCAAAGGGTAACTTAGACTTGTGTCTTCTTGTTGTGAAGGAACATGATAGCCTTGTGAATGAATTAGGTGGTGAGGTGAATTTTCAAGATAAGGAGTGGGATGTTCTTGAGGTATGGATTGATATAGATAGGGGTTAACTATGGAAGAAGTGGGATAGGTTGATGTAGAGGTAACATGATTGGTGGTTAGATTAGGTTGGGTTAGATGTTCATGAGGTATGGATTGATATAGATAGGGGTTAACAATAGAAGAAATGGGATAGGTTGATGTAGGGGTGATGTGTGTTTGGTTGGTATGAAGTTAAGGGGGATGACACATAAGATTGAGTGAGAATTTGTTAGAGTTGTATGGGTGATGGTATAGTGGATGATGTGATATATGAAGGTTTTGGTTGTTGATGTTGGTTTGGTGGTTGTTGGTATTGAGTTGGTTGTTGTTGAGATTGGTTAGGTGGTTGTTGGTATTGAGTTAGTGGTTGTTGATGTTGGTTTGAATTGTTGGTCTAGGACTTGTTGTTGTTGGAATTTTTGGTGTGGTTGTTGGGATTGTAGGTGTTGTTGTGGGGTAGTGACTTGTTCCTTTCCATATAACCACCTAATTTGAGCAAACATTTTTTAAATACCATAACAATCTTGTTCTAGGTTCGTGTTTTCTATTGGTGGAATGGGTTGATACATATGTTTAAGTCTTTTTATTTCAGCTTGTTCCTCAAGATATAGCTCATAATCTACAAGGTTCTCATGATCATTATTGGAGCTAGAAGGAGGGACTCCTCGAAGTGTGATTTTGGGTTTTGGATTTGACCTAGGTTTGATGATGATCAGAACCATTTTAACAAGTCTTGGATTAGATGGGGTTCAAGAATGGGATTAGATTGTGGTGAGAATTAGAATTTGGATTGGATTGGATGATTAGTATGATGATGTGGATATGGATCGGATGATTAGGATTTGAATAAGGATGAAAGTGATGACAAGGATACGTAAAATGATGTAGAATGTAGTTTATGTTGAAGGTTTGACTTTGGAAATATTCAATCAAAAGATTTCACATATACATGCATGAATCACACACACAAGACACCATAGCAAGTTTGTATTTCAAGATTGATTGATATGATTATGAAGACATTTGAAGACACATCAACAAGTCTAATATTAATCAAGTGGGTATGGCCAAGAGGTCCTAGTCTAGGATACACAAGTGGTCTAGGGATGTCCCCAATATAATCAAGGTATGAGGGGCCTAATTCTGTGAAATGAAAGTGAAATAATGTCACACAATCAGGAGAAGAGGGTAACCCACCCTTCACCTTTACGTCCCCAAGGTATAAAGTTCTTGGGGGCTTAGTCCGAATGACAAGATTTCAACTTCCATGAGGTATGTCTTTCGATTCACTCCTCACTGTTTATACTCTATTGAGCATAAGAGTTGAGGTCATCCCTTGGAGTGGTGTCTCCAAGCAGGCCTCCTAAGAAAGACGACAATAGAAAATCAAGTGGTGTGTTTGATTTCACACACTTGACTCACACTCGCAAATGTTAATTGACCTTTAGAAATGGAAATGTGTGTGTGAAAATGAATGGATTAATGGATGCTTTTGATTCTCAAGATCACATGAAGTGCATGAGAAGAGCATACACACCTAAATCACACTCAAATACACCAAAGAAAGAAAACACCCATTCTTTTAAAACCCAAATGCCAAATGTGAGAATGAAGACACAAGTTTATTTTAAGCCCAATGTCAAAGTGTGATTGCAAATAAGGTTTTTGATTAAATGAAAAGATAAAAGTTGTGGTGAGTGCACATGGATCTGATGCTAAAGCTGATGTAGATGTTGTGCCATGCCATATGTCCTCATAGATTCCACCAAAACAAAAAAGAACAAAGAAACTTGCAAACCCACTTGTTAGGTGAAAAATGAGTAATATGGAAAATTTATAATAAAGATGAACATATATAGAAATTTGTATGCTATGATCAGGTTCTACACGAAATTCTATGCAATTTAAAAAATAAATTTGTAAAATTTCATTAAGAAATGCAAAAGTTATGGTGATTTAAAGATTCCAAACAAAGGGGAGGTTTGACTGATAATACCTAATAAAGTTGACTAGATGGGATGAAGATACCTATACCACTGTGAAGTTGGGTGAACCAACTTTCCAATGCTTCCCGTTTCGTGAAAATATGATATACCTGCAAAAAAGAAAAAAATAACCTTTTTGGCAAGTAAAAGCAAGGAAGGCAAGCCTGGCAATCAATTAATAGCTAGCATGATATACCTGCAAAAAAGAAAAAAATAACCTTTTTGGCAAGTAAAAGCAAGGAAGGCAAGCCTGGCAATCAATTAATAGCTAGCAGTTAGTTCAAAATTTAGTCACATGGATAGTTTAAAGGTGAATGATTAAGTTTATTATTAAGGGTTTTAAACAGGCCCATGGTCACCCATGTGACCAGGGGCTAACTGCATGCAAAAAATTCTAAAAAAAAGAAAATAAAAAATAAAAGCAAATCAATAAAGACTAATGTTTATTGTTTTAGGTTTTGGATTTAGGTTTTATGTTTTATTTTTTATTTTTATTTTTATTTTTATTTTTTTGCTTGTTGTTTTTGTTTTTCCTACTTGTAGGCAGTGTGGAAGGGTGCGCGTGTGAAGGCAGGGAGTCAAGGTAGGGCAGAGGATAGGGGTGGAGGAAGGGTGGCCAGGTGGTGGTTGTGCAGGGGTGCAAGGCGGAGGAATAAGTGGTGGGTGGCACAGGAATGGGGTGGAGGTCACAGGAAATGGTGGATGAGTGGCTGATTGGGAGGTGGAAAGGTGATGTAGGAGAATCCAGTGGTGTAAGGACAATCTTGCATCACCCAAAAAGATGTTGATTCAAAACCATTGAAGTTGTTTTCATTTCTTTCCATAATTAGTATGAAGATGTGGAGGATCCAGATCGGGTCAAGTTTGCAAAGACAAAGTTGAAGGGCCATGCCAGTATTTGGTGGAAGGAGGTCCAGTTAGAGAGAAATAGGAGAGGAAAAGGAAAGATCACTAGATGGGATCAGATGGTGGAGAAACTAAAGAAGTAGTTCATTCTTGTGGACTATGAGATGGAGTTGCTGAAGAAGTTGCAAGGATTGAAGCAAGGTAACAAGTCTGTTAAGGAGTATATAGAAGAGTTTTATAAGATTACTATTAGGATAGGCCATGCAGAGGCCAACAAGGAGAAGGTAGCCCATTACATTAATGGGTTAAGGCCAAGTATTTAAGAGGAGCTGAGCTTGGTCAAAATGACTACCATAGAAGATGCGTACCAGTTTTCCTTGAAGGTGGAAGAGAAGCTGAACAAAAGATTTGAAAGCAAGCAAAGAAGAAGAGGTCAAGACAGAAGGACTGGTGGAAGATCCTATGGAGGCTAAAATGAAGATCAAAAGAAAAGTGAAGAAGCTGGCACCAGTCGAAATCAGAGAGGAGATAATGCCTACCACGCTCGTGACCAGAACAATGGTGAGCAAAGAGGAAGAGGGAGAGGTCGACCTGGGTAAGGACCTGGAAGAGGAGGTTTCAGAGGAACCCGTTTCAAAAGTGGAGAAGAAGGGCATCAAGCATACGAGTGTCTGCAACATCAATGAAGGATGAATAGAAGACTTGAAGGTAATGCACAAGTTGCACATGTAGATGAAGATGCACAGTCTGAGCATTCTGAAGATCCTAAAAGGGGAGAAACCCTAGTTGTTAGAAGAACCTTATTGAATGAGGAGAAAGAACTAGATCAGAGGAAGAGTTTATTTTGCACAAGGTGCAAATGTGAAGGTAAGGGTTGTGATAATTATTATTAACAGTGGAGGCATCGACAATCTTGTTTTAGCTGAGATGGTTGACAAGCTAAAGTTGAAAAGGAGAAGGCATCCACATCCATATTAGATCACATGGTTGCAGAATGACCATATAGTTTTGGTCAATGAGTAGTGTTTAGTCAAGTTTAAGATTGGCGACTACACTAATGAGGTGTTGTGTGACATCATACTGATGGATGCATGTCATATGTTATTGGGAAGGCTGTGGCAGTATGATAGGTGTTGCTATCCATGATAGCCATGCAAACAAATATTCCCTAACAAAGGATGGAGTTTGTCATAAGTTGAAGACCTTGAATGATGTGGAAGAAAAGGTATGTAGTACTACTAGAATTTGCTTGGTAGATGGTAGAAAATTTTTGGAGGGTATGAAGCACGAGCGTCATTACTTTGCATTGATTCCTATTAGTCAAGAGAAATGTGAAGATGTACCAGTAGAAAGCTTAGAACTGTTGGAAGAATTTTAGGATATTGTCTCTGATAATGTACTAGAAGGTTTACCACTAGTGAGGAAGATAAGTCATCAAATGGATTTGATACCAGGAGCCAGTTTGCCAAATAAGGCAGCCCACAGAATGACTCCTGCAGAGAATGAAGAGATGAACATACAAGTTCACAAGTTAAGGAAGGGACTGATAAGAGAGAGCCTAAGTCCACATGTGGTACCTAGAGTATTAGTACTAAAGAAAGATGGAGAGTGGAGAATGTGTACAGATTCCTGAGCCATCAATAAGATCATGATCAAGTACAGATTTCTATTGCCTAGAATGGATGACATCATGGATTGTTTGAGTGGAGCCAAGTACTTCGTGAAGATTGACCTAAAGAGTGGGTATCACTAGATCCAAATTAGAGAAGGAGATGAATGGAAGACATCCTTCAAGAGAAAGGAAGGTTTGTATGAGTGGTTAGTCATGCCATTTAGGCTAACCAATTCACCAAGCACGTTCATGCGACTCATTAATGAGGTATTGAAAGAATTTTTGGGAAGTTTTTTTATTGTTTATTTAGATGACATTTTGATTTTTAGTAAGACTTGGGATGAGCATCTGATGCATGTCAGAAGAGTTTTAGAGAAGCTGAGGGAGGAGAAGTTGTTGATTAATTTGAAGAAATGTAGTTTTGCAAAGAAGGAGTTGGTATACCTGGGATTTGTTGTTTCAGAGGAAGGTCTTAAGATGGACCGAAAAAGTAAGGGATATCATTGAATGTCCCACACCAAGGAGTGCTACAGAGGTAAGATCTTTTCATGGTTTGACAAATTTTTACAGAAAATTTATCAGGAATTTTAGTAGCATTTGTGCACCCCTAACCGAGACAATGAGAGGGGATAGAAAAGAGTTTAAATGGACCATAGGAGCAAATAAGAGTTTTGATATATTGAAGCAAAAAGTCACAGAGCAACCTATTTTGGCACTTCTAGATTTCAATAAGCCATTTTAGATAGATTGTGATGCTAGTGGCAGTGCTATAGGAGCTGTTTTGAGCCACGAAGGTAATCCCATTGCCTAATTCAGTGGGAAGCTTAATGATGCCAAGAGAAAGTATTCTATTTATGATTTGGAGTTTTATGCAATAGTTCAGGCTTTGAAGAAATGGAGACATTATTTGTTTCCAAAAGAGTTTGTTTTATATATTGATTATCAGGCTTTACAATATTTTAATAGTCAAGGAAAGTTGAACTAGAGGCACTTAAAATGGGTTGAGTTTTTGTAGAGTAATACTTTTGTTTTGAAGAACAGGAGTGGGAAGTCCAACAGAGTTGTAGATGCCTTGAGCAAAAGGCAAAAGTTGTTGACAAAAATGAAGATAGAGGTTATTGGGTTCGATGAGATCAAAAGTTTGTATCTTGAAGATTCAGATTTTACAGAGACTTGGAAAGCTTGTTTAGAACCTGTTACTTTGGACACAACAAAATGGTTGGATTTTTAATCCAAGATAGCATTCTATTTAGAGGAAGCCAGTTGTGCATTCTGAGGAGTTCCATGAGAGAGAACCTAATTAAGGAGAAGAATGGTGGGGGATTAGCTGGAAACTTTGGTCAAGATAAGACTATTGCTATTGTTGGTGAGCATTATTATTGGCAACAGTTACAACAAGATGTGAGAAAATTTGTGCAGAGTGTGTCAGATGGCCAAAGGAACAAGTCAGAATATAGGATTATATCAGCCATTACCTATACCAGAAAGGCCATGGGATGATATTAGTATGGATTTTGTTCTTGGTTTACCAAGGACACAGAGAGGACATGATTCCATTTTTGTGGTGGTGGACAGATTCTTGAAGATGACACATTTTATTCCTTGTAAGAAGACTAATGATGCTATTCATATTGCAGAGTTATTTTTTAGAGAGGTGGTGAGACTACATAGTCTACCTAAGAGCATAGTTTCAGATCGAGATACCAAGTTTGTTGGTTATTTCTGGAGGACATTGTGGAATAAGTTGAAGATGGATTTGAATTTCAGTTCTGCACACCATCCATAGATTGATGGATAGACGGAAGTGGTGAATAGGAGTTTGGGTAACCTACTACGATGCTTAGTAGGAGATAAACCCAAGGGATGGGATTTGATTTTACCACAAGCAGAATTTGCTTACAACAATTTTGTCAATAGGAGTACTGGTAAATCACCATTCTAGATTGTATATGGGAGTAGTCCAAGAAATGATTCAGAGATAAGGAAGATGGACAAGGGATAAAAGATAAGTGCCAAAGCTGAAGAATTTGTAGAGCACCTGAGGAATTTTAATGAAGAGGTGAGAAAGCATATTAATAAGATGAATATTCAGTACAAGGCTAAGGCAGATCAGAAGAGGAGATATAAGGAATTTTAGGTTGGAGATGAAGTCATGGTTCACTTGAGAAAAGAGAGGTTCCCAATTGGAACATATAATAAGTTGAAAATGAAGAAATTTGGACCATGCTGGATTCTGAAGAAGCACGATTCAGGAAATGCATATGAGGTAGAGCTGCCATGTGGGATCAACATTTCACCTGTGTTTAACATTGCTGATTTAACAAAATATCATGAAGGTGGAATAGAGGATGGACCAACAGAAGAATAGTGGAATATTCTGGTATCTACTTCAACGGAGGAGATAGAAGAAATCTTGGATAGCCGTGTGGGAAGAAGTACTTGGAACAAGCAATATGAAGAATATATGGTGAAATGGAAAGGAAGGTGTGTTAAAGATTCTTCTTGGTTGCTGTAAAGGGTGGAATTTGGATAGTTAGTTTTTGGTAGTTTTCTATATGTATCCTCCTTTCACCCTTTCATTGAAGGACCAAGGATTGAGTGGAAATGTACTATCATACCCTAGGTCACTATGAGATGTAGGGAAGATTGGATTAGGGTCATTTGATTGCCAATTATCTTCTCTTATGCTAAATTATACATCAAAACCCTAATTATGTAAATACGACAACAAATAGATAAATATTAGAAAATGCTGCTACATAGAGATGTAAAATGATAAATGAGAGTGCACATATTTTCAGAGTTTGGAAGTGGAATAGTCAGAGTAAGGAGTGGGCATCCAAGTCCAATGCCTAGGTTTTTGTCAGGATTTGGAAGCTCAGTCTACAACCTGTTCCTGCTGCATCAGAGATTTTCTCATCACAGAATCTGGAGGACTAAAGAGCGGGTGCCCAAGTCCAGGGTGCTATTTTCAACTCTGATCTGCAAATCTGACACTCTGTAATGCCCTCCTATAACTCCACTTTTCCTGTATCTCCAACCTGTAATCTGCAATCATGAAAACTTTGGGAGGGGGTTGTGGTATTTAGAGGCTTGCCTCAGTCAAGCCCTGGAGAGACATTCAAGTCTTCTTAACACCATTGTTAGATAGAGAGTGCGTGCCCTTGGGAGGAAGAGGCAAAAACTAAATGATAAATACTTAAAAACATAATAGATGTCACCTTATAGTGAAGATCTCATAGAAGGAATAAGTTCTTCATGCCATGAGGAGATGATTACTCAAATTTGTAAATACAAACACATAGACAACACAAATCTGCTCTTGCAACACAATGAAAGCCTTAAATCACCTCGAGAACCCAATAGCTTGCTAGTAATCATCTAGTTTACAAATGAATACCTAAACATGCTTTTATATGCAACTAAAAACATTCCCACCAAGAATTTTGTAATTCAAACTAACCGTGTCGGCATAGGACCCAAATAACGGTCACAAGATGACACCTAAAATTTGGGACTGACCTAAAATAGGGCAGGATTAGGGCATGGGTGCCCAAGTTCCCCCCTATTTTGGTCAGGGTTAAGTTCAAGGGATCCCCCTAGGTCCCATTTGTCATGAAACTTAGGGATCATTTCATCAGGATGTCAAAATATGATGTAAGATGTCCTAAATGCAGATAAAAGATCCGGGAGCTAAACCTTATGAGGGAAAAGCCCCCAAGGGGACATTTTGCGACGTTACATTTAGCCCCCACTTTAATGTATGTATAAACTCAAGGCCAATACATGCATTAAAGTACGTTCAAAAAACACAACAAACATGCCAAGCACGGAGAAGACACGCTAGACACATTGAAGACAATGACAGGCACACAAAACATAGAGAAGACAGTTATAGTGACGCAAAACACGATGAATACACTAAATGCATAGAAGACAGGAATGATTTCTTTTCTTTTCTTTTTCTCATATATATGAAATGCAAATGCAAGTACAGGAAAGTAAACACACCTCCCATAATGCAGGAAGCACTTATCGCGCTGGTATTTAAAATACATATATGGGGCAACACACACAAGACACATAAAACATCCTAAAATGTAGGAAGCACTCATCACGCTGGTCTTTAGACTGCATATGGGGCAACAAACATGCCAAACAAAGAAAGCACGCAAAACACACACACTTTAAAGACACAGAGAAAACACAACAGGCAAGTGATGGAGTGTTCCTATTTCTAGGCTCATCACCATCTCAGGCACATTATAGGCACACATTGATGATTGGGCTTCGCCACAACAATCATCGAAGACATGCTTAAGGGTTGGGTTAGTCACAAAACCGCTCCCCGCCTCCCAATGAGGACTTTTTGAAAATGACAGGATGTGCAATCTGCTCTGAGAAATACACCATCCCCACCTCTGTAGAGGGCTTAAGATGATTGATTGATTAATTAATTGTGAACAAACTCAGAGTGCAGGAGGGACTCATTGCCACTAGTATTTAAACTACACCTGAGGACAAGCACATTGTTAACATCTATAACAGATAGCTTACTTTACATATGCCCCCACCTTAAGGTGGTTGATATCACACATTAATATCAAGCATGTTAAGGTAGGAAGAAAGCACACAAGGGAACACAAACTTTCACAGAGCCCATACCACCTAGAGGTGACATGTACTTTACGATCATAAAATGTTCCCACAAACACATCCCTGCAAGAAACATGTTAGTGTCTACATAATCATGATAATGCATATGAAATCTGAGGCATGCAAGATTTAAGATAGACAAAGTGGATAGAGCAGTAGTATTGTTATGATTTGTAAATGAGATAGAACACCATCAAAATCACTACATAGAAAGAATAAGTACTTCTACTAGTGAAGCGTCAGATAATTTATTATAAGCCCATGATCATATTAGGAACTAAGTCCAATTTTTGATTTCTCCCTAAAGGGACGCTAGGTCTGCATCAGTATAAATATTTTTCATCATCCGCCACCAGATAGAAACATTAGAGGAAGGGAAACAATAAATCAAAGCCGTTGTCCGTAAGACACAACACACAATGATGAAATCAGAGAGAGGCAATATAGAAGAATGATGATACAAATAGAAGAAGGTCACAATAGAGGCAGTTTCTTGGTATCCTGAACCTTACGAGAGAATCAGGGGTCATCCCAGGAGGCCTAAATAATACATAACACATTACGAGGGAAGCAAATCATGAGAGAGATAAGGGTTAGAAATACTTACCTGTAGGATCTTCGTATAAGATTTTTGAACTTGTGAACCTCTTGGAGAGGTACTCGATCATGTTAAGTGCAAAATTTGAGTGGTTCTTATGAAAGTCTTGTTTATTATCATATGATGCTTGCTTCTCAAATCCTTGTGTAAATGAGACCTTTTGTTGCTTATGACGGGGAGAACCACTATTATTTCCAACTGCCAACAGTTGTCTTAATCTTTTCTAATTTTTAGCAAGTTTTAATTGTTGATGTCATCTAACACAGTAATAGGAATCATCCTGTGCCATCTCACTCATTTGTATCGGTTGTTCTACTTATCTTTTTGATGTGTTTTGGTTATTTCCTGATCCATATAAGGATAACAGAGGAGGAACCTTAGCATAAATTCCTTTTCTTTGTGGATGAGGTGGGTTATCCAGTTTTTCTTTATCCACTTCAATCATACCCACGATATTATCATAGTCTAAATAATCATCATCAGCTATTTCTACTAGTCCTTGTTCCAACATATGGGTATCAGTATGTTTAGGAAAGGGATTAGTGAAGATTTGTAAATTTTGATTCAACAGAGCAACTGACTTATTTCCGTTATCATTCACACTTGATACCTATATGATATTCGAATCAATAAGGTCTTGTATTTCATGCTTAAGATGCATACATCGTTCAGTATCATGTCCTTCTGTCCGATGGAAATAACAAAAGGCATTAGCATCGAAGTAAGGCCCTTATGCTCTACTAGGATCGACATGCTTAATTGGGGGAAGCTTCAGAATGTTATTACTCATAGCTTGATTCATGATAGAATGATAAGACTAAGATATCGGAGTAAACTTTCTCGGTTGATATGATGCTTTCTTTGGATTAGTGATAGCAGACACATTAGAAAAGTTATTCGTATTCAGTCCATTAATCTTGATGAAAGTCCTATTATTATTATTCCTCTTAAAGTTGTTTTGTGATGATCCACCCATGGATTGACTAACTTGAGCTGATGAGTTTTGATTTTCATACTGACTAGACAAAAGTTGGTAATCACGAAGGGCGGTGCATAAATATTAGGAGTTATACTTCATCAAGAGGATCTTATCATGGATGTTATGTTGTAGATTAGTGATAAACACCTTCTGAACATCTGCATCTTTCATCTAATATTGAATTTGTGTATACAAAGCTTGATACCGACTAATAAACTCAGTTAACTTCTGTTTCGGTCCTTTCTTGCAATGAACTAAATCAATCAAAGAAACTTGAGGTCTAATGTTTGCTTGGAATTGCTGTAAAAATTGATCAATCAACTATGAAAAGGAGTGTATTAAATTTGGAGGCAAAGAGCAAAACCATTCTAAAGCAGTATCTTTGAGAGATCGAGGGAAAAGTTTTTCCAACAAATCCTCTTCAAAATAGAAATCACTACACATAGCTGTGAATGCTACCACATGAGTATTAGGATCACCTTTTCTACCATATTTTTCAAAGCGAGGAGTCTTAAACCTCTCGGGCATAGGAGTTCTCAAAATTGCATAGGAAAGAGGATTACGAGCATGATATGTTGGTATATTAGGTTGTGAAGAATTTGTCAAGTTTGTTACCTTTTGTTGTAAAGCAGTCATGCCCTGCAAAAGTTGGTTTAGGATGGCATCATTGGGAGATATAGTTTGCTGTGAGGAATTGGAACCAAAGTGAGGAGGTGATTAAGCTTGAGATATGATAGACACAGGCTATGAATAGGTCAATGGTGGTTGGACATAATGGTAGGTGGTTGAGAATAGCTATATGTGATGGGAGGTTGGGAATAAGTGGGATAAAGAGGTGGTTGAGAGCAATTATTCATAGAAGGGGTCCCCTTAGAAACCAAATTCTGATAATTAAATCCCACAACTTTGTAATTAGTGCCATTAGATACTCTAATACCAGTGGTAGCATTACTACAAGCGTTCACATCAGTTGTTAAGATTGTTGATGTAAAGGTAGATACTCTGATAGTCGGTATAGGTACCGATACTTGAGTATGAGACGGTGACAAAGTGTTATTTATCACTTTTACATATTTAGTCACTAGCATGATATTGGTTTGTATAATATGTGCTAAACCACAGATTGCATTAACACCATCTTGTCCCTCTTTTATCAATTCTCTTACATGGTGAATCACAGGTATAGCTTCTTTAGCTATCCTCTCAGTTTGCACATAGTCTTAGAATTTAGCTAGGTCTTTATCAAGTTTATCTATTTGCTCATTAGATACATATCCTATCATCTCAATAGTATTATTAGCATCATGAAAAGTTTTCTCTTCCATTGTACTTGTGATAGGTGTAATATCTTGTAACATTCGTGTCTCTCCTTTTGTAAAGAAGGTGTTAATGTGCCAACTTCTTCAAGAGCACTAGATCCCATGTGTCTTATGCTTCTTATTAAAGAAATATTTCTTTTAGGACATGCAGCAATATGCACAAATTTTAGGCGCAAGATATGTTGTAAATGCTTGATTTTTTGTACTTTTTCAATGCAAATATATGAAAGAAAAGGTGTTGTGAGGATTTTGATCAGGGGAAGAAAATAATATGTCTTATATCAGTCTAATACAGATATAAGATCCTTCACAACACACTCTTGATGCAAATATATAATCATGACTAGACAAAACCTAGTGAAAATGCCTTAAAATATGTAATTTTTCACCGTTTTTCAATCCCAAGACCTATTGAAAGAGGTGTTGTAAGGAATTTTATGAGGTGCAGAAAATAATAGAAATAACATCAGTCACCTAGAAGCATAAAATCTGTTACAACATGCTTAGGGTGCAAACTAGGCCAAACCCTACGGCAAAAATAGTAAAAATGTGCAAATTTTCACCAAATTTTCAATACAAGAGGCCAATAACAAGGTGTTGTAAATTTTTTTAGGAGGGGCAGAAGATACTACCTCTGATATCAACCAATTAGTGTAAAAATATTCTTTACAACACGCCTATAGTGCAAATTTAGAGAGTCGATAAGGCCAAATCTAGTGAAAATCAAGGTTTTTCAAGCCCTAGGTTTGAGATCTTGGTGTAAAATGTTATATGAATGTTTTGCAAGCTAATTTATGATGAAAATTAAATTATCTTAGATTTGAAAATGATTTCCAAGCCCTATCATGCAAAATGCAAGTGCAAATCTAGTGAAAAATTAATGAAAATACTAGTTTTTTGTTGAAATTTTCTATTGAAAATGCAAATTTTTGAAATCTAAATGCAAATTTGAATGAGTGTCTTAGATTGGTAGAAAAATTTGAAACAAAATTTTACCTACAAACCCTAGATTTTGGAATTACTAGGTTATATGCAAAATTCACAATTTTCAACAAAACCCTAGCAATTTTATGATAAAAATGTAACGCAAGCTATTTAATTTTTATAATTTTCTGCAATTTATCTCAGATCTAATGTATAAATCAAGAATTTGATGAAATTAAAATTAACTGATGCAACATGCAAACTAGGGTTTGCATTTTTTTTTCAATTTTTCCAATTTTTCCAATTTTTCAAATTTTTGTAAGTTTTCCAATGCAATAAGATGAATGATAATATGAATGAATGAAAATCAATGCAAATCTGAAGCAAAACACTCAGCAAGGTGCAAACAAGTCCAATAACATGAGTTCACCAAAATTTAATAGGTGGAATTTGGATAGTTAGTTTTTGGTAGTTTTGTGTATATATCCTCCTTTCACCCTTTCATTCAAGGACCTAGGGTCGATTGGCAATGTACTATCATACCCTAGGTCACTATGAGATGTAGGGAAGATTGGATTAGGGTGATTTGATTGCCAATTATCTTCTCTTATGCTCAATTATACATCAAAACCCTAATTATGCAAATACGACAGCAAACAGACGAATATCAGAAAATGCTACTACAGAGAGATGTAAAATGATAAATGAGAGTGCACCTATTTTCAGAGTTTAGAAGTGGAACAGTCAGGGACTAAGGAGTGGGCACCCAAGTCCAATGCCTAGGTTTTTGTCAGGATCTGGAAGCTCAGTCTGCAACCTGTTCTTGCTGCATCAGAGATTTTCCTGTCATGGAATCTGGAGGACTAAAGAGCGGGCGCCCAAGTCTAGGGTGCTGTTTTCAACTCTAATTTGCAAATATGACACTCTATAATTACCTCCTGCAACTCCACTTTTCCTGTATCTCCAACCTATAACCTACAATCATGAAAACTTTGGGAGGGAGTTGTGGTGTTTAGAGGCTTGCCTCAGTCAAGCTCCGAAGAGACATTCAAGTCTTCCGAACACCGTTGTTAGATAGAAAGTACGTGCCCTTGGGAGGTAGAGGCAAAAACCAAATGATAAATACTCAAAAACACAATAGATGTCACCTTGTAATGAATATCTCATGGAAGGAAGAATCTCTTCATGCCATGAGGAGATGATTGCTCAAATCTACAAATACAAACACATAGACAACACAAATCTACTCTTGCAACACAATGAAAGCCTTGAATCACTTTTAGAACATAATAGCTTACTAGTAATCATCTAGTTTACAAATGAATGCCTAAATATGCTTTTATATGCAACTACAAAAATTCCCGCCAAGAATTTCGTAATTCAAACTTACCGTGTCGGCATAGGACCCAAATAAGGGTCACAAGCCAACACCTAAAATTTGGGACTGACCCAAATAAGGGTCTCAAGCCAACACCCAAAATTTAGGACTGACCCAAAATAGGGCAGGACTAGGGCGTGGGCGCCCAAGTCCTCCCCCCTATTTTGGTCAGGGTTAAGTTCAAGGGATCCCCCTAGGTCCCATTTGTCATGAAACTTAGGGATCATTTCATCGGGATGTCAAAATATGATGTAAGATGTCCTAAATGTAGATAAAAGACCCGAGAGCTAAACCTTATGAGGGAAAAGCCACCAAGGGGACATTTTTCGACGTTACAGTTGCATAAGGTAGAGGTTTACCATTTGGGTTTTCCTCAAACAAACACCTGAGATGTGACAGGGTCACTCTCAAATTACCCTGGGTGTCTAATGCAGGAGCATCCAGTGGTGTAAGGACAATCTTGCATCACCCAAAAAGATGTTGATTCAAAATCATTGAAGTTGTTTTCATTTCTTTCCATAATTAGTATTTCTAGTTCCATAATCACTTGAATAATGATGTAGGACTTTTAGTTTTTCCAAACTGCTAAAAATAGCAAACTGCTATTTTTGGAAAGTTTAACTGCTATTTTTGGAAAGTTTGCATTTGGGCACGGATGGAAGCAAAAATTTACAGGAAGCTTCATAAATGAAATATAAGACCTTTGGCAAAGAAATCAGGCAAATAACATTTGTGAGTTGAAAGATGTTAAAGTTTTTGTTCTCTAAAAAACCCCTAATTTTTTTTGAAATTAGATATGAGGCACTAAAACGTCCCATAACATCCTGAAAAGTTGATGGAAATCTGTTTACAAATTTCTAGCATGATAGTTCACTTCGCGAGCTTTCCGACGCTTCAAACAGTTTGTCAATCATCACACCCGGATCAAAAGTTATGCTTCCCCAAAGTTGACCTACTTTTGGAGGGAGTTGCAAATTTCAAAATTTTGGCTGGAGGCCGCCAAAATGGCTATTTATGACTATTTTTGGGAACCTTGGGCAGTAGTTGAGATAAGAGGGAAAGTGTAGAGTCAAGAAAAGGTGGGAAAATAGAAGCCCTAGCTGATTTGGGGTTATAGAAGGTAGAAGATTCCAGAGTCTTGAGATGGGGAAGCTATAATGTGTTGCAGCCTGTGGATGATTCATCCTCTGATTGTATTTGAGCTTTTGTAATGTAATAAGCTGTCCAAATCAATAAAAGAGTATTCTATTTTCTATGTGTAATTTTTGTTGTTGTGTGTTTTATGATTTACCCCCTTCATCAAGTGGTATCAGAACAAGGGTTCCAGAGTGTGTAGACAAATTGCGGACCGTGAGGTAGTTTGCACCAGGACCTGAGGTTGTGGGTTTGCTACAGAGATCGAGATGCCTCCATGAATAAATCGTGTTGGGAGAAATTCTTTTATGGAAGAGGGTTTTAGAGCCCTACAAAGGCAAATCGATGCATTGCAAGAGGAGCTGCAAAGAGGGTTTGAGCCGAGAATAAGAGAAGAAAGCGAAGATAAAGCTGAAGAAGAGCTATCTAAGGAAGAACAAGAAGCTGCAAGAGATCCTGTAGAAGTTAGATTGTTGAGGGCTATTTCAAAGATTGGAAAGAGGCCTAGGATTGAAGTTTCTACCTATTCTAGAGATTTGAATCCAGAACAACTTATTGATTGGCTCAATGACATGGAGGAATATTTCTAGTATGAAGATGTGGAGGATCTAGAACGGGTCAAGTTTGCAAAGACAAAGTTGAAGGGCCATGCCAGTATTTGGTGGAAGGAGGTCTAGTTAGAGAGAAATAGGAGAGGAAAAGGAAAGATCACCAGATGGGATCATATGGTGGAGAAACTGAAGAAGCAGTTCATTCCTGTGGACTATGAGATGGAGTTGTTGAAGAAGCTGCAAGGATTGAAGTAAGGTAACAAGTCTATTAAGGAGTATACATAAGAGTTTTATAAGATTACTATTAGGACAAGCCATGTAGAGGCCAACAAGGAGAAGGTAGCCTATTACATTAATGGGTTAAGGCTAAGTATTCAAGAGGAGCTAAGCCTCGTTAGAATGACCACCATAGAAGATGCGTACCAGTTTTCCCTGAAGGTGGAAGAGAGGCTGAACAAAAGATTCAAAAGCAAGAAAAGAGGAAGAGGTCAAGGTGGAAGGATTGGTAGAGATCCCATGGAGGCCAAAATGAAGATCAAAAGAAAAGTGAAGAAGCTAGCACCAGTCAAAATCAGAGAGGAGATAATGCCTACCGCCCTCGTGACCAGAACAATGGTGAGCAAAGAGGAAGAGGGAGAGGCCGACCTGGGTGAGGCCCTGGAAGAGGAGGTTTCAGAGGAACCTATTTCCAATATGGAGAAGAAGGGCATTGAGCATACGAGTGTCTACAACATCAAGGAAGGATGAATAGAAGACTTGAAGGTAATGTACATGTTGCACAAGTAGATGAAGATGCACAGTTTGAGCATTCTGAAGATGCTGAAAGGGGAGAAACCCTAGTTGTTAGAAGAACCTTGTTGAATGAGGAGAAAGAACTAGATTAGAGGAAGAGTTTATTCCGCACAAGATGCAAATGTGAAGGTAAGTGTTGTGATATTATTATCAACAGTGGAAGCATCAAAAATCTTGTTTCAGAGGAGATGGTTAACAAGATGAAGTTGACAAGGAGAAGGCATCCACATCCATATCAGATCATATGGTTGTAGAAGGACCATAGAGCTTTGGTCAATGAGAAGTGTTTAGTCAAGTTCAAGATTGGCAACTACCATGATGAGGTGATGTGTGACATCATACCAATGGATGCATGTAATATGCTATTGGGAAGGTCGTGGAAGTATGATAGGTGCACTATCCATGATGGCCATGCAAACACATATTACCTGACAAAGGATGGAGTTCATCATAAGTTGAAGCCCTTGAAGGAGGTAGAAGAAAAGGTATGTAGTACTGCTAGAATTTGCTTGGTAGATGGTAGAAAATTTTTGGAGGGTATGAAGAACAAGCGTCATTGCTTTGCATTGATTCCTAAGATTTGGTAAGAGACATGTGAAGATGTACCAGCAGAAGTCTTAGATATGTTGGAAGAATTTTAGGATATTGTCTCTGATAATGTACCAGAAGGTTTACCACCAGTGAGGAAGATAAGTCATCAAATGAATTTGATACCAGGAGCCAGTTTGTCGAATAAGGCAACCCACAGAATGACTCCTGCAGAGAATAAAGAGCTGAAGAAACAAGTTCATGAGTTGTTAAGGAAGGGACTGATAAGAAGGAGCCTAAGTCCATGTGCGGTACCTGTAGTACTAGCACCAACGAAAGATGGAGAGTGGAGAATGTGTTTAGATTCCTGAGCCATCAATAAGATCACGATCAATTACAAATTTCCATTACCTAGAATGGATGACATCATGGATTGTTTGAGTGGAGCAAATTACTTCACGAAGATTGCCCTGAGAGTGGGTATCACCAGATCCGAATTAGAGGAGATGAATGGAAGACAACTGTCAAGACAAAGGAAGGTTTGTATGAGTGGTTAGTCATGCCATTTTGGCTAACAAATGCACCAAGCAGGTTCATGCAGCTCATGAAAAAGGTATTGAAAGAATTTTTGGGAATTTTTGTTATTGTTTATTTAAATGACATTTTAGTTTTCAATAAGAGTTGGGATGAGCATCTGATGCATATCAGAAGAGTTTTAGAGAAGATGAGGGAGGAGAAGTTGTTTATTAATCTGAAGAAATGTGGATTTGCAAAGAAGGAGTTGGTATACCTGGGATTTGTTGTCTCAGAGGAAGGTCTTAAGATGGACCCAGAAAAAGTAAGGGCTATCGTTGAATGGCCCACACCAAGGAGTGCTACAGAGGTAAGATCTTTTCATGGTTTGGCAAGTTTTTATAGAAAATTTATTAGGAATTTTAGTAGCATTTGTGCACCCCTAACCGAGACAATAAGAGGGGATAGAAAAGAGTTTAAATGGACCATAGGAGCAAATAAGAGTTTTGATACTGTTTAAGGTGAAAATGAGAGGAATTTGTTTAGGGTTAATTTTGCTAGTTTGTATGAATCGTCCTTTTTCCTTAAAACATTGAAGGACTTTAGCTGAGTAGGAAATCTACTATCAGGCCTTCGGTCACTTGGGATGTCATGAAAAATTGGAATTGTGTGATTTAGTTGCTTGATTATGCCCAATTATGCTCAAAACCCTAATTATGCAAATTTAGAATCAAATAGACAAATTACAGGAAATGGTCACACACAGAGATATCAAATGACAATCAAATGCGTACTAGATTTTAAAGTTCAAAAAATGGAAAAGTCAGGGACTAATGAATGGGTGCCCTAGTCCAGTACCATGCTTTTTGTCGAGATCTAGGAATCTTGTCTGCAACTTGTTCCTGCTATTCTAGAGATTCTTCAGTTGTGGGATCTGGAGGACTAATGAGTGGGTGCCTGAGTCCAGGTCCCTATTTTCTCTTTTAATCTACAATTTTGACAATTTGCACTGCTCTCCTGCAACTCCACTTTTTTTCCTCCTGCAATCTATAACCTGCAATCACAAAAAAAAATGGGTTGGGGGTTGTGGTGTTTAGAGGCTTGCCTCAGTCAAGCCCTAGAGAGACATTCAAGTCTTCTGAACACCGTTGTCAGATAAAGAGTGCATATCCCTATGGGATAGAGTCAAAATCCAAATGATAAATGATTGAAAACATAAATGATATCACCTTGTAGTGAAGATCTCATAGAAGGAAGATGCTCTTCATGCCATGAGGAGATGGATGCCAAATCTGCAAACACAAACACAATAACAACACAAATTCTGCTCTAGAACACTATGAATGCCTTGAATCACTTTCACAAAAGATCTTGAATCAAAATTGCCATCTAATAATCATCTAGTTTACAAATGAATCACTAATCATGCTTATATATGCAACTACAAACATTCCCACTAAGAATTTCATAATTTAAACTTACCATGTCGGCATAGGACCTAAATAATGGTCATAAACTGACACTTTGAAATTAGGCATGACCTAAAATAGGATAGGACTAGGGCACGGGCACCCAAGTCCTCCCTCCTATTTTAGGTAGGGATCATGTCAAGTGCACCCCCTAGGTCCCATTTGTCATGAAGCTTCAGGGTTTTCTCATCGGGATGTCAAATTGACATGAAAAATGCTCTAAATGCATCAACAGGACCTAAGAGCTAAACCTTAAGAGGGAAAAGCCCCCAAGGGGACATTTTTTGACGTAATATTTAGCCCCCAACTTAATGTATGTATATAATGCAAGGCAAATACATGCATTAAAGTACAGTCAACAAACATAGCAAACACGCTAAGCACGGAGAAGACACGCCAATCACAGAGAAGACAATAACATGCATGCAAAACATAGAGAAGACAATTACAATCACACAAAACATAGAAGACAACATTGAAGACATGCAAAACATAGTGAATACAGTGAATGCAATGAAGACATTAATGATTTTCTTTTTCATTTTCATATATATGAAATGCAGATGCAAGTACAAGAAAGTGAACACACCACTCATAATGCAGAAGGGACTCATCGCCACCAGTCTTTAAGACTGCATATGGGGCAATAGACATGCCAAACAAATCAAGCACGCCATACAAATTAGACACACCATACAAATACCAAAGCATAGGAGGGACTCATCGCCATTGGTCTTTAAGACTATGCTTGGGAACAAACATGCAATACACACACACACTTGGAAGACATAGAGAAAACACGACAGACAAGTGATGGAGTGTTCCTATTTCTAGGTTCATCACCATCTCAGGCACATTACAGGCACACACTGATGATTGGCCTTCACCACAACAATCACTGAAGGCACACTTAAGGGTTGAGTTAGTCACATAACTGCTCCCTGCCTCATGATGAGGACTTTTGAAAATGACAGGATGTGCACTCTCTGCAAGAAATACACCATCCCTGCCTCACGATGAGGGCTTAAATGATCTCAAGTTGATTTCAAACAAACCTCAGAGTGCAAGAGGGACTCATCACCACCAGTCTTTAAGACTGCACCTGAGAACAAGCACATTGCTAACATCTACAATAAATAACTTACCTTATATATGCCCCCACCTTAAGGTGGTTAATATTAGGTATCAATATCAAGCATGTTAAGGTAGGAAGAAAACACACAAGGGAACACGAGATTTCGTAAAGCTCATGCCACCCGGAGGTGACATGTACTTTACGATCACCAAATGTTCCCACAAACACATCCCTACAAGAAAAGTGTTAGTGTCCATATAATCATGATAAACAACAACATCAATGCATATGATCAATCACATAAAGAACTGAGGAAAGCAAGATTTGAGATAGACAAAGTGTACAGAGCAGTAGTATTGTTATGTTTTTCTAAGTGTGATAAGACACCATCAAGATCACACGACAAAGTGCATGGAATGATTCTACTAGCCAAGCGTTAGATAATATAGTACAACCCCATCATCATATAGGAACTAAGTCCAATTTTTGATTTCTCGCTAAAGGGACGCTAGGTCCGCATCAGTATAAAATGTTTTTCATCATCTGCCCGCTAGATAGAATCACTAGAGGAAGGGAAACAATAAATCAGAGAGGAGAAACAAGTGCCTTAGGGACAATCATGTAGGAGGGTACCCCCAAGTCACCAACCACAACGCTATGTCCTTAAGACACAACACACAATAGTGAAAATAGAGGAGAAGCAATATAGAAGAATGATGATACAAATAGAAGGGTCACAACAGAGTTGGTCTCTTGGTATCCTGGACCTTACGAGAGTGTCAAGGGTCATCCTAGGAGGCCTAAACAACACATAGCACATCATAGGGGAAGCACATCATGAGAGATAAAGGGTTAGAAATACTTACCTATTTCATCCCAATGTTAAGAAAATACATATCTAGGAGGAGGCCACTCTTGAGAGCAACTACTACAACGAGTGTGGCCTATCAGCTCAAGATATTTCACATGTTTATTTGGTCCTATTGAAATTATATTAACATTGAGTTTAGGATGATGAGAAGCTTTCTTTTCTTTAAAAGGATTATATCCAATGCTTCTTGAGTAATGTCTTGAAGTGGATTCTATAGGTACTCGAATCCCTTGTTGATTTACACCACGTCCCTTACCTACATATTCATAGTTGTTATAAAGGATTTTAAATCCTTGACCATAGAGGGATGTCATTTCTTTAGGGGATAGTGAAGCCTCGTAGGTCTCATAATTTTTAGTATAAGTTAAAGTATTTTCTTTATTTTCTACCAAGGGGACTTTAGGTTTCCTAGGTGCTTCAAAAGATTGCTTAGATGAGATTGATGCACGTTTGATGTGTCAAGGCTATTAATTTTATATTCCCATATACCGCAAGGATTAAAATCTAATGAGCCCCAATCATCACCAAAAGGTGCATTCGATGTTTTAGAGTCTTGCGCGACATTATTTGTGGCAATTTTTTTTTATGAACCAACTTGTAAGTTGTTTAGACTCGTATGATTGTAAACTTGTTTTTGCATTTCAATATGTAAACAACTATCCAGTTCAGGATCGGATTTTACAGTGTGGAGCTTGTTTTGATAAATAAATTTTATTGATCTATGAAGGGTAGACGGAACTGCCCCTAATGCATGAATCCAAGGTCTATCAAGAATCATGTTGTAAGATAAAGAACTAGGCATGACATGAATTAGGGTAGATACAACTGCAGGACCCACCTGTACAGGTAAGGTTATGGTACCTACTGATTGACTTTTATGATTATCAAAGCCAGGAATGCTAAGTTTATTTGGTTTGATTTGTGATGTGTCGGCCTTGATTTTGTGTAGTAGGTCAATGCTACAAACATTAAGAGCTGATCCATTGTCAATCATAACTCATTTTACCAATGTTTTATTTATTGTGACAAAGATCATAAGTGGGTCATATTCATCTTTTATCGATGGTATTTCATGTGATTGAAAGAGAATATCCATTTTTGTCGCATGCATACTATCCAATACGGCTGCTACATCATTAGGCTTAGCAGTAGGTGGGACAATCACCTTTTGTAAAGCTTCTTGGAGCATTCCATCGTATGTAGGCAAAGTTTGTATTAAATCCCAAAGAGAGATCTTAGTTGGAGTAGCGCGAAGCTATTTGACAAGATCATATTCTTGACCACTTTTATGAGTAAGATGAGGTGGTGGAGGGAGCATAGGTTGAGAACATGGAAGAGAGACAGACACATGCGGTGCTTGCTTACTTTGCTTGTTATTATAGGTGTTGTATGTGTGAGCAACCACATTGTGGTGTGGTTGTTGTAACACATTTTGAACACCTTGACTCAGTTGAGAAATTTATTGTGCATATTTGTAGATGTAATCCTCAGGTCGAGGTGGTCCTTGAACTATTACAATTGGTTTTAAGCAAGAAGGTGCACTAGGCCTACCCTGCACAATCATCTTAGGAAGATTGCTATAAATTCTATTAGTGAATAATGAATTAACATTGTTTTCCTCTTAATTATACCCGACATCTATCCCTAGAGGATTTAATGTGAGAGACCTTTTCTCATCCACTAATGCTACATCTTGGCCAGGGAGAGCATTGGGATTAGAGGAAGGTATGATGTTGTTAGGCAGAATAGAGCTATCCATAGTCTTCTCATCAAATGTTCTTGAGCTTTCAATCAAAGGTGGAAGGTCTAATGGATTATCTGTGGAGGTCTCATGCACCAAATGATCATTAGGTGAATAGTCTTTTTCCACCCCTGAAGAATCCTTGTTGAGAGGAAGCCCTTTATCCACCGGTGTTTCATTTTCCAAAGAGGGTAGGGTAATGTTTAAGAATGTGTCAATTATTTCATCCTCTTGTGCTAGTATATCCTCATAGGAGGAATCATTTTATGTCATCATCACATGTTTTAGCTATGAATTCCAACACGTTAAGAGGAGTTTCACACTCATTATTCTCAATGTGTCTTGTTAAATCTTTTACTACCCAAGGGTATGTACTCATGAGAGATATGAAGTTGTCATAATTAGATACATATTCAAGTATTTCAAATTAAGAGCATTTAAATATATCCTTGTGATACATAGCTTGTATATAAGTGAGAACATGAGGATTCATATTAAGAAATTTGTAGAAACTCTCAAAGTTTTTGATATATTCATGTAAAGATACCAAAGAGAAATGAGATGAATATGCCATGGTGAAATGTATTGTAACATGAATGTAAAATCATATTTTAAAAGGCTTTTCAAAAGTTATGCAAAAAACAAGTGCAAAACTATGTGTAAAAATGACCTAAAATGCGTGATTTTTTTCAACTTTTTTTAGTGCAAATTAGTGAAAGAAAAGGTGTTGTAAGGAAATTGATCAGGGGCAGAAAATAATATGTCTGATATCATTCCAATAAAGCAATAATATCCTTCACAACACACTTTTGATGCAAACCTAGAATGATGACAAGTCAAAACCTAGTGAAATTACACTAAAATATGCAATTTTTCACATATTTTCAATGCAAAGACCCAATGAAAAGGGTGTTGTAAAGAATTTTAGGAGTTGTAGAAGATTATAACAGTAATATGAATCACCTAAAGCCATAAAATCTTTCACAACATGCTTGGAGTGCAAATCTAGATCAAACCCTAGGGAAAATATATAGCCAAAATATGTAATTTTTCACCAAATTTCAATGCAAAAGATTATGGCAAAGGGGGTTGTGAGGAAAATGATCATGTAAAACAAATTATAACAATAATAACAGTCATCTAATGCCAAAAAATCTGTCACAACACAATTATAGTGCAACTGAAGATCAAACCCTAGGGGAAAATATAGCTAAAATATGTAATTTTTCACCAAATTTCCATTGTAAGAGCCCAATAAAAAGGTGTTGTAAAGAATTTTAGGAGGGAAAGAATATAATAACCATGATAACAGCCAATTAGTGAATAAAAATCCTTTACAACACGCCTATGTTGCAAATCTAGAGAGTTGATAATGCCAAAATCTAGTGAAAAATCAAGGTTTTCAAACCCTAGGCATGAAATTTTGCAAGCAAACCACTATGATGCAACACTACAGTTAGAAATCAGTCCTAATGAGTGTTTTAAAAGGGTAGTAAAATATGAAACAAGATTTTGACTACAAACCCTAGCTAATGCAAAACTGGGTTATATGGAAAAATGCATAATTTCAAACAATTTTTAGCAATTTTAAGCACGAAAATGCAATCTAAATGAATGATGAATTAAAAATTTATGTATCTTGAATCAGATATGATGATAATGACAGAAATTTAATGATATTAAATTCAACTAATTCAAACTAATTGAAAATGTAAGCTAAAAATGCTAATTTTTTTCAAATTTTTCCAACTTTTCAATTTTTTTGTAATTTTTCAAATGCAATAAGATGAACAATGATATGAATGAATGAAATAAATGTAAATCTGAAGCACAACACTCAGAAAGGTGCCAAAAAGTCCAAAAACATGGGTTCACCAAAATGTTTAAGGTGAAAATGAGAGGGATTTGTTTAGGGTTAATTTTGCTAGTTTGTATGAATCCTCCTTTCACCTTAAAACATTCAAGGACTTCAGCCGAGTAGGAAATCTATTATCAGGCCTTCTGTCACTTGGGATATTAGGGAAAATTGGAATTGTGTGATTTAGTTGCTTGATTATGCCCAATTATGCTCAAAACCATAATTATGCAAATTCGGAAGTAAACGGACAAATTACAGGAAATGCTCGCACACAGAGATATCAAATGACAATCAAATGCATACCAGATTTTGAAGTTTAGAAAATAAAAAAATCTGGGGCTAATGAGCGGGTGCCCTAGTCTAGTGCCATGCTTTTTGTCAAGATTTGGGAATATTGTTTGCAACCTGTTCCTACTGTTCTAAAGATTCTTCAGTTGCGGGATCCGGAGGACTAATGAGAAGGTGCCCGAGTCCAAGGTCCCTATTTTCTCTTTTGATCTACAATTATGATAGTCTGCACTACTCTCTACAACTCCACTTTTATGTCCCTACAACCTATAACCTACAAACATGAAAAAATGGGTTGGGGGTTGTGGTGTTTAGAGGCTTGCCTCAGTCAAGCCCCAGAGAGACATTCAAGTCTTTTGAACACCGTTGTCAAATAAAGTGTGCGTATCCCTGCAGGATAGAGGCAAAATCTAAATGATAAATGATTGAAAACACAAATGATATCACCTTGTAGTGAAGATCTCATGGAAGGAAGATTCTCTTCATGCCATGAGGAGATGGATGTCAAATCTACAAACACAAACACAATAACAACACAAATTCTGCTCTAGAACACTATGAATGCCTTGAATCACTTTCACAAAAGCTCTTGAATCAAAATTGCCATCTAATAATCATCTAGTTTACAAATGAATCACTAATCTTACTTATATATGCAACTACAAACATTCCCGCTAAGAATTTCGTAATTCAAACTTATCGTGTCGGCATAGGACCTAAATAATGGTCATAAACCAACACTTTGAAATTAGGCCTGACCTAAAATAGAGTAGGACTAGGGCATGGGAGCCCAAGTCCTTCCCCTTATTTCAGGTAGGGATCATGTTAAGTGCACCCCCTAGGTCCCATTTGTCATGAAACTTTAGGGTTTTCTCATCGGGATGTCAAATTAACATGAAAAATGCTCTAAATGGATCAACAGGACCCAGGAGCTAAACCTTAAGAGGGAAAAGCCCCCAAGGGGACATTTTCTGATGTAATAGATACATTGAAGTAGAAAGTTACAGAGCAACCTGTTTTGGCACTTCTATATTTCAATAAGGTATTTTAGGTAGATTGTGATGTTAGTGGCAGTGCTATAGGAGCTGTTTTGAGCCAAGAAGGTAAGCCCATTGCCTATTTCTGTGAGAAGATTAATGATGCCAAGAAAAAGTATTCTGTTTATGATTAGGAGTTTTATGCAATAGTTTAGGCTTTGAAGAAATGGAGACATTATTTGTTGCCAAAAGAGTTTGTTTTATATATTGATCATTAGGCATTACAATATCTTAACAGTTAAGGAAAGTTGAACCAGAGGCACTTAAAATGGGTTGAGTTTTTACAGAGTTATACTTTTATTTTGAAGAACAGGAGTGGGAAGTCCAACAGAGTTGCAGATGCCTTAAGCAGAAGGCAAAATTTGTTGACAAAAATGAAGATAGAGGTTGTTGGGTTCGATGACCTCAAAAGTTTGTATCCTGAAGATCCAGATTTTGCAGAGGCTTGGAAAGCTTGTTCAAAACTTGTTACTTTGGATAGGACAAAATGGTTGGATTTCATAATCTGAGATGGCATGCTGTTTAGAGGAAGCCAGTTGTGCATTCCGAGGAGTTCCATGAGAGAGAACTTGACTAAGGAGAAGTATAGTGGGGGATTAGCTGGACACTTTGGTCAAGATAAGACCATTGCTATTGTTGGTGAGCATTATTATTGGCCACAGTTGTAGCAGGATGTGAGGAAATTTGTGCAGAGTTGCAGAGTGTGTCAGATGGAAAAAGGAAAAAGTTAGAATATAGTATTATATCAGCCATTACCTATACCAGAAAAGCCATGGGATAATATTAGTATGGATTTTGTTCTTGGTTTACCAAGGACATAGAAAGGACATGATTCCATTTTTGTGATGGTGGACAGATTCTTGAAGATGGCACATTTTATTCCTTGTAAGAAGACTAATGATGTTGTTCATATTGCAGAGTTATTTTTCAGAGAGGTGGTGAGACTACATGGTCTACCTAAGAGCATAGTTTCAGATTGAGATACCAAGTTTGTTGGTTATTTCTAGAGGACATTGTGGAAGAAGTTGAAGACGGATTTGAAGTTTTGATCTGCACACCATCCATAGACAGATGGATAGACAGAAGTGGTGAATAGGAGTTTGGGTAACTTGCTACGATGCTTAGTAGGAGATAAACCCAAGGGATGGGATTTAATTTTACCACAGGTAGAATTTTCTTACAACAATTCTGTCAATAGGAGTACTGGTAAATCACCATTCTAGATTGTATATGGGAGTAGTCCAAGAAATGCTTCAGAGCTAAGGAAGATGGACAAGGGAGAAAAGGCAAGTGCTAAAGCTGAAGACTTTGCATAGCACCTAAAGAATTTGCATGAAGAGGTGAGAAAGCATATTAATAAGATGAATATTCAGTACAAGGCTAAGGCTGATCAGAAGAGGAGATATAACGAATTTCAGGTTGGAGATGAAGTCATGGTTCACTTGAGAAAAGAGAGGTTCCCAATTGGAACATATAATAAGTCAAAAACGAAGAAATTTGGACCATACCAAATTCTGAAGAAGCATGATTCAGGCAATTCATATGAGGTAGAGCTATTAAGCGGGATCAACATTTCACCTATGTTCAACATTGCCGACTTAACAGAATATCATGAAGGTGGTACAGAGGATGGACCAATAGAAGAACAATGGAGTATTCTAGCATTTAGTTTAACAAAGGAGATAGAAGAGATCTTGGATAGCCGTGTGGGAAGAAGTAATCAGAACAAGCAATCTGAAGAATATCTGGTGAAATAGAAAGGAAGGCCTGTTGAAGATTCTTCTTGGTTGTCTAAGGCAGAGGTTGACCGTTTGGGTTTTCCTCAAACAAGCACATGAGATGTGACTGTAAGCACAAAAATCACGCACAGCCTCCACAAGGACCCCTATGATGATTCAAATCCTTGTCATGTACATGTAAGCATGAAATAATGTCCTTTAAGCAGCAAGCCTCTTGATGACGTGTCCTCTTTCCTTGTGTTGTTTCTTCTTTGTTGATTTCTTTCTCTCCCCGTTTGCGACGCTTTTTGACACTTGTGACACTTATCAACTTGCATTTTCTGAGCTTGCAACCTTGCTCCTAAGCCTTGTGAGTGTCTTGTAGGTGAGTTTTCACCTCTCCCCTATGTTTTTCATCTAGTGTACCTCCTAGAAGCCTTCTAGAGGTCTCCTTGTCCATCTCCCACTTTTGGTTTTCAGTTTTTCCTAACCAATCCAAATCTCCCCCTATTATTTTTAGATCTCCCCAGGGAGATCCTGTGGATGCAAGTGGAGATTTGGATTCTTCCACATGATTGACCTATTTCTTGAAGTAGAACCCCTCCTTTTCTTCTCTTCTTGCATCTCCCAACCTATTTTTCTGCTTCTGACCTTATCCAGCCCGGATCTCCCTTGGGCGACGTAGGGTCACCCAAAATATGTACGCTCAAAATCATGACTCTGGTTGCCTGGTGCTATTGGGTTAGATTTCGGCACGCACACAGACCCTTCCCTCCTTGTCATGAGGCGATCTGCCACGTCACTCTCGCTCACATGGAAGTAGCCAGTTGAGAGGAGGCGAGACACGGTGGGGGTCTGACTCATTGGAGAGCTGGACTTCATGGAGAGGGGTCAGAAAGTACTGTGGCCTTTGTTGTTGTAGTTGAGATAACCCTTGACCCAAAGGGTCACTAGTTTCTCTTATTCTGTTTGGATTTCTAATATTCTACCTCTGTGTGGGCAAGCAATTGTTTTTGTTGATGGCTTCTACTATTTCAATATCTCGAAGGAATTCTCGTTGTAGTTGTAATTGTCTAATTTATTGTAACAACAAGAGGACAAATGGGTCTCCTTGTGGTAGAACGAATGTTTCTTATTGTGGTCATGGATGGATCTCCTCGATCTCGTTACGGATAGCCCTCACCCACTCTCCTCTCACTCCTAAGCACATTTGTGAATCAAGATAGAGGTAAATGTGTGATTACTAACCTTAATCAAATCTAAGGTTTTGACCTAGGGTTTTGTTTACCTAGGTTTTGACCTAGGGTTTTGACTTGTTTTTACCTCATGATGGGATCGAGAGTTTGATTGGATCATTTAACTATGGTTACCTCGTGATGGTATCGAGGGTTTACAATTTTGTCTATTGTAGGGGTTTCTATATGCATGCCAACTAAATGATAGGCAAAACATTTTTTTGTGCTTTTTTAGTGTTTTAGAAATAAAAGTGCTTTTAATCTATGAAAGGGAAACATGTATGCAATCTAATATGATTTCTCTAATGCAAAGTTAACCTATGTTTTTGTGGTTTTTGATGATTTTGAAGTAATCTAATCTAAAGAAAAGGGAAAATGCTTCTTCTAATAATCTAGATCTAGAAATATGAAAGTAACTAATCTAACATGCAAGATCTAATTATCAAGGAAAAAGTAATGTTTCACTATTCCCAAGAGCAAATTTGATTGTCTAATTACTATTAATTAAACAAAACAATGAAGGAACCTAAGAGAAATGAAGATTTGTGTGACTCCACTACCCTCACCAATCCTTGTTAATGGCAACTTCGAGTCCTTTTGTGGCAGCGGGAGATCCTCTTGATGACAAAATGACACAAAGAAGCAAAAAAGAAGCTTTGATGAAGCTTAAATGAGCTCAATGAGAGCTATGGTTGAGCATAATGGCATAGAATGAAGTAGCGTAGCGCTACTTGGTTGAACAAATAAAGCAAAAGGCACCTTCGTCTCGTAAGAGCATTTGAATTCTAAATTGGAGAGCAAAACTGGCAAGAGCTGTGTGCACAATGAATTTGCCTCCCTTTGTGCTTGAGGGAGGTGTGTATTTATAGGTTTAGAAGAAGGGATTGATTGAGAAGTTCACTCATTTGATTGATGAGTTAACAAGGATGATTTGGGAGTTAACAAGGTTGATTGTAAAGTGAACTCAATTGATTAGAGAGTGATGAAGCAAAGATAGCTTATCACTGAAGAGGAAATGGAGGTAAGGGAATGCATGAGATTGATTGAAGAGTTAATTTGAGATAAAATAGAGCTAATTATGCACGTGTGGGTGCATGAAATAGTTAACTCTATATTAGGCATAAAAAACCATGCAAACTGGATGAAAAATGGATGAAAACAGAGCAAAAATGAGTGAGAAACTCGAGTCTTTCTGCTGCTGTAAAAATGGCAGGGTCGCCCCTTTTGCTAGTAGGGTCACCCGGGGGAGATCCAGGCTAGATAGGGTCAGAAGCAGAAAAACAGGTTGGGAGATGCAAGAAGAGAATAAAAGGAGGGGTTCTACTTCAAGAAATAGGTCAGTCATGTGGAAGAATCCAAATCTCCACTTGCGTCTATAGGATCTCCCAGGGGAGATCTAGAAATAATAGGGGGGAGATTTGGATTGGTTAGGTGAAATTGAAAACCAAAAGTGGGAGATGGACAAGGAGACCTCTAGAAGGCTTCTAGGAGGTACACTAGATGAAAAACATAGGGGAGAGGTGAAAACTCACCTACAAGACACTCACAAGGCTTAGAAGCAAGGTTGAAAGCTCAAAAATGCAAGTTGACAAGTGTCACAACAAATGTCAAAAAGCGTCACAAACAGGGAGAGAGAGAAATCGACAAATATGAAACAACACAAGATAAGGAAAGATGACACACCATCAAGAGGCTTGCTGCTTAAAGGACATTATTTCATGCTTACATGTACGTGACAAGGATTTGAATCATTGTAGGGGTCCTCGTGGATGCTGTGCGTGATTTTTGTGCTTATGTATTTGCCCCCTCGGGGACGATAATCTACATGAAAGGTAGGTACTGTTCCCGAACTAGGCCTTACCTATTGTTGATTTTCGCACAATTTGTACCTGTAATAACTAGTATTAGTTTGACATTTAAATATATCAAAGTAAATAATAAAAACTGAAATGACGAACTTACCATAGATCGTTTGAGTTCGACTAGTTGCTTGCCTTTGTCGGTTGGACATGTAGGGATGAGAGAATGCAAAAAAATGCACAAAACGGATGCATAAGAGCAAAGAACTAATCTAAAAATGCATAAATGAACTAAGCTAAGGGCAAACAAAGCAAGCCAAATTGTGAGATCAGATTGAAACAGCGACAACATTATTTGTGTGAGTAGTCATTGAAACGGTATCGTCGAGGAGATTGCGAAGATGGCTGCCTCTTCTTTAACCACGGAGAATCGGGTATGCAATCAGTGAAAAACACTTCTCTAAACCCTAGTTTGAATTTTGTGAAAAAATCTCTTAAAATTATCTATTTTTGGTGATTTTCTCTGTTGCATTGTGTTCATCTCGTCGTTTAGAGCAATATTGGTTTTTCCTTTTCTGAAATCAGTTAAAAAATGAGGTTTTTAGAGCAGTTTTTGGTTGAGGGATCTTCCTTTAGGGTCGCCCCTTTTGTCAGGCAGGGTTGCCCAGGGGAGATCTTGAAAAGTAGTAAGGTCGCCCAGGGCAGATCCTGCAAAATAATAGGGTCGCCCGGTGGAGATCCAGAAAAACACCTGGGTCACCCGGGGGCGACCCTGTTGGGCTAATTTTGACTACATTTGATGTTGTTTAACACTTGTTTCACTCTGATCTGACATGATTTGGTCACTGTATTTACCTGTTTATTGTAATTTTGAAGGTTTATGTGCTTTTTTTGTGTAAGGTTTTTCTACAATTTTATGATTTTTAGGGATTTTTATGAGATCTAATTTAAAGTTCTGTTTTGATTTTGTAGGACATGCGTATCTGATGGAATTCCTGCCGAGATCAGGGATGGCTCTCAGGGATGTTTTCTTCATTGAGTACTAAGGATCGTGCTATACTAAAGAGGGCAGGCCTAGCCAGAATTTGCCATGTACCTGTGATTCATTCTGTATCTCGCATATGTTGTGACATTTTGACTCACTAGGATGCCGATAGAAACACATTTAGGTTCCCACAGATTTCTGGAGAGTGGACTATCACTCTATATGATGTGTATCACATACTTGGGGTTCCTGTGAGAAGACAACCTTTGTCTCTTCTAGTTAGCAAGTCCTATGAGGACAAGGCTTCTTGGGCTGCATTCATGGGGGTTAATCACCTGTGGGACTAGACAAGAGTTCAGCTTACTTCCGTGCCACGACTTTGCATCCCACTTTTGAGGAGGTTCCTGATTGGATTGATTGCTTCTAGGTTGTTAGGTGACAAGGCCTCATCTTGTTTGAGATGGTGTTGGGCACCCATCATTTGTGAGATTGAGGAGGGTGTAGTTTATGCTTGGGGTCCTGACATTTTGGCCATGGTTTACAGAGATTTCTATTGGATTTCATGGCAAGGGGCTCTAGCTTTTAGCCACTCTTCTTTGATTATGGCATGGATATTTGAGCACATGAGGCCCTACCAGAAGCTCATTCTTCTTCCAGATAGGTGGTTACCTAGAGTGGTGAGGTGGATGCATGTTGTTCACTTCGATGCTACTTTACCCACTATTGCTACTCTTACTGATGAGGACATGATCTTTGATCCTTATCATGATATAGGGGGAGCTTGGGCTCGAGATGGTGAGATTAGAGAGTATTATCACTAGGTATCCAAGATAACAGGCCACAATGGTCTGGTTGAGGCCCATCGGGTTGATCATGTCTTACAGCAGTTTACCGAGGATGCCCCTAAGGACTTGCCCCCAGTGTCTACTTGTTACAGGACCATTCAAGAAATGGGTGAGATTGGATAGAGAAATGTCATTTGGACTCCTTTGAATTTAGGCATCTTCATTACTAGGGTCTCTAGAGGAGGACGAAGGGGAGGGAGAGGGACTCCTTCCTGATCTCTGATTGTGACTGTTGACTTAGAGTCCACTGATGAGGACCACATTCCAGATAGTAATGATTCATCAGATGAGGCCCTTACCGAGGATGAGGATTTTGATGACATTAATGATTCAGATGATGTTCCTGATATCCCCAAAGGTCCTCCTATTGTTCCTCGACCTCCTCATTCAGATGAGGTGATGTGTCAGTTTGACCTTGATTGGCAGCCTGGTGACCCACGTAAGTTTCACCTATTCACTTTTTATGTACCTTTGTCCTTTCTCTTTTCATGTGGAACTAACTTGGTTCTCTTTCAATTTGCTATTTCAGGCAATATCAGAGAGTGGAGGGACTTTGTTCGTTCAAGGTCAATGTTGGATTAGCTTCTCCCTTCACTAGGATGACTCATGATCGTCTTTTAGATGATCCTAGTATGCCCCCTACTGCAGGGCGACACACTGACATTTTTGCTCCTGTCTATCACGGATGTTAGATGAATACAGAATTGAAGACCCAGGTTAACACCCTTAAGGGTGAGAACCAGGTACTTCGAGAGATGGCTTGCCTTAATTTTGGACGACGTGATGCTAGCATGGCGGGGCCTTCACAGTCGCATGCTCACAACAGAGCACCTCACTCTCATAGGTCTTATGGCACGATGAGTGGTATTTGCAGATGAAGGAGCTGAAGTCTTGAGGGTTCTGTTGGAGGGAACCACCCTTGACTTTCTTTCTTGAAATCATGCCCCCTTGCATGGGGAGCCTCTACTTTTATTAAGAGCATTTTGTCTTAGCTCTTTGATACCCTTGTACATGTAAACTTCAGATGTATCTATGAAAGTTTATCCTTTTATGGTTTTCTCCCTATTGAATTTGTACTCATCTCTTGTCCATGTTTGGAGGTTTTGGGAACTTTTTGATTATGTTTGACCTTTTCAACTCTTTTAACGATGCAAGCATGACAACAATGACATATTTTTGTAGTTTTTTGTGACATATATATGAGATGCAGTTCACAATATGATAAAGCAGAAACACAAGAAATGCTAAAAATGAAACTTCTTACTCTTACTGAATGTCATGAGTTATGACATTTGACTTTATTGCTTTGAGACTTTTTTTTGATTTTTGGCATGAATGCAGTGTGGAACAAACAATGTGACTGCTCTTAGATACAATTTTCAATTTAGGGGATTGCGAGTTGTCCTGACATAAGAGATATATTCAAGACTGTGAGATAGGATATAGAAAAACTCGAGTGGGGAGTGGAAATGAATATGGAGCATTTCTGATTTCTAGACTTTGCTAAAGGCTAAACACTGATCCTTATCTAGATAAGACAAGATGACAAGCTTTCAACTTAGACAGGTAGAAAATTTTATAGTTGTTTGCTAGACTTAGATCATAGATGGAAAGCAAGGTAGACCTGGGATAAAGGATAAATAGGAAAAAACAAGGGTCCCTTGGTAGAAGATGATCGTAGAGAATACTAGACTCTTGGTTTTGCTCAGCTAGTGCGTGTGTGTGCTTTGTACCTTTCTTTCTCTGTTGGAATGTCACCCTTGAGGCTTCGAGCTTAGACTGATCTCCACCCAAGAGTCCGGACATTCAACAATCTTCTCTCTTACACTCTTTTTTTGTATCTCTCTTTTTTGCTTTTTCACTTTTTTTTTGTATTTTCCTCACTTGACTTTTCTCTTTTTTTGGATTTTTGACTTTTCAAGAAATGAATGCTTTTTGGAACTTTGATATGCAATAATATGATCTCTCAATTCTCACTTTTTGACACTCTTATTTTGATCACTCATTTTTTTATTCAATCAAATCTTAGATTGCTTCCTTCAAAGTTTTGATCTTCCTAACATTTTTGGCCAAGAAAGATAAGGGGCTGAGTGCCACCTAAAGTTTTTATAATCTGTTTGGACTTCTCTAATACTAGGGTAGAATTGGGAAGGTCTACTTGCAAGCTTCCTTTGAAGACTGTAGGTTTGAATACTGACTTTGTTTAGACTTGACATCTTGGCTCATTAAGATTGGGATCAGTGTATAGCTAAGAGCTAGGCTTTGATTAGAATCACTAGGAATGAAAGGGGATATGGTGATTGTGGAAATGAGGAACCTCTAGGCCCTGAAAGGATGACATATGTCTAGACAACTTTAGACTCCTTACTAAAAAAAAAAATAGTACAAGAGCAAGTCACTGACAGTAATGCAAGATGAACAGAATGATACAGAAATGCAAGAAACAAATTCTTTTTGACATTTTTTTTTAATAATTTTTTTGTATTTTTTACGTTTTATGATTTTTTTGGTTTTTTTAGACAGTATTTCTTGAGGTGAAAGGCATTGACTGTTTCACTAAATTCCTCTCCCTCCATTGTGCACAAGAGATAGGCACCATTTCTGATGTCTTCTTTAACCATGTAAGGACCTTTCCAATCTTCTGAAAAAGCTCTCTATCGTCTTCTTTTCTTCTTTTTTGTGCTACCTCTTCTTAAGACAAGTTCTCCTATTCTATAAGGTTTGTCATTTGAATATATTGCTACTAACTCGATGGTTTATCTTGATATTGTGAGATGAAGTAAGTCTCAAAAAGCTTGTTGATGAGAAGGGGTCCAATACAGGACTCCATCACAATTCAATAGCTCTACTAATAGGTCAAATTGTTCTTGCATATAGACTTTCACATCTAGTCTCTCTTGGATTCTTTGCAAGAATTGGAACAATTCAAGAGGAGTTTGTGGCTCCCTTTGTTCATTAGGAGGGACAAATCTTATACTTGTCCTCCCATTTGGTTCGGGTCTCAAGTCCATGGCATATCCAATATAACTTTTTGGGAGTTCAAAAATGATAAGGTCATCAACACCAACTGTCACTCTCATCTTCCATTCTTTGTGAAAGATACCTTTGCTTTCCTTGTCTTCATCAGGAAGTCTCTAGACCATTTCTATTTCTACCGAAGGTGCTTCCCATTCACCGAGTTCGTTTGATTGGACTGAGGAAGAGGTGGTTGGTTTTTCTTATGGTTTGGATACCATAAACATCCTAGGTAACATCTCTATAGCATCAGTTGATTCATTATCTATGGAATGCGTCTCTTCCATGGGTATCACTGGTTGATGTGAATCCTCCATTGGTGTGAGAGGTTCATATGATTCTGTTTCTTCTGGTGTCTCGGGGACACTTGATTCACTTAGTGGTGACAATGGTGTGTAACCTTCCATCATGTCTTCCTCTACATCTGAGAAAGCATGTGGCTCCACATTTCTTAGATCTAATGTGATGCTTTGAAACACTGGTCCTTCAGTTCTGTGAGGCTTTTCCCTTATGCAAGGAAAGATTTTGTAAGCCTCTTGTACGCCGATCATGATTATCTCTAGGTGAAATTGGAGTGGTCCATCTCACTCTATCAACTTTATGATTTCCTTAGTCTTCTCTTTGGGAACTATTTCCTTTTGCCTAGGAAATGGCTTGTTCTCTAAAGTTTTGATCTCTGTAGCATTTATGGTCTTTTCTGGGATTTCCATTCATTTGATACATATCAACTGAGGTGTAGGATTTAGGATAGTTAACTTGTTGGTAGGGAGTTTGTAGTCTATGGGGATACCTATGCGTTTGTTTGGCATGTTTGATTTTAACATACTAAAAGGTTCTGGATCTCCCTTTGTGATGTATACTTTCCCTAAGTGTAAGAATCGAGCTTCCTGAAACAATGTGGATGGCACAACTTTCATTCTATGCATCCATGGCCTTCTAAGAATCAAGTTATATCTTGTGTCTTTATCTATGACGTAGAAAGTGGTTGGAATGGTTTTAGGTCCCAAAGTTACTGGAAGGGTAATTTTTCCTATGGTGGCAGCTTTTAGATTATCATATTCGCTTAGAGTATCTCGTGAGATGGTGATATTGGTGTGTCCATAGCCCATCCTCTCTAATAGGGAGAAATGAACTATATTCACTGCGGCCCCATTATTGATTAATGTTCGTTTGATGCATGTATCATAGATCCACACTTGAAGTTGTACTGTCGGGTCCCCTTTTTTTGTTAACTCTGCCTCAGAAGGCATCTATTGTAAGTCAAAGAAAAACCCTGGATCTTTGAGTTCTGAGTTTGGTGGGCTGCGATCGTAGTCCATGTGATTGATTTGCTCACTAGGTTGTGGCATAATTTGGTCGAGGTATTTTAGACCTATTGCTTGTAGTAACACTGAAGGGAGTTCCTGAGTAAATCAATGAACAAAATGTGCACATATGTTTTCTTTAAGTCTTCTATGAGCTCATAAGATCCAATTGGAGTTGGTATTGGTTCTACTATTGAGATGGTACCCTCATACAGTTCTATTTGCTCATTTTCATCCTCACGGTCTTCCTCTTCCTATTCGTTGTGCATAATCTTGACTAATCCCATCATCCTAGCTTCTCCTTTTTGTCCCAGTTGTGGTGGTATTTCAGGGCTACTACTCTGAGTCGTCTTGTTTTGGTTCGTTGTTTCTGTGTCTTTATGCACGGTGAACGAATCCTGATAAATTCTCATGTTTGCATTTTGTGGCGCTATTGGAGCTTGATTTTGTCCTGTATCTTTGTTATCTAGTGTGACCTCCTATGAATTTAAGAACATTTCTATGAACAAATGTTGTTGGTCTTCCGGTAGTCTTTCTATGAATCTGTTGTATTCCCTACAAGATTCTGTGCTATGCCCCCTTGTTCTATGAAAAGAACAAAATTGGTTGAACTCATATGAGGGTCTCTCGTGTCTTCCATCATTTCCATTCCCATTTCTGTTGTAGTTCCAACTTTGGTAGTTGTCTCAAGGGTAGCACCCGTTGTTTCTAGGTCGATCTATGGCATTTATGTTAGGAGGATAGTAATCTCTCCCATTGTAGTCATCTTTTATCTTCTTGATTGGGGGTTGATCTGTCACCTCGTCTGTGGTTGCACTCCTATTGTTTTTGAGAATTTTAACGATAAAGGTATTGTTTCCTGTGTCTTCCTTTGTTAGCTTTCTGTTTGACCTGTAAACTTTTCTACCACTGTCAATGGCGGCTTGGTCAATTCTTAAAGCACTTTCCAATGCCTCTTCATAGGATTTGTATGGAAATTTTTGAACATCTTCCCTCATGTCCTTGTTGAGGGCATGCAAGAAGAGATTGCACAGTTCTTGATGGTCCATGTTTGGAGCACTAGTTGAAGAATACAGGAATTTCCTCCATCGAGTGACAAAGTGGGCTACAAATTCATTTGGCTCTTGTTTGATTGTGAGGAACTCTTTGATACTTATTTTAACGAGTTTGTTCACGTTGAATGCCATGAAAAATTCTTTGATTAATTGTCTGAATGAATGGATTGAAGCTTATAGGAGATGATAATACCAATCCAAAGTGATGCCTTCAAGAGTTTTCAAGATCTTTGCTACAACCCCATCCCAAGGTAGGAGTTCTCTTATGGCCGTGGTGTAGGCTTTAATGTGGGAATTTGGATCTCCTTCTCCTTTGCACTTCGGGAGATCTAGCAATGGCCAAGGTAATTGCACACTTCTTATGTTTTGGTCCAAAGGTTCTTTCAAATATTCAGGATACATTCCTAAAAAGGCACTTTGAGATTGCGGGGTTGATAGTAATAACCCCGTGGGTGGGTTTTGATAACCCATTGTTGGATTTGTTGAATTGTTCTGAACAGGAGGATTCCCATTTAGATATGTGTCGTTGCTAGCATTCTGTGAATAGTAATTGAGGTAGGGGGATTTTGTGATGCCCCTGGTCCTGTTCATAGGACTTTTGTCTTCTTTTAGGAGCAGCTTGCTCCACTTCCAAGATTCTAATTCTTTGTACTAGCGTTGCGATCAAGTCTATAGGAGTGATAGCTCTAGGTGTTTCTTCATTTCTAGGATGTTCTCTTCAAATATTTTCATGGTAATGTGCTTCTCGTGTGGGGTATTTTCCTTTTTTTCTTCTTGTAAGGCAATCCTTAATGCCTCTTGAGCGTCTTTGGTTTCTTGCAGACATTTTTCTAACCATTTAACCTCCTCATCAAGATGGGTATTTGATGTGCTTGTGGAAGGTTATTCGGGTTGATGTATCTATGACCTTATCCTTCTTGTTTTATGTGGCACATTTGGTATGGCTGAGTTTTTTTCGCAAGCTGGGTTGTTGAAAGATAGAGAACTCCTGGATTCTCTTTGATCTAGTTCGTAATCAGAATCCTTGTAATCATAACAGTTGGTGATTGGCGCATCAGGATGCGGTGGTACATACCTATCAAATGAGGGAGTTTTTGGTTCTCTTGAGGGAATGTTCCCTTGGTTTAAGTTAGGTTCAGTCATATTCAGGGGTGCCATAGACACTATAGAATAAATGGAACAGATGATGGCGTAGGCAATAGAAGCTGAAGCAGCTATGAAGAATGGTGTGAAAATGTTTCCAAGTTTTGGTTAAATGTTTTTGAAGTGTTTTTGAAATGGGAACATAAAAAGCATAACCAAGAGGCTTTGCTCTTCACATTAGGTTCACCAAAATATGTATGCTCAAAATCGTGACTCCAGTTGCCTGGTGCTGTCAGGTTAGATTTTAGCAAGCACACGGACCCTTCCCTCCTAGCCACGGGGCGATCTGCCACGTCACTCTCGCTCACATGGAAGTAGCCAGTCGAGAGTAGGCGAGACATGGTGGGGGTTTGGCTCATTGGAGAGCTAGACTTCATGGAGAGGGGTCAGCAAGTACTGTGGCCTTTGTTGTTGTGTGCTTAGTTGTATGTTTCGTTTAATTGTTGTTGTAGTTGAGATAACCCTATGACTCGAAGGGTCACTAGTTTCTCTTCTTCTATTTGGATTTCTAAGATTCCACCTCTATGTGGGCAAGCGATTATTTTCATTGATGGCTTCTGCTATTTCAATATCTTGAAGAAATTCTTGTTGTAGTTGTAATTGTCTAGTTTCTTCTAACAACAAGAGGACAAATGGGTCTCCTTGTGGTAGAACGAATGTTTCTTGGTGTGGTCGTGGATGGATCTCCTCGATCTCATCATGGATAGCCCTCACCCACTCTCCTCTCACTCCTAAGCACATTCGTGAATCAGGATAGAGGTAAATGTGTGATTACTAACCTTAATCAGATCTAGGGTTGTGTTGACCTAGGGTTTGACTTGTGTTTTGACTTGTTTTTACCTTGTGATGGGATCGAGGGTTTGATTGGATTGTTTAACTGTGGTTACCTCGTGATGGTATCGAGGGTTTGCAATTTTGTCTATTCTAGGGGTTTCTATATGCATGCAAACTAAATGATATGCAAAACATTTTTTTGTGCTTTTTTAGTATTTTGGAAATAAAAGTGCTTTTAATCTATGAAAGGGAAACGTGTATGCAATCTAATGTGATTTCTCTAATGTAAAGTTAACCTATGTTTTTGTGGTTTTACATGATTTTGAAGTAATCTAATCTAAAGAAAAGGGAAAATGCTTCTTCTAATAATCCAAATCTAGAAATATGAAAGCAACTAATCTAACATGCAAGATCTAATTATCAAGGAAAAAGCAATGTTTTACTATTCCCAAGAGCAAATTTGATTGCCTAATTACTATTAATTGAACAAAACAATGAAGGAACCTCAGAGAAATGAAGATTTGTGTGACTCCACTACCCTCAGCAATCCTTGTTAATGGCAACCTTGAGTCCTTTTGTGGCAGCAGGAGATCCTCTCGATGACAAAACGACACAAAGAAGCAAAAAAGAAGCTTTGATGAAGCTTGAATGAGAGCTATGGTTGAGCACAATGACATAGAATGAAGAAGCGTAGTGCTACTTGGTTGAACAAATAAAGCAAAAGGCACCTTCATCCTGTAAGAGCATTTGAATGCTAAATTGGAGAGCAAAACTGGCAAGAGCTGTGTGCACAATGAATTTGCCTACCTTTGTGCTTGACGGAGGGGTGTATTTATAGGTTTAGAAGAAGGGATTGATTGAGAAGTTAACTCATTTGATTGATGAGTTAACAAGGATGATTTGGGAGTTAACAAGGTTGATTGTAAAGTGAACTCAATTGATTAGAGAGTGATGAAGCAAAGATAGCTTATCACTGAAGAGGAAATGGAGGTGAGGGAATGCATGAGATTGATTGAAGAGTTAATTTGAGATCAAATAGAGGTAATTATGCATGTGTGGGTGCATGAAATAGTTAACTCTATAGTAGGCATCAAAAACCATGCAAAATGGAAGAAAAATGAGCAAAAATGGAGCAAAAATGAGTGAGAAACTTGAGTTTTTCCATGGCTGCAAAAATGACAGGATCGCCCCTTTTGCCAGTTGGGTCGCCCGGGGGAGATCCAGGATGGACAGGGTCAGAAGCAAAAAAATAGGTTGGGAGATGCAAGAAGAGAAGAAAAGGAGGGCTTCTGCTTCAAGAAACAGGTCAGTCATGTGGAAGAATCCAAATCTCCACTTGCATCCGCAGGATCTCCCGGGGGAGATCTAGAAATAATAGGGGGAGATTTGGATTGGTTAGGCGAAACTAAAAATTGAAAGTGGGAGATGGACAAGGAGACCTCTAGAATGCTTCTAGGAGGTGCACTAGATGAAAAACATAGGGGAGAGGTGAAACTCACCTACAAGACACTCACAAGGCTTAGGAGCAAGGTTGAAATCTTAGAAAATGCGAGTCGACAAGTGTCGAAAAGCGTCGCAAATGGGGAGAGAGAGAAATCGACAAAGAAGAAACAACACAAGACAAGGAAAGAGGACACGTCATCAAGAGGCTTGCTACTTAAAGGACATTATTTCACACTTACATGTACGTGACAAGGATTTGAATCATCACAGGGGTCCTCATGGAGGCTGTGTGTGATTTTTGTGCATATAGTGACAAGGTCACTCTCAAATTACCCTGGGTGTCTGATATAGGAGCATCCAGTGGTGTAAGGACAATGTTGCATCACCCAAAAAGATGTTGATTCAAAATCATTGAAGTTGTTTACATTTATTTCCATAATTAGTATTTTTGATTCCATAATCGCTTGAATAATGATGTAGGACTTTCAGTTTTTCCAAACTGCTAAAAATAGCAAACTGCTATTTTTGGAAAGTTTGCATTTGGGCATGGATGGAAGCAAAAATTTAAAGGAAGCTTCGTAAATGAAATATAAGACCTTTGGTGAAGGAATCAGGCAAAGATCATTTGTGAGCTAAAAGATATTAAAGTCTCTGTTTTCTGAAAAACCCTTGAAATTTTTTGAAATCATATATGAGGCACTAAAACATCCCATAACATCCTGAAAAGTTGATGAAAATTCATTTATGTATTTACAACATGATAGTTCACTTCATGAGCTTTTTGATGCTTCAAACGATTCATCAATGGGACACCTGGATCAAAAGTTATGCTTCCCAAAAGTTGACCTACTTTTGGAGGGAGTTGCAAATTTTGAAATTTTGGTTGGATGTGCGCCAAAATGGCTATTTATGACTATTTTTGGGAACCTTGGGCAGTATTAGAGATAAGGGGGAAAGTGTAGAGTCAAGAAAAGGTGGAAAAATAGAAACCCTAGTTGATTTGGGGTTACAGAAGGTAGAAGATTCTAGAGTCTTGAGATGGGGAAGCTGTAATGTGTTACAGCTTGTGGAAGATTCATCCTTTGATTGTATTTGAGCTTCTGTAATGTAATAAATTGTCCAAATCAATAAAAGAACATTCTTTTTTTTGTGTAATTTCTGTTGTTGTGTGTTTTATGATTTACCCCCTTCATCAGAAGGGGAGGAGTGCTGGATCCGTGGTGACTGAGGGAAGCGGGGATGTGGTGGTGGCTGAGGGGAGTGCGGGATCGAGAGAGGCGCCGGAGTAGGGGTGTAGGGTAGAGGAGAGGAGTGGTGGCGGGGTAGAGAGTAGGGGGTTAAGGGAGCTGGGGAGCAGGCACTACAAGGAGAGGGGAGAGTATGGGGAGGGAGGCGATGGGAAGATAGTTGCAGGCGACCAGCGACTCAAATAAATGAGTAAACACCCCCCCTAAAAAAAACAAAAAACAAGAAAAAACAACCTTTTATCTGCACCAACACATGCAAAAATCAAATGACATCGCTCCCTGCAATTAAAATGAAATCTAATCCACAGATCGACCCGGGGGCCGTACGGCACCATACGGATCCGTACAGTTTGAAAACAAAAAAAAAAAGCAAAATTTTACAATTTTGGAAGTGTAGGATGTTTTATGTCAAAATTTGTCGGTGAGGCCTCTCGGACTCAATGGTGAGGTCATTTTTCGCATAGGAGCCAACCTGTAAAACTTGATCACATAAACTTGACAAAAATGTTGTTAGATGGACAAATCAAAATGCATAAACATGCAAATGATGAGGGGTGAGATAACCAGGTGTGCCAAAATGTGATAGGTGAAATTTGTAATGCAAACATAAATGAAAGATAAACCAAACTGAATACAATTCACCTTCCTTTGCACAAATAAATTTGCCTTCACTAATCGGGCTTATTGAAGTGCACCCTACTCCAATCGATTGCTCATTGCTCTTTGATAATGTGGATTGCTTAGTTTGTTAGCATAACTTTGTGATGTGGATGATAGGATCTAGGATGATTTTGGCAGAGTAATGTTGTATGAAGATTAGAGAGGATCAAAAATGGAGAATGAGGTTCAATTTATAGATTTCCAACAATGAAGATCAATGGTGGAGAGTGATTAGAAAGATCAATTGCTAGAAATGGTTGAGAGGATGTGCACAAATGAGAGAGTGACAAGTGTCCTTGTCCTCTCATGCATCAGGGGAGTTAACAGAATTGATTAGGGAGTTGACTGAGTTGATTGCTTAGATGACTAAATTGATTGGGTAGTTAACTAAGTTGATTGACTAGTCAGCTAAATTGATTGATTACTTAACTAGATTGACCAACCTGTTAACTAATTTGATTGATTTAGTTAACTAATTTGATTGATTAGTTATCTAAACTGATTGAGAGTGAATTATGGATGAGAGGGAATAATAGGAAATTAAATAAATAAATTATTTAATTTCATGCACATGGATAAATAAATAAAATATTGAATTTTATTTATTTTGAAGAAATAGAATATTAGTTTTAATTAAATAAATAATTAAAATTTATTTAATTAATATGTGGAGGGAAATTGATTTAATTAAATATTCAGAGTTATTTAATTAAATATGGAGGAATAAATTGACTTAATTAAATAATCAGGATTATTTAATTAATATAGGGAATAAATTGATTTAATTAAATAACCAGGATTATTTAATTGACATGGAGGATTAAATTGATGGTGATCGATAGATGAACTTAATCAAATAATTAAGAATTATTTAATAGTGAAGTATGGTAGATGAAAGCCTGATCTGAGAATGGGTCAATTTTAGGTGTCTACACTAACCATTGATCCCTCTCTTCAAGGAGATCCTCCATCTTCAGCGTCCACAACTCATAGTCAATACCATTGAACTTCTCAATATTCAATTGAGATGTAGATGCAGCCATGGATTCCACACAAATTTGTAAAATACAATTAAATAAAACTCCCACTACAAATCAAAAAAACTTTCCTTTCCACCCACAAAAACAAAGATGGCTAGGCTCTGATATCAAATGTTAGGAATATAAAGTATTTAACTACTACAAATGGAAATCTAAAAACAATTTTGTAAGTCTAAAATTATGACTTATTGTTCATGAAATCTTATTCTTCAAATGCTTCTTAATTGTAGAATGCCTAAAGGAGATTATAGAATTAAAATTAGCAACACAAAAAATTAGGAATACCATGAAAACATCACATAACACAATATATAATGTGGAGAAACCCTTTCAGAAAAAAACTTCACCAAGGAAAAGAGGCCAAGATCATATTATCTTCAAAACAAGAGTACAATGCAACAATATTCATTATATCTTTCTATGTCTTCAATCCAACAACACCTATATACCTGCGAAACTTACAATACTTCTTCTACCTCCTCAAGCACCAGTTAAATAATACATTACGTACTTTTTCAAGAGATATGGTGTCCAACTTGGAAAAATTTCAAAGCCTCATTTTGGGAATCTATTCAACATGCTAAACATAGCCTCTTACAATTTCTTACAACCTCTTATATCCTATCATAATTGACTAAAATTAACTCTCCATTTTGGGCACCTAGTTTGTCATAAATTGCCATGAAATAGGAGATGCTCTTACAACATGCCATTGACTAATAGTAGCTATAAAAAAATCCCTTCTTACACATGTCATAATAGGCCAAGAATAGGCACACCAACTTGGGTGCCAAGTTTGACCTCATCACCTATTTACATTCCCAAAGTAAAAGATGCTCTAACCGATAAATAGTAAACCACTACCAGTAAATAATTAATTACTGTTGCTAGTAAATAATTAACTACCATACTAGTAAAAAAATAATTACCGTTGTTGGTGATTCCTTCATCCCTTATGAATGCATTTACAAACAATATTTAGAATAATTAAATGACATATGATTTACAAGGTTGATGACACCTTAATCCTAACAATCTGCACCCAAAAGCTCAAGATCACTAGTTTACATTGTGTTCAAATTCTTAATGGGTTGCTTGCTATAAGTGACAGAAAGTGAAAATTTGGCTAAAAATTCTAATTTGAGTGTCCCACAGAGGCTGAAAAGTTGGAGTGTACACCATTATGCTTCTACCCATTTTATTTGATCAACAACCTAAGGGTGATGAGGTGGTCAATAGTGGAGTGGTTTTGTCTAAAACATGTTTGTGGACTTTTGCTCTTTTTTCCTCTACATAGTTGCTAATTTTGTGCTCTACCATGCTCTCAAATAGCTTTCCAAGAAGAGGACTAACCATGATAGTTTGGTAGCTTGATAGATTATTAATATCTTCATTTTATAGAGAGGGATGATGACACTAGTCATCCACTCTCTTGGGAAGCCTTCCTAGGTGACACAATTGAAAATATTTTTGATGTGTGGTGTGAGGACATCTAATCCCCATTTTAAACATTCTCCTTCCATCCAATCTATATCTGGTGCTTGAGCCTTTGCCAAACTCTATCCCTTGAATGGTATCTTCTTAGAGAAGAGCATAGTTTTTGTGTTGATTATGTGGTATGTCTTTATCCTAAGCTATCTCACAGAGTAACTTTGCATATTCTAACCATTGGGTATTTGTGATATTGTTTTCTATTTATTTTTTCTTTTGTTGTAGTTCCCTCTAGAAGCTTTTGGGGTTGTGCTTTCCAAGAGAAATTATTCCTTTCCTTCTTGTGTTCACATATCTTTTTTTAGACCATGTCAATTTTTCATAAGTCTTCTTATTGTCTTTGTCCATCCAAAGTTCTCTCAAATTTCTTGTTGTTTCCTTGTAGTCCTAATCATTTTTGCAATCTTATTCGCATAATGGATATACCCTATCCATTGTAGTTGTTATTTAAGGAAGTCTCTTGCTAATTTGTTAGTGTCCTTCTTGCCATAGTCCTTTAATAATGATATTTACAACCCTATCATGTATGCCATTTTCTTCTCTTATTTGCATCCTAACCTATTTCTCTATGATCTCTCTTTCTTTGTTTGATAATCCTTTTAGTGCTTGTACCTAAGATGACATTTTCAATTTGATCTCTTGGATAATTTTCTATTACCTCCATGTTTGCAATTGGATCTCTTTTATTTTTGGTGTATCTCTTCCTTCTAGCAATTTTGGGTTATTTTCATCTACTATTTTTAGTTGTTTTACATCTTGACATTTTATCACGATCAGCTCTTGCTACCTTTTATCATGATGTTTTGCAAGTTGTTTACTTTCTCTTTTAAGTAGTTTATTCTCTCTTAAACTAGTTTCTAGTTGGAGTTTGTGATTTCTTTCATCTTGCCATCCTCATGCTGTTCCTTTGCTTCTATAGCTTCAATCCTCCTTTTCATGATCATTAGCTCATCAATACATAGTTTTACCAACCACATTAGTGGCGTTGACATGGGGCTATATAGTTACTTCCTTTTTTTGCCTCTCTTCATCCCTACACCATGGGGTTATATAGTTCTTTTCTTTGATGGATCTCTTCATCCCTACACCATGGGGCTATATAGTTCCTTTCTTTGTTGGCTCTCTTCATCCCTACACCATGGGGCTATATAGTTCCTTTCTTTTTTGGCCCTCTTCATCCCTACACCATGGGGCTATATAGTTCCTTTCTTTTTTGTCTCTCTTCATCCCTACACCATAGGGCTATATAGTTCCTTTCTTTTTTGTCTCTCTTCATCCCTACACCATGGGGCTATATAGTTTCTTCCTTTTTCGCTCTCTTCATCCCTTTGTCCTTTGTTTGCTAAGTATGGTTTGTCTTCACTTTGCTTCTTCTAACACTTTTGGTTTGTTTTCCTCTACTATTTTTAGTTATTTTACATCTTGACATTTTGTCATGATCAACTCTTGCTACCTTTTTCCATGATGTTTTGCAAGTTGTTTACTTTCTCTTTAAGTAGTTTATTCTCTCTTAAACTAGTTTCTAGTTGGATTTTGTGATTTCTTTCATCTTGCCATCCTCATGTTGTCCCTTTGCTTCTACAGCTTCAATCCTCCTTTTCATAATCATTAGCTCATCAATACATAGTTTTGGCAACCATATTAGTGATGTCGACTTGGGGCCATATAGTTCCTTTCTTTTTTCCCTCTCTTCATCCCTACGCCATGGGGCTATAGTTCCTTTCTTTTCCGCCTCTCTTCATCCCTACACTATGGGGCTATATAGTTCCTTTCTTTTTTGGCTCTCTTCATCCCTACACCATGGGGCTATATAGTTCCTTTCTTTTTTGGCTCTCTTCATCCATACACCATGGGACTATATAGTTCCTTTCTTTTTTATCTCTCTTCATCCCTACACCATGGGGCTATATAGTTCCTTCCTTTTTGGCATTCTTCATCCCTTCGTCCTTTGTTTGCAAAGTAATGTTTTATCTTCACTTTGCTTGATATAGTATTTACCCATACACCCTTCTTTGTCATTATTTTGGTTCCCCAAAGCAAACCCATACTCTTGTATATAATTATTGAGCAAGAAGATTTTTTATGATCTCCTTTAACTTTGCTTCATCTCGAAGAAATTGACTCACTTTTTCCTTTCCCTTCTCCTACCCTTATATGACTTTGTAGCATTTTAGGAGTGGACTTCCATTTACTCTCTTTTTGTGGGACAATTTTGGTCTACATCAGTAATGGAGGCAGAAGGGCTGGAGAATGTGGCGGCACATACACAGGAGGCCTTCGAGACCATGTTCTCCTTTGTACCCGCCCTCATTCTCAAATCAGCGGTGCTCCTCCAAATCCCAGACATAATTGCAAGCGAAGGCCCAGGCGCCTCTCTTTCTCTCAACCAAATCGCCGCCCACCTTCCAACCCAGACCCCCAATCTGGACTACCTCTCTCGCATCCTCAGATATCTTTCGGCCAGGGGCGTCTTCATTCAATCCCAGGCGGGCGATAACCCATCTGAGGTTCGATACGCCCTGAGCGAGGGCGCAAAGCTTCTGTATGTGAAGGAGAAGAATCCAATGAGCCTGGTTCCATCCGTTGTGATGCAGACACATGAGGTGATGATGGCGCCGTGGCATCATCTCCATGAATGCGTTCTTCAAGGTGGGCATGCGTTCGAGAAGGCTCACGGAAAAGACATATGGGCTTATGGAAAGGAACACCCAGAGGTTAATTCTATCATCAATGACTGCATGGCGTCCTTTACCGTGACGGTCATGAGCCAGATTGTGAGTTTCTACAGAGGATTTGAGGAATTGAAGACGGTTGTAGACGTGGGTGGAGGGAAAGGAGCGGCTTTGGGAGCAATTGTGAAGGCATATCCACACATCCGGGGAATTAACTTTGATCTTCCCCATGTTGTTCAAACTGCACCGTCTATTCCAGGTTAGTTGGCCTCCTCATTTCTGCAATCATGCTGCACGGTGGGTATTGTTTATCACTGTTTAGCGAATCGGATGGTACAAGATTTTCTTTTAATGCGGTCATTTGGTGTATTTGACATCTATAAAACCAAAGATTTGACTAGTTTTAAGTTGGATTTGAATCGCTCTATGTAAATGTCATCCACTTTCAGAGTTGAACTGGTCAAACAGCCAATAACATTTTTTTATTTCATGCACAACAAAAAGTATTAAATATAGGAAAACTTTTCATTGGCCAGAATTTACTATTAAATATTGAAGTGGATGACATTTAAGATCAGCCGATTTGAATACTTCTAGATTCGACTAGGTAATTTTTGTTTTTTCGGATCACACTCCATGATCCATCATCCGGAATCAACATTTTGGATCACACTCCATGATCCATCATCTCCGGATAATGGATCATGGAGTGTGATATGGAATGTTGATGGAAAAACGTTTCAGATCACACTCCATGATCCATCATCCGGAGATGATGGATCATGGAGTGTGATCCGAAATGTTGATGAAAATCCGGATGATGGATCATGGAGTGTGATCCAAAACGTTGATGGAAATAAACATTACATAGTCCAATACAAAAGCATTCAAATCCATATTATGGATGTAGTAAGATGATGGATCATAGAATGTAATCTAAAACGTTGATGGAAATAAACATTAGGCAGTCTAGTCTAGAAGCATTCAGATCCAATACTATGGATTGTGGGAATCTAATGTCTTTAATTAGTTTTAAGTTCTTATAGTGTTTACACATCCAACACGACAATGTGGGTTGTTTATGTGAGTCAGATCTAGTAAAGGAATTTTTTTAATGTTATCATTTGGTAATATTTGACATTTTTATTCTAATGATTTGGTTAATTTTAAGTTCTTACAGTATTTGGATTTAGTAAAGGATTTTTATTTATTTATTTACTTTTGTGTTATGTGTGGCTATTTGGTTACTTTTGACATTTCTAGCCCAAAGATCTAACTAATTTTAATTTCTTGTAGTGTTGACATTACCTATATTTGATAGATTTTCTTAGATATTGAAATGAAATTGCCCCATGTTAGAAATTTCAATTATTTATGATACATCTATATTAAGTCATTGTTTATAACAATTTGAGCTTGAATAACTCCAATTTATTAGGAGCTATTTTTTCTCTCTCTATACTTAAGCCATTGTTTATAACAACTTGAGCTTGAATAACTACAATTTATTGGGAGCTACTCTCTCTCTCTCTCTCTCTCTCTCTCTCTACACTTAAGCCATTGTTTATAACAACTTGAGCTTGAATAACTCCAATTTATTAGGAGCTATTTCTTGGCTCTCTCTATACATAAGCCATTGTTTATAACAACTTGAGCTTGAATAACTCCAATTTATTCGGAGCCATTTCTCTCTTTCTACACTTAAGCCATTGTTTATAAAAACTTGAGCTTGAATAACTCCAATTTATTAGGAGCTTTTTTTTCTCTCTCTATACTTAAGCCAATTGTTTATAACAACTTGAGCTTGAATAACTCCAAGTTATTAGGAGCTATCTCTCCCTCTACACTTATCCCATTTTAATGCCTTAAATTAGAAGTTAAATATTGACAAGAAATTTAAACATTGAATTGCAATAGGAGTTATACATTGACAAAAAAATTAGTCTTTAAATTATAAAAAAAATGGAACATGAAATATTTTTTCAATTGGAAAAGCAAAGCATTATACATTCACATAATTTCTATTTTATTTGGACTAACTTATCTAGAACTGTGAAGTGTTTATTTTGTTAAATCTATTTAGAAATGCCTTTGGTTTAGTCAAGGATTATAATGTGTGTATTTAATAAGTTAATCATGGATAAGGTAAAGCTTAAAAAAATAGGAAATGTTGTTTTTTGATATGGAAAGATGGCCCATACACACAACCAATTGATTTCAATCTGAAAGGACTGAAAGTTATTTATTCTTTCAAATTCAAACACAACCTTATTTAGTAATGTAGTTTGTAAGGATTCCTTCTTTATATATTTTTAATGGCCATTAGCAATGGACCAATAACCATTTGACATATAATCTTAATAAACTCTTTTTTATAAGTCTTAAATATATATATATTTTTATCTGGTATGTAGGTATTGAACATGTAGGTGGCAATATGTTTGAGAACATACCATATGGAGATGGCATATTTTTGAAGGTAATTAATTAATTGATTGACTCTAATGCTTCTGCTTTGGGTAGTAGATAATGGAGGAATACATAATATGTTACAAACTAAGTATATGGTGAATTGGTGATATAGAATGTATTGCATGATTGGGACGACGAGAGTTGTGTGAAGATACTTAACAATTGTCATAAGGCTTTGGATGAAAAAGGAAAACTTATATTGGTAGAAGCTGTGGTACCCAACTTGAAGAAGCCAATTGAATGTCCTGAAATACTCGGTGATTTGGTTATGATGGCCCATGGAAATGGAGGACGAGAAAGGAGTGAGCAAGAGTGGACTACTCTACTTTCAAAATCTTCCTTCTATATCGTCAAAATCATGGGACATTCTGGGATGTATTCAAAGATTATAGAAGCAATGAAGTTAAAAATAATGTAATACTGATACTACAATTTGTGAACTCCCAAAGAGACGTGAAATAAATTTACTAGTTAATGTTAAACAATGAGGGATTCATTACGTTAATTAATAATGTTTTATTCGATTATATCATGTTGGATGATTTATGTTGTGATTTATGTTGTGCTTTAGGTATCCTTGTGTTGTGTAGATATGTCTTATGTTTTAATTGAGTGTGCAAGCACTGGTTTCCTCAATGGTGGTCAATTGGAGATGGTCAGTTTGGGTAAATAATCTATGCTTGTATTCCTCATCTCACTCGATTTGAGTTGTGAAATAAGTCTTGTTTAACCTTGATTTTAATCAATGTTGATTTTGGATTCTTGTGTCATGAATAAACCCATAAAGTGTGCGGTTGCCTTGTGTGAATTTATTTATCTCTTCTTGCACTTATATTCTTGATTAGTTTTTGTAATGCTTGTTAAAGTGTTTGTAGAATATCCATTATGTTTGTGTTGAAAGAGTTTATTGATTTATGCCTTAGTGAAAAAGGCTATGTGTGTTTTAATATTGAATGTTGAAAGGAGATTTAGAAAGGTTAAATTAATTCATTGAAATATTATGCATTAGCTATTGAAATGAAAATGCCTTATGTATAAGTTATTTAAAGATATTTTGAAAAGGTATTAGTCTTTAGTTATGTGAATTGAATATCTAAAATTAAAAGATCTATTCCTAAAATATCTAAAATTGAAATAGCAAGTTTTGAATGTTAAAAGGAGGAATAGTCAATAAAGGGTTTTAGGAATTTTTGGAGTCAAATGGGAAACGAAAAGTCTTTTGGAATACTCTCTCTCTCACACATGCACACACACACACACGCGCGCACACACACGCACACGCACACGCACACGCACACACACACGGACACGCACACGCGCACACACACGGACACACACACACACACGCACACACGCACACACACATGCACACACACACGCACACGGACAAGCACACACGTACACGCACACACGCACACACGCACGCACCCACCCATGCACCCACACACCCACGCACGCATGCACCCACACACGCATGCACGCACACATGCACCCATCCACGTATGCACCCACCCACCCACACACACGCACCCACGCACACATGCACCCATGCACCCATGTACGCATGCACGCACCCACACACACACACACGTACCCACTCATGTATGCACCCACGCACGCACGCACGCATGCACCCACATGCACACACACGCACGCACGCACGCATGCACCCACATGCACACGCACGCACGCACCCACCCACACGCACGCACGTACACCTGCGCACGCACACACACGCAAGCACGCACATGCATGCACCCACACACACACACACCTCCTCCATTGTGTGAGCTCTTTGCTTAGAAATGATTGTTTGAAGCTGCTTGTGGATTAGATACATTGGATTGGATCTTTAAGAAGTTAGTTAAGGATTGTGTGTATTGTGTTCAAGAAAAGACCGTATCCATCCATGAGGGTTTGCTTGGTTAAGGTATTCACCTCTTTTTAAATTATATACATAAGCTTAATTAGATTCATGTTTTGACATGCACCACACTAGGTGGTTGGAAGATTCATGTTTTGACATGCACCACACTAGGTGGTTGGAATATGGATCTGTTACTTAGGTTGAAGTTGACTTAAACTTTGGAAAATGGCTTGTTGGGTAGATTTTATTTTGTAGGTTTTCATTTTAAAAAAATGCAAAATAGTGTTAGAACTATGGAATTTATTTTCCAAAATTATTATGTGATTGGAAAAGAGTGATCTACTCATTATTAGGCTCTAAATGGTGTTCTTCATTTTGGAAAAAAAATGTGTTTTTAAATTTGAAGAAAATTTTAAATTCATCAATGGTGTTTTTGGGAATTTATATGGTTCTACACTTTGTGAAAATGTCAAAATTTAATTTTAGAACATGGAAAACCTTTTATTTTGAGGGACAAGATGTCTCCTTGTGTAAATATTGTTGGAGTATGAGAGACACTAAGAGGGGGGGGGGAATCAGTGTCTCATAAAATAGACTTGTTTTTTTTGGCAACAATTAATAAACTTTTACCAACCATAAACTTCAACCCTTGTATGATGAAAATAAAACATTCATTTATGAACTGTAGTGCATTAACAGATCAACTTGTGAACATGAATGAACAAAACAACTGTTGGTGAACTGTGATGAACCATCAGAACAATTTATCATGACAAACAATAGAGACATTTTTATTTCTTTATTGGACAGAGATAAGTATCAGATATATTGTGCATTTGTACTGACCGATAATGAACATGTCAAATAGGCAACAATTAAATTATGAAACAATGAACATAAACTCATGAACAAAACAAGTGACCATAACACAGAGATTTGACGAGTGGAAAACCCTCTAGGGATGAAAAACCACTCCAGAAAATACCTCATTGGCTTAATTAAAATGTGTTTCACTAGAAAATACAGATGCCTCATTGGCTATTTGTGCCTCACTGGAATATTTCAATCACATACAATGAATAATATGGTTTAATACAGAGGGTTGCTCTATTTCACTACAATCCAAGTCTTGAATATCTCATTATTTGAGATTTAAGAAACAATACAACACTTTGACATAACCTCAATGATGGTGCAATAAACACATATCATCAACCTCATTAAAGATGTTTTTCATCTTATGCCCTTTTATACTTTATTACTACCCTTTTGTTTCTTTCAATAAACAACTTGTATGAGAAGATGAACCATTTGAAGTAGATTTGAGCCGAATCAATAACTGTCAAGAAAGAGTGGTCAAACTGACCCACTTTGAGAATATAAAGACCTTTCATAATGCCTTTTCTCCTTTCATGAAATAGTTTATACTTGTAACTGAAACCAAATAACTGCTCAAGAAGATTCTTTATAGGACAGATAACTGCAAGACCCATAAGGTCGAATGACCCCACTTTAACTCAAGGTTCAAACCAAAGTGTGCTCAGAATAACAACTTCCTTCACATTACTGATATACAATAGTCTACAGTTTTAGAACCCTTTTTCTTATCAGTAATAAACAAAGAAAAACCTTCCAAGTGAACCGAAAATGCCATCATCATAGGGTTAAAGAAAAACTTCAATAGAGAACCATTTCAAAATAGAAATTACAAAACATAAATTACAAAATGTATAACAAAAAATGCCCGTTAGAAAATATTCTGACAGTGACATCTTCAAACTTCTCATAGAAAGAACTAAACTTTTATGCAGAAAACTTTAAGTAAACTTCACAACCAAACCTGAGTGCTGTCTCTGCACTTTATTTATTTCATGCAACTTAAAAACTTTGAGAAAGAATGAAAGACAAAGAATAATATCACTTGGAATAGCAGTCAACAAAGTTACTTGCACATGAATCTTAACTGCCAAACCTCCTCAAGCTCCAGCTTTGTCAAATCATAATGATTCTCCTTCAAGTCCATGAGGATTCCATAAGTTTTCTGTATCTTCCATGATTTTTCATGATAACCATTAAAATGTCAAACCCTAGCTTGGAGAGATCTCATAGCCTAAGTTTCACTTTGCAAAATGATTCATTCTCTAAGCATTTTGGCTGATGATAACATGGCAACTTGTGATCCCGGTGTGCACTAAGTGGCCCGGTGAAAGATAATAAAACTTAAACTCTTTTTACATGTTGTTAAATGTTGAGACCTGCCCAATAGGTAAAACTCATTAAGGCCCTGATACAATAAACTTTGATAAATGGTTGTTTTGTATGTGCTCAAAATAATACATGTTAATGATACTTGGTGAAGTCATAAGAAATAATAATGTCACATGAAGACCACCTTTCATCATACAAACATTTCCTTGTATAATGGAAAATGAAAAACCTTAAGACATTCTTATGTCTTTTATTTGTACAAGAAAAATTACCTTTGATCAAAAATATGATATCCCATAAAACCACTGAACCTGTACCAAGGCAACCAAAGATTGTCCAGTGATATGAAACCACTACCAACTGAGAATAGGAATATCATTTAATTGATAAGAATACCATACTCAATACAACTGAAGTGCATATCACACAAATATCAACAAGTATCATACCATATTAACTATCCTGTCATCATCAAAGTATGAAAATGTAACATGACATCATATGTGTATCAATACAACTGTCAAGAACATATGCCAACTGCTATACCAAGAACCATGAAAACAAGAACCATGAAATGCAAGTCATCAAGGTCACCATGAGCCAACTAAATGAAAGTCATTAAGATCATCATGAGCCAACTGACTGTTACCTCAACATTGTATCATCTTACCAAACCAATGATGGTCAAGGCTTTGTAAGAACAACTCCACAGAATCTGAATATTGATCATCAATGCAGCCATATTACCATTGTCATACCAAGTATGCAAAACCAAATGCCAACTGTCATGATGTAACTATCAATGTACTATGCAAAACTATATACCAACTGTCATGATGCAACTATCAATGTACCACAAATCTGAGAGTTTGTGTATTTGACATCAAGGATAACAACTGAGAGGGCAACAAATATGATTCTCTTTTAAATTAGAGCATCATGGTTTTTGACCTCATTTTCTCTATCACAATCTTTTGATAATTTTGGACCTTTTTGTGTTAAGATGAGTTATAGAGTTAGGAGTAGAGTGGACCCCATTCACCATTCAAAATTGGTATGAAAATTATATGAAGAGCATGAAGGGGATAATATCTAAGAAGACAAAATTAAATGGGGATCAAACAATAAAATAAACATAATTAAGAAATAATCCACTTCTAGGGTTAATTATGTTAGGAGGCTTATAGGAGATCCCTTGGATAGCCTTGGTGAAAATTTTGGTGGCTCCAAGAACCTTGTTATCTAGGGGTCCTATTCACTATTCAAAATCACCTATCTTGCAAAGGGGTGATTTTGCTAGTAACATGGGTGATCCTAGTATAGCTTGGGCAATTTGCACTAGTAATAGGGGTGATTTGTGTTAGAAATCAAGCTAACCACTATATATGAAAATATGATTGCAACTTTTAAATTGATTTAACTAGTAGTAAACCAAATGGAGATAACATAAACTAGATCTGAAAGAATGAGAAAATATAGATCAAAAGATCAAAACACATAACACAATATTTACATGGAGAAACCCTTTTGGGAAAAACTCCACCAAGAAGAGAGGCCCAAGTCTATATTATTTTTAAAACTAAAGATTACATACAATGCTTCCTTTCTCCTCTTCAATTTTCAATCTTTAGCACCTACAAACAAAGTTTTCACTCTTTACACAACATACTCATTCTACCTCTCTAAGCACCTATTATATATCATTTTCACCCCCTAAATGGGGTGTCAAAGTTGGTTTCACATTCCAATGCCCTTCCTTGGAAAAATCCAAGAATTCATACCATAGGACAATGTAGGTTGCAACCAAATTACTAGCCTCTTATATGTAGCACCTAATTTGTCCTTATGGACACCTAGTTTGTCTTTTCTAGCAAGGTGGTTACTCTCTTCATGTGAAGGTGTTATGGGCTTATAATAGACATCCCAAAATTGATTACAAGTGTCCAAAATACCTCATTTGAAGTTGGGCACCAAAATCTAGTGTCGACACCTAAAATTGTCTATCCTTCGTCTCATCCCTAAACATCCCTAATTCATCCCTAAATATCCCTAATTCATCACTAATCATCCCTAAATGTTTCTAAACATCCCTAAACCATCCCTAACCATCACTAATCATTTCTAGACACCCTAAACTATATTTTCTCCACAATTAACTGAATAAACACATGTTTAGATGGTTAATTAATGAAATCCCCTTCAATCCATCATTTTACAATATTTTATTGTCAAAATCACTATTCATGTACAATTCACTGTTCATCTGTACCCATATTGGTACTTATCCCTAGCTAAAATAATTTTTTAATCATTTATCCCCTTCCTCTATAGTCCAAACATTAGATAAATTTAATTTATTTAACATCCCCTTACCCCATCCCATGAATTAAATAAATATTTGTATTTATTTAATTCCTATTTTTCTACACTTTTGATTAGTTTTTCCAAAACCTAATTAACTAACCTAATCCCCCACTGCACATTCCATTATCATAATCTAACCTTGGTCAAATCCTCTCCATTCCCCCAAATGTACAAAACACATGGCCTTCTTACAAAGGCATGGTCAAGGTGTCATGCCCACATTTCCCATGCGGTCACGACATGCAACACATGTGTCTTGTCCACATTTGTCATGTGGTCATGACACGAAATATCAAAAAAATTTCCACGCATCCCTAGAAACCCCCTCGCACGCGTCAGTGTGCTTGGTGGCAATAAGCATAAGGTGTAAACATGTCAATCAAATTTTGGGTAATGTAATCACATGCACAATCCTCTGCGTGATGATAGCTGACTAAGGGGGTCAATGCAAGGTGAGAAGCGTTGCCATTAGGGTTAGGATTGATTGATCAAAACCCTAAATTTTTCCTAGATGAGTGATGGGATTTCGATATGAGTCAAAATCAAAGCCCTAATTCTAAAAGCATAAAAGAATTTAAATAACCACCTATAAACATCAAGTTTGTGGAGACATCAAAATATTACTCCACACATAGTTAAAATCGTTTAAGAAAATCAACCCTAATTCCTGGAAAAATTTGGCAACATAACGCCTCCTGGGCGTGCATAGGAATTATTCTAATATTAAAATTTTAACCAAAGGTTCCCTAAGCTCACTAAAATTGATTAAATTAAAATAATCATGCTAGGGGAATTAATTTTCCTCACTAAGGTTCTCTAATTAATTAACTAGTATGAAAAATTAAGTTAATATCCTTCATCGATATAAATCCTAACAATAGCAAAATAAATTGAATCGATCTTGCTACTAGGGTTATATTACTAATCCAAAAGTTGCATTAATAAGTACTATCCCAAAACATTATCAAATCAAAGGTTGCCACCCTAACAATTAAATACTTAAATCTCATTACTACAAATCTCAATAATCCTCTTAAGAATTTAAAAGAGTCCCCTACATACACTATTAAATAAATTCTAACTGACTAGAGCTTACTAAAAAAAAATACAATAATCCCCTAGCCCTCAAATAAAGGAAAAACAACTATTTAACTATAATAAAATTAAAACCCACTTTAAAAGTATCACTTAACCCTTTACCCAAGAGAACTAAGGCAACCCAAATTAAATAAATTAATAAAAAATCCCTAAGTCAAAGTGATAGGGAAAAGAATAAAATCTAATTTAAAAATTTCTCTTGTCCTATAAGTTTTCCCAAATAAACAAATATTATCCTTATGACTCCAACCCTAACCCTATTTTGTTTTCCTCCTATTCTCTTCTTTTCTATTTTCTTTCTCACATGATGTATTCTCATTTTGCCTCTCTCTTGTTTGTTGCAGGTTGGATGGTAGAGGTAGCCATGGCCACCATTTGAAAATAGAGGTATATACATGCATATACACTTATCCCCTTTTCTTTTTAAGCCCTAAAATTTTTGAGCATATATTAACATAAAAAGCATTTTGAATCAGTCTGCAGGCCGAACGACCATTTTTTTGTGCAAGGAAGGACGACGAAGATGGACGCCGCCGTAGGGAAATACCCCATTCGCAGGTCATGGTGTAGATCAACATTTTGTTGTGCTTTTTATTTTTATAAATGATAAATGGTGGGGGGGGGGGGGGTAGGGCGGTTGGGCGGGGCAGATATACAGTCAAATCCTTGGGCGATGACAGTGATGTCGTTGCCCCCCAACCGTTGCCCCTTTTTTTAAAGAAAGAAAAAAAAGAAAATGCGGTTTGCCAAGGTCTATTTAATTTGTTTAAAATTTTCAAAGATTTTTAATGACAGTTTATATATATATATATATATATATATATATATATATATATATATATTCAGAAAAGAATGAATACACAGGTTTCTCTAAAATAAAACATTTCCGAGTGATAATTTTTTTTACATATATATATATATATAGCTAAAAGGGTAAATACACACATTTCTCGTATACAAAATATTTTCCAGCATTAAAATAATAAATTAGGTGAATACATTATATATATATTCTCACATACACAAATGGATCCCTTTTTTTTTGTAAGATAAAGAGATGACAGATAGGTAAATGAAATGCAAAATATATATAGATTTTCTAAGGCATATTTTTTTGTAATTAAAAAGAACTTGCACAACTATACTCTATTTTTTTTTGATACATTTAATTGAAAACAACAAGATATATATATAGAACAACTTTTGAAAGATAAAAACAACATATGCATACATTTTCCTCTCATTGCACACTTTCACAATCCCATAAAGTAAAACAATCACTATATTTTATTTTCAACTTCAAAATAAAATTTATACAACCCAAAATGTAAACATGTAACTTTACATAATAAGAGAGGAAAAATCTTCTCTTTACTTGAAAACAAATTAAACAAAGGCCAAACTAGGCCAAGGCTCACAATAGCTAAAATATCAACCATGAACAAAACTTAGAATGCTCTTCCTCCAAGCTTCAAAACTTACAATATCACTTGCAAGAAAATAGACAACAAGGAGGGGGAAACAAGCCATGAAGTACCACTCTCCTCCCTACCATAGACTCACTCATGAGTCACCCCCGAGCTTGGAGGTCATCCACACACAAGGATCCTTCACTCTACAACACAACAACACACAAAACAAATAAACATGAAGAACACCCATGGTTTACACAAAATAAAACTCATAGAAATGAGTTTGAAGGGGTAGGGGAGTGGACATCATTCAACTCAAGAGTGCCACTCCATATATCTCAAAACTCAACTCTAACAAGGCCTCAAGCCAAAGCATATATACCAAAATCACACATATTTCTCCATGGCTCTCAAGCCATTGAAAAATACTTATACTCATAATTTTCCCTCAAGGCCAAAATATCAAAGAAAACTAGGAGGTGACCTCGAGGAGGTTGAATCCTCCCCCACCCCACACATGTTGAGCATTTTCTCCAAATGGAGAGGCTCTTACAAACTCTATCAAATCCCCACAACAACAAAATGCAAAATACACACACACAAAACCAACACACAAGAAATTTAAAATACATAAGGAAAGGCATCAAGCCTTGAATCTACCTTAATAGCCCAACAATGGTAGGTAGTTGAATTAGAGCTCTTCCAACTCCACCTCCAAGTCCTTCTCCAAATGTGCCTCCAAAATTCCCTCCAACTCTCTCCCCAAATTCAAATAAAATTAGAAAAATAAAATCAAGTCAACAACCCTCTCCCTCTCTTCAAGAGGGATTAAAATAGGCTCTTTTCATGAGCCTTGAGGAATGAGAAGGTGACACATGTCACCTTCTCCTTCCTCCTCACATCCACGTGCAAGCTTCATGGAATGTGGTGGTGACACATGTCACCCTCCCATTCCACCAAGTCTTGCCTCCTCCACTTGTGCTCTCTCACACATGTGGGAGAGAAAGGTGGAGCCAAAGAAGGATGTGGGTACCACAAGTGCCCCAATCCTATACTCCCATGAAAACCCACAAAACCCCAAGGTACTCTTACCAATGTGAGAGAGCCTTGGAGTTGGGTCCTCCACAATTAGGGGTCTTGAAGACTCCCCAAGCCTTGGTATGAGGTGTGGATAAGGTTGAGTGTTTGACCCAACCTTCCACTCCTTCCCAAACTTCCATTTTCGGCACTTTACTTTAGGGTGAAGTTTAAGTAACCAAATGGGAGTTATCCTAGGGTTAGACAAACTCAAATGGTCCCTAGACCCTAGGGGTACAACCCAGGGTCACTTTTAATCCATTTGAGCACCATAGGGTGAGTAAAATCAAATGAAAAGGGGTCACAAAAATAAAACTCAAAAATGAAACCAATTAAACATTACACTTTTACAACACCAATATAAAATCACTGAAAATAGGTAGACCTAGCCCAAAAAACACCATACACAACATTATGAAAATTTATCAAGCATAACACAGTTGATCTTGGTTCCTCTTGGAACTAGATTGGCTTAACATAGGATTTCACAAAATGTGTGGGATGATCTCTGATTATTCGTGGCTTGGTTAGAACACTTGTGCACTTAAACAAAAGATTATTCCAATCATGTATATCAGAGCCGAAGAAAGGAAAAACATACACTCACACCATCGCATAATCATATAAAACATTGTAAAAATCATATCATGATTAGATTCATAATTTGCATTTTTATAATCCATCTCAAGATAAAATTGCATAATAAATCCATAACATAATCTCACAACTAGTATCTCAAATACTATGATAATGCAAATCACATGTCAAATCATCATCAGTGAATCAAAATCGGATCTAGTCTCATGACAACATACTAACATAACTAACCAAAATAAAAGCATATAGTCTAGTAATTCTACATATTAGGATCGATAGTCCCAAAAGTCTAAAATGTGTCTCCATAGTAATACGAAATGAGAAAAATATAAGGGAGTGAAATAGGAGGCCTGACACAAGGACCCATGTACAAAGTGTTAGATTTAGGACAGACAACTGAGAGGGGGGGTGAATCAGTTGTCCAAAACTTTCTTCCAATTAATCATTTAAATCCTTTCTTAATTCAGCAGCATAATAATAAATCAATCATGGAAATATAATGCAGCAATTCAAGAGCAAAAATACATTAACACAAATGACACCAAGATTTTTGACGTGGAAAACCCGGCTAAGGGAAAAACCACAGGGTGACTAACCCAAGATTGTATTCTCTGTTAGAAGAATAGAAAGAACAAAATGGTATATGCCAATTAGGGCTCACTACCCGAGCACACTGCTCACAAGAGGCCCACTGCCTACAGGAGACACACTGTCTACAGAATAATAAGTATTACATACTTGAACTAAAGAATATCATCTTCACCATGCTTGAGTCAGTCCCATTTAAGCCCAATATTTTTGCTTTGCCTTTCGCTCCTCTGCTTTCTACCACATTCTCATCGCCACACTCACAGTATTTGAAATGACTTTACAACTCCTTATTTATACAAGACATCGACTTAGGGATAATCATCCAAGTTGGCATTACATTACAGAGCAAACACATAAATACAACACGACTAATTAAAGACTTCATGCAGATCAACACACTATCAGCCACACAGATCTAAGACTTCAATCTTCCTTTAGGAACATGCCATTCTTCACAGAACATCTTCAAGATCATCCGTAGGATGTGTTACTCATCCGGTCGGCTTGACTTGGGAAGAATATCATCATCCGGAAGTAATTCTTCAATTGCGAACTCAATCTTCAATGCGGACCTCCAACATGAACTGGACACAATCCAAAGACCTCCACAAGCTTTCCTGAATCACCAAGAACATCCACACTACTTCTGCTTAATGAAATCATTCTCTCCTTCATTCAGAACCTCAAGAACACAATCTGTCATCACTGTCAAATTGGAATAGATGCTTGCGGACCTCCAGACCATGAACCAATTGAGTTGTCAATTCACATTGACTTCATAGACACTCCACCAAATCCGTAGAACAAGATATTGCATTTCTGGAGCTCACCAGACCTATCTGTGTTACTCTGTCACCTTTGAACATCTGCCAGAGCTGGTTTTGCTTGAGTGGCCATAACTTCTTTAGATCTTCATGCGGACCTTTGAAATCTTTACTGGATTATCTTAAGACACATATCTACAAACCCTTTGATGCGCATCCTCTAATCTTCATCTTAGCTGGAATCTTTGCCTCACTATCTTCACTATTCTTCTCTATTCCTGATAGGACTAATTTTCTCAATATCCTCAGCATACAACTCATCCAATCCTTATCATCAATGCAACAAGAGTATGTTGACATCAATGACAACACCAGTTAGGCCCACACTTGCAACATAAAGGTCCTTTTGTCCTCCATCCTCTATTCCTCCAATTTTAAATTGGACATATACCCATGCTTCCAATTTAAAATTCAAATCAAATCCAATTCATCCCTTTTCCTCCAATTTTAAATTGGGCATGTACCCATGCTTCCCAATTTAAAATTTAATTTAAATCCAACCCATACCTCCCATTTATTAATTCAATCTCATCCCTCCAATCTTCCCAAAGACAAATTTTGACCATTCATTCCTCCTTGATCTAAGGACATCTCCCCTCATCTAATCTCATCATGACACTTGGCGAGATCTCCTTGCTTGAGAGCTCTCAAGCATCCTCATCCATTGATCTTTCAATCTAATCTTGACCATCCAATTGAGTCTCTAAAAATCTATAAATTGGAGCTCACCCCTTCACAAATGATATCACTTCTTCATGCAACTAAATGCTACCTCTTTTTCTCCAAAGACTCCATGCATTATAAAGTTATGTTATCCATGTTTGAGGAACCATCACACATCCAACATCAAAGGAGCACATCCAACATAGCAATGTTTGCATGTAGTTAAGTGTTTAACTTATTTATTTTGCATTCCTTCATGCTCAATCTAAGGTAGCTTAGGTTTTGAGTGAAATAGGATATTGATTTAACTTGTTTCTTGTGCTCATTTTCTATTTCCTACATTTTGGCATGCCCAATGGGACCCCCACCTCCCTAATCTAACATCTTTTGTGAGTTTCTTGTCAAGTGTTTTCATGCAGGTTAAAATCACACCTATATATGTGGATCAACACCTATGCAACTTCTGTCAGTGCCTGTCTTAGATTGTAGTGCCTATGTACTAATCCACTTTGTTTTATAGGTTTATTCCAGAGTAGCACCTATGTGCCTTCTTGTAGTGTTTGTGTGTCTTCCTGTAGTGCCCGTGTCTTCTTGTAGTGCATGTGTGCCTTCTTGTAGTGCTTATGTCTTCCTATAGCACCTGTGTGCCTTCCCATAGCACATGTCTTCTTGTAGCACCTGTGGCCTTCTTGTAGTGCCTATGTCTTTATGTAGCGCCTGTGTACCTGTGTTCCTTCCTGTCGTGCCCAGGTCATAGCTTTCAACACCTGTGTGTCTATCAGCTCCCTTGCAGCCTCTATCAATGCCCTTGCAACCTCTATCAGTGCCCTTGCAGCCTTTATTGGTACATGTGTCTGTTTTAGTCCTAATTTTTTTATCTAACATCTTTTCTTGGACTAACTTGGTGATTGTAGTATTTTTAAATTGTCCAAGGCATCTCCAAGACTACTAATCATTTATGGTTACAACCCCACTTACCAAAGGACCCATTTTTTCCCACTAATCTAGGAACATTTCTTTTTGGGATTAAAAAGAACATGTTTGCTTTGTTTGGGATCATTTCAAGGTGTATGCTCTCCCCTTGCACTTTGTGTGATCTTGGGGATCAAAAACCTTGATTTGGTCCAATCTTTGTTATCTTTGTTCATCTCAAGGTCCTTGGTGTGTATGCTCTCTCCTCGTGCCATTTGGTGATCTTGGAGGTCAAAAACACCTTAGATTATTTCCTCTAGGGGTCCTGCCTTGGATTTAATCACCAAGTGGATGACCTCAACCCTCATGTTCTAGCAAGGTATACAAATTTGGAAGAGAATCGAAAGACTCTTCCATTGGGGGACATTTATCATTTTGGGCAAAGCTTGCAAGAACTTTATACCTTTCAAAGTGAAGGAGGAGAGTGGGTCACTCTCTTGCACCATGCCATTAGACATACCCCTAATCTCATGGACATAGGCCTCACACACCTTGTGTGTATCAAGGATATCCCCTAGAAGCTCATACATCCTAGTTTAAGACCCTTCGGTCATTATATCTTGTGGTGCACCATTGCAGTAGGAGGGGAAGACACTCACATGTACCATTATACTTGAGATAGGGTCTAGTTTGGGCAAGATGAAAGTCTCCAAGGTAAGGGGTATATGGTGGTACATGACCATATATTCCCTATCTATCCAAGCTTTAACATCATGGTATTAATGGGGGTGGGAATTGCTTCTCTAAATATCTTGAGTTGGGATTGACCCATGACCATTTCATGAGATCCACAAGATATGTCACACCTACTTGACTAATTCTAGGGTGTTGGTGTGTTTGGCATGTCTTCATTATCGAAACCCATGAATCCCCTCAATCCAAATCAAATCTAAATCCTTCGCAAGAATGGTGTATGTATGTGTGTTTATTTTATTGCAAAATTGCCTAAGGTCAAGCCCCTAGCCATCCTTAATCACCTCTTAATCACCCATCTTAATCAAATTTTATCCAAATCATCCATTTTCCTAATCCAAATCCAGATAATCCATTTTCCTCTCAATCATATTATCCTAATCCAATTTCTTCCTAATCCACCTTATCTCAATCCAATTCCTCCTAATCACTCATCTAATGATCCAATTTCATCCTAATCATTATCCTAGTCGTCCAAATTATTCTCCTAATCCATCATCATTATCCTCATTCAATCCCATCATTTGAGATTAATCATATCCCATCTTTGTTCTTAATCCCACCTCATCATCATAATCACTCCCTAATCCACATCTTAATCCACTCATCCATACCCTAATCCATCTATCCAATCTTAATCACCCCATAATCCTCTTAATCCAACCCTCTTATCCTCTTACTCCCATTTCATCTATATTCTAATCCATTTTACAAAGTATTTCATCCTAATCCAATTCTCCATCTCCATCCTAATTCAATCCTAATCACTTCCTCATGTCCTCTTAATCCAAAATCCCGTATGCACATAATCCCAACTCTCTTCCACATCTAATCCAATCCATTATCCTAGCCATCTTATATTAATCATTTATCCCTCTAATCCTACATCCATTATCCCAATCAATTCCCATCAATTGAGCTTACCCCAATCCCACTATTTGAGCTTAATCAAGTCTCTCATAATCCACTTCATCCTTGAGCATAATCAATCTTCATCACCCAATCCTAATCCATTCCATCCATAATCTTAATCCAACCCATCTCCTTAATCAAACCCATCATCCATCCTAATCCAATCCCATCAATTATCCTTAATAATCTCATCCATCAATCCCCTCAATCCCTATCCAATTATTGAGTTTAATTCACTTTCATCTAAATCCCAACCTCATCTAATCATCCTTCATTCTAAATCAATCATCCGTCATCCCTCTAACCATCCTTCATCATAATTCAATTCCAATCCTTAATCCAAAAACCATCATTTGCAAACCAAAATTTGGTTAAGGACTTAACCTCTTTTAACCCTCTCCAAATCATAATCATACTGCATCCACTTTCATCCAAATCCTAATCATCATCCTCTAAATCATCATCCAAATCACTATCCAAAGGGTCCTTGGCCTAATCCTTAATCAAATCCAATCCAATCCAACCATCAAAGGGCCCTTGGCCTAAACCAAAACCAACCCCAATCAATCCAAATCCAATCAACTATCATATATCATTGACCTTGACTAATCAAATCAAATCAAATCCATCATAGCATCAAGTGTCATATATCATTGACCTTGATCAATCCAAATCCCAAATCAATACAAGATCCCCTCTAACCCAAAATCCAAATCAATTTCATCAAGTTATCTTACATCACATCTGTTGCAAGTATGTGTAGTTAGTGTTGTCATTGATGTCAACGAGCTTGTGTTGTCATTGGTGTCAATTGTGTCTACTGGGTGAGCAGAGATGAGGTTGTTGTAAGTGTATGAGTTGTTTGAATGAGTTGCTTTGTTGTTGTTGATTTGGTTTCTTTGTAGAGTTGCTGAAGATGTTGAAAATATGTTTATGTTGGTTTGCTTCCAAGTGCCTTTGAGAAAATTTGATTAATAAAGGAAATAGTGTGTTGAAGAGACTGTTTGGCTTAACAAAGTAATATTTTGGTTTTGCTCTACATTTCCTCTATATTGAAGATCTATCTTTATGGTTTGGATATGTTGTTCAAGGATGTTCAAAGATTTTATATTCCAAATTTGGTGCTTCAGTTAGTTGTTCAGAGGAAGTTGTGTTCACCAGAGTGTAGACAGTGTTTTTGAGTCTTACACAGGCGTTTGGGAGAAACTATTTTGCTCCACATTTCTCCACAATTTTTTTTTCTAACTTTGCAGTTCTAGATTTGTGCTTATAATGCTTATATATTGCTTTAGTTCAAGTTGTTTGTGGTTTGGTGCTCTACAAGTTGATTTCTTGAGTTGTAGTGTATGCCAGAGTTGGTTGAGTGCTCCAGTGTGAAATTCAATTAGGTGAAAGTTGTTGCGAAGGAATTTCTTTGATTTTAGGATGTTTCAAGTTGTTCGTAGAATACTCTAGATTGCATTGAAGCCTTGCATGTGGTCCATAAGTCATTTTTGGGTTTGAGGAAGCGTACTTAAAAGTTCATTTTGTTAACACAAGTTTGGCCGACCTTGGGTGTTTACACTAATTGCAGAGTTGCTTTGGTGATTGTAGTAGAGTGGAGTGGTGTTGAAAAGGGCAAGACAACTAAGAGGGGGGGTGAATCAGTTGTAACCAATATTTCAAAACCATTAAATCAACATCCACTTAAACATTGTTATTGTAATTAAGCATGAAAGCATGAAATCAAAAACTTAACACATTCACACATTTTAGCACGAGACCCCAGATTTTGACATGGAAAACCCAATAAGGGAAAAACCACGACACTGAGTGTTAGCTCACAATATAATATGTAATAAAAATACTAAAAATCAGAGGCTCACTGCCTTAGGGCTCACTACCCAGATTTCTCACTACAAAAGATGAGGCTCACTGCCAATGGGGTGGCTCACTATCGATGGGTGGTTCACAGATTTGGTGAACTGAGATAGAAACATTTACACTATGCCAAAGTTCAATTTCATTGAAGCACAATAAACATCCTCTGCTCTGCCCTTCTTTTTCACTTCACATTTTTGCACTTGGATACATTTTGACAACTTTATTACAAGTATTTATACAATTCATCAACCTTGGAATGATCATCAAAGTCAGAATTACAATCATCAACCATTGGAACATTCTCCAAGGTCTGCAAACACACATACAATAAAATAAGTCTGGACCTAAATAGATAAATGAAAGAGAAAGAATGAATGTGGACCAAGCCATGCCTTAGCTAGGACTCAAACACAATCTCCTATGCTACAACACGCTATCACAACCTCCAAAGTATAACCACAAGTAGTGAGAACAACCAAGTTGGCTAAAAGTGGTGTTAACAATAAAACCTTTAAGAAAACACTTCATGCACGATCTAGATTATAATTTGTGGACCAATGAAAAGGCATGAACATGATCCAAAGACATCCACAAGCACGCTACAATCACCAAGAACATCTGCACAATCTCTAAACACTTTATCCATAAGATTCTTCAAACTGGAGCACTTGAACTTTACTGTCGGCAACTATCATAAAAGAAAGATCACTTGCGGACCACCAAATCATGAACCATTTGAAATGAAGGTACATATCCTCATCACAAACTTAATTCTAGAACCATAGACTGTAAGACTTAATTGCGAAGAAATGTGGAGCAAAATACATTCTCCATGTCACCACTAAATGCATAGAAAAATAGTTTTCACTCTGGTGAACATAACTTGCTCAAATCTTCACACCAGAGGCTCAAACTTGAAACATAGCAACTATAGACAACCTTGAACATAAATTCCAAACTGTAGACAAAGATATTCAATCTACAAGATATGCAGAACAAAACACTTTATTGTTCTTCTACAAACCAAGATACTCTGCAACACACTGTTTCCTGATGTAGGGGCATCTTGCCCTACAATTTTGGTTTTCATCTTTTGTTGTTTTGGTTCTTTTTGTTAGCTTTTCTTTGTATTTTTGTGGTGTCTCTTGGTCTTCTATAATTATTTGTAAACTCCTATCCCTATGTAAAGTTTAAATTCGACGTGGAGCTCTTGTTGCCATATAGTTACTATGGCTTGCTGAGATGAATCAAAGTTTAGTTGGCAACCTCCTATCTCCCGTGCGCTAGGAGCCAAATGATAAAGGATTTAAATATGTCATGATTGATTCTTCCTATTGATGGCTGCCTTGATAGTGAGGGAAGTCAGAAGGTCACATGGAGTGAACATATGTAGAGCAAATGATAGCCAATGAAGGAGTTCATAAGCATTGTGAAACTGCTCGACAGGAAAATGAAGATTCTCTGACGACTTTTGTTGACAGTTGGAGAAAATGGTAAAGAATCTGAGTATGCATTCATTCAATAATAGGAATAGTTGAATTGTTAGTAATTGGGCAGGAAGACATGCAAGCCGACTGTTACATGAGGGAATGCAGGCCGAAAATAAGAGAGGGAGGAGTAGCCAAGAAAGAGGAGAGAGATCGGCCAAGCGTAGAAGGAGGAGGCTACAGTCTAAGATAATGTAGAGGTTGAATGTGTAGAGAGAGGTTGAGTGAGTTAGGGAGGATGGTTACATAGAAGAAGACCCGATTCATGTGAAGTTGGAATGACAACAGTGAATGACAATGCGAGTATTTTAGAAGGCCGCTTGTTGCTGGCCAAGGAAGGAGGAGAGACAAAGAAATAGAAGGAGGACAGGAGGTTATGAAGAGAGTATTGATTGTGAAAAAAAGAAGGAAGAGTTTTTGTTTGACTACCCTTAGTAAGGCTAATTGTGCAAGCCATTAGATAGTTATTGTAATGTTTGAATATGAAATAGTATACTGTGGAATTTGGGGTTTATTTTGGTCTTGTGATTTCATTTCTAATAGAATCTGTAATTGTATGCCTCCTGTCATTTTTGTATTTCAGCATTGAAATACTTTGAATTCCTGTTGATACTTCTGAATGTCTCTTGTTTGAGTTCATGTAATGTGATTTTTGAAATCTGTCTAGTAAGGCAGTTAGGAAAGGAAGCAGGGCATGTGCATGAGTTATTCAAACTTGTGCCATCAAATTGGTATCAGAGCTCAGAAAAGGTCTAGGAAGAGAAGTGGAGAGTTGCAAAGAAATGCTTGGGTAAATAATCAGTTATGTTCTTAAGAATATGTGTTGATGTTTTGATAGGTTGGGCAGAAGAAACCTAGAGTCCCAAAGGATCTGGGTAGCGAGCACTATGTGTGTTCTTGATTTTGATGTGTGTTGTTATATGAGTTTTGCAGTCTAATATATGTTGCAGTTTGCTTGATAGAGGAAAAAGATCACTGGCATGGTGAAACGTATGGACATGAGAGTATTTTTTGATGCAGGCATGAGCAAGGGCTTGTAACTGCTATCCTCCAGTAAAGAGAAACTAGGTAGAAGGTGTATAACTTCCTCCACAAAGAGAGAGTGGGTAGAGGGGATTTTAAGAGTAACATCTTCAAAGCCATTATTGGGTAGAGGCTAGTTGTGGAAGGAAAGAGATTTTTGTTGCAGTAGTGAGAGGATGGGTATTAGTGTAAGGAGAACCGTCATGATCCCATTTTGGGAAAGATATTGGGATGAAGTAGAAAGCAGAAAATACCGAGAGGGATTGTAAGAAATTGCAAGAAGAATGGATATTTTGGAAAGGATTTATTTTCCTGATAAGGCAGTGATTGCAGAAAGTGGACTAGATGAGAAGAAGAAAATTCTCATCAAAGAGAATAAGGAAAGGGGAAAAGAGAAAGTGCAGCAAAGAGCACTTGAAAAAGAAGAGAAGAAAGTGTCTATGGAAAAGGCACCCAAAGAGACATTCTGGCCTCTTGATGCATTTGCTACTGATTTGTTTGAAAGTGTGTATGCAGGTATGAAGAAGACTAAGGATAAGCCTTTGGAGGCAAAGGAAGAAAGGGTAAGAAGAGAGCCCGTAGATGAAGATGGAGATAAAAGCGAAAGAGAACAAGTTGCAACAATAGATAAGGGAAGACAATTTGTAGCAGCAGTATAATGCCTGATACCTGAAGATGGAGAGAGAGCTGATAGAGAAAAGAAGAAATCTTGTGAAGAAAAAGAGGTGGCAAGACATGAAGCCAAGGATGTAAGAAAATTGAGACAACAGACTAATGAGGAGGTAAAAGTAAGTTTTGGTAGTGATTTTCTTTGTGTAAGTGAAAAAAGAAATGTAAACCTTCAAGTTAAATATGAGAAGAATAAAATAGTGGATCATGGGTATATAATACCATATTGGCAAAAGAAATCAGTTGTAGATGTGCAATAAAGAGGAGTGGTTTGTACTAACATGTATGATAGCAACATAGCATTAAGGATGGAAGATATGACAGAATCAGAGGAGATTTGAGGATAGGCCCAATGTAGAGGTAGTAAGATATCTATTCAGGAAGAAAAATAATCAAGTAGTGAAACATGAGACAACAATAAGAGAAGATGGTGATAAGAAGACAATGTACAAGTGTTGAAGTTATGAAGAGAAGAACCAGCCCCTAAAACAAGGAGTCAAAGTAAAGGATGAAAAAGAGAGTAAAGATCAAGGGCATGCAACAACCGTAGAGGAGAAAAAACATAGTTTGAGCAAGGTAAATGATCAGTTGTTTAATTTTGAGGATAATATTGAGGCTTTAAATGAAATGTATGAATATGACATGAAAGTGTGGGGGAAAATAGATGAGAAAAGTGAAGGACAAAGTGGAAATGTAGATGAGGGATGTATAATAGACATTGGGGCAGTAGAGAATAAAGAGGAAGAAACTGAGGTAGCTGAGAATAAAGAAGATAAGACTAATGGAAACAAGGAAGAAGGGGCAACAAACAAGGATGTTATAGATGGTTTGAGGACTTCATTTTATGAGTTTTCATTAGGAAGACAAAGGAAGACTAATTATGGAAGCCTGCATGAATATAGGACAACAAAGAAGGGTAAAGAAAAAGAGATAGTAGATGATAATAGAAAGGTTGGTGTAGCAATGCAGGCAGAGGTAAAAAAAAATGTCTTTTATAAGAATGAAGATTTGTATTTCTTTAGAGTTTTAATCAAAGAGAGGTTTGAGCAAAAGTCTAAGATGATGCATAATATTGTGGTTTGTGATAAGAGGAGAGATATTAAAAATGATATGTGGTTGTTTAATTAGGACACAGAAAGGGAAGTATATGGAGTGATGAATGCAGATTTATGGAAGGCTAAGCATGTTTTTATTGGAGTTGATAGACTGATAGAGAGTGTGGAGAAGAGAAAGCTCTATGGGAATTTGCAAAAGATCTCAAGTCAAATGGATGCATTGGTAAAGTGTTATTTTCCTAACTCTATGGTGACTACAGGACATTCAAAGAAAGCCAAGGAAAGAGAGCCTGAAGTAGAGCCAAGTTAGAGTTTAGAAATTTCACATTTTGGTTGTCTTAAGGATTTGAAGAAAGCTGGTGTTCGAAGTGGTTCAGAATTTGAGTATGGAGAAAATCTTGTTCATGTTTTCATTTCTAAAGTAGAGAACTATAGTGAAGAGGAGGAGAAATCTATGGCAATGTCCAATATGAAAGAATATTTTGGAGGAGAGAGTGCAGCCTTGGTAAAAGAGATTACAGCAAGAAGAAAAAATGTTGAATGTTCGATTGAGATTGTAGTAAAAGAACTGGAGGATGTTGAAGAGGAAGGCCTACTGTTGAAGGATAATATTGTTGAAGTAAAGACTTCTGAGGTAACTTTCTTTACATCTTATGAGGATGATATTATATTTTCATTTGAGGTTGATGACTATAAATGTGAGACATAGTTATGGAGATTACAAAGAAACAAGCAGGCCAATATATAAGAAGAAAGTGAAAAGCAAACAACTACAAATGAAGAAACTTGGGAAGAGCAAATACAAGCATAGAACAATTTTGGAAGAGGCACAATAGGAGGTGAGAAACAATTGGAAGAAGCAGAAAAAGAGGTTAATATATGAGCATTCTATTACAGAGCTCATGAGCAGGAGCTCATGAATCTTATTTAGTGAGGGAGTTTGATGCAGGGGCATCTTGCCCTACAATTTTGGTTTTCATCTTTTGTTGTTTTGGTTCTTTTTGTTAGCTTTTCTTTGTATTTTTGTGGTATCTCCTAGTATTCTATCATTATCTGTAAACTCCTATCCCTATGTAAAGTTGAAATTTGATGTGGAACTCCTGTCTCCATATAGTTACTATGGCTTGCTGAGATGAATCAAAGTTTAGTTGGCAGCCTCCTGTCACCTATGCACCAGGAGCCAAATGATAAAGGATTTAAATCTGTCATGATTTATTCTTCCTACTGATGGATGCCATGATAGTGAGGGAAGTCAGAAGGTCGCATGGAGTGAGCATATGCAGAGCAAACAATAGCCAATGAAGGAGTTCATAAGCATTGTGAAACTGCTCGTCAAGAAAATGAAGAGTCTCTGATGGTTTTTATTGACAGTCAGAGAAAATAGTAATGAATTTGAGCATGCAATCATTCAATAACAGGAATATTTGAATCGTCAGTAGCTGGGTAGGAAGACATGCAGGCCGACAGTTACATAAGGGAATGTAGGCTAAAAATAAGAGAGGGAGGAGTAGCCAAGAAAGAGGAGAGAGATCAGCCAAGCGTAGGAGGAGGCTGCATTCTAAGACAACATGGAGGTTGAATGTGTAGAGAGAGGCCGATTGAGTTAGGGAGGAAGGTTACAGAGAAGAAGACCCCACTCATGTGAAGCTGAAATTACAGCAGTGAATGACAATGTGGGTATTTTAGAAGGCTTCTTGTTGTTGGATAAGGAAGGAGGAAAGAAAGAGAAATAGAAGGAGGATGGGAGGTTATGAAGAGAGTATCAATTGTGAAAAAAAAGAAGAAAGCATTTTTGTTTGACTACCCTTAGTAAGGCTGATTGTACATGCCATTAGATAGTTATTGTAATGTTTGAATATGAAATAGTATACTGTGGAATTTGGGGTTTACTTCGGTCTTGTGATTACATTTCTAATATAATCTGTAATTGTATTCCTCCTGTCATTTTTGTATTCAAGCATTGAAATACTTTGAATTCCTATTGATACTTTTGAATGTCTCTTGTTTGAGTTCTTGTAATGTGATTTTTGAACTATGTCTGGTAAGGCAGTCAGGAAAGGAAGCAGGGCATGTGCATGAGTTATTCAGACTTGTGCCATCATTTCCACTAGGAGAGTTTTCTCAAAAGTACTTGGAAACTCAATACTAGGAACACTTTCCCCTTATCCTCAACACTTATGTAAGCTAATACAAACCAATTATCTCAACACAAGCAAGCATCAAAACAAGAGCACAATTGACATCAATGACAACATAGATATGTTGACATCAATGACAACACCAATAAGCACATACTTGCAACAATCTCCCTCTTTGTCATTGCAGCTTTTACCCAACTTTCATCTTTGTAGGCCTCATTTACATTCTTAGGTTCAATCTGTGAAAATAGATAGTAGTTCACTTGTTCCTCTGCAGCTCTTTTCCTTGTCAATACACCTTTTCTTTTATCACCAATAATCTGATCTTCAGAATGATTAATCCTTACATACTTGGGGTTCTTTTCCAGATCTTTTTCTTCTTCATCTTGACTGTCCATTTGTTCAACTTTTTCTTCATTCTTTGTAGTATCAGGTTCATTTGATTCATAGCCTCCTAGATCTAATATTCTTTCCCTATCTTCATCAACTCTCACATTTGTACTCTTAATGATCTTTCTCAATGTCTTATTGTAGCATAGGTAGGCCTTACTCTTAGTGGAGTATGCAAGGAAAATTCCTTCATCACATCTAGAATCAAACTTGCCTAACTCCTCATCTCTTTTGATATAACATTTGCTTCCAAAGACTTTGAAGTATTTCACTGTAGGAATTCTTCCATACCACAATTCATAATGAGTTTTAATACCATTACCTTTGACTTGAACTCTGTTTTGAATGTAGACAACATTATGTATAGCTTCTCTCCAATACACTTCTGGTAGGTTTTCCTCCATCATTGTCCTAACAGCCTCTTGAACTGTCATGTTCTTCCTTTCAACAACTCCATTATGCTATGGAGTTCTATGAGAAGACAACTATTTTTTTATCCCATGTTCTTCATAGAATGCATTAAATTTATTTGATATAAACTCTCCTCCTCTATCAGACCTTAGGCACTTGATCCTTAAATCTAACTCATTCTCAACCATCATCGTGAAAAACTTGAACTTGTCTAGGGCTTCTAATTTATCCTTCAAGAAAGTAACCCAAGTCATTCTTGAATAATCATCAATAAGCAACATAAAATACTTGTCTCCTTGTAGACTTCTTATTCTTGTAGGACCGCACAAATCTGTATGCACTCGCAAGTAATCCAATAGAAAATTGTTCCTTACTCTTGAAATTTGCTCTTGTATGTTTTCCCTTTTAACATTCCTTGCAAATAGTGTTAGTAGGCTTCACAAGCATAGGCAAATCTCTCATAGCTTGCACTAAACTTATCTTCACCAAGTTGTCAAAATTGATATAACACATCCTCCTATGCCACGACCAACTCTCAGCTATATGAGCCAACAAACAACAATCATTAGTTCTTCTCAAATCATAGATATTGCCTCTAGTCTTCTTACCAGTTGCAATCACTGTTCCAAAGCTTTCCATGATCTTGCATGCATTGTCCTTGAAACTCAGATCATACCCTTTATCACACATCTGGCCAACACTTAAAAAGATTATGCTTTAGGCCCTTGACATATAGAACATCATCTGTATTGTGCTTGTCATCAAAAGAAATAGATCCTCTTCCATAGATCTTACCAGCTGCATTATCTCCAAACCTAAACAGTCCTCCATCATACTTTTCCAAACTTACAAACTTACTTTTATCACCGGTCATGTGATGTGAACATCCACTGTCAATAATCCATTCATCCTTATCCTTCTCAACTTGGACAGACAAAGCACTCTCTTCCACTAGTTTTTCTTCTTTCACATAGCTAGTAGGATTAGTAGACATAGGACCTTCTTTAATAACAATAAACAAGCATTCATTTGTACTAGTATTAGCATCATCAGACTCATCATCTATTGCACCATCATCATCAAGACCTCTAACAATATAGCATTTCTTGATAATTCTAGGTTTACTTTTAAACTTCTTCTTATCTCTTTCAATTCTCTCTAGACATCCAGATGCATAGTGACCAATCTTACCACAAGAAAAGCATTTGAATGGGAATTTTCCTTTGAACTTACCAGAACCTTTTTACATTCTATCCACAAAGTTAGCTTCAACCTCATCAAGGTCATCATTAGATTCCACATCATATTTTTGAGCTCTTGAAGTCTTTTATGAAGTGCTAGCTTTGAAAGTAGTCTCAGTCTTCGACAGAGCATCACCAAACTCTCTCATTTCAAAAGTAGTAAGATTACCAAGCAATTGATCCTTTGAAACTTTATGCACAACCATAATTTCTTCAATTGCAGACACCTTGTGACCATAGGATTTAGGTAGTGATCTAAGAATCTTCATGACAACCTCATCCTCATTAACAGTTCCTCCAAGACCTTTGATTCCATTGACAATTTCATCAACTTTCTACATGTAGATTGTTATATTCTCATCTTCACTCATCTTCAGGGCTTCATACCTCGCCTTTAGGTTTTGTAATTTGGCACTTTTTACAGAATCATCTCCTTCTTATAAAATTTTCAACTTGTCCCAGATGTCATAAGCAGTCTCCAAATCCATAACTTTCACCAACTTAGTGTTAGACAGGGAATTTAATAGAGCATCTCTAGCTTTTCCATTTAATTCATACTGTTTGATTTCATCTTCATTTTTTGTACTATTTTGAGAAATAGTGTATTTGGTTTCTACCATTTTCCAAACATTATAACCAAGAGAAATGAGATGACTTTTCATCCATACCTTCCAAAGAGCATAATCTATTCCATCGAACTGTCGTAATTCCTTCCTGTGCGCCATCCTAGATCTACCTCGAGCTATTAAACTCTTTACTGAGGAACCCTCACTTTGATACCAATTGTTGAAAAGGGAAAGACAACTGAGAGGGGGGATGAATCAGTTGTAACCAATATTTCAAAACCATTAAATCAACATCCACTTAAACATTGTTATTGTAATCAATCATGAAAGCGTGAAATCAAAAACTTAACACATTCACACATTTCAACATATGAGACACTATATTTTTATGTGGAAAACCCAATAAGGGAAAAACCATAGTGAGTGTTAGCTCACAATATAATATATAATAACAATACCAAAAATTAGAGGCTCATTGTCTTAGGGCTCACTGCCCAGATTTCTCACTACAAAATATAAGGCTCATTGCCAATGGGGTGGCTCATTGCCAATAGGGTGGCTCATTGCCAGTGGGTGGCTCACTGCCAGATTTGGTGAACTAAGATAGCAACATATACACTATGCCAAAGTTTAGTTCCATTGAAGCACAATAAACATCCTCTGCTCTACTGTACTTTTTCACTTCACACTTATCTTCACATTTTTGCACTTGGATACATTTTCACAACTTTATTACAAGTATTTATACAATTCATCAACCTTGGAATGATCATCAAGGTCGGCATTACAATCATCAACCATTGGAACATTCTCCATGGTTGACAAACACACATACAATAAAATAGGTCTGGACCTAAATAGATTAATGAAAGAGAAAGAATGAATGTGGACCAAACCACACCTTACCTTGGACTCAAACACAATCTTCCATGCTACAACACACTATCACAACCTCTAAAGTATAACCGCAAGTAGTGAGAACAACCAAGTCAGCTAAAACTGGTGTTAACACTAAAACCTTTAAGAACACGCTTCATGCACGATCTGGATTATGCTTTGCAGACCAATCAAAATATAGGAACATGATCTAGAGACATCCACAAGCACATTACAATCACCAAGAACATCTGCACAACCTCCAAACACTTTATCCATAAGATTCTTCAAACTAGAGCACTTGAACTTTACTGTCGGCCACTGTCATAAAAGAAAGATTGCTTGCAGACAACCAAATCATAAACCATTTGAACTGAAGGCACATATCCTCATCACAAAATTAATTCTAGAACCACAAACTATAAGACTTAATTGGGGAGAAATGTGGAGCAGAATACATTCTCCCTATCACCACTAAATGCATAGAAAAATAATTTTTACTTTGGTGAACATAACTTGCTCAAATCTTCACACCGAAGGCTCAAAATTGAAACATAGCAACTATAGACATCCTTCAACATAACTTCCAAACCAAAGATAAAGATATTCAATCTACAAGATATGCGGAGCAAAACACTTTACTGTTCTTCTACAAACCAAGATGCTCTACAACACATTGTTTCCACTAGGAGAGTAAATTTTCTCAAAAGCACTTGGAAACTCAATACTAGGAACACTTTCTCATTATCTTCAACACTTATGTAGGAAAATACAAACCAATTATCTCAACACAAGAAAGCATCAAAACAAGAGCACAGTTGACATCAATGACAACACCAGTAAGCACATACTTGCAACAAGTGGCATGCTTGGATGAATTTAGATCTGAGCTAAGATATGTTGTGGTCTACCTTCATCCCTTTCCATCACGGGAATATTTAGGTCCAGACCTAATTTGAATGTTATGTGTTAAGATGTGATGCCGACCTTGGAGAATGTTCTCAAGGTTGAAGATAGTATAAATAAGTGTCAAGGGATCATGATTGTGAGTGTGCGTGTGATGAATGTGATGGGAATAATAGTGTAGATGAATGTGTGGTGCAGTATAAGATTTCATGTGTTAGACTACTGGATACAGTGAGCAGAAGGTGTCTATAATTCTTGAGTAATGCTGCAGAGATGATGTTGGTGTTGTGGTGGATATTGGTTCCATACTTTGAGCTTCATTTGAACTGTACTCCTTGCATATGTTAGATACAATTATAACAATTCAACTCTGGCAGTGAGCCACCTCTTCTATCTCTTTCTTTTAGGATAGAAAGCCCTTTGGCAGTGAGCCTTTCTTCTAGGTAGTGAGCCCTCTAGTAGTGAGCCTTTTGTAATTCGGTGTTGATACTACTTTATATTGTGAGCTAATCCTCACCTTGGTTTTTCCCTTCTTAGGTATTCCATGTAAATCTCTTGTTCCTGTGTTATGAGTTGTGGTTGTTTGCTTTATGCTTAATTTCATTTACTGTAATTAAATATGTTAAATGATTTAAATGCTTGATATGTAAATGGTTTAAGAGAATATTGATTCACCCCCTCTCAGTATTCTAGGTGTTCAACATCATCCTAAATCTGAATCCAATCATGACTTCATATCCTTTTGATGATGATTTTGTTGGCCAAGTTAAACTCGAAATCCTTGATGAAATCATCAGAAGTAATCTTGCCATAAACCACTCTCACCCATCCATAAACATGCAAGCACATTATGACCATACATTATGCATGATAGAGTATCGACATGTGTTTTGACAGAGTAAGGTGGTGTTGAAGGCTTGTTGGAATGATCTGTATTCCTTCAGATGTAAATTTTTCCCATTGTAGTTTTGTGGACATGTTTATGGATGTGTGTTACATGCTCTCTTGCAGTTTCAAGGTTCTTGGTGGTCTGCAAGCTCATTTTTCAATGACAGTATGTTGCAGTGTGTTCTAGATGACTTGTTCTTAAAGTTCATGGTTGAAGATGTGTAACACAAAATCTTTGATGTGTGAAGGTAAAGGAGTGTTTGGAGATGTTGTATGAGTCCAGTAGACTCATCTAGAAGAGTTTCATGAAGATCTTTCTTATTTCCAGTACCTCACAAGGTTTTCAAGTTGTTGTGGCCATTATGCTTCAAGTTTCATATGTCTTTGCTTAAGGCTGTACCATTTTCAAATGAGTGGAGTGTGCAGATGTAGTTCCTTGTTGTCTGATGCTGTGAAGGATGTTTTGGACCTATTTAAGAAAGTGTTGATGTCTGTAAGGCATGGGTCTTTTGTTTGTGTAGCGTGTAGTCTTGTTTAGGAATTGTCCTCTACACATTTCATGTTGTGTGTAGTCTGGCCGACTGGTAAATGTATTTTTCATATTGTCTCTAGCTGACAAGAAATGTAATCAATGTAATATCATGTATAAATTGTAAATCAAATTGAGTAAGGCAAAGTGTGATTGCAAAGTGATTGATAAGGTTTGCAAGCAAGAAAAAGAGTAGAATAACTAAATTATGATGTGTGACTAAAGGAGAAAGAGTAGATGTGTTAGGGGTAAGTGCAAAAAGATGGGGGGCCAAAAAGGGGTCTTAGGTGGTGTTGTGTGGTTACACAACACGCCCCATTTTGACTTGGCAAAACAGGGACCCAACTTTTCTTTTGGCTTGTGTTGTCTGCTTTCTGGCGGTTTGGTAAAATCAGTCATGTTCATCATCATGTGGAGTCAAGATGAGGTAAGCCCCAATATGAGGTCAGTCTGTCAAAATTCGTATTTTGTATATATGACCACATATTCTGAAAGAGCATTAAAATTCATGCAGGTTTGCTTTTTACATCACCCTGATATTCATCAGGATGTGAGAGTTATGAACAGTCAAAGTCTTGGTCAAACCTGATATTCGCAAAAAGAGGGTCATATTTTATAACCTCAGTTATGCTGTGTGAAGAACATCATCATCATATTTGAAACGTCCCCCCCCCGATAATATCCTGCGGTTCAAATATCTGGACGTCAACGTTAAGTGATAGTAAGTCTTCCCGTCGAACGGTCTTTTGTATAGCGAGCATCATATTTTGAAAGTAACTCGATATTCGTTAATATCATCCTGATGCAAAATATCACCCTTAACAAACATCCTAATGACATCATCTGAATACGATAAACAAAAAAACAAACATCCTGATGACATCATCATCATATTTACATTTCGACAGGATATTTTGTAAACATGATCATGTTCACCCAATGTGGCGATGACGTCATGAGACATTTCCAATACAAAGAACAAATATCATGATGACGTCATCCTGATATTCAAAGAGGAGAATGAGTAAGTTTGAAGGTCATCATCATATTTTGGAATATCACCCGATAGACCGAAATATCCTCCTGATGTGCTAAAGTGTAAACAAAGGTGCGTTGTCACCCGAATTTTTGTCGCGATAACAGTTCCAATGCTGGGGAGGATGATATCGAAACTCAACCCGATATTTGTGAAATGTCATCCTGCTCTCATGATATCATGTCATATGGATATTCCCCCGCTCCCTTTGCCGCCATTGCCATTAAATGCGCGCAGATATGGTAGGTGATTCCCGCCGACCCCAGAAGCCAATGAAATGTCTGGCGAGATCCTGAGTTTTCGCACGAATGATCAAAGATTACGATCTAACTTGTCAGAGTTACCCTAAGTTTACCCTAACTGCGAGGTTAAAAGGTAATTCAACCGCCATTGTTACATTTACCTGCGTTAAAATTGTTTTACAGAGCACTAGCCTTCATATCCGCATAACAGCTACCGTTGCGCGACTGGAGCTCATAGACTGAGGGAGGAAGGTGATCAGCAGCTGAATCAAGAGCGTCTTAGAGATATACTGGTATAAAAAGAAATCGGCATAACCAGGTAAGTGAACTAAAACCCTCATCATGTTGTTTTTAAATAATGTTGAAAGTTCTGGTTATGTATCCATGCAAGTAAGTAATGTAGAATTGATACAATAAGCATGATATTTGCAGTATGTATGCATGCATATCTCGTTGTGAGAAGAAATGTTGTTAATTGCAGGTACCCATGGCTGAAAAACGCTTAGTCAAGTGTCAGGAAGAATTCAACAGGCCTATGTTCTCTTCTCAGAGAGGGGTCCTATTTAAATTTGGGGCAATTACAGACACCCATCAGGGGAGTACCAACCTGGAGGCTTGGTCAGCCAAGCTGAATGATGGGCAGGATAAGAGTCCGGTGCTGGACGCTGTGTTTGTATCAGGTATGTGGAACGCTGCTGGCTTCCCCTACTCCATGGAGTCTTCGGAGCTGGTTATTGAGTGTGCCCGGAATTACAACCCTCAGACGAGGCAGGTGGTGAAGCATGGGAGAATGTATGCAGACCTATCCATCAAAGGTCTATCCCAAACATTTGGACTGCCAATGGGCAGCAAGGTAAAGAGTGTAGACTTGAAGAAGTCTGAAAGAGAATATGAGGCCAACAAGAAGACGGCCAGAAAGAACATGTATGCTTGGCGGGCCGAGAACAGCACATATAATGCAGCGGCCAAGCTCCCTGTGCGCATGTTCAAATTTGATTTTAATGAAGAATATCAGTATGTGATTGCCCTACTGAACAGGGTGACTGGCCAGCCTAATACTGGAGAATTCAGAGATTGGATGTACGACATAATAATGATGTGCCTATATGCAGACATCAAGCCACTGTGGGGCCAAATCATAAGTGATGCTCTGCATGAGCAGCTGCTGAACCTGGGAGGTTCAGATTGTGCCTTCTACATGACCTCCTATATTTTTTATTCCTGTGCTTATAGAGGCACTTTTGATGCCCTGGTCACAGATGGAAAACTGACGGGCACGAATGCAGCATATATATGGGATCATCATCCCCAGCTGCAAAGAACCAAATATATAAAGGACTACAAATTGGTCAATGATGCATTTTCTATGCATCTGGTAAGGACCATGGAAGATGACAGAACTAAAAGACTGAGCATGGAGGCTCAGGAGGCAGTATACAGGCATGGGGCATGGTACATCCAATTTGCCACCTTTTCCTACATCAGGATAGAAGGTTTTGAAGGGCATCCCCTGATGCTGCCAAGGTATCCTACAGATGCAGTAGTTTTAATGGAGTTTATCAGGTAGGGCTCCACCATCATACAGACGTATAAGGATGCCAAGAAGCTGCCACCAATTTTGTTCCCAGTCAGCATCGGCAACTACATGTGCCCTGACTCTGACAATATTAAGAAGGTGATGGTCACTATGAACAAGATGAATTTACTGCCCTTCCCAGTAACAAGACCATATGATCCTTACGGCCGAATACAGAAGATCTTAGGAAAGCCTATTCACCAGAGGCACCTAGAAGATTTTTGGGCTGACTGCGAAGATGAGGCAGAGGCCAGGAGGAGGAGGTATCAGAGGTTAACTCTGAACCAGATTAGAACGTTCGACTGCATCTCCCTCCCTCAGCAGCTGAAAAGTGATGACGGCAGAATCATGGCAGATGAATACGAGCAGAAGAAGATCTACAATGATACCATTTCTGCCCCTGACCTCACCATGTAGGAGGATATGTCCTTGGACCCATTCTTTGCCAGAACCATACACTTGACCCAAGCTTGGGTAGATGCACAGGTAGAGGCATTGAAGAAAAAGGGTGTTGCCATCACAATAGATAGCAAGAAGAAGGGGCAGGACATCCCCACAGATGAATATGATGACTTCTTGCTGGAGAAGCGGAAGACTAAGGGAGAGAGGACCCCTCCACCACAGCAACCTAGCAAAAGGGCCACAAAGGGCAAGAAGGTGGAAAAGGGACCCAAAGGGGTCATAGTTGACAGGGCAGTATTCACAGCGGAGGAGGTAGCCAAATCAGGGTTAGAATCAGATTCTCCTCCAAAGCCCAAGAAAGCCAAGACAGTAGAGGCTGGAACCACAGAGACCCAAGAAGTGGGTCAATCATCCAGACAACCAGGCAAGGATATCCTCATGGAGGAAGAGCCTGAAGAAGAGGAGGAAGCTCCATTGATAATCAGAAGAAAGAGGAGAGCTCCGCAGGTGCTGGTTCCTACCACACCTAAGAAAACAAGAACCTCCATGAGAGGTGAGATGAGTCAACCCCCAGTGCAATTACAAGGGGCGGGTAGTGAAGTGCAGAAGGAACTTCAGCACAATGTTCCACTTCCTACCATTGTCAAGTTCAAAACTAAACTGGCAGAAGAGCAACAAAAGGAAGCATCCCAGGCGCAAGCAGAAAAGCATGTCTCGCTAGACGAGACAATAAAATTGTCTGATGATGAGGTGGTGCAGGATGTAGCTGCACAAGAAATGGAAACACTTGTAGCTGCTGGCATCAGTGTGGCTCCTCACAAGCCTCCAACGGTTCAAACAGTGCTTGGGGAGATGAAACAAGCAGAAGCGGAGCGAGAAAAGAGCCCAGAACCAGAGAAGAGCCCAGAGCAGGTAGCTCAGGACATAGGGCTGGATACATTGATCGCTGAGGTGACAAGTCCTGCAGTGGTAGACTTAACAGAGAAGCAGGATGCAAGTCCTGAACAGCCAGCAGGATCACCTGATAAGGGCCACTTAATAGAAGAGATAGAGATGGCAGAAACAGAAAGCCACGCTCTTGAATCAGGCCAACAAAGCCCACAAGATACATTAGCAGGACCTGCTATAGTAGAGGTTCAAGAAGCAAAGGCTGATGATGAGAAGAATGAAGCGATAAAGGATCCTGCTGATAAGGCACAAGAGGTGGATGCTGCAGGTACAGAACAGATAGCCGCTGTGGAACAGATGCCATCACCTCGGGTAGATCCAGTGATATCAGATACGGTGGACATGCCGCCAGAAATAGAGAAGCAAGAGGAGGATGATCAACCTCCACAGGGGGAAGAACTGGGGACAGGTGAAGAAAGGATGGAGAAAGATCATGATCATCATGATCCACATACAGGTACACCGCCAGGTTCCCCACACGGAGAGGATGCTCCCCCAGAAAAGGAAGTTCCTCAATAGGAGGAGGCACCACAGGATTCGCAGCAAGGTGAGCATCAAGAGCCAGAAAAAGAAAAGTCACCATCTCCACAACGCTTGTTGGTGGAAATGGGAGATAGAGGTGAACAGCATCATGATGTTGAAAAGCATGATCAGGTGACTCCATGGTTAGAAAAGGAGGTAAATGTTGAGGAGGAGCTGGAGATTCAAGAGTTCGATGTCTCCACCCTGTTCGCCGCAGATATAATGAAACCCAGGAGGAAGGCCAGAATGACTTCGGCCATCAAAAGAGATCCGGCGACAGGGAGAAGGACCGCACAAATTGCTGTACCTGCAGTAGAGAAAGAGAAAGGCAAAATCACTGTGGATGAATTCCAGATAAGCGCAGTTGATTTGGGTTTTGCCAATGAAGAGCAGGAAGGTCAGGAGGGAAAGGATATCATTGACTCTCTGATTCAGAAAGTGAAAAGAGAGAAAGAGAAGAATAAGCAACATAAAGAGCACATTGCTCAGTTGCGTGCATATATTGAAGGCTTGACCAACCCTGAAGATACCACAAGCGAAGCTGCAGTCCCATTGACTGCCATTTCTCAGGAAGAAGTGAATAGACTGGACCTCATGAAACATGAGGTTTCCGTAATAAGAAAGTGGGTGTCATCCACATTGGATGATGCCATTGAAATAATGAAAGGTTCTTTGAAAAGGTGGAGCATCCTAAGTGACTCCAAAACTAAGGTGGATAAATTGCAGATGCAGACCGGAAAAAGGTCTTATAAACTGGAGAAAGTCCTCAGCCTGTTGGACGAAATAAGGAAGATAAATCCACAACTGCTTATTAGTAAGCAGGTATTGAATAATAATACCACATTGTTAGTTGATATCTGGTATAAGGATGTGCAGTTTGAATGCGGAGTCCTCAAGAGATGCAATAATAAGCTGAGGGAGATCAGCATGAGGCTACGTGATTTAATGGGCATTGAAGCAGACATGCTAGAAATGCTAGAGGGCAAGGTGGAAGGGAAGATAGAGAATCAAGATGAAGATTCTGCCCTTAAGGCTCTGTGCAGTAACTTCCAGATGGAAGATGATGGTCCGCTCATCCACTTAACAGAAGAATTTATAAATAAGGTGATGAGGATCAAGGTCAAGATGGAGACCTACAATGAGACACTGCAGGACAGAGAAAATAAGTTGGACAACAGCAAGGATAAGTATGAGGCACACAAGCACGCCATTATCAAGGCAAAGACTCAAGATGGCGGAGGAATAGATCAGGTTGTGCAATCATACGAACAGATCCAAAGTAGCATGCAACCCCATATGCAACAGCGTCATCATCCGGATAGCGAAAGTTCAGAAAGCGATACACATGATGATGACCCACATGCATCAGATGAAGAGCATGATGAAGATACATCATGAAGGGGAATATCTTGCATATGCAGTATAGATAGTTGCCAGCTGGCAACTTGTGCCTTTTTGTAAAATTGACAAGTCATGAAGTGATGACCGTTGATTTGTATTGACATATCTGATCCGTGGATCTTTTGTAATGGATTCCTCACCTTATTCTATAAAAGGTGGTGGAATGCCTTGTTATATTCATTCGAAACTTAATTGAAATTTGATTGCTGAAGTATTCAGGACTTATTTCAAAGCTGCTGTATATGTACATGTCTTTTGCATACTTAATGAAAGGGAAGAGTATTTTGATTACAAATCTTCGTAAATCTTGAGTAATCTGTGTCTGAATTCTGGATATGTGCTTTGATTTGCTGCGTCCCTTGGAGTGCTCATCATGTTGCATGCATTGTTTTCATTCATTATCCTCTGAAGTTTGCATCAACTGTATCTAGCTGTGGAATGTCCTGGTGAACATATGGTTTGATTTCTTCTCCTCATGACAGTATCAAGCATGTATGTGGATCAAAAGCTAAAGGTTCAACTTAATTAGAAGCATTTCCTTTAATTTCTTTCAATTTCAGAGCATCTCACTATCACAATTGCAAATAAACTGATAATCTTAAGCAAACAACCCAAAATATGCAGACATCTCGTAGATAATTGCAAATATTTAGCATATTTGAATAAAAAGCATGCACAATTGAAAATCTCATGTAAAGATTGAGGTATTACTACATCTTTCCATCAAATAACTGTATAATTTGACTTCTCTGTAAGGAATTTCTGCAGGAACGTCATGATGATGGCGCAATTTCACGTAAGGCCCCAAAATGGAAACAGCAACTCATATTAACCACTGAGTAATGTCAGTCGATTAAGACCTAATCATCGGAGACTTGGGATCATGAATTCTTTGAATTCACTGTATCTTTCAAGATGAATAAAGGTTAATGTGTACTTTTATTCTATGTTTGTTTGTGACTAACATCATGACCAACATAAATTGGCGCTAGAAGGAGGGCCGAACTGGAACAGACAAGACTGCTTCAGTCATTATTCATTTTATAAAGGCCCCTCGCTCCTATCGCAACATAAATTGGTGCTAGAAGGAGGGCCGAACTGGAAAAGACGCCATTGCTTTAGTCATCATTCATTTTTATGCAGGCCCCAGGCCCCTCGCTCCTAACGCAACATAAATTGGCGCTAGAAGGAGGGCCCGTCCGGAAGATCACGCTCATCATCAATATTTTCAGGTTTGATGACGCATAGAGTAAGGTACCCTCAGATCGTCTGTGAATTTCAGTAAATTACGTAAATATTTACTGTGAAAAGATTGTATATGCACATTCTATGTAAAGATTTCCAGATCTCACATAAATATTGCAAGCTTTACAGTAGATCTCTCTGAATTCGCTAATATCGGCTAAAGATACGTAAATTTGTTCAAACTTTGAGACTTTTAGGCCTTAGGCACTCGAGATCTTGTGTTACGGGTCAGGATATCCCAATATCCTGTCACATTTGCAGTGTCTTCGCAAATATTTCGTAAATATCCAGTCTGATTTGCAATTTGACCGCAAATATCACCTCATCCAGTGAAATCTAACCAATATTTGCAAAGTTTCAGCCAATTTGCCCCCAAATCGAGAAATCCTGGCTTACAGGATAAATACCAGGTCTAGGCCTAGTGAAGTTTTTGAAGAATTGCCTGTTAGAGGTTTCAGACCTAGGACTGTAGACATTCACCATACTGCAGGGTCAAGCGCGTCTAGAGCTTCACCGAGACCTCCTCCTGTGACCCCTGTCGGTTTGCAAATACCTTCTGGTATATCTGCGACACCTCCTGTTCAAACCCAGGGTATACCTTTAGTTCAACCTCAGCCAACTGCACCACCAGTTCAGCCCCCTCAGGCTGCAATGTCTTTCTTTGCAGCGGAGTCACCCTTGACTTTTACTGCATATCATGAGTTACCAAAGAATCCGGACAAACTTTGTCCAAAGTATCATCCTTATCAAGATGCTGATGATCATATCAGGACATTTAAAGAAGCGTACTGCAGAGCCAGAATAGAACATCAGGACGTGGTGTGCAGATTATTTCCTTTTTCCCTAGGGGAAGAGGCTTATAATTGGTTCATCAGTCTTGGCCAGGCTTCTGTCGGTTCGTGGGCTGTCTTAGAGAAAGCCTTTCTTGACAGGTTCAAGGTCCCTATTGATCCATCCATGAATTACCACATGTTTGCCACAATCAAAAGATTTGAGAATGAGCCTATTGCTAATTTCAATGCTAGGTTCCAGAAAATGTTGTCCAAGCTAGTTGCCCCATATGTGGTGGCTGATGCTGCTGCCAAGAGTATCTATTATTCAGCCCTAGATCCATTAACTTCCATGTTCATCAGGAGAACACATCCTGAGATCACTACTTTGATAGGAGCTTTTCAAGAAGCTATCAAGGTAAATCAGCAGTTGATACCTGCTCCTACCCCAAATATAGTATTCCCTACTTTGCTTGGCGTGCAAGCACAATATCCAGCACCATATCCTGCAGCTTATCCTTCACAATATCCTGCACAATATCCTAATGGATCAGTGATACCCCCAGCAGTCATGCCTGCACCTTTGCAAGTACCTCCATTGAGTATTATGCCTCCTCCTAATGGAAATAGCCAATTGCCACAATATCCTGCACATGATCAGACACCTCAGGGTACCAATCTATCCAACAATAACCATGGATCTTCCTTTTTCAAGCCTCAGACTGAAAATGTAGTGGCCAAAGCCCAAGAGGAGAAGGAGGAAATCAAAGAAATTTCTGCTCAACTCAGAAAACTCACCACAGAAGTAACACATTTGAGAAATCAAGGGTTTTATTCGCAGTCAGGTCAGAATAGAAATTATTCCAATGACAGACCAAACTACCCTGACAGAGGATATAACAACAACTTCAACAATAATGGTGGAAACAATAATAATCATCCTAGACAGCCCAGAGTGTGGAACTCCAGGCCAAATAATGGTTCATTACCATCACCCCTAGACAATCAGCCTCCTGGTGAAGCCAAACAGACTACCAGAGTCAATCTTGCTGAAGCAGCCCTTACCAATTGGTGTAGGATTCACAATACAAATGCACATGCAGAATTAGATTGTCCACAATTTAGGATTGCTGCTAGCATCTTTCAGACTGAAGTGTCTAACACTTCTGGAAATCCACCTCAGGTAGAAGGAAATGAGATAGTTCCTTGTGGATATGACTTAGCTTTTGTGCTAGAAACATACACTAATCAGCCTCACCCGAGTTATGATCAGACCTATGAGGAATCTGCCCTAACCTTTGAAACAAACTATGTTTTCCCCTTTGAGGATGAAAATGAACCTGCAAGAGAGCATGAGGAAGTACATGCATACCAGCAGCAATACCCAGGTAAGCACAATTATAACCTGAGAAGTAGTGCCAACAGACCTGCTGGACCATTGACATCATCTCTACCTCCAAACAACTTCAATACACCTCCTGATCCTAAGGCTAGCAATAACCCTGGGTTCCCTAAGGTGAATGCTCAATACTTGTCTCCTCAAAACACAGTAATAAAAGTCGTAAATGCACCTCAGGAGTCTGACAAGTTAGTCGGCTATTTGGCTGATGAAATGAAGAAAATTAAGATCAGCCTGTCCTTATCGGAGTTACTGAAAACTCCTGCCATCAAAAAGGCATTCATGAAGTCACTAGATGATCCTGCTCCTAAAGAGGATAATCATCTTTCAAGTCAATCCAATGGCAAGGAGCATGCTGTTAAAGATAACATTATCAAGCCCAAAGTGTCAGCTACAGTCCAAGCTACTGAAACCTCCCACATGACCTTGTATAGAGATAAAACTGAATCACCTCCGTTTCTCCTCACCATAAGAATGTTCAGCAAGAACTTGCACAACTGTTTAGTTGATTCAGGAGCTTCAACAAATGTTATGCCTTTATCAATATGTAACGCATTAGGACTGCATCCTACTAAATCCTTAAAGAAGGTCACTCAACTAGACAAGACAGAAGTAAGTGTGATAGGAGAACTAACTCACATTCACATGCAGCTAGCATCTGATCCTAGGATACAGTATTACATTGACATTCAGGTAGTGGACATACCTGATACATATGGGATGTTGCTTAGCCGAGATTGGTCTAAAACGCTTAACGGATATATGTCCACAGACTTCAGTCACATGTGGTTACCATGGAAAGGTATACCTAATCAGATCAGGATTGATGCTGAGCCTAGGATGAAACATATGATCACGGAATATAACAAAACAAATGAGATCATGTATGTAAACGTAGAACCTGGAGTTTATCACATCAGGCCGCAAACTGTTAAAATAGAAGAGATCCTGATGCTGGATGTTCATCATCATCATGATGATGATTATCATGAGGACATGCCGAGTATGGAATTTGATAATAATCCAGATAATGAGAATGAAATAGATCGCTTCAGAGATTTTGAGATGCATTTATCTACTCAGGTAAAACGTTGCCAATTATTGAATATACCTGCTAATGACATTTTGATTGATGGATGGTGCAGATTACACGGCAAAGCACACTCAGAAAAGACTTGTGAACCATGCTTAGACATGATGATACTGGAGCAGACGTATAGTGAAGCATCATCATCATATTCCGAGGTGAGTGCTACATCTGATGATGATGATAATACTAATTCTTATTTGTCTCCTGCAGGAACAGAAGAGTCGACAGATCATGATGAAGATCATATCTGGAGAGAAGAAGAGGTCCTGGTGTCGGATCCGATAAATGATACGAGAAAAGAAAAGATCACTCCTGGTAGTGATTGCTTCATGGAATCAGATTATGAGTTGTTTGATGAAGATAAAGGCAGTGACCTGACGAAGTTCGAAGAATTTCTGGTAAAAGAAATAGAAAAGATGACACAACAGCGTAAATCTCCCCAGGAGGTTTTAATTAAAGGTTGGTGTAGGCTGCATGAGGCACTTCACTCAGAAACAACTTGCTCACTATGCTTACATATTTTGAAGAAGCATGTAGCTGTATGTGCTGAACATCATCCTCCTGCTGAGATGGAAGAGAAAACAGAAAAGCCATCAGGCTCACAAAATAAAAGAAAGAAGAAACTTGAGGATGACATCCCCAAGTTAAAGTGGATATCAGGCGGAGCAGCAGCCAGAGCTGCAAAGAAGAAAGAAAGTTCAAGTAAATATCCTGCTGAAGACAAATGTCCTGCTGAAGATAAGCCTTGGATCCTGAGGTTTGATGGATCCAAATCTAAGCAAGGTGCTGGGGTAGGAATTGACCTTATTGATCCATCAGGGAAGTCCTATTTAGTAGCTTACAGATTACAGTTCCCCTGCACCAATAATGTCGCAGAGTATGAAGCTCTGATTCATGGACTGTTGTTTGCTCATAAGAAGAAAGTGAAGATCTTGCATGTCTTTGGAGATTCAGAACTAGTTGTGAGACAAGTAAGAGGAATTTATTCTTGTAATTATAGAAAGCTATCAAATTACAGACATCGTGTGTGGGACCTGATTGAAGACTTTGATGCCTTTAATATCGTTCACGTACCAAGAGAACAGAACCAGAGGGCAGATGCACTTGCCCAGGCCGCCAGTACGTTGGAACCGCTGTCTATATCTGGTCTGAAGAGATTTTTAGTAGAATTGGTGTCAGTACCTTCAGTACCTGACAATGTGACTAATCTCCAGGTGTTTGATGATGATCAGCACATCCTGGACTTCATATCAAACAGAGACATATTTGAAGCTCAGATTATAGATGAGAATGGTATGGAAGATCATGTCTGGGAAGAAGATGAGATATTAGAGTTACCTAGCAACAGAATTCCCAAAGGTATGATTGAATTAGAAAGAGCCTTTGGTCTAGATAATATGCTTAAACATAAAGATCTGCCTAAGGCAGATGGAGGTCAATATTCACAGGTGAATATTGGACAAGCTGATGACAAGAGAAATGTCTTATTGGGTAAGGTTTGTACACCAGATGAGTTAGAAGGAATAACTCAGGCCCTTAAAGATTACATACATGTAATTGCATGGACTTATGATGAGCTAAAGACATATGACACTTCTGTCATAACTCATACTATACCTCTCAAGCCAGATGCAAAACCTTTCAGACAGAAGCAGAGGCCAGTCAATGCTCTGCTTGAGCCAATCATCCTTGAAGAAGTCAAGAAATTGTTAAATGCCCGGATAATATTTCCTGTGAGGCACTCCACTTGGGTGGCGAATCTTGTGCCAGTCAGAAAGAAGAATGGAGACATCAGATTATGTGTAGATTTTAGGAACCTGAACAGAGCATCAGAAAAGGATAATTATCCTTTGCCCTCTTTGGATGAAGTTCTACAAATTGTGAATGGAGCCAAGATGATGTCCTTCTTGGATGGTTTTTCAGGATACAACCAAGTGATGGTTGATAAAATTGACAGATTAAAAACTGCCTTCACCACAAAGTGGGGTATATTTGCATATAGACGTATGCCATTTGGACTTATAAATGCTGGAGCTACATTCCAGCGAGCAATGGACATAGCCTTCAGAGGCTTAATAGGAAAATGTATAGTCATCTACATGGATGACTTGACAGTATTCTCCAAGGAAAGGCGAAGTCATGTTGCTGATCTCAGAAGTGTACTGAAGAAATGTGAAGAATATGGAATATCGTTGAATCCTAAGAAGTGCATATTTGGAGTCACAACAGGAAAATTACTAGGCCACCTGATCACAGAAGATGGAATTATCATTGATCCTGACAGGGTGGAATCTATTATGAAGTTACAACTTCCAGGAAGCAAAAAGGAACTTAAATCTTATTTTGGTAAGATAAATTTTGTGAGGAAGTTCATCACCGGCTTTGCTGAGATTTTCAGACCACTGAATGCCATGTTGAAAAAAGATGCACAAATTGAGTGGACACCAGAAGCCAAGGCTGCCTTTGAAGATATAAAGAAAGCCATTTCAGATGCTCCTGTCCTGATTAGTCCAGATTATACAAGAGATTTCTACATCTACTCATTTGCCTCAGAACATACTTCTGCAGCAGTGTTAACTCAAAGAAATGAAGAGAAAGAAGAGAAACCAATTGCTTTCATGAGCTGTCCTTTCAGAGATGCTGAATTGAGATATGTAGATGTTGAAAGACATGCACTTGCATTAGTCACAGCAGTAAAAAAGTTTAGACATTATATACTGAGAAGCAAAGTGATTGCTGTGGTACCAGATGCAGCGGTGAAGATGCTGCTGATGCAGAGTGAACCTGGTGAAAAAAGAGCCAAATGGATTACTGTATTACAAGAATATGACATGGAGATCACACCAATGAAGCTGGTAAGAGGACAAGCTCTGAGCCAGATGATATCTGAAACTGATCCAAACATCATCAGTCAGCAGTATGTGATCAATGAGAAAGACAATAGGGAATGGTATTCAGACATCAAGCACATCCTGATCACCGGAAGATGTCCTTCAAGAATGCAAGCCTCACAGAGAAGAGCCTTAAAGATAAGATCCCAGAAGTATATGATAAAGGGAGGAACCTTGTTTAAGAAGAATTATGAGGGAATATACCTGAGATGCTTAGAGAAACCAGAAGCAAATAAAGTTTTAACAGAGTTACATGACAAGTTTGGTACTGCACACAGATCAGCATTGGCCACAACACATGCAATCCTCAGAGCAGGATATTACTGGCCTAGAATTTTTAAGGACACGGCTGATCATGTTAAATGTTGTCATGTTTGCCAGGTTGCTGCCAACAGAGAAAAATATGCTGCACAACCGTTGCAGCCAGTGATGGAAGAGCACCCATTTGCACAGTGGGGCATGGATTTCATAGGACCGATCAATCCTCCATCTTCCTCAGGCCATAGGTATGTCCTAACGATTACTGATTATTGTACCAGATGGACTGAGGCTATCAGCAGCAAAACTTGTACTGCGGATGATGTCATTAAATTTTTGGAAAGCAACATTGTCACCAAGTATGGAATTCCTTATGCATTGGTAAGTGATAATGGTTCTGCCTTCATTTCCACCAAATTGTCAAGTTGGGCTTTTGATCATGGGATCATACTTAAGTTCTCATCCAACTACTATCCCCAGGGAAATGGATTAGCAGAATCCACCAACAAGAATTTACTGAGTATAATAAGAAAATTGATAGAGAAAAATCCCAGGGAATGGAACTCATTTCTAAAATATGCCTTATGGGTAGACAGAACTAGAATGAAAACCGCATTAGGAAACTCATCCTTCCAACTAGTATATGGGGTAGATCCTATCCTCCCTGTAAACTTGAAAATTCCTACTCTGCAGTTTGCCCAAGAGTATCTAGGCGTAGATAATAAACAGGAAGTCAGGTTGCTTCAGTTGATGCACCTGGAAGAAAAGCGAAGTCAAGCGATTAACCGATTTGCAAAACATCAGGCTGTTGTCAAACACTGGTTTGACAAGAGAGCCAGAATTAAAGATTTCAGGATATCCGATTTAGTCCTGATGTGGGATAAGGCCCATGAAAAGAAAGGTGATCATGGTAATTTTGATAGATTATGGATAGGTCCCTTTCAGATTTCTAAAATTTTAGGAGATAGCACTTATAGGCTTAAGAACCTGACAGGTGAGGATGTCCCATTGCCAGTCAATGGACAATTCCTCAAACATTATTTCCAGGCCTGAATGACTTCATGACAGTCATATGTATCATATTGTATATTTGTATAGTTGTTTGTACAGTTTGTTTGTTGTATGTTGTTGTTGTTTTGTTGGTTGGGACCGTGTTTTGGTAAGTCAGGATGATGCACTTCATCACCCTAAGAAAATAATTAAATTGTTGGGATTCAAGTGATGTAATCACATTTAAATATAGGTTATAATTCATTCTAGGAAGTATTCATGATCAGGTTTGTGATATCTGTTCATCAGGGTGCTTTTTCTTGGTCAAAGCGAATCCATCACAATGAAACACCTAACAGCCTTGGGTTTGTTGAACACACTAGTATAGGTGTTAAGTGAAAAATCTAAAGGGACTCCCTTGCTACCAATACAATCTCCAACCTAAAGCTGCAAGTGACTATACCTTGTACAAATGAGCTGACATGATGATATCAAATATAAATATGAAAGAGAAAATCAGAAAAAAAATAAAATTAGGCCATCTAAGTAACTCTACCGGGGCTATAGACGCCTACTGGCAGTGGGGCTCTACTTAGGGAGATTGTATAGATAACCTTGCCGGGGCTATAGACGCCTGCTGGCAGCAAGGCTCTATCCAGGTTGGCTATGAGGGATGATCCCCAACTATGTAGTTTAACACCAGTTACTTATGTTTTCAACTTACTTTCAAGATGAGGATAATTAATCATATGCACACACCTGATCCTTTGTTAGCTTTATCACCATGATGAAATTTTATCATTCAGAGGATTATGATGCTTACACTTAGACAGAATTAGAACACTATAGATGAATGTGATCACATCACTTGAATCATTGGAATTTGTTTATTTTCTTTGGTGGCAAGTTGTTGTGTGGTTACACAACACGCCCCATTTTGACTTGGCAAAACAGGGACCCAACTTTTCTTTTGGCTTGTGTTGTCTGCTTTCTGGTGGTTTGGTAAAATCAGTCATGTTCATCATCATGTGGAGTCAAGATGAGGTAAGCCCCAATATGAGGTCAGTCTGTCAAAATTCGTATTTCGTATATATGACCACATATTCTGAAAGAGCATTAAAATTCATGCAGGTTTGCTTTTTACATCACCCTGATATTCATCAGGATGTGAGAGTTATGAACAGTCAAAGTCTTGGTCAAACCTGATATTCGCAAAAAGAGGGTCATATTTTATAACCTCAGTTATGCTGTGTGAAGAACATCATCATCATATTTGAAACGTCCCCCCCCGATAATATCCTGCGGTTCAAATATCTGGACGTCAACGTTAAGTGATAGTAAGTCTTCCCGTCGAACGGTCTTTTGTATAGCGAGCATCATATTTTGAAAGTAACCCGATATTCGTTAATATCATCCTGATGCAAAATATCACCCTTAACAAACATCCTGATGACATCATCTGAATACGATAAACAAAAAAAACAAACATCCTGATGACATCATCATCATATTTACATTTCGACAGGATATTTTGTAAACATGATCATGTTCACCCAATGTGGCGATGACGTCATGAGACATTTCCAATACAAAGAACAAATATCATGATGACATCATCCCGATATTCAAAGAGGAGAATGAGTAAGTTTGAAGGTCATCATCATATTTTGGAATATCACCCGATAGACCGAAATATCCTCCTGATGTGCTAAAGTGTAAACAAAGGTGCGTTGTCACCCGAATTTTTGTTGCGATAACAGTTCCAATGCTGGGGAGGATGATATCGAAACTCAACCCGATATTTGTGAAATGTCATCCTGCTCTCATGATATCATGTCATATGGATATTCCCCCGCTCCCTTTGCCGCCATTGCCATTAAATGCGCGCAGATATGGTAGGTGATTCCCGCCGACCCCGGAACCCAATGAAACGTCTGGCGAGATCCTGAGTTTTCGCACGAATGATCAAAGATTACGATCTAACTTATCAGAGTTACCCTAAGTTTACCCTAACTGCGAGGTTAAAAGGTAATTCAACCGCCATTGTTACATTTACCTGCGTTAAAATTGTTTTACAGAGCACTAGCCTTCATATCCGCATAACAGCTACCGTTGCGCAACTGGAGCTCATAGACTGAGGGAGGAAGGTGATCAGCAGCTGAATCAAGAGCGTCTTAGAGATATACTGGTATAAAAAGAAATCGGCATAACCAGGTAAGTGAACTGAAACCCTCATCATGTTGTTTTTAAATAATGTTGAAAGTTCTGGTTATGTATCCATGCAAGTAAGTAATGTAGAATTGATACAATAAGCATGATATTTGCAGTATGTATGCATGCATATCCCGTTGTGAGAAGAAATGTTGTTAATTGCAGGTACCCATGGCTGAAAAATGCTTAGTCAAGTGTCAGGAAGAATTCAGCAGGCCTATGTTCTCTTCTCAGAGAGGGGTCCTGTTTAAATTTGGGGCAATTACAGACACCCATCAGGGGAGTACCAACCTGGAGGCTTGGTCAGCCAAGCTGAATGATGGGAAGGATAAGAGTCCGGTGCTGGACGCTGTGTTTGTATCAGGTATGTGGAACCCTGCTGGCTTCCCCTACTCCATGGAGTCTCCGGAGCTGGTTATTGAGTGCGCCCGGAATTACAACCCTCAGACGAGGCAGGTGGTGAAGCATGGGAGAATGTATGCAGACCTATCCATCAAAGGTCTATCCCAAACATTTGGACTGCCAATGGGCAGCAAGGTAAAGAGTGTAGACTTGAAGAAGTCTGAAAGAGAATATGAGGCCAACAAGAAGACGGCTAGAAAGAACATGTATGCTTGGCGGGCCGAGAACAGCACATATAATGCAGCGGCCAAGCTCCCTGTGCGCATGTTCAAATTTGATTTTAATGAAGAATATCAATATGTGATTGCCCTACTGAACAGGGTGACTGGCCAGCCTGATACTGGAGAATTCAGAGACTGGATGTACGGCATAATAATGATGTGCCTATATGCAGACATCAAGCCACTGTGGGGCCAAATCATAAGTGATGCTCTGCATGAGCAGCTGCTGAACCTGGGAGGTTCAGATTGTGCCTTCTACATGACCTCCTATATTGTTTATTCCTGTGCTTATAGAGGCACTTTTGATGCCCTGGTCACAGATGGAAAACTGACGGGCACGAATGCAGCATATATATGGGATCATCATCCCCAGCTACAAAGAACCAAATATATCAAGGACTACAAACTGGTCAATGATGCATTTTCTATGCATCTGGTAAGGACCATGGAAGATGACAGAACTAAAAGACTGAGCATGGAGGCTCAGGAGGCAGTATACAGGCATGGGGCATGGTACATCCAATTTGCCACCTTTTCCTACATCAGGATAGAAGGTTTTGAAGGGCATCCCCTGATGCTGCCAAGGTATCCTACAGATGCAGTAGTTTTAATGGAGTTTATTAGGCAGGGCTCCACCATCATACAGACGTATAAGGATGCCAAGAAGCTGCCACCAATTTTGTTCCCAGTCAGCATCGGCAACTACATGTGCCCTGACTCTGACAATATTAAGAAGGTGATGGTCACTATGAACAAGATGAATTTACTGCCCTTCCCAGTAACAAGACCATATGATCCTTACGGCCGAATGCAGAAGATCCTAGGAAAGCCTATTCACCAGAGGCCCCTAGAAGATTTTTGGGCTGACTGCGAAGATGAGGCAGAGGCCAGGAGGAGGAGGTATCAGAGGTTAACTCTGAACCAGATTAGAACGTTCGACTACATCTCCCTCCCTCAGCAGCTGAAAAGTGATGACGGCAGGATCATGGCAGATGAATACGAGCAGAAGAAGATCTACAATGATACCATTTCTGCCCCTGACCTCACCATGCAGGAGGATATGTCCTTGGACCCATTCTTTGCCAGAACCATACACTTGACCCAAGCTTGGGTAGATGCACAGGTAGAGGCATTGAAGAAAAAGGGTGTTGCCATCACAATAGATAGCAAGAAGAAGGGGCAGGACATCCCCACAGATGAATATGATGACTTCCTGCTGGAGAAGCGGAAGAATAAGGGAGAGAGGACCCCTCCACCACAGCAACCTAGCAAAAGGGCCACAAAGGGAAAGAAGGTGGAAAAGGGACCCAAAGGGGTCATAGTTGACAGGGCAGTATTCACAGCGGAGGAGGTAGCCAAATCAGGGTCAGAATCAGATTCTCCTCCAAAGCCCAAGAAAGCCAAGACAGCAGAGGCTGGAACCACAGAGACCCAAGAAGTGGGTCAATCATCCAGACAACCACGCAAGGATATCCTCATGGAGGAAGAGCCTGAAGAAGAGGAGGAAGCTCCATTGATAATCAGAAGAAAGAGGAGAGCTCCGCAGGTGCTGGTTCCTACCACACCTAAGAAAACAAGAACCTCCATGAGAGGTGAGATGAGTCAACGCCCAGTGCAATTACAAGGGGCGGGTAGTGAAGTGCAGAAGGAACTTCAGCACAATGTTCCACTTCCTACCATTGTCAAGTTCAAAACTAAACTGGCAGAAGAGCAACAAAAGGAAGCATCCCAGGCACAAGCAGAAAAGCATGTCTCACTAGACGAGACAATAAACTTGTCTGATGATGAGGTGGTGCAGGATGTAGCTGCACAAGAAATGGAAACACTTGCAGCTGCTGGCATCAGTGTGGCTCCTCACAAGCCTCCAACAGTTCAAACAGTGCTTGAGGAGATGAAACAAGCAGAAGCAGAGCGAGAAAAGAGCCCAGAACCAGAGAAGAGCCCAGAGCAGGTAGCTCAGGACATAGGGCTGGATACATTGATCGCTGAGGTGACAAGTCCTGCAGTGGTAGACTTAACAGAGAAGCAGGATGCAAGTCCTGAACAGCCAGCAGAATCACCTGATAAGGGCCACTTAATAGAAGAGATAGAGATGGCAGAAACAGAAAGCCACGCTCTTGAATCAGGCCAACAAAGCCCACAAGATACATTAGCAGGACCTGTTATAGTAGAGGTCCAAGAAGCAAAGGCTGATGATGAGAAGAATGAAGCGATAAAGGATCCTGTTGATAAGGCACAAGAGGTGGATGCTGCAGGTACAGAACAGATAGCCGCTGCAGAACAGATGCCATCACCTCGGGTAGATCCAGTGATATCAGATACGGTGGACATGCCGCCAGAAATAGAGAAGCAAGAGGAGGATGATCAAGCTCCACAGGGGGAAGAACTGGGGACAGGTGAAGAAAGGATGGAGAAAGATCATGATAATCATGATCCACATACAGGTACACCGCCAGGTTCCCCACACGGAGAGGATGTTCCCCCAGAAAAGGAAGTTCCTCAACAGGAGGAGGCACCACAGGATTCGCAGCAAGGTGAGCATCAAGAGCCAGAAAAAGAAAAGTCACCATCTCCACAACGCTTGTTGGTGGAAACGGGAGATAGAGGTGAACAGCATCATGATGTTGAAAAGCATGATCAGGTGCCTCCATGGTTAGAAAAGGAGGTAAATGTTGAGGAGGAGCTGGAGATTCAAGAGTTCGATGTCTCCACCCTGTTCGCCGCAGATATAATGAAACCCAGGAGGAAGGCCAGAATGACTTTGGCCATCAAAAGAGATCCGGCGATAGGGAGAAGGACCGCACAAATTGCTGTACCTGTAGTAGAGAAAGAGAAAGGCAAAATCACTGTGGATGAATTCCAGATAAGCGCAGTTGATTTGGGTTTTGCCAATGAAGAGCAGGAAGGTTAGGAGGGAAAGGATATCATTGACTCTCTGATTCAGAAAGTGAAAAGAGAGAAAGAGAAGAATAAGCAACATAAAGAGCACATTGCTCAGTTGCGTGCATATATTGAAGGCTTGACCAACCCTGAAGATACCACAAGAGAAGCTGCAGTCCCATTGACTGCCATTTCTCAGGAAGAAGTGAATAGACTGGACCTCATGAAACATGAGGTTTCTGTAATAAGAAAGTGGGTGTCATCCACATTGGATGATGCCATTGAAATAATGAAAGGTTCTTTGAAAAGATGGAGCATCCTAAGTGACTCCAAAACTAAGGTGGATAAATTGCAGATGCAGACCGGAAAAAGGTCTTATAAACTGGAGAAAGTCCTCAGCCTGTTGGACAAAATAAGGAAGATAAATCCACAACTGCTTATCAGTAAGCAGGTATTGAATAATAATACCGCATTGTTAGTGGATATCTGGTATAAGGATGTGCAGTTTGAATGCGGAGTCCTCAAGAGATGCAATAATAAGCTGAGGGAGATCAGTATGAGGCTACGTGATTTAATGGGCATTAAAGCAGACATGCTAGAAACGCTAGAGGGCAAGGTGGAAGGGAAGATAGAGAATCAAGATGAAGATTCTGCCCTTAAGGCTCTGCACAGTAACTTCCAGATGGAAGATGATGGTCCGCTCATCCACTTAACAGAAGAATTTATAAATAAGGTGATGAGGATCAAGGTCAAGATGGAGACCTACAATGAGACACTGCAGGACAGAGAAAATAAGTTGGACAACAGCAAGGATAAGTATGAGGCACACAAGCACGCCATTATCAAGGCAAAGACTCAAGATGGCGGAGGAATAGATCAGGTTGTGCAGTCATACGAACAGATCCAAAGCAGCATGCAACCCCATATGCAACAGCGTCATCATCCGGATAGCGAAAGTTCAGAAAGTGATACACATGATGATGACCCGCATGCTTCAGATGAAGAGCATGATGAAGATACATCATGAAGGGGAATATCTTGCAATTGCAATATAGATAGTTGCCAGCTGGCAACTTGTGCCTTTTTGTAAAATTGACAAGTCATGAAGTGATGACCGTTGATTTGTATTGACATATCTGATCCGTGGATCTTTTGTAATGGATTCCTCACCTTATTCTATAAAAGGTGGTGGAATGCCTTGTTATATTCATTCGAAACTTAATTGAAATTTGATTGCTGAAGTATTCAGGACTTATTTCAAAGCTGCTGTATATGTACATGTCTTTTGCATACTTAATGAAAGGGAAGAGTATTTTGATTACAAATCTTCGTAAATCTTGAGTAATCTGTGTCTGAATTCTGGATATGTGCTTTGATTTGCTGCGTCCCTTGGAGTGCTCATCATGTTGCATGTATTGTTTTCATTCATTATCCTCTGAAGTTTGCATCAACTGTATCTAGCTGTGGAATGTCCTGGTGAACATATGGTTTGATTTCTTCTCCTCATGACAATATCAAGCATGTATGTGGATCAAAAGCTAAAGGTTCAACTTAATTAGAAGCATTTCCTTTAATTTCTTTCAATTTCAGAGCATCTCACTATCACAATTGCAAATAAACTGATAATCTTAAGCAAACAACCCAAAATATGCAGACATCTTGTAGATAATTGCAAATATTTAGCATATTTGAATAAAAAGCATGCACAATTGAAAATCTCATGCAAAGATCGAGGTATTACTACATCTTTCCATCAAATAACTGTATAATTTGACTTCTCTGTAAGGAATTTCTGCAGGAACGTCATGATGATGGCGCAATTTCACGTAAGGCCCCAAAATGGAAACAGCAACTCACATTAACCACTGAGTAACGTCAGTCGATTAAGACCTAATCACCAGAGACTTGGGATCATGAATTCTTTGAATTCACTGTATCTTTCAAGATGAATAAAGGTTAATGTGTACTTTTATTCTATGTTTGTTTGTGACTAACATCATGACCAACAGGTGGCCACTTTTTTTCTGAAATTAGGTAATGCTGGCCTTGGATGAGAAATTGAGCATAGTTACACTCAAAATTTGGAGATGCAATGTAATGTTCTGTTTTCCAGCTTGATCTTTTACAGTTGACCGTTGGCCTATTCCGGAGACCCGTAGGTTACTCGGAGGTTGAAATTGGGGTTTCATGTTTTGCTGGTTACTTTTGTTCATGGAATGTGGTTTGGTTGGTGGTTTCTTTCTGGGTTTTCAGAGAGCTTTGCAGGGATGTGCTTTTCTCGACATTCAGGAATTTACTATTTTTAGTAAGTTCAGGATTGGCACTGGAACGAGATTTTGAGAGTGGGGTTGGATTCGTCTTGTCACGACCTTTCCAACGAGCTATAGATCATTGGTTTCTGACATCATCTTGGCCTCCGTTTTAAAGTCCGTAAATTAAACTTTATCATTTAATATTGGACCTTGGTGCCTAGGCTCAACGACTTAATGTTGAGGTTGAAAAAGAATTGAAGAGGATTATATTATTTTCCCTCTCATGTTTTATCCCATATGCAAGAGGATTTTAGAGACTCCCAGTTGGAAAAGTATAAAAGGAGGAAGAGTGCTCTCATTTCGGCATCTGAAATCTTGATAATGTTATGCTACCGTAATGGTTCTGGGACTGCTTCAAGGAATGAATGCCTCCTAGCCTGGGCTCACTTCATGCTTGAGAGATAGCACCTAGGGAATGGTTTGTTGATAGTAGTGATTTTTGTAGTGAGGTTTGCATTACAGCTTGAGTTTTGTTTGTAGTTCAGTTATTTGCATTTTATGTCATTTCTGGAGTTGCTGATAACAGGGCTGAATCTGTAGTTTCATTCATAAATCTGAAAATAAAAATACATTTGTTCTAGGTATTTCATATTTTCCTTTGTCTATGCTGGGCGCCCCATTGTGCCAATTTGCAGATTTTATTATGAAGAATCTGATTTTTCTAGAAAGAAATCACCCATCTTGCCAGGCCACCCTTTTTGGAGTGCATTAGAAAGTGTGCTAAATAAATACTTAGGTTTAAGAGTGGTCTCTGGTGTGTAGTTTGGTCGCCATTGTCATAGAAGTGCATTGCATCAGATTTGAGGTCATTTGGTTGAGAAATGAGTGAGGTGTGAGCATTTTTGTAGGGTTTTATGTTGCTGGTTTGGTCTTTTCAAGTTCTTGATCCGTCATTTCAGTTTGCTAACTTCTATCATTTGAGTTGGGTTGGAAGTCTCTAATTATTGTAAGCTAAACAGTAGTACTATCAGCACTTCATACTTCTTCTCATGTTTGCTTTATAATACCTTGCATCTCCGTCATATGGTAGCTCCAATTCCACTTCGGGTTGGAAAACACATTCTTGACATCGAGTTATTTCAGCATAATAGTGGTAGGGATCCTCTAACCACATGCTCGTCGACATCCGACGCATTCTTGGTTAGAGTTCTTTGTATCAGCATTGCATCAAGACCCTCTAACCATATGCTCGTCATCATCAGGCGCATTCTTGGTTAGAGTTCCTTTATCAGCATTGCATAGAGACCCTCTGACCATATGCTCGTCACCATCAGGCGCATTCTTGGTTAGAGTTCCTTTTCAGCATTGCATAGAGATCCTCTGACCATATGATCATGCCATCCTGGTGTACATTCTTGGTTAGAGTTGAATTCCGCATCGTTTTGGTTTAAGTGCTAACTTCAACGATTGTGTATTGCTTTGCTTATTGTAATTGGAAAAGTGAAAAAATTGGCTTGGTATATTTTAGTGGTATTAGAGCCACGCATCCTACCATCCTATGAAAACAAACCTTCTATGAGTGACAGAGAACAGAGGTACTTAGCAAGAGAATACAAGAAGGCTACCAGTCAGTTTCATTGGCATCAGGCCCTAGAAGGTCAGACAGCTTCAGAGGTATTAAGAGCCAATTGTGAGTCTTCTCTTGAAGGAGAAATGGGGGATAATGAGAGGACGTCGGGAGGTAACAGAGATGATAGTGGGAAAGGAAGAGAAAGATCATTAAGTCTGGCAAAGAGGTTCAAGAGGAAGATGGATACCTTAATGGATATGATATCTCTCATGATGGGGAGAATGGGTCAGAACTAACCTCCACTAAACAATTCAAGACATAGTGGAGAACACAGTGCCACCAACCAGCATAATGGACATACTACTCAGCCTGCTTCAAATAGCACATACATTTCCTCCAGGCCATTCAAACCCACTTTCTTGGCACCAGTAAAACCTCATCTTGATCTAGAAGAAAATGTGTCCTTTGTTGAACAGTTGAGACTCAGCCGCGCTGAGTATGATTCTCTACTTGATGAAATTAAGGCAGATATGTCTTATAATGATTTTATGGATCATAAAAGGAAGGATAGAGGACAAGGAAGACATTATGAACAAAGGAGGACAATAGTTCATGGGGATTTGCATCAAGCTATCAACAAGGTTATGCTTCCACATTTTGATGGGAGTGACAATAGTTCAACCAGAGCCTGGATACAGAAGTTAGACAACTATCTAGCTCTCAGACCCATGGAGGAGGAGAAGGCAATTAAGTTTGCTATGCTACACTTGGATGGGGTGGCGCACGAGTGGTGGTACCATGGTCTAGTCACCTTGGGTCATCGGTCTATCACTACCTATGATGAGTTTACCAATAAGCTCATAGAGATATTTGAGAAAAAAGATCGAGAAGTGCATTTCAGAGAATTGGCACAACTTAAGCAATATGGTATAGTTGATGCCTACATAGCTGAGTTTCAAAGGCTTTTAGTCATCGTCACAGGAGTCACTGAGAGGCGCTTGGTGATCCTATTCAGTGAAGGGTTGACGGAGCCACTCAAGGGTTGGATTAAAGCTTTTGATCCACCCTCTCTACAAGAGGCAATGAAGAAAGCAAGAAACATGGATTGGGCTGCTCCTAAAGCAAAGTTTCAACCCAAGCCATCATTTCACAAAAGAGATAAAGGAAAAAGACCTCAGCATAAGGAGTTCAAATAGCATCAACCTCATGTCACAAGGTTGGATCCTGAGACACTTAATGAACTCAGAAGAAAAGGGTTATGTTTTCGATGTAGAGAAAAATGGTCCCAAGATCATGTTTGCCCAAAAGTAGGCAAATTTCATCAAATTGAATATTATTCAGCTGAAGAAAGTAATTCTGATTTGTCAGACTAGCAGTCTGATTCTGAAGACAGTGAAGTGGAAAAAGTCCCAGAGGAATCCAAAGATGAAAAGGGAAGTGGAGGCACTTTGGCTCAACTTTCAAGCTTTCAAAGGAATGAATCCTTCAAAGTTCAAGGGATGATTAAGGGGCAACGCATAGTTGCTTTGATTGACACTGGAGCAATGCATAACTTCATTGATGAAGTTGTGGTGGCAAAGAAGGGGCTGCAAACAGAAGAGTTTGAGGGATTCAAGGTTATGGTTGCTGATGGTTTTCACATCACCTACACCAAGAAGATCTCAAACATGACCATGCAAGTGGGAAACTATGAGGTCAAGGACAACTTCTATGTAGTCAAAATTGGAGATACGGATGCCGTCCTAGGCATTCAATGGCTGCGTTCACTCGGGGAGATCACTCTAAATCTGCAAACCATGGAGCTCAAGTTTCAATCCGAAGGGAAGAATGTAGTGAGAAGAGAAATGTCCAATGGTGGTCCTCGGATTGTGTCATTCAAGAGGATGGCGAGGTTGATTCGTCATGATCAAGTTGAGTGGGCTGCAAAGTGTATGATTCTTTCTGCTAGCCTGATTGAAACAAAGAGAGACTACCCTCCTGATATTCAGTCTTTACTCAGAAAGAAGAGCAAGGTGTTTGCTGATTTACCTCCTGGACCACCTCCTGATTGAGGTTCAGGGCATGTCATAGAGCTCAAGGAAGGAGCTAAACTAGTTATTACAACTCCTTATCAGTATCCTAAGAAGCAAAAGGACGAGATTGAGAAAAACATTCGGGAACTCTTGGAGATGGGCTTCATTCGTCCAAGCAAGAGCACCTTTGCTTCGGCAGTTGTCCTGGTGAAGAAGAAGGATGGTACCATCCACATGTGTGTGGACTATCGTGCTTTGAATCAAAGCACCATCAAAAATTGATATCCCATCCCAAGGATAGATGAGCTCATTGATGAGCTACATGGAGCCAAGTTCTTTTCAAAGATCGATTTGAGATCGGGTTATTACCAGATTCGGATGAGAGGATCCGATGTTGAGAAGATAGCATTTAGATGTCACTATGGCCACTTCGAGTTTCTAGTCATGCCATTTGGGTTGACTAATGCTCCTGCTACCTTCCAGTCATGTATGAACAAAATCTTTCAGAAGCAATTGAGGAAGTTTGTATTGATATTTTTTGATGACATCTTGATCTACAGCAAGACATGGGAAGAACATCTCAAGCACTTGGAGGAAGGGCTTAGCATCCTGGAATTAGAGAGTTTGTTTGCCAAAGAATCCAAATGTGAATTTGGAATGAAGGAGTTACTTTACCTTAGCCATATAATCAGTGCTGAAGGAGTGAAGGTTGATCTTGAAAAGATCAAGGCAATTGTTGATTGGCCACCTCCTGAGAATTTGACTCATCTGAAAGGATTTTTGGGTCTTTGTGGATTCTACAGAAGATTTGTGAAGGGCTACTCTCAGAATGCTGCTCCTCTTACTAACCTCACGAAAAAGGGTGTCTTTTGTTGGTCAGAAAAGGCTCAAACTACTTTTGATAAATTTAAGGGGATCATGAGCTCTTGTCCGGTGTTAGCTATCCCAGACTTCTCCAAGCCATTCAAGCTACAGTGTGATGCATCTGGTGAAGGAGTTGGGGTTGTTTTGATGCAAGACAAACATCCCATTTTGTTTGAAAGTAGAAAATTAAGAGGTGTTGAAAGGACCTACTCCATCTACGACAAGGAGATGCTTGCCATTATGCATGCATTAGCTAAGTTCAGACAGTACTTGGTGGGAAGCAAGTTTGTGGTCAAGACTGATCACAATAGCCTCAAGCACTTCATGCATCAAAGAGATTTGAATGAGAGGCAACAAAAGTGGGTGAGTAAGCTTCAAGCTTACGATTTTGACATCGAATATGTCAAAGGGAAAAACAATATTGTGGCTGATGCTCTATCTAGGAGACCTCATTTAAGCTCATTGTGTGAGCTTACAGCTAATTGGAGGGACATGTTGCTTGCTGATTATGCCAAAAATCAGTTTGCAACCAGCATCATTGAGGGTACTTTTCTTGACGAAAGGTACAAAGTGGTCGAAGGGCTGATACACTACAAGGGTAGAATCTTTGTGGTGGCTGATTCTAAGCTCAAAAAGAAGATTCTGTTGACCTTTCATGACATTCCACTTGCTGGTAATCAAGGGTTCTTCAAGACATATAGGCAAATCAGGGAAAGATTTTCTTGGAAGGGGCTGAAAGGGGAGGTTCAACGATACATTCAGGAGTGTCCCACTTGTCAGATGAACAAAAATGAGCATACTTTACCAGCTGGTCTTCTGCAACCTCTTCCCATTCCCAATCAAAAATGGGAAAGCATATCAATGGACTTCATCACAGGGTTGCCCAAGGTTCAAGGAAAAGACTGTATCTATGTTGTTGTGGATAGATTAACAAAATTTGCTCACTTCTTCGCCATTGCCAGCTCTTTTTCAACAGCCCAAGTTGCAGATCTATTTTTTCATGAGGTGTTTAGATTACATGGGTTGCCAAAAAACATTGTGAGTGATAGGGACAACAAGTTCCTAAGCACTTTTTGGCAAGAGGTTTTCCGAATGAGTGGTACAGTGCTTACTCCAAGCACTAGTTATCACCCTCAAACCGATGGACAGACAGAGATAGTGAACAAGTGGTTGGAAGGTTACCTGAGAAACTATGTTTTGGAGCAGCAAAGAGCTTGGGTGAAGTGGCTTCACATGGGCGAGTATTGTTATAATTCTACTTTTCACATGTCAATAAGGATGTCACCTTTCATGGCTCTTTACAGTTATGAGGCTCCTAGCTTTGCTGATTTGGTGTTTGGTGATAGCAAAGCCCCTCAGGCCAAAGATTTGTTGCAGCAGAGTCAAGATATCTTGAACTCATTGAAGAACAATCTTCAGATTGCACAGAATCAGCAAGAGATGTATGCTGATCAGTGGCATGTTGAGCGCTCTTTTGAAGTTAGAGATATGGTTTATCTTCGACTACAGCCTTACAGACAGTCCACTCTCAAGAAAAGTGGAGCTGAGAAGCTCAAACCACGTTTCTATGGGCCGTTCAAGGTCACTAGGAGAGTGGGGGCAGTAGCTTACGAGTTGGAGCTACCTTCGGATAGCAGAGTGCACAATGTATTCCACGTGTCTTGCCTCAAGAAGGCACTTGGACACAATGTTGTTGCTTCATCACAGTTGCCACCTTTAGATGAAGAAGGACAGTTAGTTTTGATTCCAGAAGAGATTCTTGATTCCAGGGAGCATTCTTTGAGGAAAAGAACTATCAGAGAGTATTTGGTGAAGTGGAAGAACTTGCCTATAGAGGATGTGACTTGGGAGAATGATGAGATTCTGCAGCATCCAGGCTTGCAATTGCTTGAGGACAAGCAATCTTGGGAAGGGTGGACTGTAATGTTCCGTTTTCCAGCTTGATCTTTTACAGTTGACCGTTGGCCTATTCCAGAGACCCGTAGGTTACTCGGAGGTTGAAATTGGGATTTCATGTTTTGGTGGTTACTTTTGTTCGTGGAACGTGGTTTGGTTGGTGGTTTCTTTCTAGGTTTTCAGAGAGCTTTGCAGGGATGTGTTTTTCTCAACATTCAGGAATTTACTATTTTTAGTAAGTTCAGGATTGGCACCGGAACAGGATTTTGAGAGTGGGGTTGGATTCGTCTTGTCAAGACCTTTCCAATGAGCTGTAGATCATTGGTTTCTGACATCATCTTGGCCTCCGTTTTAAAGTCCGTAAATTAAACTTTATTATTTAATATTGGACCTTGGTGCCTAGGCTCAACGACTTAATGTTGAGGTTGAAAAAGAATTGAAGAGGATTATATTATTTTCCCTCTCATGTTTTATCCCATATGCAAGAGGATTTTAGAGACTCCCAGTTGGAAAAGTATAAAAGGAGGAAGAGTGCTCTCATTTTGGCATCCAAAATCTTGATAATGTTATGCTACCGTAATGGTTCTGGGACTGCTTTGAGGAATGAATGCCTCCTAGCCTAGGCTCACTTCGTGCTTGAGAGATAGCACCTAGGGAGAGGTTTGCTGATAGTAGTGATTTTTGTAGTGAGGTTTGCATTGTAGCTTGAGTTTTGTTTGTAGTTTAGTTATTTGCATTTTATGTCATTTCTGGAGTTACTGATAACAGGGCTGAATCTGTAGTTTCATTCATAAATTTGAAAATAAAAATACATTTGTTTTGGGTATTTCATATTTTCCTTTGTCTATGCTGGGCGCCCCATTGTGCCAATTTGCAGATTTTATTATGAAGAATCTGATTTTTCTAGAAAGAAATCACCCATCTTGCCAGGCTGCCCTTTTTGGAGTGCATTAGAAAGCGTGCTAAATAAATACTTGGGTTTAAGAGTGGTCTCTGGTGTGTAGCTTGGTCGCCATTGTCATAGGAGTGCATTGCATCAGATTTGAGGTCATTTGGTTAAGAAATGAGTGAGGTGTGAGCATTTTTGTAGGGTTTTATGTTGCTGGTTTGGTCTTTTCAAGTTGTTGATCCATCATTTCAGTTTGCTAACTTCTATCATTTGAGTTGGGTTGGAAGTCTCTAATTATTGTAAGCTGAACAATAGTACTATCAGCACTTCATACTTCTTCTCATGTTTGCTTTATAATACCTTGCATCTCCGTCATATGGTAGCTCCAATTCCACTTCGGGTTGGCAAGCACATTCTTGACGTCGAGTTATTTTAGCATAATAGTGGTAGGGATCCTCTGACCACATGCTCGTCGACATCTGGCGCATTCTTGGTTAGATTTCTTTGTATCAGCATTGCATCAAGACCCTCTGACCATATGCTCGTCATCATCAGGCGCATTCTTGGTTAGAGTTCCTTTATCAGCATTGCATAGAGACCCTCTGACCATATGCTCATCACCATCAGGCGCATTCTTGGTTAGAGTTCCTTTTCAACATTGCATAGAGATCCTCTGACTATATGATCACACCATCTTGGTGTACATTCTTGGTTAGAGTTGAATTCCGTATCATTTTGGTTTAAGTGCTAACTTCAATGATTGTGTATTGCTCTACTTATTGTAATTGGAAAAGTGAAAAAAATGGCTTGGAATATTTCATGCAACCAAAACAATGTTCGTAGTACTCCGAGTCTACTTTCTAAACTACAATTTTTTTTTGAAAATGGTATAGATTAAGGGGTTCAAAAGAGGGAGCCACATAAATTGGTGTTGTTTCTATCAAAAAAACATAACATAGCATGTTTTGTGGCTCCCTCAAAAGGTCAACTTTTTTTTGGTATTTTTAAAATCGCTTTAGTGAGAAATTAGCTAACAGCATGTAGTTTATGCCTGATTTTTCTGATAATTTTTTGATGAATATTTGATTTTTTACTAATTTTCAAAGTGGACACATCCTAAAAAATAGAATTTTGGCTGTGCTACCCCTATAAAATTTGAAAACTAATTGAAAATTATTATTTTTTTCTTAATATGTGTAGAATGGAGTCTAGTTTCTAAATATGTAATTTTTTTAAAATTTCAATGAATAGTTAATTTACAATGAAAAAAATATCAAACAGTGGTTTTTGCCCAATAACGGACACACAAACAAAAGAAATTAAAGATGAAAGGCTTAACATTGTCAAAATGTGAAAAAAATCACATCGTCAAATAGCTAAGAGAAACCCTAACATTACCCAAGTGTTTGATTTGTTTGACCTTGAAACACGTGCAAATTTGAGGGTTAGCACGAATGGAATTATGTGAAATCCTGTAGAATATGGAAAAACACGTCTTTGGACATTGGGAAGGCACTCCAAGCCTTTGGGTTGGAAATCCAAAGCAAATCCCAAGCCCAAGGCTTGGGATTCCTAAAGAGAAACATAACGCGAGCGCATTATAACGCGCTCGCGTTATGTTTTACTTTGCATTTTTCCTTTTTCTGCAAAAGTTTGTGCACTATTTGTCATGTTTGACATAATGCGAGCGGGTTATAACACGCTCACATTATGTCCCCCTTGAATTTTTTTATGTTCAAGTTTATTAATCATGTATGTATGTATGTATGCCTATATGTATGTATGTATGGTGTCGAGGGTAGAGGAGGGTAGAGATGGGGCTGAGCCAGATAGGGGAGGAGAGGGGTGGATAAGGATTGAGTGATTAAGGTTTAAGGTTGAGGGTTGAGGCTTTACAGATAGGATTTAGAGTTTACGGATAAGGGATTAGAGTTTAGGACCTTAAGGGATTAGGGTTTAGGGTTGAGGCTTTAGGGATGGTGTTTAGGGTTGAGGGTCGAGGGATTAGGGTTAAGGTAGAGTGTTGAGGGTAGAGGGATTTGGGATAGGGTTTAGGGTTGAGGGATTAGGGTTTAAGGTATAGTTTTGAGGGTTTAGGGTTTAGGATTTAAGGTTTAAGTGTTGAGGGTTGAGGATTTAGGGATAGGGTTTATGATTTAGGGATAAGGGATTAGGGTTTAGGGTTTAGGGATTAGGGTACCATAAATTATAACTAGGGATTAGGGTTTATGGTTTAGGGACTAGGGATTAGGGTTTAGGGTTTAGGGATGTACAATTAAGGGGTACCATAAATAAACTAGAATTTAGGAAGGGTTGGGAAAATTTTGTGAATCATCATGGGCTGGAGATTAGAGATTTTATTGTGTTCAAGTACATATCCAAGTCATAATTTAAGGTTAAGATATTTCAAAGAATAGGGTGTGTGAAAAACATCAATGCTCTTCGGCTTATGAATACCAACATTGATACAGATAAAAGATGCCCTTCTTCTAACAGAGTATGCAGTTCAAGTCAACCAATGGGAAGCAAGTTGTCGAATGAGTTGGTTTAATAGGCGTGCCTCCTTCGTCAAGTCCCGGGTGGGCAGGAGTGGGATGTACAATTAAGGGGTACCATATAAATAAACTAGAATTTAGGCAGGGTTGGGAAAATTTTGTGAATCATCATGGGCTGGAGATTGGAGATTGCGTTGTGTTCAAGTACATATCCAAGTCATATTTTAAGGTTAAGATATTTCAAAGAACAGGGTGTGTGAAAAACATCAATGTTCTTTAGCTTATGAATACCAACATTGATACAGATAAAAGATGCCCTTCTTCTAACAGAGTATGCAGTTCAAGTCAACCAATGGACAGCAAGTTGTCGAATGAGTTGGTTTAATGGGCGTGCCTCCTTCTTCAAGGCCCAGGTGGGCAGGAGTGGGATGTACAATTAAGGGGTACCATATAAACAAACTAGAATTTAAGTAGGGTTGGGAAAATTTTGTGAATCATCATGGGCTAGAGATTGGAGATTTCGTTGTGTTCAAGTACATATCCAAGTCATATTTTAAGGTTAAGATACTTCAAAGAACAGGGTGTGTGAAAAATATCAATGTTCTCCAACTTATGAATACCAACATTGATACAGATAAAAGATGCCCTTCTTCTAACAAAGTATGCAGTTCAAGTCAACCAATGGGCAACAAGTTGTCGAATGAGTTGGTTTAATGGGTTTTCCTCCTTCTTCAAGGCCCAGGTGGGTAGGAGTGGGATGTACAATTAAGGGGTACCATAAATAAGCTAGAATTTATGTAGGGTTGGGAAAATTTTGTGAATCATCATGGGATGAAGATTGAAGATTTCGTTGTGTTCAAGTACATATCCAAGTCATATTTTAAGGTTAAGATATTTCAAAGAATGAGGTGTGTGAAAAATATCAATGTTCTACTGCTTATGAATATAAACATTGATATAGATAAAAGATGCCCTTCTTGTAACAGAGTATGCAGTTCAAGTCAACCGATGGGTAGCAAGTTGTCGAATGAGTTGGTTTAATGGGCATGCCTCCTTCTTCAAGGCCCAAGTGGGCAGGAGTGGGATGTACAATTAAGGGGTACCATAATTAAACTGGAATTTAGGCAGGGTTGGGAAAATTTTGTGAATCATCATGGGCTGGAGATTGGAGATTTTGTTGTGTTCAAGTACATATCCAAGTCATATTTTAAGGTTAAGATATTTCAAAGAATAGGGTGTGTGAAAAATATCAATTCTCTTCAGCTTATGAATACCAACATTGATACAAATAAAAAATGCCCTTCTTCTAATAGAGGATGCAATTCAATTCAACCAATGGGCAACAAGTTACTGATCTTGAATTGGTTTATGATGAAGAAAACAATGATGTTGAAGCAATGGAAGAAAATCAAAATTGTAAGTCTAATTTAATTTATTTCAACTTTCAAAGCAGGCATTTGAATTGTATCTTTACCTAGAGGATTGGTATAACAAAAACTTAATTATGTTTCAAGCCTTTCTTTGAAGAACCTTGGACATTATGGACCCTATCATCTAGAAAAGCACATGACAGTGAACTCTGCCCCACCTTTCAAATTAGATATTTACCTTTTTATTCAATGAAAATGAAGTCACGGAATGTAAACCAACCATGCATACTAGTAAGATCAAATTCTTTGCCTTCTATTCTTATTACTCTTACTTTATTAAGAGAAGAGTGTCAAAAAGAATGGGTTTAATTGTAAGCTAACATAAGGCAAAGTAGTTTTGTTATTACATTTTTCTGAGGGATCTCTAATAGTCTAATATAATGCAGTCTTCTATAATATGAACATCTGCATTTGTGTGAATGCTAAGCTTTAATATAGTGGAGTATTAAATCAATGCAATCAGCTATTTATTGGGTTAAAATAACTTAGTTTTTGTAATGGTTTGGGACTGCAGGAGTTGCCAAAAATAGGTGAATGTCCTCTACAATTACCAAGAGAAAAAAGTTTAGTAGTTCTTGTGGATAGAGCCGGTAAACAATGGGAGATTATTTGCCTGTTTCATAACAATATACCTCCCCTAAGTGCAGGGTGGACAGCAAGAAACATAGATGTACCCCAATGCAAAGCTTTTCTCATAATGATCATCCTTCTGATTTCAACTGTTAATTCCTCACTATGGATGTACCATACGCAAAGCTTTTCTCATAGTGTGTACACCTATTGGCATAATGAACCCCAGATGGGCTAGAAAAACATGACATATAACATTACTAACATTAAAAAAGTTCATAGCCATTTTTCTGACATATTCTTGCAACTTAGATATCTTTAAGAGAAGAGAGTAAAAAATGATGGGTTTAACAACCTAACATAAGGCAAAGCCGTTTTGTTGGGTTTAAGGTTGACAAATTAGGGTTTAATGTTGAGAGTTGAGGGTTGAGGGTTGAGGGTTTAGGGATAGGGTTGATGGTCAAGGGATTAGGGTTAAAGTAGAGTGTTGAGGGTAGAGGGATTAGGGATAGGGTTTAGGGTTGAAAGTTTAATGATTGAGGGTTGAGGCTTTAGGGTTAAGGGTTAAGGGATTGGGGTTTAAAATATAGTGTTGAGCATCGAGGGTTTATGGATAGGTTTTAGGGTTTAAGTTTTATAGGTTAAGGGTTGAGGGATAGGGTTTAAGGTATAGTGTTGAGGGTTGAGGGTTTAGGAATAGGGATAGCATTTAGGGTTTAGGGATGAGGGATTAGGGTTGAGGGTTGCGAGATTAGGGTTTAAGGTATAGTGTCGAGGGTTGAGGGTTTATTAATAGTGTTTAGGGTTGAGGGTTGAGGGATTAGGTTTTAGGGTTGATGGATTAGGGTTTAAGGTATAGTGTTGAGGGTTAAGGGTTTAGGGTTGAAAGATAGGATTTATGGTTGAAGGTTTAAGGATTGAGGGTTGAGGCTTTAGGGATGAGGGTTTAAGGCTTAAGATATAGTGTCAAGTGTTGAGGGTGTAGGGATAGGGTTTAAGTTTTAAGGGTTGAGGGATAGGGATTAGGGTTTAAGGTATAGTGTTGAGGGTTGATGGTTTAGGGATAGGGTTTAGGTTTGAGGGATTAGGGTTTAGGGTTGATGAATTAGGGTTTAATGTTGAGAGTTGAGGGTTGAGGGTTGAGGGATAGGGTTGATGGTCAAGGGATTAGGGTTAAAGAAGAGTGTTGAGGGTAGAGGGATTAGGGATAGGGTTTAGGGTTGAAGGTTTAAGGATTTAGGGTTGAAGCTTTAGGGATGAGGGTTAAGGGATTAGGGTTTAAGGTATAGTATCGATCCCGTTCAGGGTTTAGGAATATGGATAGTGTTTAGGGTTTAGGGATAGGGTTTAGGGTTGAGGGATTAGAGTTAAGGGTTGAGGGATTAGGATTTTACATTAAGGGTTGAGGGTTGAGGCTTTAGGGTTTAGGGTTTAGGGATAGGGTTGAGGGTTGAGGGATTAGAGTTAAGGGTTGAGGGATTAGGGTGTGACATTGAGGGTTGAGGGTTGAGGGTTGAGGTTCAAGGGTCAAGGGTTTAGGGATAGGGTTGAGGGTCGAGGGATTAGGGTTAAAGTAGAGTATCGAGGGTATAAGGATTAGGGATAGGGTTGAAGGGTTTAGGGATAAGGGATTAGGGTTTAAGGTATAGTATCAAGCTCATTGAGGGTTTAGGAATAGTGATAGTGTTTAGGGTTTAGGGATAGGGTTTAGGGTTGAGGGATTAGAGTTAAGGGTTCAGGGATTAGGATTTGATGTTGAGGGTTGAGGGTTGAGGCTTTAGGGTTTAGGGTTTAGGGATAGGGTTGAGGGTTGAGGGTTGAGGGTTGAGAGTCAAGGGTTTAGGGATAGGGTTGAGGGTTGAGCGATTAGGGTTAAAGTAGAGTGTCAAGGGTATAAGGATTAGGGATAGGGTTGGAGGGTTTAGGGATAAGGGATTAGGGTTTAAGGTATAGTATCAAGCCCGTTGAGGGTTTAGGACTAGGGATAGTGTTTAGGGTTTAGGGATAGGGTTTAGGGTTGAGGGATTAGAGTTAAGGGATTAGGATTTGACGTTGAGGGTTGAGGGTTGAGGCTTTAGGGTTTAGGGATAGGTTTGAGGGTCAAGGGATTAGAGTTAAGGGTTGAGGGATTAAGGTTTGATGTTGAGTGTTGAGGGTTGAGCATTTAGGGATAGGGTTGAGGGTCGAGGGATCAGAGTTAAGGGTTGAGGGATTAGGGTTTAACATTCAGGGTTGAGTATATTGAGGTTTGAGGGCTGAGGGTTGAGGGATTAGGGTTAAAGTAGAGTGTCGAGGGTATAAGGATTAGGGATAGGGTTGGAGGGTTTAGGGATAAGGGATTAGGGTTTAAGGTATAGTATCGAGCCCGTTGAGTGTTTAGGAATAGGGAGTGTTTAGGGTTTATGGATGAGGGATTAGAGTTGAGGGTTGAGGGATTAGGGTTGAGGATTGAGGGATTAGGGTTTAGGGATAAGGTTTAGGGTTGAGGTAGATAAGGAGCGACTGAGAGACATAGAGAGGGGAGAGGTAGAGAGGTAGAGAGGTGAGGGGGAGAGATAAGTGAGATATAGAACATGAGCTAATGGAACTAGAGGTGAGATATTGTAAAGGTGCTATCGAAGGTGAGATAGGCACAAATATTTATGGATCAATCTATAGTAGGACAAAACTTGAGTGCGTTATAACGTGCTCATATTTTTTCCTGCTATAGAAATAGTAAAAACATGTTGACCCCCGTGATCCAGGTTCACATGCTCTATTTTCATGCTGATTATGTACGTGCTCTGACAAAAAAGAAGTGCTTTCATGCTGTTGGGAAGTTCACATGCACATTTTACACATTCTACCACCTTTGCATGATCTTTCCACCACCTTTGCTGCTTTGCCAACTTGAGAAGGAGGAAATAACATAGTTTTCACACCAAGTTTGATATATATCTATTCAAGTTTCAATTTTTGTAGTGTTGCAATGTTAATTATGATTCAATTTTAGGAATTTAACATTATAGATTGGTTAATAGTATTGTTGTTAGTAATTATATTTGAGTGTTATTCAATTTAACATTGAAAAGGAAGCAAGTGGTGAAAACCTCAAATTGTTGAGGAGTTTGATGCAAGAAGAAAAAACACTACATAATTGGGTACTCTCTCCATTTGAATCTTTATTTTTTAGGTATGTCAAGTCTTTACATGCATGTTCTTTACCTTTTCCTTATTTCTATTTGAATTACTTTATCATGCTTTATCATACATGTTTAAAATAGACACATTCCCAATCAAGAAAGTAGCCTACAATCTCACATGATGCCATGTATATTTTCTACACTTGGGCTCTTTAATAATTATGTGTAATAAATAGACCTTAACATACCATGATGTCAAACCTTACAAGAATAAATCCTTACAACATAATAAAAATATAATCCCGCTATTATCTTGTCATATTAACAAGTTAAAATACAAATGAATAGGTGCCAAGATCATACAAGTATGCACATGAAATGATGATTTGTATGTACATATCTTGGGCTAGGATGATCCTTATGCACCTATTCATGATGATTTGTACATGTACATGACACAACAATTGTTGTCTATTCCTTCACAAGCCACCAAAATCCTAGTGTCCCTAGTACCAACAAAACACCTTCTCAATTCCAAATCCTAGTAGCCCTAGTAACAACAAACATGTCAAATTGGGTCTACCTCAACCTTTTTAAGCATGAAGTCCCATGTAGTCTTTTCATGGCTACAATAATTTGCTTTGTATGCTTTGTACCTATTTTGGTTGAGTGACATTTACTCTTTTACATGATGATTGTATGTACATTTACTATGAAGGGTTGAATGACATATATTTTAGTTATTTGTATGGATTCATTTATTAGGAATTAATATTGGTCTCTTTATCATGCTACAGACAAATTCTTCATCATGCTGAGGAAATGATCAAGAATTAAACCAACACAGAAAGAGATAGAAGCTAAGAATGGAAAGAAAGCAGTGGCTATGAGGGAACTTCGTGAGAAGAGAAAATTGGACACGATAAATGAAGACATGCCAATTGAAGAGGAACCACAACCATCACAAAGAGATATGGTATTGGTGGCACAAAGAGAATGAATGCAAACACTTCGTGCTATGAGAGATTTGAATACCATAGTTGGAGACACATCCTCTACCGCAAGTCAACATGTAGGGACACCATCTACCACATCTCAAGTTGAGAGTACATCATCACTCACATGTGATGAAGGTGGTATGCCATCATTCCCACCTCAACCTCAAGGTATGTCATCTATTCCATCTTCGATCGAAGGTATGCCATATAGCCCATCTCATTTAAATATTGATGAAATTCCTAATGTTGAGATGAATTCATCTAAATTAACACCACCTAGAATTTTGCATAGAAAGACAAAGTATTTGATTAATATTGATGAGAATATTTTGTAGCCAATGGAAGGTAAGATTCTAAAACACACTTGTAGAAGATATGCTCATAAGATTTAGAGATTGTTCTTTGAAAAGTTAAATGAGAATGCAAGATGCCAACTATTCCTTGAAATGAGGCGAAGTATAAAGTATAGGTCCATCATGAAGATTCTTGGGTTGAGAACATCAGAGGCTTCAAGTGAAAGATCTATTGTCAAGAATCTAATGAGTGCGGATGAGAGTGTGGGTATCACCTCACACACAAAAGATAGTAATGCAACACAGCGTGTGATTACATCAACTATAGTAAGTAGTCAAACGAGGAAAGCTCATCTCATTAGAAAGATGAGTCAAGAATTGAGAATTAATAGGAAAATTTTATCAAGAGCCGTTGGAAGACGCCAAAGAATTGAGGACACTATGCCAATGAATTATGGGCATTCTCGAGGAGACTACCATGAAAAGATAAACCAATTGTTGAAGCATTGAGATCACTAATTGAAGACTTTTGGAAGAATTACACAAGGGTATCTCTGAATCAAAGGGATGTGGTAAGAAGGAGAATCGGTAGTCAGAACCGTGAGCCACATCCAAAGCATTTTTTGGATGAGATTCAAACACAATTTTATGGTAAATTTCTAGAGAAGTATCCTCAAATTAAAATTTGTCAAAGATATTTTGAAATGTTAAAACCTTTCTATGTCAAGATAAATCACACATGCACTACTTGTTGTTGTAGATTACATGTTGAATTTTCTAACCATTTTGATGTTTATAGGTCTATATGTTTAGATATGCATACTAACAATGTTTTGCAGGGTTGTGCCATACGTGCCCCACCAACATCTTCAAGAGACTTCATATCAAGAATTTTATGCGAAAGAGAGGAAGGTCAGATATTCTACAAGAAATTATGCTTGGATGGCACATGTCATCGTTATGGTGGCTTGCAACATTTGCCAATATGTGAACATATGGAAAGAACACATGCGGTTGGAAATAAACTAGTAGAGTTTGACAAGTATAAAATAGTGGCATATAATACAAAAGATGGTAAAGAAGCAAAGAGGTGTGAATTGGTTATTGAAAAGATTCTAGTGTATCAGTTTATGTCTATATTTCGTGACAACATAGTGTATGAGTATGCAAGACATGCCCATAGAACTCGATGGTTGGACTTGCAATTCAAGTTATGCAAGGACACATTTCCAGTTGGTAGCATTGTTTCAGTCATCAAATTTGTAGAGAACTACAGTCTACAGCCACAACGTGAGGTGCAATCACAATATTACAACTCCATATAGGTTTCTATATTTGTGCACATCACATTCCTTCATGCGAATGATAGTATAGAGGATGACATAAAGATCATAAGGGAGTATAATTTCTATATTAGTGATGATCACACGCATTCTACGGAGTTCGTGCAAGGTTGCTTTCAGGTGTTCTACAATGATTTATCTAGAAGGGGCATATCATTTAGTTAGCATATCATATGGTTGGATAACTATGCGTCACAATTTAAGAATGCACGAAATTTCTATTAGTTGAGTAGGAGGCATAATTTTACAGGTATTCAACATATGTGTAACTTTTGTGAGGATGGACATGGAAAGGGGGAGCATGATGATGCAAGAGCATGTATCAAAAGAACCATAGCATGAGAAGAGTTAAAGTATAAAGACAATGCAAAGTTGATAGATGCAAAATCAATTATCGAGTGGTGCAATGCTTCCATGGGTCCAGGTAATGAAGGTAAGTCTTCAGTTCATAGATTTTTTTGGTTGATAGATGATACTAACATTGCACCATATGAGGACTATTCTACACTGACAGGATCAAGTGAGATGCACTCTTTCAGAAGCTTAATTATAGGTTCATGGAGTATCCATACGCGAAAGATGTCATGCTTTTGTTCTTCCTGTACAATTCAAGTCTGGGATGAGTGCGAGTCAAAGAAGTGGGTTGACAAATGGCAGTTAAGTTATCTTAGCCCACTTGACACGTATCGACCCCCAACGGCACTGGAACTAACACAGATGGAATCATCAGTTGACTTTGACCACACATCAGATCTAGTTCAACTAGGTAATATATCTATTTGCATAGTTTTTGAAATTCCTAATGTCATCTTACTTTGTAGTGTTTTTGTAATGTTGACTAATTTCATCTAATTTGCTACACATATCAATGTAGGGCACGTATATGCAGTTATTATAGATGAAGATAATGAAGAGGGAACATATTATTACTTATGTCATTGTGTTGAGGCCAAAAAGAAATTGGAACATGGCTTAGAAGGTACCCACATAAGATTGTTAATGTTTGGTTGTTTCAAGACTTTGACACACATCAGAAGATTCTTCATTACTCAAACCTTGTCGTGGCATCCAATGTTCATTTGATATAGTATCGGGGTAGACCTTTGAACAAAATCTTGTGGAAGGTGCGTGAGTCTGACCATGAAACAATACTTGACACAATAAAGAGTAGAGCAGACCCAGATGGTTCATTAGATTAATTTGTAAGTATTCACATTGATTTTGTAAAGTTATGTTACATTGAGTTGTAAGTATGCACATTAATTTGTAAGGTTTGTCTTTTTTTATTCCCTGCTGCACTTTTACACATATACACATTTTTACATCATCATGTTATGCTTCATGGGGTTAGACCTAAGTGATGGATGAAGTTGATCCTGAGAATAATACCTAAAATCTAGGTGTCTTAGTTTCTAACTAGATAATAGGTGTCTCTAATTGTGATGTAGAGGAAATGGGATAGCTGGAGGATGGCAAACTAGACAAGGTTTCCTTATGCTCTAAAACCCAAATTTCATGATTATTATACAAAAGTGGGAACATCAGTTAGAGACTCTAAATTTTTCATGGAAAAGGTGATTTTAGATGCTATGGGACCCATTCCAATCATTGTCAAAGGCATACCAAACTTAGGATTAACAGTTCCTTCACAAACCCAAGAAATGGCTTATAGCCCTAAAAAAGGAGAACAATCCTAATAACTTTTGATATAGATCTTCAAACACAGAACTTGGACAATCAGTAGATACCTATTTGGACTCCCTATCACATATCCAAAACTTGGTATAGGTTATTTTGGATGATATACCCTAACCTATAACTCTTCTCAATAACTTAGAGCCCCAATTAGGCCTAAAATACAAAGAGACCCCCCTTAAATTCACACACAAAACTCAACCAATGATTTGAACACTTAGTATTCATGCTAAAACTATGAATTTTGTGGGTTTTGTCCTCCTACAATATGTTGTTCCCAAAAATACCTCTATGGTTCCTTCTCTATGTCTCTAAACATCACCTAACACATGGTTTTGTTAGGTTTCCTCAAAGAAAACTTCTTCTCCTTAGATTTCCTACCAAAAACTCATCATAGCATACTAGAACAGACCCTACTACAACCCATTCCACTGATCAAAAGTGGATCAAATCAGTGGAATGGCCAAAAAATGCATGATTCTTACCAAAACCCGAGATAAGGGTTTCTTAAACTATTTTCTTAAATTTTGTTTTGATCGAGTCAATTATATGTAATAAGGTCTTCTAAGACCATTCCATTTGTTTTTAAGTCACTTTGAGTCATTTGGGGTCAGTTTGAGTCTTTGAGTCCTGTTGCAAAAAAGTGTTAATGTTGTCAAGTTGCACAAAGCAACTTTTGCATTTTTGGTGTCCTGCTCCTGATGCGACCAAACTGACAGTTTTAACGCGTCTAGATAGGTACATTTAGGCTAGGCATGGTTCTATTTTTCACCTAAACATGTTGAGACAGTTTGAGCTACATTGTACCGACGATATCCCTGAAGAGTCCAAATTGTAAAAAGGCAGCAATCTTTGACAAGATGTTACTCAAATTTTATGTCACTTAGAAATATTATGTCTGAAAAAATATGATCACGTAGAGTGCCTCTACAATAACCTCTCATTTTTTTATATCTTTGAGGCATTTGACCGTGGTGAAAAGTTTTCTGTTGCCCCAAAAATCATCAGAAGTAGGCAGTGTAAAGTTGCAAAGGGGTGTAACTTTCGTCTTGCTCCTGATGCGACCAAACTGACTCTTCCAACATGTTTGGATGGGTACATTTATGCTAGGCATGGTCCTTTTTTTCACCCAAACATGTCAAAATAGTCCGAGCTACATTGTACCGACGATATCCCTGAAGAGTCCAAAGTGTTAAAAGGCAGCAATCTTTGACGAGATGTTACTCGAAAATCATGTCACTTAGAAACATTATGTCTAAGGCAACATGATCATGTAGAGTGTTTCTACAATAACCTCTCTCAGTTTTTTATATCTCTGAGGCATTTGCCCATGGTGAAAGGTTTTCTGCTGCCCCAAAAATCATCAGGAGGCAGTGTAAAGTTGCAAAGGGGTGTAACTTTCGTCCTACTCTTAATGTGACCAAATTGATAGTTCCAACACATCTGGATGGGTACATTTATGCTAGGCATGGTCCTATTTTCACCCAAACATGTCAAAACCGTTCGAGCTACATTGTACCGACGATATCCCTGAAGAGTCCAAAGTGCAAAAAGACATCAATCTTTGACGAGATGTTACTCAAAAACTGTGCCACTTAGAAATGTTTTGTCTAAGGCAACACAATCACATAGAGTGCCTCTACAATAACCTCTCTCAATTTTTTATATCTCTGAGGCATTTTCCTGTGGTGAAAGGTTTTCTGTTGCCCCAAAAATTGTCAGAAGGAGGCAGTGTAAAGTTGCAAAGGGGTGTAACTTTTGTACATTTACAATGCAGTCAGATAGGTACATTTACACTAGGTATGGTCCTGTTTTTCACCCAAACATGTCAAAACAGTCTGAGCTACATTGTACTGATGATATCCCTGAAGAGTCCAAAGTGCAAAAAGGCAACAATCTTTGATGAGATGTTACTCGAAAATTGTGTCACTTAGAAACATTCTTTCTGAGGCAACGTGATCACGTAGAGTGCCTCTACAATAACCTCTCTCAATTTTTTATATCTCTGAGTTGTTTGTGTTGATAACTGAGAGGGGGGGGGTGAATCAGTTATCCTAATTATTTCCTTTATTGAACTTTCCTTTTAATTGAAGCAGCATAAAATCAAACATAAAACATTAACCATAAAACAAGACACATGACACAGTATTTTTGACGTGGAAACCCTGTTAAGGGAGAAAACCACGGGGTGATTAACCCAAAATTATTCTCTGTTAGAAGAATAGGAAATTACAAAGATGGCACTTGCCAATTAGGGCTCACTGCCCGAGCACACTGCTCACAAGAGGCCCACTGCCTACAAGAAGACACACTGTCTACAAAGTGATGAGAATCACAGTCTTGAACTGATTGGAAGCATCTGCATATGCTGGAGTTCAGTTCCGGTTAGGCTCAGTACACTGATCTGCTGCACTTCATCTTTCCTCTGTTCTTTATTCTGCTATCTTCCACATACCGGATCCTTTTTGCTACCTCTGCTCTTTCTCTGGACTTATTCGCATATCACTCCACACTTACACAACACTTCACAACTAAATCCATCCTCTATATATATCCGCACAAGTAGTTTCATCACCTTTCTAGTCGGCATCCGGAACAGTCTTAGTTTCTTACAAACTCTCATTCTGTCGGCTGAATCCTTCCTCACCAAGCAATGCGGATCAAGCATATACTTGTAGATATCATTAATCATGTCGGCCAAACATGATTCATGCCTTCACAACCTCTGTCATCAACAGTAACCCATCCGGAAAGCAGTCTGATACTCTGTCAGTCAGTTCTTCCTCTGTTTTCACTGTCTCTCAGGAATCCGGTACTTAACCATTCATATCTTTTTCCTTGTCCATCACCGGAGGCTAAATCCTTGGAATATACTACTAAAGGTAGTCCTCTTGACTTCCCCAAATCCGCACTGCACCAAGACACTTCCTCTGAGAGGTCCGGACCAATCTGTCGGACCTTGCCACATGCTCTGTTCTTCTTCACCGGACCACAACTTTCTTTATTCTGACTTCCGGTAGAGACACATCATGACTTGCGGATATGTGGGATGACTTTTGTTGCCATCAATGACAACAACCATGAATCCATATAGTGTCTCTTGCCAACAATCTCCCCCTTTGGCATTGATGGCAACACTTAGTGAAAAATGACTAAGTGTTTTCACTATGCTCCCCCTTTGCTGATGCTCTGTTTTTATATACAATTTCCGGAACTCCCCCTTAGTTGGATTCCTCATTTTTCACTGCTCCTCACTCCCCCTTTGACATCAATGGCAAAGGGTAGGGTCCGCATATCAAAATTTTCAAAAATTTCTTATACTTAGCCGCATATTTACATACTCACATATATTGAAGAATGTCTGCAAAGGATGTCTGTAATTGAATCATTTCGGTAGCCCAACTTTGCTTCATTCTGTCCAAAATTGAAATGTGACCACTTAACAAAAATGCAAACGCTTCTGCCCGCTTGAGATCTGTCGGATCTTTTGTTTGGGCGGTGGTCCTAGCATCACTGATGGCCTCATGCATGGTTTCCAACTTAGGGATTATAATCCTTCTAAGTTCTCCCATCCGGTTGGTGATGTTCTTCCTTTCCTTCTCAAGATTCTTTATTTCGTTCAAGACTGCAATAGTCTGACATTCTTGATTTATTATAGAGGAAGAGAGAGGATCAAAACTTTGAGATAAGCTTTGTAGCTTATCCTGTTCCTCTTTTATTTTCTTGTCAAATGCTGCTGTTGCCTTTGACCAGGATATACAAAATTTGTAGATATCACCGCCATCCTTAAGAGCATTCTCTAAGCTCTTTATTCCAATGCTTACAATCTTTTTGTCTTTAGAGATTAATTCTAATATCTCTGAAAATCTCTTATCCAAAAATTCCTTCCGGACCTTTTCTTCAGCTGATTTTTCTAAAGAATCAAAATGTGTATCAACACTGCTGACTAAGGTTTTTAGATTACCGGAAGTGGAGGCTGTCGGATCTATCTGGATTGATGGCATGATCTTCACAAGTACTCCGGAAGCAGCCTCTATCAACTCACAGTCTTCCATATGAGACTTCAGGAGCTTTTCATTTGCCTTGGCATTTGCAAATGAAGCTATCTTCATTGTTTGTACCGGAGAGAGAGAGTCAAAATCAAATGGGCCTTTTAGAAGCTCCGGTTCATCAATCTCTAGAGTTTCTTTGCTCAAAAATTGTTGAACAGTTTGTGCAGTGTCTCTTGCCGGAGACAGATGTTTCTTCTCTTCTGCAGTCTTAGAACTGTCAACCTCTTTGTCCTTCACCACTGCTTCCTTCTCCTGTAATTGCTCTTCTTCTTTGGATCCAGAGACTGTAGGGGAAACCCGAGGAGAGATGCTAACTTGTTCATGGGCCACTTCTTCTGGAGCAGAGGGTCCCAAGTCCTCACTTGTCTGTTCAGGGCTCACTTCTTCCGGAACAGAAGATTCCAGATCAACAGCTGTTTCTGCACCTAAGTCCTCTACAACAGGAAGATTGAACCTTTTGAAGGCCTTCCGGAGGATCTCTTCTGTTTCTTGAGCCACTTTGTCAGTCTCACCAAGCATGAGTTGATTCATCCTGGCTTTGCTTCTGAACTCATCTTTGCAGTCCTTGAAGATAATGTTCATTGTCTTGGGATCAATTTGAGGATATAGCTGAATAGCTATCTGCTCCCGGATCTCAAGATCTTTGGCATGAGCATTATTCTTTCTTACTTCCATTTCCTTCTCTAGGCTCTTAGGAATGAGAGATATGATCTCAATGAAAGCCTTATTGTATATGTTCAGATATTTAACTGTGGCTTCCTGCAGAGTCTTTTGGTCTGCCTCACTGAAGTCATCATAGGATTCAGTCATTGGTTGAAGGTTTCCATCCACCGTGACCGACTTGATTATGCTCTCTAGTGACAGAGTGGGCTTTTCAACAGTTACCTCTGCCATTTCCTCCTTGTCTTGGCCTGTGGAGGGCTTACCGGATCCTTTCTTTTTCTGTTTCTTTACTTCTCTTACTCCCTCATCTGATTCTGTTTCCTCTTCATCCTTTTGGCTTCCATAAGCCCTTGTGGCTTTTGCCTTTGATCTCTTACCGGATGCCTGGACTTCCGGTTTTGAACTTTTGGTTGAGGGAGGTGCAGATCTCTTTGTTGATCTGGTCCGGGTGGGAGCTCCAACCGGAGCACTTTCTTTGCTTTTCTCTTCTTCCTCGGCCTTCCTCCTCTTTTCCCGGCTGGCATCAAGTGCCTCCTTTGAGATACCTAGGCCTTGAGCAATGTGCTCTACTTCTTTTCTTACCTTTCTTTTAATCTCAGGTTCCCTGAGTTCTACATGTATTTTTACACTCAGCTCCTCAAAGGTTCCAAACCTTTCTGCCTTAGGATCTTTGGGCTGACTTAGCATGTGTTGAACATGCAGCTCCACTATCTGTTCATCAACTTCATACCCCATGGGCATGATCCAGATAGTCCTTGGCTCCACTGCCTCCATTAGGCACTGATCAGTGTCAACCATAAAGCACACTGAGTCCTTGTATTTCTCAATGAGAGATTGAGGAATTCTCTCTCTTGCTTGCATCATGCTCTGAAAGTTTTTGAAGTAACCCCATAGAGCTGAATTTCTCACTTTTGCATCCCCAAGTCCATGCAAGTAGTCTCTTATCTGGACTGCAACAGGTTTGTCATTCTGCCATACCCATCCACTTGTTCCGGGTAGCTCATTCATGAAATAGAAGAATAGACATACAATAAGAGTACCATATTTAAAGGAATTCTTCTTATCCTTCTTGATTTTCTGTATGTTTTCCATTAATTGGCTTAGTAGTAGTTCGCAGAGATCATATTCTGCATTCTTTCTTAACATTTCATAAGCAGTGTATATTGCAGTTCCGGATACAGAATTCTCCCTGCTGGAGTGGTAGATCTTGTATCCTATTATCATTGATGCATATTTGATATCCGGATCGGAGATGTCTTCAATGGTCATTGCCCTTTTGTCAAATTTTGATCCGGTGGCCTCAGTTACAATGTTGTTCTTGACAGATTTGAGGATAGGTACTCCTCCGGAGGAGTATAGGCCAGTTACTGCTCTAATTGCCTCTTTTGTGATCTTGCAGGGTCTATCTAGCCATAGAAAGTTGTCATGCATCCTGCTCAGTACATACCGGACCCATTCATCCTCTTCAAAACAGGGGAAATGAATAAATTGCTCAAATTGTTTCTTCTGAATATCCTTATACTCTGGTTTGAGCTCAAAAGCATTGTCAATCAGCTGCTTGTGATAGAGGTCTCTTAATTTGAATTCCCCAAATTCCTCAATGTTTGCATGTATGTAAACCCTAATGTCTTCGGTGTGTAAAACTCCGTGAGGAACACTAGAGAAGGCTCCTAGTGGGTCAACCTCCAATGATTTGTAGGGATGTTTCTTGAATGAGGGGCGAGGTCTATCGGAGATCTTAACTATGTTTGGAGTAGCCATTCTTCAAAGATTTGCAGTGAGGTAATGAAAAACGGAGAATACCTTATGCGCCTTCGGTTTGCACGGAGTGGTTGGATTGATTTCTTTATCCAATAGCTTCGGCAGGAGATCCTTGGTGTGCTTGAAGAACCTTGTTGCAGAGCTCCACTTTTCGCTTCTTCTCGAGTGCAGAATGAACAAATGACCTTTGAGAAATCCCTTAAATTGCTCCGCGAACCCTAATACCTGTCTGCAATAAATGCTTCACCTACATCATTCCGGTTTGCCTTGTCTGGATAGCTTGGAGTATCCCGGATTAGTCCTGATCTGTGGATATCATCCGGATCTTTCAATCATGAATAAATCGAGGTGGCATATTACAAGATCATCTCAAACACTCTGTCCAATCCGCAGAACAAGATAGTGCATTTCCGGATCTTTCCAGACCTTTTTGTAATCCTTTATCATACCGGAGCATTTCCCTGAACAGGTCTTATTTGATCGATCATAGCTTCTTCATAACTCCATGCGGACCTCTGAAAACTTGACTGAAGTATCTCAAGACTCATATCTACAAACCCTTTGATCCGCATCTTGTGCCACATCCGGCACCACTTGTTTGGCTGGGGGAACAAGATTTTCTTTGAGTCTCCCCCTGAGCCAGAGCTCACTTTTAATTTCCGGAAGAAATATCAGCACCAGAGTCTGGTGCGGATCCAACCTCTACATTCTCTGAACTTTTCTTCACCCAAATCTTGCTCATCTGATTCCTAACCTCATCCGCATTCATCTTTTGTTTACCCTTGTCTTGATTCTGATTATACACCGGACCTCTTTTGTCCTGATTCTTGTTTCTGCAAACTTTAGCATTATGACCGGACCTATTGCAGATTTGGCAAATAACATTTCTTTGCATATTTGACTGATATCCTCTTGATCTGCATTGATTAGCCATATGACCTACTTTATTGCATGTGAAGCATCTACCTTTGAATGATTTGTTTACTTGCATACTTCTGCATTCATGGGATTTGTGTCCATACCTTTTGCAGTTGAAGCATTGTCCGGAGAAGGATGAATTAATCTGATTCATTCTCATTCTGCACTGATTAGCTTTGTGACCAAAGTGGTTGCAGCTGTGGTAGTATCCTTTGAAGGATGGATATCTTTGAGCATTTGGCTGTCTTACCGGAGGTCTTCTAGGCCTGCTCCTTGGATTTTCTGATCCAAGATTCTTCTGACCGGATCCGGAGCTTTCTCCTTTCTCATATCCCAAGCCATATTTGTCATCTGTCCTCTTTTGACTTCCAAGAAGAACTTCAAGTTGAGCAGAACTTATCTTGAATTTCTCTTTATATTCATTTGCTGTTTGAAGGTCTCTTTTGAGAGAGGCAATTTGATCTTCAAGTTTTCCTTCATTATCTTTGGCATCTTCAAGATCAGATTCAAGATGTCTGATAATCCTGTCCATCTGGTGGCATTCTTCTGATTTTTCTTTAAGAGATTGTCTTAGATTGTCTTCAGCCTTTCTTTTTTCTTCAATCTCTTGAGTAAACTTTATAGTTCCTGATTCCATTTCATGTCTTAACATAATGACTTCTTTTGATAACTTTTCACATAACTTGGTTTGCTCAGTCAATTCTTCATTTGTATTGCTTTCTTCACTTTGTCTTGCCAACTGTTGAAGCAGCTCCTTTCTCTTTTTCATAGAGAGATTTAATTTGTCTTTTAATTCTCTCATGAATTCATCAGCCTGTTTGAGTCTTTCCTTTAATTCACTGACTTCAGAATTCGACTGTTCAAGATCCTCAAGAGCAGTCTTGAGTTGCTCCCTTAAACCATATGCATCCATTTGAAATCCCAGATCTTCCTCAAGCTGTTAGGCTCTATTTGGAGGAACTTGGCTCTGATACCAATTGTTGATAACTGAGAGGGGGGGGGGTGAATCAGTTATCCTAATTATTTCCTTTATTGAACTTTCCTTTTAATTGAAGCAGCATAAAATCAAACATAAAACATTAACCATAAAACAAGACACATGACACAGTATTTTTGACGTGGAAACCCTGTTAAGGGAGAAAACCACGGGGTGATTAACCCAAAATTATTCTCTGTTAGAAGAATAGGAAATTACAAAGATGGCACTTGCCAATTAGGGCTCACTGCCCGAGCACACTGCTCACAAGAGGCCCACTGCCTACAAGAAGACACACTGTCTACAAAGTGATGAGAATCATAGTCTTGAACTGATTGGAAGCATCTGCATATGCTGGAGTTCAGTTCCGGTTAGGCTCAGTACACTGATCTGCTGCACTTCATCTTTCCTCTGTTCTTTATTCTGCTATCTTCCACATACCGGATCCTTTTTGCTACCTCTGCTCTTTCTCTGGACTTATTCGCATATCACTCCACACTTACACAACACTTCACAACTAAATCCATCCTCTATATATATCCGCACAAGTGGTTTCATCACCTTTCTAGTCGGCATCCGGAACAGTCTTAGTTTCTTACAAACTCTCATTCTGTCGGCTGAATCCTTCCTCACCAAGCAATGCGGATCAAGCATATACTTGTAGATATCATTAATCATGTCGGCCAAACATGATTCATGCCTTCACAACCTCTGTCATCAACAGTAACCCATCCGGAAAGCAGTCTGATACTCTGTCAGTCAGTTCTTCCTCTGTTTTCACTGTCTCTCAGGAATCCGGTACTTAACCATTCATATCTTTTTCCTTGTCCATCACCGGAGGCTAAATCCTTGGAATATACTACTAAAGGTAGTCCTCTTGACTTCCCCAAATCCGCACTGCACCAAGACACTTCCTCTGAGAGGTCCGGACCAATCTGTCGGACCTTGCCACATGCTCTGTTCTTCTTCACCGGACCACAACTTTCTTTATTCTAACTTCCGGTAGAGACACATCATGACTTGCGGATATGTGGGATGACTTTTGTTGCCATCAATGACAACAACCATGAATCCATATAGTGTCTCTTGCCAACAGTTTGCCTGTGGTGAAAGGTTTCTTGCTGCCCCAAAAATTGCCAGAAGGAGGCAGTGTAAAGTTGCAAAGGGGTGCAACTTTTTTTCTTCTCCTTATGTGGCCAAACTGATAGTTCCAACGTGTCTGGATGGGTACATTTTATGCTAGGCATTGTCTTTTTTTGCACCCAAATATGCCGAAACAGTTCAAGCTACATTGTACCAGCATATTAAATTATTGATAAATATTGAATCATATAAACACATAGAAATCATTTTAAAGCATAAACTAACTCCTCCAAGTCAAGGTGCAGATTAAGGTATGTGAAAAAACTAAATGAATGGACGCCTAAGCTAGATTAAGACTTTTTACCCACCTCATCCTTCAATCATTATAATTGTTTTCAAAAGACATCATCAAAAAATGAAAAAACTCCAAGACTTGTAGTTTTAAGTTGATTTTCTCCAAGGCGCCAATGTGACGTTGTTTTGATGGCAAAGGGTGCCTTGATTCATGATGTTGAACCTCCTTCCTCCTAGGTGCCAAAATAGATAGTTTAGACAAGAAAAGGCGCCTTAGTATACTTAGCTCATTTCTTGGCAATTTGATGGCTTCAATCACTTGTTCAAACCTATAGGAGACCATTTTACACTTAGGTGCTAGATCTTACGATTTAGAACATCTTCCTTGAAGGTGCCAAAATGAGGTTATTTAGACACAAAAGTGTGCCTCCATACAAGATGCTTATTCTCCTTCCACTTAGGCGCTCATTCATGATGATCCAAGTGACAATAGGCGCCTAGACTTCCTTTGGTAAGATTTAGTCATTTTGAAGGTTCTAACACTAGGCACTACAGTTGGAAATGATTTGAAGTTCATTTTCCTCTAGGCACCCAAAATGGATGGTGGAGACAAGAAAAGGCACCTAGGCTTCTTTTGACGATTTTCAAAGTCTTCCTAAGTTATATTATATTATATTGACCCTTAGGTGCAAATGGATGATCTAGGATGACTCTAGGTGCATATCCAAGGTGATATCTTTCTAGGTGCAATCTTCACTAAGTTTAGACTTCACTTGACATCAAGGTGCCAAAATGGATAGTTTAGAGAGAGGCAAAAATGCGCCTAGAGGTATGATGCTCAGTTTGATGTGTTTGATCAACTTTGCTAATCAAGATGAATTTCCTCCCTTAAGGCGCCCTCCTTTATACTTTGAAACATCCTTTCAATATCAAGGTGCAATTTTGAGGTTGTTTGGATGATGAAAGGCACCTTGAGTTCTAGGTGAAGTTTTGAGGTTGTGCAAGTAGAGAAATGTACCTAAGGTCTTAAAGCAAATTTGCGCCTAAAATTAAAAATCCCTGAAGTATGACTTATGGAAGCCTATAGCCCCAATGTTTTGTTGCATACCAAAATTAGGTAAGACTCAATGTAATCTCATAACCTTGCCTTATATGCAAGAGGAATTACATTTAATAACCACAATGGTCATCAGGTACTCATAAGCATATGATTTTGACTATCTTATTTAAAACAACAAACATACTCTTTGCATCCTAATATGGTATAATAACAAGAAATTAAGAAATATTTTCAATTGACCAACTCATAAAGAATATGGATCAGCATACTCATTTGAATATTTTCAATTGAGCAACTCATAAAGAATATGAATATTTTCTATTCAACATGATGATTCATTTTTTTTTAAATACAACTTTTATCTTTTAGTTCCAAAATAAGGTTTAGGTGATACTTGAATAACAATAGCTAGCTTATTGGATCAACAAACATCCTATGTAATACAATTAGACTTTAAATAATTGAAGTAGCCATCTACAAATATCCATTCAAATGTGGATTTATAATGCAAGTATGGATGCCATCAATAAAAAAGATTTGTATTAACCAAATATCCATATAGGCATACATCAATATCTGTTGATATAAGTATAACATATATACAAAATAGCCATATAGGCTTACAAGAATGCCATATAGGCATACAATGTCAACTATATGCAATAAAAAATATATGTCCACAAATGCCATATAGGCATAAAATAAAGGAACACAATAAAAAGTCATTCCCCTTTGGCTAGTGAAGAGAATAGATCACGGGTAGCCTTTGATCTTCTAGGGGATGGAGACGCATATGTGGGTGGTCTACTATGAACTCGAGGGTTGTTCCTCCTATTTAGTTCTTCCTACATCTTTAGTTGTTACAATAAAAAGTATAGACATTAATATATAGAAATTACATGTTATAAAAAATGAAACATTTAATAAAATAATCACTTACCGCTACCATATAATCTGTCTCCTCACTTGCCTCAGTAGCAGGAATAGGCCGTGGTGATGTCATGTCCTATAGAAATAATCTAGATAGAAATTAAACTTCAAATCAATAATCTTTTGATTTTTCAAAAATAAACAACTATAACAATGAATGTAAATTGAAATTTACTAATCTGCCTCATACCCCTGTCAATGGCATGGAGCTATGAATCACAGAGGTCACACCATGCTCCATTTCCCTATGAACATTGGGAGGTGTCTCCACAGCCTACATCATCTGGAAATAAAACAACATTATTCAATTACGAAAACTATAATAGTGATGCAAATCATGGCTCCTAACATACACACACATTCATCTAAACAAGGAAGTACACACAATAAAGCACACAAGTCACATACAAAAATCTAGTAAGTACAATTCATTCATTAAACTATTTATTTTATTACCTCCGTGAAGCTTTGAAGTCCACCACCATTGGCAGGTGTTGTTGTGAAATCTCCAATATTAACCTATTCAACATCCAAAATCAGATATTAGAATACCATTCATAGAATGATGCTATTCACATGTAATATTTATAATTTTTTACTAGTTACATACCCCGATAGTAGATGATGTAGTGTAATATGCATGTGAAGAACCACTGAAAATTGCATCAATGCTATGACCTTGAAATTTCATTAAAATCATCAAACTAAATTAGTTAATCTTGCATTTCAAAAATAAAATTTAATAAATTAAATTCAATAAACCACAAGCTGATCTACAAGTCTGACAAGCATGGGGTGGGACCCTACTCCTCGCACTATCTCCCAACCCATGCTGTACTATAGGACTAGCATGCTCTATGATACTCTGGGTCAAGGCACTAATGGATTGAAGTGTATCGACCTCAACACTCTCCTTCACAATGGAAGGGATAGAAACATGCTCATGGGTTGGTCTGTTGATTACTTGTCTCACTCGCCGCTGTGGGTCAACACGTGCCCCTAGTCTATCTTGTGCTGACCCCCCACCTCTACCCTAGAAGTCCCGCATATCAAAATAGTTTGGCACTTTATTGAGGACAAACTCGCAGTAGAGTTTCCTCAAAAAGTATTGCAGGACCTCATTATTATTGCATGGAGGATGGTCAAAAACCATCCACCACCTCTACCCAAAATTGTCCCTTATCGCTTGGTTGTTGCACTAATGGATAGGGAACCTCTTGCATGTAATGGGTGGAGGTTGATTTGTTTGTGGGTTTGTGAAAATGGAACACAAGTCTAATTTTGTAATTTATAATTTTTTCACATCTTCATATGACAGCTTGTCTGCATAATAGTCTCTAAACTCTCTCCTCTTATCCATCCAACTAGATATTTGCTTGCTAATTGAATCTACATTTGATAACATAGATTTAAGAGATTGAGCAAGCGTGGACCTATGCAAGGTTGAAGTGGAAGGATCTTTCAACCTTGCAATTATGTCTTCAATTTCTTTTTTATTATTTTTAATTTGCCCCATTAGATTTTCTTGTGTTCCAAGGGCATGTCGAGGAATGGATGGAGGAGTTTGTTGTTTGGCAGGTATTTCCTCTTCAGGATTTTCTAGATTTTGAGGAGGAGGAGGTGCATTAACATTTCCTAACAATTAATGAAATTTACATCAAAAATCAACTCAAACCTACCTATTTAGAAACAAATTCAAACAAAAAAATAAATAAAACTCACTCCTTTGGCTTGCTCGACATCGTGGCAGCATTTTGGCGATGAATCAGTAAGATTTTGGTGTTGAATCGACTTTTCCAAAACGTGTTTGCGCTTCTTAGGGTTTGCATGCCATGGGTGTAGAGGAAAAAAAAGAAATGAAATGAGCACAAATGCTCTTTTTTTATTTATAGTTAGTCATTACGCGCTCGCGTTATGTATTAAATTTTTTTGACAAAAATTTGTCCACTTTTTGGCCCCCCAACTTTTTGCACTTACCCTTAGAAGTTGTCCTAATACATCTTGAAGACATTCATGTGATAGGAAAGAAGTAAAGATTGTGCCTAATTTATTCAATAATTAGAAGTAGAATTGCAATCATCAAAGGTGTGAATTTCAATGTTAGTTTTTCAGGCTGTAGAAGGACGGTCATACTGTAAACATTTGTGTGTTTGTTCTCAATTCAAGGAGTAGTAGCTTCCTTGGGAGTGACCCTAAATCAAAATTTTTAGGGAGTACTAGCTTCCTTGAGTTGTATCTCTAAAACAAAGTTGTTATTTTGAGCTTCATATATTGTGAGTTAATCCTCACCATGGTTTTTCCCTTCTTGGGTTTTCCACGAACATTCGGTGTTATGTGTTGATGTGCATTGTGTTAAATTTTCATGTTTATGTTGATGTTGTAATGCTTAAGTTTTAATCTGCTCTAGAGAAGTTAAAGTTTGATTAGATACTAATTCATCGCCCTCTCAGTATCCTAGTGTGTTCAACACATATACCCTTCCCTGATGCTCTACTTGTCATTTTAGTGGGTTGTACTTTTGGGCACACTGGATGACTAGTTCTAGTGCATCCATGGCATAGGGAAATCTTGTAGCTCAATGCAAGCCGTTGGAGACTATGTTTTTTAGTATCCCATCTTCATTCTGAGCATGGATCCTTGCCCTGAATGCCTCCAGATCCACCTTTCCGCAATGGGTGTCAGATGCATATCCAAACTTACTCCAAACTCCCCCAGGTGTGTGGCCCATTGGGTCTTTGAATTCATCATCTCATTGCTTTTGTCTTTTCATCATCCTGTCCTGCATGATGAACATACACAAAAGTTAGTTACCTGTGGGGCTAGGGTATGAGTTAATATTTTACTAACTTACTAAAACTAGATCTGATAACAAAATGCAATTAAAGGGTACAAGAATGTAATTAATAATAGGATTTTACTATGGTGAATATACAAACCCTATTTTACCCTAGGTAAAAGACAATTACCTTGAATTAATTAACAAGATAAGATTTTTTTGTATACATACCTATAGAAGTGATTATTACCTTTATAAGTAATTGGAGGGGATGTTTTTTGACCGTTGGGTGCTTTCTGTTCTTCAAGTTGGTTTGATAATTTCTCCTCTATTTGCTTCAAGATCTTTGCAAATTAATCTAAAGCTCTATGTAATTTTCACTCAGGGTATTCAAATGCTTTGTGATTATCAAGTGAATCATATTATACTTTTATCCTTTGTGAAATTCACCTAGTATTCATGCATTTAATACTATGATATAGTAGGTGAGCAATTACTTCTTAGGAGCAGGGAAATATGATAGCTAGGTAATTGTATTTTGAATTTAAACTCCAACGGTAAAAAGCAACTCACTTTATGTGAGTTTAGTGTGGACAAGATCAGATGGAGATCTAGATATCTGGATGAAATGCCCTATAGGAAATGTTAGGTGGAAATATCAAGTTAGAAATTTCTGGCTAAAAAGTCAACGATCAATCAGGATGTGAGGAGTCACTTGTAAAGCCTAGACAAGATCTTTGGATAGGACCAGACATGACAATTGTCTAGTCATGTCAGGTTGAAATATCATGTCTAGTGGGAATATCCAGTGCTTGTGAGGATAATTTTGATGGTTTCAACATGATCTAGACATGGACTTCATGAACGCACTAATGTTCGGTTAGGTTGGGAAACTAATGAGTTGCATTTGAATTTGGCTTCGAGTCTGAGTGTTTTTGTAAAGGATTTGAAACCTGATATAGATGTGAGACATGACCTGAGCCTTTCATGAAAGTCCATGTCTAGTTGATTGAAAATGTCTAGTTGACCAAAATGTATAGTGGGCATAACTTGCTTATTTTAACAAATTTTCAAGAATTGTAAGAGGCAACCTTGTCTAAAATTTAGCCCTCTATCCATTCATGACATTTGCATGGGATACTTTGTAACTTGAAATTTGGGTTCAATTGACTTGACATTTTACCTATACCACCCAAGAAGACAACAAAAGGACCAGCAAAGCAAAAGAGTTTGGATCCTCATTTTTCCAGGAAAAAATGGGGCGTGTTGTGAGACTACACAACAACTTTCAACTAAAGAAAACAACTAAATTTCAGACAATTTAAGAGATAAACAAATTCAGAGATATAATTTCTAACTTCCATTGTAGATGACCATTTCAGTTCAATTAAAGGGAATTGCATTCACCAGTACAACTAGGTACTAGGAGGAATTCAAGTGTGTTCAATTGATTCATTCCTTTTCCTTTTTGGTGTAGTAATGGTAGGAGGGTTCACAAAATGAACTATCCAGACTGTGTAGCAAGAGTAAACACAATGGAAACAACTCAAAGAAATGAAACAAATGTAGATTCAATCATTCAATATATCGTAGAATTCAAATACAATCTAACCGGCATCATGTGGGCTTACAATTAGGGCTCAAAGGCCTGACTATAGAATATCAGAATATGCACAAGATATACCTTTGAAGCTCCTTTGCAGAAAATTTAAACTAAGGATTATGAAACAATCGCTAACTACTTTCCTAAGGATCTATTACATCCTTATATATCATCTCCGATATAAAAAATTCCTCTGCATCGACTAAGGAAGATCACAAACTCCAATGAAGAGTTGTAACATGTGTATACGGATAGGTCGGACCTAAATGCATAGAAATCCTCCACAATTGAATGGAATGTTGTTTGGATCTCAAGGAAGGTCAACCATAAACCATAGAACATGGAATGATGTATCATTAGGCTCCACAAGTCAAGGAATGCTCCGCAAGTCTTCTCCTTTAGCTAATTGTCTGAGACTATTAGGATGCTTTGTTATGAGAAAACAATCAATCTTTGATAGTGATAACTTCTTGGTATTTGATCCAAATGCTCTAAATTCTAGAGATGATGTAGATGAATGAATCAAGATGCTAAGTCTAGATCTACAAGATGTGAAATGCCACTAAGGTAGAATGCAGACCAAAATACTGAAACTGCTACTGACTAAACTACCTAAACTGAATTGGAAAAATGAAAAGAAACAAACTAGACTGCAAGCAAACTAAAATGCAAATGATTTTGGTTGATGCAAGATTGCTCTTGAACTAGGGATGCTCCTGCATCAGACATCCAGGGTTATAGAAAAAGTGAGTCCCTCACTTTGCTGGGGCTAGAGGAAAACCAAGACAGTCCACCTCAGCCTGAGAAATCCAAGATGAATCTTCTTCCGATCTACCTTTCCACTTCACAAGGTATTCTTTGTATTGTCTTCCTCTGGTACTGTGTCCAAATCTGCTATCCAAAATGTCTTCAATTTGCTTTGGTGCTCATTGTGGTAACTACTTCTTCAAGTCTTCTTCAAGGTTGTCAGTGAACTTTGCTTCATGATATTGATATAGGTCTGCAATATTGAAAATAGGTGATATACCCAATGTCTCCAGTAACTCCACTTCATATGCATTTCCTGAATTAAATTTCCTGAGTATCTTACAAGGTCCAAATGTTTTCATTTTCAACTTGTTATATGTTCCAACTGGGAATCTTTCTTTTCTCAAGTACACCATCACTTCATCTCCAACTTCAAATTCTTTGTGTCTTCTCTTCTCATCTGCTTACTCTTTATGCTTTCTATTCATCTCTTCCAAATGCTTCTTCACCTAATTATGCATTGTCTCCATATGTTTTGTAAATTCTTCTGCTTTTGTACTTTTCTTTTCTACCATACCAATGTCTCTTAATTCTGCAACTCCTCTAGGGTTCACTCCGATAACAATCTCAAAAGGTGTTCTTCTGGTACTCCTATTCACTAAATTATTATATGTAAACTTTGCTTGTGAAAGAATCAAATCCCAACTTCCTGACTTCTCTCCAACCAAACATCTCAACAAGTTTCCCAAACTCCTATTCACTACCTCTATCTGTCCATCAGTCCATGGATGAAAAGTTGAACTGAAATTCAAATCTATCTTCATCTTCTTCCAAAGTTTCTTCCAAAAGTATCCAAGAAATCTAGTGTCTTTATCTAAAATTATGCTCTTAGGTAATCCATGCAATCTCACAATCTCCTTGAAAAATAGATCTGCTACATGCACTACATCTGTTGTCTTCTTACAGGGTATGAAATGAGCTATCTTTAAAAATCTATCTACCACTACAAATTTAGAATCATGTCCTCTCTATGTCTTAGGCAATCCCATTACAAAATTCATGCTTATGTCTTCCCAATCTCTACGGTATTGTCAAAGGTTTATACAATCTAGTATTCTAACTAATCCCTTTTGCAACTTGACAAACTATACAAATCTGCACAAACTTCTTGACATCCTTATGTATCTGAGGCAAAAAGTAATTTTCACTCACCAAAGCCACTATCTTGTCAATGCTAAAATGTCCTACCAATCCACCACTATGTTTCTCCTTGATCAAGTTATCTCTCATTGAACTTCTAGGTATGCATAATTGATTTCCTCTGAACAACATATCTTCCTGAATGAAATAATCCAACCACTTACTCCTATCTGTCACAACAGGTTCCTTACATGCTTTCCAAGGTTCTGCAAAATCAGTGTCTCCCTCATACATGTTCTTCAATTCATCAAAACCCAACACTTCAACTCTCATCTTTGTCAGCAAGTTCCTTCTCCTACTTAATGCATCTGCAACTTTGTTTGACTTACCACTCCTATGCTTCAACACAAAAGTATAACTCTGCATGAACCTTACCCATCTCATGTGTCTTTGATTCAATTTACCTTGACTATTCAAATATTGCAAAGCTTGATGATTTGTATACAACACAAATTCCTTAGGCAACAAGTAATGTCTCCACTTCTTCAAGGCTTGAATTATGGCATAGAACTCTTGATCATAAATTGAATATCTTCTCACTAAAATATACTACAAGTCTTCCCTCTTGACTTAACACTGATCCAATTACATTTCCACTTGCATCACAATCCACTTGAAATACCTTATTGAAATCTGGTACTGCTAAAACAAGTTGCTTTGTTACCTTCTGCTTCAACAATTCAAAACTCTTATCTACTCTTGATGTCCACTTAAAGTCTTTTTTGTGACCTTTCATTGTCTCTATCATAGGGTTACATATTGAACTAAAATTTCTGATGAACTTCTGGTAGAAACTAGCTAATCCATGAAATGATCTAACTTCTCCAATGCTCTCCAGTGTAGGCCATTCAACAATTGCTCTTAGTTTCTTAGGGTCCATCTTCAATCCTTTCGTAGAAATCACAAATCCCAAATACACTAGTTCTTCCTTCATGAAACTACATTTCTTGATGTTTATCAACAATTTCTCTTCTCTCAACCTCTGCAAAACTTGTCTAATATGCCACAAATGTTCCTCTTTTGTCTTACTAAAAATTCGAATATCATCCAAATATACAAGAACAAACTTACCCAATAATTTCTTCAATACTTCATTCATCAACCTTATGAAAGTACTAGGTGCATTTGTCAATCCAAAAGGCATCACTTTAACCATTCATACAATCCTTCATTTGTCTTAAAAGCAGTTTTCCATTCATCTCCTTCTCTAATTCTAATATAATGGTATCAACTCTTCAAGTCTATCTTTGTGAAATATCTAGCTCCACTCAAACAATCCATGATATCATCCATCCTAGGTAAAGGAAATCTATACTTAACTATGATCTTATTTATTGCTCTAGAGTCTGTACACATTCTCCATTCTCCATATTTCTTTGGTGCTAACATTGTAGGTACTGCACAAGGACTCAAACTTTCTCTGATCAAAACTTTCCTCAACAACTCTTGTATCTGTCTATTCAGTTCTTCATTCTCTGCTGGTGTCATTTTATGTGATGCTTTGTTAGGTAAACTAGCTCCTAGTATAAGATCCATGTGATGACTGATACTCCTTATAGGTGGCAATCCTTCAGGTACATTATCATATATGATGTCTTCATACTCTATCAACAACTCTTTTATCTCCTCCGGTTGTGATTCTTCAGTCTACTTCAATGCTTCAGGATTCTTAGGAATCAAAGCATGACGCATGTTCTCATGTCTTAAACCATCCAAAAATTTCCTTCCATCTACCAAACAGATTCTAGCATTCCCACATACTTCACTCTTAGGATCATCTTCTAAAGGAATCAAAGTAATTCTCTTCCCATTTGATGTTATAGTGTATGTATTCTTTCTTCCATCATGTATAGATTTTCTATCATACTACCAAGGTCTACCCAACAAAATATGACATACATTCATAGGCATAATATCACACAAGACTTCATCATGATAAGATCCAATATGAAATTTTACCAAACATTGTTCCTTCACTAGTACCTTATGATCATCTTGAATCCATGCTATCTAATAAGGCTTAGGGTGTTTCAATCTTTCCAACTTCAGTTTAGTTACCATCTCCTCTAAAACTAGGTTATCTGAACTACCACTATCAATTAAAACTTTACAACACTTACCTCCTGATTTGCATCTGGTTCTAAACAAACTCTTCCTCTGTGGTGGTTCTCTAGTTGTCTCTGTTTGAAATAGTGATCTTCTCATCACAAGTGTTTCTCCTTTCTCTGATTTACCAATTGAACTAGGTGATCCAATTGGTTCTTCTTCAATATAAGTTTCTCTTCAACTGTTCTTTGTTCTTTTGCTTGTACTCCCTTGATTATATTTGAATGCTCTATGTCCTTCACCTCCACACTTGAAACAAGTGCCTCTGAATGTTCTCTTATCAAATCCTCTTCCTTCTCTTTTGTATCCTTCATTCTGGTATGAATTGTAATTACCTCTGTGATGAAAATTTTTGTCATTACTTCGGTATGCATTGCTATCTCTATCTTCCCTCTTTAATGTGTTGTCAAACTTGTTCTACTCCAGATGTGATCTGTCTCCTTCAAAAAATACTCTACCTCTTTGAATTTTACCTCCTCTACCTTTCTGTCTCTACTCATGCCTCTTGTTCAACTTCTCTTCAACTTCCAGGGGAAACTGATATGCTTCCTCCAAAGATGTCATCCTTACCAGACTTAGTTCTTCTTGAATGTTCAATATCAATCCATTGATGTATCTAGCCACTTTCTCTTTGCTTGCTTCACTATGTCCTATCCTTATGACCATCTTATGAAATTCTTTAGTATACTCCTTCATAGATTTCTCCTTTTGTCTTAGGTTCTACAATCTTTTCAATAGCTCCAACTCATAGTCAGCTGGTATAAATTGATTCTTCAATTTTGTCACCATCCTATCCCACTTTGTAATCTTTTCTTTACCTCTTCTATTTCTATCCAACTGAACTTCTTTCCACCATATAGTAGCATGTCCTTTCAACTTTGTCTTTGTAAACTTTACCTTCTCCGAATCTTCAACATCTTCATATTCAAAGTATTCTTCCAGGTCATTTATCTAGTCAATCAATTCTTCAAGGTTCAAATTGCCAGTGTAATTCAGTACATCAACTCTAGGTCTCTTTCCAATCTTTGAAATAGCTTGCAACATCTTAACTTGATCTGATTCTTCTTCTTTATCACCTCCTATGGTTTCGCTAATTTGTTCAATAGATTGAAATTCTTCTTCATCATCACTTTTAACATTAGGTCTCAGTGTCAATCCTCTTCGCCTATCTTCTTCAACAACATCCAATCAAATTCTCATTATTTTCATCATTTCCATCATCTCATCCATTCTTCCATCTATTGTTCCAATAGCAGGGATTCTCCTTGGTGGCATTCTTCCTCAGATCAAGTGCAAACTACCTAAAGTTCAGCGATCGGGCTACAAGGTGACAACTACCTCACGATTAACGATCGGTTGCGAGACAAGTAACCTGCCTCAATTTGGTGATCTGTCCACAATAAGATCTTATAGAATTTCTTCACCAAATTTGCTCTCCCAAAGATTCAAACTTTTGCTCTGATACCACTTGGTGCAGTCAAGGTAGGAGGGTTCACAGAATGAACTATCCAGATTGTGCAACAAGAGTAAACACAATGGAAACAACTCAAAGATATGAAACAAATGTAGATTTAGTCATTCAGTATATCATAGAGTTCAAATACAATCTAGCTGGCATCATGCAGGCTTACAATTAGGGCTCAGAGGCCTAATTATAGAATATAAGAATATGCACAAGATATAGCTTTGAAGCTCCTTCGCACAAAATCTAAACTAAGGATTATGAATCAATCGCTAACTACTTTCCTAGGGATCTATTACATCCTTATATATCATCTCCGGTACAAAAGATTCCTCCATGTCATCCAAGGAAGATCACAAACTCCAATGAAGAGCTGTAATGTGTGTATACGGATAGGTTGAACCTAAATGCATAGAATTCCTCCGCAATTGAATGGAATGTTGTGTGGACCTTGGGAAAGGTCGGCCATGAACCATAGAACATTGAATGATGTGTTATTAGGCTCCACAAGTCAAGGAATGCTCCGCAAGTCTTCTCCTTTAGCTAATTGTCTTAGACTGTCAGGATGCTCTATTCTGAGAAAACAGTCGATCTTTGATAGCGATAACTTCCCGGTACTTGATCGAAATGCTCTAAATTCTAGATATGATGTAGATGAATGAATCAAGATGCTAAGTATAGCTCCACAAGATGTGAAATGCCACTAAGGTAGAATGTAGACCAAAATATAAAACCTGCTACTGACTGAACTGCCTGAACTGAACTAGAAAAATGAAAATAAACAAACTGGACTGCAAACAAACTGAAATGCAAATGTTTTTGGTTGTTGCAATATTGCTCTTGAACCAGGGATGCTCCTGCATCACTTTTGAATAGTAGAAGCTAGTAAATCTTTGCATTAAACTACATAGTTTTGATTTAACCTTTTAAACCAAACCTGGATAGAGCCTTGCTGTCAGTTGTTAGAAATGAAGGTGCAAACTACACAACAAAAATCTGATTCAAACCTTATTAATATCCTCTAAATAATGTAGAATCAATGGAGATTGCAACAAAAATAAAACCCACTACACAGAAATAACATGCATTAAGAACTAAACACATAACAAAGTATGTAATATGGAGAATACCCTTTTAGGTAAAAAACTCCACCAAGAAAAGAGGCTCCAAGTTGTATTATCTTGAAATATGAGATTACAATACATGCACTTCCTATTCTTCTTTAGTCTTCAATCCAACAACGCTTGTTACTCTCAACTTTGTTAAAAATGAAGTACAAATATCCTTATAAAAGGTGGTTTCCTTCTAAGGAAAGAAAACTGACATAATATCAATCGTTAGATCTATGACCTAATGATGAACAATCCAGATTTACAATGATACAATATAAATAAAATGTGGTTTCAGGGGCATTGCCCCCAAACCTCCACTGGGGTGCATGGTCCTCAGACCCCCTTCTAGGAGAGTGATCCCCTCAGACACCTGATAGGGGGAAACCCCTCTATGACCCCCCATTGTGGATGAATTAGAATTGAGTAACTTAGCATTGAGTACCGGATATAAACATGCGACTGAAACAAGATCGTTGCTAGTGAAACCTTTCATCCCTTATGAGTGATTTACAAACAATAATAGGACTATTAAATTACATAGGATTTACAAGGTTGATGGCACCTTAATCCTAACATTCTCCCACTTGACATCATACATTGTAAATACCCATAGGAAAATAATAAAATAATCAAGCACTAGAAACAAGGCCCATGGCCTCTTTGCACCAAACAAATTTCTTTATGCTCACAAGCTTGGTCAAAGCATCTATAACATTCTCCTGAGTGTCTACCTTCGTTAGCTCAATCTGTCCATTTGCAACCATTTCTTGAACAAAGTGATATTGTACATTAACATGGTTAGTTCAAGCATGATACATAGGATTCTTAGCCAAACAAATAGTACTCTGGCTATCACAACCAATCTGAATGATGCTGCAATCAAAACCAATACTTGTACACATTCCCCTCAACCAAACTACCTCCTTAGAGACATGGGTAGCAGCCATATACTCTGCTTCGATGGTGGAAAAAGCAACCATGGGCTGCCTTTTGCTCATCCAACTTAGTGCTCTGCCAAACAAAGTAAACACATATCCATCGGTGGACCTTCGACTATCCAAGTCACTTGCCCAATTTACATCAACAAATCCTTATATGTCCAAAGTTTTTTCAGCATTGTTAGTGCTAGAATAAACTAAATAGTAATTAGGAGTACCTGCTAGATATCTAAACACCATCTTCACATAATTCTAATGCTACCTACCAAGGTTAGACATAAATATGTTCAAAACTCCCACTGCTTAGGCAATATTTAGTCTAATGCAAACCATTGCATACATCAAACTCCCTACAACACTAGCATATGGCATATTAGACATATCCTCTAAATCATCTTCATTCTTTGGACACATATCTGATGAAAGCTTAGTACCAATGGGTAAAGGAAATTTAACTATATTACAGTCCTGCATATTAAATATCTGCAAAATGGTATTCACATACTTACTTTGAGACAACCAAAGCTTTTTGTTACCTCTATCCCTCCTGATTTCCATACCAGAATATACCTGTTTGCTCCAAGATACTTCATATTGAATGCACCTAAAAGTTGGGCTTTCAATTCATTGATCATACCCTTAATATTCCTGAAAAATAACATGTCATCAAAATACAATGCAATGATCAGAATAGAATCATCAATACAATGAATGTTAACACAGTGATCCTCCTCACTTCTAACAAAACCCAATTTCAACACAAATGAATCAAATTTTTGGTACCACATTCTGGGGGACTGTTTCAAACAATAAAGAGACCTCTTCAATCTACAAACCCAATGTTTTTCCCCTTTTACCTCAAAACCTGTAGGTTGTTGCATGTAAATTTCTTCCTTAAGATTTTTGTGCAAGAACATAGTCTTAACATCCATTTGCTCTATTTCCCAATAAAAGGTTGTAGCAATGGATACCATAAATCTAATAGAAGTTAATTTGGTAGTAGGAGAGAATATTTCACTAAAATCAACTCCCTGTCTCTGGGAGTAGCCCTTGGCTACCAATCTAGCCTTGTACTTCTCCAATGAACTGTCTACTCCAAACTTCTTGAACACCCACTCACAACCTATGGACTTTCTTCCTTTGGGCAAACAAACAAGATCTCAGGTTCTTCTGCATGAATAGCTTCCCTGTAGGATCTAGGCCCATCGTCAATACTCAATAAAGAAAATGCACAATGGAAATCTGGTGGGCTATACCTATCAACTGGGTTCCATTGTCTTGTGGATCTTCTTAGAGGTGGAGTAAGAGACTCTTTAGGTTCTTCTACATGCTCATCTATACCAACTTCTTCTATCACAAAAGATTCTTCCTAATCAAAACTTTCACTTGAGTCTTCTACTTTTTCACCCCCAATCCATCATTATGTTCTTCCTGAGGTGCATCTTCATGCTCTAATTCAAAATGCACTCTCTTCACCTTTTCTTCTTTTTCCTTTGGTTGTTCAGGTTTTGAAAAGTTACCTGAAAATAACATCTCTAGAATAGATAATCTTTCAGGTTAGTGGACTCCAAAAATTATAACCTTTTAACCTTTTACATTATCACCATATCCAATGAAAGTATACTTTTCAACTTTTGGATCCAACTTAGTTCATTTTTCTTTAGGCACATGAAACGTAAGGTTTCTTACCTGTCCACATTTCATAAGGAGTTAAAATAAGAGCCTTACACAGAGATCTATTAACCAAGTAGTTCCAATACACACAGCTTCTGCCCAAAAGCATTTGTTCAACTGTGATTCACTCAACATACTTCTGGCTCTTTCCATTATTGTTCAATTCAACCTTTCTGCCACTACATTCTGTTGTGGTGTCTTTGGAGTTGTCTTCTATCTAACAATACTTGCATGCTTACAAAATTCATCAAAATCCTTAGAACAATATTATCCTCCATTTTTAGATCTCAAAACCTTTATCTTATGATATGATTGCTTTTCAAATAAAGCTTTAAATTCCTTAAATTTAGTGAAAACTTTGAATTTGTTGCACATAAAATAAATCCACATAAACCTTGAGACATCATCAATGAAGGAAACAAAATATCTAGATTTTCCAATTGATTCATCGTCCACTAGACCAAAAATATTTAAATGAATAAGTTTGAATTTACAATTAGATTTATTACTGCCTAAAGGAAATGGAGATCCATTCTATTTTCCAAACACACAATGTTCATAGAATTTAAAATTCTCATCAGAATAGGATAAATCATCTAACAATTTTTTATTTAAGATAGTCTTTAAACCAGACTAACTTATGTGGCCCAATCTACGGTTGTTAGAATATGAAAAGATTTATAACCTAGAAAACTAGTGCAAATGAATAGATATTTAAACTATGAAAGCAAATGATACGAAATCAAACTAGCAACACAAAGTTAGTCTCCAAGGGAGTAATGCAAATGCTAGAAGCAAAATAGCATTAAGAGGATGCAAAAGAAAAAGATACAAAATACAAGCCAGGTAGCATGCTTATATAGACCAGGGAGAGAGAGGAGGTGGCAACACCGACCAATGAGGAGCAACCATCTATGGGACTAAAGATAGCAAAGTATCTTCCCAAGATAGCTAATGGATGCTCACATGTAGGAAGGTGACACCTCATAACCACTCACCTAATAAGACATGCTTTATTAACCTAAGTGAGATTAATAGAAGTGTAGGAAAAACCTAGGAATATAGGAAAAAATAAATAACCCAAATAGGAAATAAAAACCTACACTAACACCCCCCCATAAGCAAAGCTTAGGTGGATGTAGAAATGGGTCCCAAAAAATCAAGCCTGATGAGGTACCCATGTACATAAAATTCCCCCCAAAGAGAGAAAATGCCCCCCTCAAAATAGAGAGAAAAGAGACCCCCCCAAAAGTAGAGAGAGTCAGGACTCCGAGTGAGAGGAAGAAGCCCCCCAGAAGATGAAGCATCCCGTACCCCCAGCAAAGTTCACAAATGAAGGAACTTTCTCTCAGTGAAGGGTTTGGTGAAGATATCAGCAACCTGCTCGGAAGTCAGATAGTAGCGAAGGTCGATGACATGGCCATGGATGAGCTCTTAGATGTAGTGAATGTGGACCTCTATGTGTTTGGTCCACTGATGATGGACCAGATTTTGTGAGATATGAATGGCACTCTGGTTGTCACAAAATATGACTGATGGCCATTTGATCTGGATACCAAACTCAGTGAGAAGATTTTGAAGCCAAATGGCCTCAGTGGCAGCATTCATGGCCCCCCGATACTTGGCCTCAGTAGAAGATAGAGCAATAGTAGACTGCTTCTTGCTCAACCAACAAACAAGACCTGAACCAAGTGAGAAGTTGTAACCTGAAGTAGACTTGTGATCCTGAGAATCACCTACCCAATCTGAATCTGTGTAGCCCACCAAGTCAAGCTCAATGCCTGCTGTGTAGTGAATCCCAAAACTATGGGAACCTTGAATGTAGTGAAGGATCCGCTTGGCTGCTTTCCAGTGCAGCTCATGAGGCTCCTACATGAATCGAAAGACCATGCCTACAACATATGAAATGTTAGGTCTTGTATGAGTTAGATAAATGAGACTCCCAACAAGTTGTCGGTACAAAGTGCCATCAACAAGTGGAGAAGAACACTGAGCCTCAAGTTTGACTCCAGAAAGGAAGGGAGTCGAAGTAGGCTTACAATCAGCTATATGAAACCTCAAGAGCAAATCTAGAGCATACTTAGACTGTGTGATGGTGATCCTGGAAGAAGACTGGTAGATCTCAATCCTGAGAAAGTAATGTAACAAGCCCAAGTAAGTCATCAAAAACCTGTCATGAAGGGTAGTTTTGACAGCCCCAATAGTGGATGAAGAACTCCCTATGATCAGCAAGTCATCAACATACAGAACTAGAAATAGGAATGAATCATCTTGCTGCAGAATGTAGACATTGGGATCAAAATGGCACCGAGTGAACCCAACTGATAGAAGGAAGGAGTCCATCTTGGCATACCAGGCCCAAGGAGCCTATTTGAGGCCATAGAGAGACTTCTGAAGATGGAACACAAGTGAAGAATCTTGAATGAACCCCTATGGCTGATCCATGTAGATCTCCTCCTGAAGGTCACCATGAAGAAAAGCACTTTCACATCCATTTGGTGTACTTCCCAATGATTAGCTGCAAGAATGGCAAGAACAAATCAGATGGAATTCATTCAAGCAACTGGTGCAAAAGTCTCAAAGTAGTCAATCCCAGGAATCTGGGAGAATCCTTTGGCGACCAAGCGAGCCTTATACTTGTCAACTGACCCATCTGCTACAAATTTTGTTTGATAGATCCACTTACATCGAACAAGTTTTCTTCCCTTAGGAAGAGTGACAAGATCCCAAGTGTGGTTCCTCATCAAGGAACTATACTGCATAGTTGTATCCCACTTAGGAATACCAGAAGCCTCATGAAAAGACTGCAGATCTGAGGCAGTAGCAATCAAGACATGTGGAGCATCTTGAAACTGTGAATGAGTCCACCTGGTGTCTGATGGATCCCCAACCCAATCACCTGCAGACTGCAAGGTCTGTCTAGCCCAAAGTGGACTAGAAGATGGAGAATCTGGAGGAGAATCATCAACCTCTGAATGATTACTAGGAGAGGAAGGAGGTGAGTCCTTTGAATCACTCTCTGCATCAGAAGTGGAGGTAGAAGACTGCTCAGGTGAATCTGACTCATCAAAAGATCTATCATGTATCCCAAGTGACTCCAATGTCAAAGTAGGAGTTGGAAAAGTGATAGAAAGTGAGCTTGAAGAGCCTTCCTCAAACTGAACACTCCTCTCAATGAACAACTCATGTGTAGTAGGGTGGAGCAACCGATAACCCTTCACACCATCAGGATAACCTACAAATATGCAAGGTCTGCTCTGCGGATCCAAGGCCTTGCGTTTCTCTGCAGGAATGTGGGCCCATGCAGGAGAACCAAAAACTTGAAAGTGCTTAACTGATGGTTTCTGACTACTCCAAGCTTTAAAAGGAGTGACTCCCTTCAAGGCTTGGTGAGGAACACAGTTCTGGATATAACAAGCACAGTTAATGGCCTCTGCCCAATATTATGGTGCAAGAGTTCTGGAGTGAATCATGCAGTTTGCCATTTCCTTCAAGGACCTATTTTTTTGTTCTGTAACACCGTTCTACTGAGGATTGTATGGAACTAAATGCTGCAAATCAATCCCCTTTGAAGTGTAAAACTTCTCAAACTGATGGTTGACATACTCACCACCATTGTCAGTGCACAAAACTTTGATGGCTTTCCCAGATTGCTTCTCTACAAAAGTTTTGAAGTCTTGAAAATGATCAAATACCTTTGACTTCTGTTTGAGAAAGTACACCCAAGTATATCGAGAAAAGTTATCAATGAATGTGAGGACATATCTAGCCCTGCTGAAAGAAGGATGCTGAAATGGACCAGCCAAATCACTATGAACTAACTCCAGTATCTGTGAAGCTCTCCATGCCTTACCTTTGTCAAACTTTTCCTTAGGATGCTTACCAAGAATGCAACCTTGGCAAACACCACCTGAAAACTAAACTGAAGGCAACCCTGTGACCATGCTCTGCTAGTTGAGCTGCTACAAGTAGCGGAAGTTAAGATGGCCAAACCACTCATGCCATAATCTACTCACATCATCAGAATGAGTGAGCAAAATAGTTGAAGGAGGATCAGGAACAAAGTGAGAAAACAGATAGAGCCATGACTGATGATATACTCTCCCAACTGCAATTGTAGAACCACTGTGTAATTCACGAATCTGCACTGAATCAGGAGTGAACTCAACCCACTTGCCTAAACCTGTGTGAGTGATCTGGTATACCGATAGGAGATTAGTTGATAATGAGGGCACACAAAGAACATCATGGAATGTGCCATCCCCTACATCAACAGACCCTCTCCCACACACCTCAACAGGAGTGTCATCACCCATCAAAATAGAAGGCATAGTACATGGCTCCAAAGATGCAAGTTCTTCCTTAGATGAAGCCATGTGGTGTGAAGCACCTGAATTAAGAACCCAAGTGGATGGTGAAGAAGCAACTACAACAAGGGCCTTGCCCTTTCCTTTCCCCTTGCTATTTTCTTTTGCCTTATTAGACCCCTCATTAGAACTCTGTTTGATAGACTTAAGAACACTGATATTACTCTTCTCAAGAATGTGTGTCAATTGATCAATTTATTTCTTCAGACATTTATGTTTATCATGACTTGGTCTTTTACAATAGGCACATTGGACCCTCTCTTTCTTAGGCTTGTCGCCCTTGGAAGATTGGGTCTCATTAGTTACTTTTGAAGCAACTGGTATCTGATCCTTCTTCTCCTTGCTATTCTTTTGTTTCTTATCCTTACTATTGTTGTTACTACTTTATCCTTTTTGTTCTTTTGTGCCTTGCTTGGTAGCCAGGGCATGTGACTTGGAGGACTTAAGAGTGCCCATCTAGATTAGCTTGTCCTGTTCCCGAGTGAGATTGACAGCAAAATCATCTAAAGATGGCATGGTGAATTAAGTACCAAGTGCACCCTTAGTAGCATAGAAAGTAGAAACAAACACAAAATATTCTGAACTTAGCTTAGAGAGAATGCTAAGAATCAGCTGTTCATCTTTCTTTTCAATTCCACATTGTTTTAACTGCAACCTTAGTGATTTCAATTTAGTGAAGAAATCTTGGATTGTGTTGACATTGCTTGGACTTAAACTAATTAGTTCATTTTCCAACATATGACCCCTCATTGAATCTTGTGTGCCAAATAGTTTTTGTAGCTTTGTCCAGATTTCATTTGGTGTATTCAAAGACTCAATGTGAAAGAGAAAATTAGGAGAAATAGACAAACATAATATTCCATATGCTTCATCACATTTGTTAAACCACTTAGGCTTATCTTCATCTTTAGCAGGTTCAGTTTCAAGTCCCATAGTTATCCTATTTAGTCCAGCTTTCCTTAAGTGAATTGTCATGCTTGATTTCCACTCAAAGTAATTGTATGGAGTTAAGATGGGTAGATTTGTTTGATCCATGATGAAGAAATGCAGAGAAGAAATGCCAAAAAGAAGAGAACCCAACCAAGACAACCCCCCCTTTTCACTCAATCAAAGAACCCCCCCAAGAAAATATGATTTGGCACTTTATACTAGTACGTTTACAACTACCACTAGCAATAAATACTAAGTGGTCTTGATTTCAATGCATTACAAAACCATCATGAAGAGCATATGCTGAAAATACAACTTTGGCATAATATCCAGATAAATAAACAGCACCACTGTGATCTACTCAAAAAATTATGTACTTTCAAAAAACGAATCGCCTCGGTACGAGGTCATATGTGAAAATTATGATCCTCCGAAGTTCCCAAAACAAGAACTGTGCAATGTCACGACTGAGAATCTGCAATTTCTAAAAAATAATGGCATAAAAATTAAAAAAAAGTCTGCACTAGTACATAGAGCACAAAAAATAGCCAAAATCAAAAAACATTTCGTGGGAAAAGGATTTCGTATGAGCAAGAATGGAGCATTTGAAAACTGCCTTCAAAACAACAACTGCCAATGGAGAGGGCTCTTGTTGTAGCTTTTTGAGCACATTTCTACAAAATATATAGACTGCATGAAAAAACAAAAAGATACCTAGATGGTTTTTCTGTGATGCGAACAAAACCTAGAAGGTGTGTTTCTTACTGATGTACAGAAGATGTAGTTCTAATGTAAACATGACACCTTTAGCAACAAAAAATGACCATAGCAACCAAAAAATGGCATGCAAAGGCTAAATCAACTACCTAAGACAAGCAAAGCCATGCTGTAACTTGCAATATTGATTGAAAACACCAAATATGCAAGTTGGTTGTCAGATTTGAGCTTGAAAACCCTGGTTCCGCAATTGTGTCTGACAATCTCTGATTTCGGTGAAACAAAAGCCAAATCTGACTTTCTCAAGCCTCTTGGATGCGTTGGAACAACCAAAAATGCTGCCAGTATAACCAAAAATGCTACAATCACCCAGATTTCATAAAACACATGTGCAAACCCCAGAGATTAAAAAAGTTTCTGTCAAACTTTTCTGATTCTCAAGATCATCCGAAGATGCAAGAGAAGAGTATACTGGGTTTTTCAAAAAACTGCAATAAGCTTAATTAGCCCCCCTTGAATCTCTCAAATATGGAAACTAAAATCTACTCTTGCACATAGAATAACTTTGATACCATGTTAGAATCTGAAAATATTAATAACCCAGAAAACTAGTGCAAACAAATAGATATTTAAACTATGAATGCAAATGATACGAAATCAAAATAGCAACACAGAGTTAGTCTCCAAGAGAGTAATGCAAATGCTAGAAGCAAAATAGCATAAGAGGATGCAAAAGCAAAAGATACAAAATACAAGCCAGGTAGCATGCTTATATAGACCAGGGAGAGAGAGGAGGTGGCAACACCGACCAATGAGGAGCAACCATCTATCGGACTAAAGATAGCAAAGTATCTTCCCAAGATAACTAATGGATGCTCACATGTAGGAAGGTGACACCTTACAACCACTCACCTAATAAGACATGCTTTATTAACCTAGTTGAGATTAATAGAAGTGTAGGAAAAACCTAGGAATATAGGAAAAAATAAATAACCCAACTAGGAAATAAAAACCTACACTAACAACGGTGCCACAAAATACATGTATTTTTAGTATTAGCCTCAGATGCATAAGAGGCATTACAAATAGTAATGGCTTCTAGCTTAAACAGAGTTCCCAATCTTTTGCCCTTTGCTACCACCAATTTTCCTCTCACCAATCTGTAGCCATGCTTATCAAATGTCACATACATTCCCAAATAATTCAACTTTAAAAAAGAAATCAAATTTCTAGCCAATCCAGGAACATGCAAAACACCAGGAATGGTTTTAATTGTCCCATCACTAAAACACAACATTACCTTCCCTCGTCCAACAATAGGATATGTAGAGTTGTTCCCGAGGTACACATTTACTCCATCATACTCTTCATATGTGGAAAACCATTCTTTATGCGGGGTCATGTGGTATGAGCATCCTAAGTCAACCAACCAGTGATCATGAAAAACAACATTACATGCAGAAAGTAAAACCTCATCACTTGCATTCAAAGACTTATCAGTAGCAGAATCCCATTGTTTCTTCGAGTTTCTACATTCCTTTTTCACATGTCCTCTCTTTCTGCAATTCCAACACTTGACTTTGTTCTTCTTTTTAGGAGTCTTAGAACGAACCTTAGACCCCTTCTAATCTCCTTTTGGTCCTCTTTTTGTAGACCTTCCCTTGACACTTAGAGCATCCCCTAAACTATATGAACTTTTCTTTCTCAATTCATGTGACAGCAAAAGTAAAACAAGAGCATCCAACTTCAGATCTATGAGGTTAGCAATGATAGCCAAAATAACATTCTCCCATGACTTAGGTAAAGAATAGAGAAGCAATATATATTTATCTTCCTCATTCACATCAACATCTACAGATGCTAGTTGACTCAATAATAAATTAAATGAATTAAAATGCTTTGCAATTGATTCACCCTCTTTTATTTTCATGGGAAATAATTTACGCTTTAAATAAAGCATGTTTACCATACTCTTTGGCTTGGTAGATCTCACCTAGATTCTTCCACAAGCTATGTGTAGACTGTAGGAGTGAATGACAACACTGAGAGGGGGGGGTGAATCAGTGTTGTGTAATTCTTAACTTTTTGCAAAATGTACAAGACAAATAAAAAGGAAGACATTAATGATTTGTTGAGCTCATATGCACAAGACTGATAGTGAAAGATGTGACCCAAAAAACTTATAAGCAAAACACAAATATGCACACATAGAGACAAATTATAACATAGAAATTTATGGAGTGGAAAACTCTCTCGGGGTAGAAAAACCACTCAAAGTTGCCTCACTGGTTTATTCAAAACCTCATTGGTTGCATGAAGGTCTCACTGACCAAAGAAGCTTCACTAGCTTTACAAGATACCTCACTGGTATATACAGAGGTCTCACTGACCACAAGCCTCACTGGCAAACCAAATCACCAATAGAAATATTAAACAAAATTAGAGGGTTACTCTGTTTCCATTCAATTCACAATTCATTCACCTGATTATCTCTGCATAACAATTCACCTAATACACCATCATTGTCTTCAAGGTTTAGTCTAGAAAATATGTTGCAACAAGGAGATTATCATTTCTGTATTATAATCTTCACATCAACTCCCTCAGGTCAATTTTCACTTCAATTCAATTCTCACACACACACACACATTTTCATTATCTGTATATATATATAGATTACAAACAAAACGACCTTTCAAATTCAACTTTTCTCCTGCAAGGAAAGATAACATAACCTTTCATATCTCTCTTTTCTCTATATAATCAATTCATTTTCTTCTACAAAATGATCATCTGAAAAATAAAATAATTCTTGATCTTTCATTGTCTTTTCTCCTCTGTATATACAACTCATTTTTCTCTCTTGCCCATTCTTCATAATTTCACCTGCATTAATAAAATATTGCTCAATCTTTTCAATCTTTCATCTTCCCTTCAATCCCTTCAATTTTGATATTCTTCAAAAAAATATTGTCTCTTGTTTAAACCCTTCATAAAAATTATCTCTATCAAAACTTTATGTTCATCTAAAAAAATATTCTTCCAATAAAATCATTTGAGTCTTCTCATAAGAAGGGAAAAAAATATCTCTCTAAAAATCTCTTTCCAAAAAAAACTCTCCTTATTAATCTCTGCCATGAGGGAAAGTTAAAAAAATCTTCTCATAAAACTTGTCTTTTAAAAAAACTCCTTAAAAAAAACTCCAAAAAACCTTTTTAAAATTATGGCATTTGTGGGTAGACAAAATAGGAGATAAAGTTTTTTTTTAAAACTTATTCAATACTTAAAAATACTCCACTTTATAAAAGGCATCGGCCTCCTCATCAAATATAATATTTGATGCCTTCTGAAAAACTAACAAAAAAAACTTCATAACATCGAAATCATGCTTTCCTTAAAAAGCATCAAGTTCTCCAAATAATTAGGCATCCAGCATGCTTTCAAACAAAGCCGCTTATAATATAAGTATCTTACCTGTAAGACTAGTTTCCTTCACCATGGGGCCAGTCATCATATGAAGAGGACCCCCTTAAGCCTTCACTTAAGTGGTCGGTCACTTATGATAGAAGGTCAATGATGATTTATAACATAAAGCAAAAACTATTGTATATGGGCAAAAAAATGAAATAGAGGAGTTTAATCTTTAGGAAATTAAAACCTTCATAAATCTTGAAGTCTTCTTTTCACCCAATAAAGACTTAAGAACATTAAATTCTCTGAATATAGATAGTGGATATAAGTCACCAACAGTAATATAAATATGGACAAATCATGAAGAACATGATATGCATAACACCATTAGCTCCAAGATAACCTTGAAACTCCGCATCAATATCAATGATCCCTTTTCAACAACACCAACACAAATGAGTATAGATTTATTCAACTATATCACTGCAGCAACATCATACCTTCGGTATCAAAATGATACAAAATATGAGCCTTTGAACACCTTGTTGCTCCTATCCAAATGATATCCTGAAACAATCTTTGCACCAACAAAAAAAATGAACTAAGAGAACTATTTGAGCCATATCAACTATGTAAATCCTCGGGTGAACAACACAAGGATACAAACAACATGTTTTGATGAAACTTGCATAACAAATCAAAAACATCAACTGATCAAATCAAACACTTTGCATCCCTGTAACATTCTCTGTAAGTACCACTTTTTGCAAGCCTTAACATAACATCAAAATGAGTCCATTCAAATGATAAGCAAACTCTTGATAAAGATATGAAGACCATGATCTCCAATCACTTGTAGATAACATTTAATCATTGATGCAATCTCATTATGGATAACATTGTGCTCTTGTGCCCTTAAGAACACATTATCAACATGAAGAGGTCTTGAACACACTAAAGCATGAAGCATAACATTCCTCAACATAATGTTCTCCAATGAAGAATATACAATCTCCACTTCAATTATTGACATCAAACAATCCCTGATTCCATCAGAATGATGATGACCCTTTCTCACAAGCATTAGCAACATGCAATGTCATAATTAAACACATTCTCACAAAGTATCAACTATGTTTGGAGACCCTGATTCAATGATGACATCAATGAAGTACCTCAATGAAGATAACCTGATGATGTTCTTTACAAAACAATTCTAAACAAATATCACAAACTCTTGCTTAAATCAGACATCATGAACATATGAATGAGGAACATGAAACACACCAAAGTCCTGATTCCCCAAAAGAATGATCTCTGCATTGATGGATAACCTGTGAACTCACTTTGTCAAACAACCTTGCATCATGAACAAAACATCAATGACAAACTATACTACACCTTTTTGACATTAATGACAATTAATCACCATCATAGACTTATCACTCACAACATTCAGGAGAACATAATCTATAAGACACAGCCAAATTGTACCTCATGCCTTTTTATCCAATCTATCCCACTCATCTTGAGCAACGTTGTCAGGTTTCTTCTCTTTCATAACAGCCAACCACTAATTTCTTTTCTCAAGCAAATCCTCCATCTTCAGCTTCCACAATTCGTATCCCATGACATTGAACTTTTCAATGTCCAACCAAGAGATAGAAGAAACAGTGGATGCATCCATGATATCTACATGAGATCTGCAAACAAAAAACAACCAAATCTCCCATTGCAACTAAAAAACTTTCACACTACCACCCAAGACTCAAAATTGGCCAAGCTCTAATACCAAATGTTAGAAATGAAGGTGCAGACCACACAACAGAAATCTAATTCAAACCTTATTAGTATCCTCTAAATAATTTAGAATTAATGGAGATTGCAACATAAATAAACCCCACTACACAGAAATAAAATGCATTAAGAACTGAACACATAACACAGTATGTTGTATCAGGAAAAAGTGGATAATATATCAATGATTAATAAATAACCCAATAACACAATAGAAATTGCAATAACAAAGATAAAACAAAGAACAAACCTTGCAAACCTTATTACCTCGCGGCTTCCATTATTTGCCTAGTCTCAATCGATCTTTTGTATGAATGAAGCCCTCAGAAAGTGTACTTCCTTGCTTTGTTCTTCAAGATGGCAATAGAGAAATGATTATGATACTTCTTGTAATGAAGATGAGCTTCAATACAATAAAATGGTGATCGCAAGCTATGGAAACGGATTTGGATGCCAAAGGCACACTATGAATTCTGTAGAGTAACTTTACTAAAAGCTTGGATGATTGAAATGGAGGAATAGGGTTGTATTTATAGGTTTGAGAGAGAAGATCAACAGTATAGAAGAAATAAGAAGATAAATAGTTGAGGAAGGTTGAGAGATGTGCGCGAATAGGAAGAGGACAAGTGTCATGGCCTTTCATGCAATAGAAGAGTTAATAGAAATAGATTGAAGAGTTAACTGAGTGGACTGATAAGTTAACAGAATAGACTAATCAGTTAAGTGAATTGATTGATTAGTTAATTGATTTGAAGTGGAGGATAAATAGGACATGTGGGTGAGGAAACAATTAATTAAATATTAGAATATTTAATTAAGTGTGCACATGGATTAATTTTGGTGTTAATCCATTTTTAAGAGGAAATATATAATCTAAATAGATGTTTTGATTTATTTAAATATAGATGATGTTAAGTTTAGAAGAACTAATTAAATAATTGGACATTATTTAATTTAGAATGACTGTAGAATTGAGAAGAGGCAATTAAATAATTTAATATTATTTAATTTAGAGGAATTTTGGAAGAATTAATTAAATAATTTGATATTATTTAATTTAGAAGAACTTGGAGGATTTTAATTATATAAATAAATTTATTTAATTTGGAAGAAGGATTTAATTAAATAAATAATTTTATTTAATTTTGTGAAGGAAAGTGAATCAGATAAATAAATTGATTTGTTTATTTATTGATAGAGGAATTAAACTGAAATAAATATTAAGAATATTTATTTAGATAGAGTCATGTCACTTTTAGGTGTATACATTTTGCCCCTATTTGATGCAATGTGTTTTATCACATTGTTTAAAGAATAGATACTTTCTGATAATGATACATGCCCCAGTTTGCCCCTGGTATAGGTTTAACGATGGTAGGATGCCCCCTCAAGAGATTGGATGGGAGGAAAAGGTAGAAGGACATGAGACAGACAATCTCACGATGAAGAAGGTTGAATAGTTAGGTTAAGATCACAAAAAATGGGTGAAATGATATACTACGCAAGATAAAATGATAATGCACACAAGCAAGTAAGCAAGTATGCACAAATGATACAAGAACAAACAAGGTATTGCTCCTGTCCAGCGGTAAACCAATGATTAATTGATAATGATTGACGATAGTGTTTTTTATTGTAGTGGATGATATATCCCTAGATCAACATGATAGGCATGGGAAAGATATATCCGACTGATAATTATGATTCACTGAGTTGGTTTACAACCAGATTAGGACCAAGACCACTAAGTACGATTGGATAATTTGACAAGATTGACTTTACTCAATTGGTATGGATTAAGGATGACTTGGATTGATTGGACAAGGATGAATGGATCACATGGATAACTAGAAGATACAATTGGATAAATTGCCATAAAGGACACGGATCTTTTGACACTTGGAAAAGGTTTATTAAATTGATGTAGAAGAGACTTGATGAAAGATACAATGATAGATAGAAAGTGAATTTTGACAGAACAATGACTCGACTGAAGGACTCACAAGCTTATGTAAACTTTGACACTGTGAACCAAATCTTTACTGATGGATGGTTTATGGAATGTAAATGGATGTAGATATTTGTCATCTTGATATTGCAAATATTTTGAAGTGCTTGTTTCATCATTGGGCTTTTATTATGTTGTAAGAAAATACAAGCATCTAGGTATAATTAAACCATGATGACCTGAGTATTACTTACATGGATTTTGATATAGCAAGTTAATACAAGCATCTAGTCAAAATTGAATCTAGATGACCTGAGTATTTCTTGTATTTCAATAGACAAGGATTGCCCCTTTTCATGTTTAGACCTCTGAAGTCCTCGATGATCTTTTTCTAATCATGTCTTTAGACAAAAGTTGTCACATTACTAAAGATTAATCCACAAACAATAGACAAAGAAAATGATTATGCCCCCATCATAGCTTCTCTAGTTTTTGACATCCTCGAGTAGCATAGAAAGACATAATAACAAAAATCAAGACTCTGTAAGTTAACCTACCCAAAAAACATAAAAACATTCTTGCATTAGATGTGTCTTCTTGCCATAATTTAGATAAAATCATTTTGAGTATTTAGGTATTTGTTTGTTTTGCTTTGGATAGGTTGATGTCTTGCATCAAAATTTCTATTTGGAAGTGTGCTTTGTTGTGCGAGCGCATCTAGTGGAAGGTATCACAATCCTTATTGGTGTCCTCTTAGAACATGTGGCATTCAAGAATCCAATTCCGTAACTAGGTTGAGGAGTTTCCCCTAGTTAGACAAAGGATCAACTTATTATGGATGAACTAACAAACAGACATGAAGAAATGAACCCTAAGGGACTGACCTAGTGTCTCGGGGGCACATTGCTAAATGGCCTTGCCTATGTGACGATGCAGAGGCAATGTAGTTCGGGGTGAACTTGGTGGAGCTAGGACCTAGGTGATGAAAAAGATGCAGAAGTGGATGGATAAAGGGATAGGATGGATGGAATGGATGGGTAGCCTCGAGGGCTCATCAATGATGGCCTTGCCTACGTGATAGCTTAGAGGTGACGTAGTTCGATAATGGTTCGATGGATTGGGTTTGTAGACGATTTGCTATTTTGTATCAATTTGCTTCTAGATTAAATTGTGTGAGAATATTTTGCCCTCAATGTTTCGGATCACACTACATGATCCATCATTAGGAGATTTGCTATTTTTTTGGGATTTTCTGGATTTTGCTAATGTTTTGATGTTTTCGGGGTTTTCCAGATGGGAGCATGGATAGCCTAAATGCTAGATACTGATGACAAGGGAACACCATGGATAAGTAAATGGATGGATTATATGGATAATGGATGGGTAGGTGGAAGTGTCGCAAGATAGAAGGGAATCAGGACCAACGGTTGTACATACCATGATAAACATTGAAGCTTATGATGGGAAGATGGGGTAGGAAGCAATGGAGATTTTTTCTTGGTGGATGAATGATTTAGGCATTTAGGGACCCACATAGACTTAGTATTTTTCTAATTTTTGTTTGTCATGTGGGATGGAGGGATTTGAGACTTTTGGATGGAAGAGGAGAAAGTGGGTGGTTGGGATTCGTGACAGGTGGATGCCTCTTTTAACTTGATGGTTTTTTTCTTAGGTACCCAAACCATTTTGCTTTTGGACTTTACTTGTGAAGGTATGGGCTTGGGTATATGCAGCTTTAGAGTAGATTTTGAGGTAATTACTTGTTTCTTGGGGACACACACCTTTTTCATTTTTGTTTTGAGGTGCGTAGGTGTATGCAGCTTTTGAGATGGATAATTCTTTGATTCTTGGCTTTTGTATCCGAAGGCATGAGGACCTTTAGGATTTTTGACTTTATAGGCAAAGGCATCCAAATATTTGCTGTTGAATTCTCTTGGGATGGTGGAAGTGGGGTTGGTGGAAGGTCTTTGTTTAGACAACATGTGCATTTGTTGGCCATGATTAGGATATTTAGAGGATTTATGGATGGATGGATAAGGTGTTGGAAGAAGTGGTGGTAAAAGGCATGGAGGGATGTTAGGAGTTGGAGGTAGCGGAGGTAGATTGGATGGTGGAAGATGTATGGTCACATGCTTTTGGGATGTATATGATAAGGGAGGTGGAATGCCGACATATATTTTCGGAATATGATACGGTTTGCAATGGAAAGTGGTGGATTTGGAAGGCATGGAGGAAGTACCAACATCGTGAGATTGCTTTTCTTGTGAGATATAACCAAGGCCATAAGAGGGTGGAGGAACTTTGACATGGATAGGCTCCAAAGTGCCTTGTTCATGAAGGCCTAAGCCTTTACCTTGATAGTTCATATTTTGGAGTATGTGGTAAATAATGGGATTATGGGTGCTTTGGACAATAGCAGCGATCTCCTTATTGGTTGAGGAAGGTGAGATAGAGGATAATGGTTGTTGGTGTTCTAAGGAAGAACATTCATGGATGACGGTAGTGAGATCAAGGGGCTAGGATAATGGATTTGCAATATGGTCGATAATAGATGGTGGAGGATCGCTAGGAGCTTGATTCTCATTATGCTTACTAAGATCCAAGTTATTGGTTTGATCATCTATGTGCACTTGGGAGGCAAGTGTCTCATCAAGGAAAGTGAGCATTATTGGATCATAGATAAGGCTAGGTAGAAGGTGGATAGGAGTAATGGAGGTTTCTTTCTCATGGATGGTTATGGGGTTATGGATAGATGGGCTGGTAGGCTCATGACCATGGAATGCATAAAGTTGGCTAAGAGGATCATCATGGTTCGCTTGATCCTAGATAGGCTTTTGATCGTAGATGGGATCTTGATCATAGATAGGATTAAGCATGATGGGATCAATGTGCTCATGTATAGGTTCTTCATCAACGATAATATCTTGATCATAGAAAAGATATAGGTTATGGATGGGTTGGATTTGGATTTCTTTCTCAAGTATGGGTATAGGATCAAGTTGCTCATGGATAGTTCCTTCATATGTAATATCTTGATCATGGAAAATATAAATGTTATGGATGGGTTGGATGGGGGTGCTTTGATCTTGATTCAGATAAAGGGTTGGTGTTTCCACATGCTCTAAAGTGTACTCTTGACATAACTCTTGATTTGCTTGAATTGAAGTGGAGGTAAAAGACTCTTGGATAGGCTCTTGGTTAACAACATGAAGGTACGATGGACCTTGGCTTTGGCTCATGATAGGAGGTTCTTCAATAAGCTCGAGGGGTTGCGGATTACATGACGAGGTTGGAGCAATGGACAGGTTTGAAGGCCCTTTGATAGGCTCTTGGATAGGTGTTTTATGACACGGACATGGTTGATTCCTTGCTAATAGCCATTGGATCACATCCTTCATGAGTGTATGGGTAGATGGACAATACAATGGATGGAGAATAATGGTAGATGGCTTAGGCCTATTGTGAGGATTGCTTGTGCTAGATGGGGATGAAATTGACTTAGTGGATTTGGATTTCTCCATAGGTTTTCTTTTGCTGTATAAATTTGGAAAAAGCCTTTTGAAAAGATCATTCAAGGATTCTTTGGTTGTTGGATTAGAGCTTGGGGAACTTGATGTTGGTGTTGGTGTAGGACTGGTATGTTTTGGGCTATGCCTTCTAGGGAATGGTGAAGTAGGACTAGTAGATGGAGTGGTATATGATTTCAAACTTAAGGTGGTGCTTCCCTTGTCAAGAGTATCATTAAGATGGGAAAATAATGTACGATCTTGGTGCAAGGTGTAGCTAGTACTGGCATGCTCATGTTGGGAGGGGTTTAGCTCACGTGGATCATTTCTTTCCCTATATTTGTCAAACTCAGGCACATCAAATTTAGAAGGTAAAGGTCTCTTAGCCAAGCTTTTATCAAATGGATAATGAGATATGCCCTCTAGTGAATATCATTTTGTGGAAGATCTAGCTTGTAAGATCACCATTTGTTGTTGCATGGCTTGGATTTGTTGGGTAAGTGCTTCTAATTGATTTGTCATCTTCACAGAAACTGATACCAAGCTGAAATGGGTGTTCAAAAAGATAATTATTTTTCTCAGCAAATGTATGGAATAACTCACTGTCACAGATGCGTAGCAACAAATGAGCTGGAATAGAAGGTAAAAGCGGCACAAGTTGGAATATATGCACAGCTTTGGTAAATAACAAAAGTGCAAGAACAGACAATAAATGGATGGAAAGTCAAAGTGTATGCATAATAGGTTGAAATATATGCGCAGCTCTGCTTAACAAATGCACAACTCTGTGTTTTTGACTGATTTTGCAATGTTTTTGGCACATTTTTTGATGTTTTTGGTTTCTTGGTTGAAAGTTGGTCTTATTTTTATTTAATTTTTCAAATATGGCAAGAAAAACATAGCAAACACAAAGAATATTTTCATGATTTTTTTGATCTTTTTTAAGATTTTTTTTTACTTTTTTGACTAAAAACAAGTACAAATCCTAGGATGGCAAGGGCAATATAAACTAAATTCTCACTGTTACATGAGGCATCTTTGGAAGCTGATAATCACCCTTTCTAGCACTAGTTTATAGGGGATTTTGGCCTCTAAAACAATGGATAATTAGTAAGTGCAACCGTTCGAGTGGTTATACATGCAGCAGTGCTACTTTCCATTATGGAGTCTCCCAGCCTTCAAGGGTTGTGCCTTGGAGGGTTTTGGGGGAGGTTGGTTGTTGGTATAACAAATCAGCACTTGTTGCATGAAGCTTTCACATCAAGTACAATTTATTTATAGTGGCTAGGCAGAGCTTGGCTTTAGCTTGTTACCAGTTAAGGTCGTTCCCACTTGGATGGAAGGATATCCAAGGGTAGGCCTCTCTAAAGGTTAAACATGCAAAATAATAGGTTTGGCATTTTGGTCACCCAAGATAGGGGAGAGCATAGGCCTACTATCATTCTGAAAACACGAAAGACAATGGTTTTTTTCCCCTAATTAAAATGAAAAAGACTAAATGAGTTAAGCTACTTGGGCACACACACGATTTGTTAACTTTGAAAGAAGCAAGATAGCAATGGTTCAATTTTATATCTTTCTAGTAGGGACTACGTTTGAGTTGTTGATGCAACAAGATCAAATTACAATCCTCCTAGTTAGAGCTAAATGAGATTTTACATGAACAAACCATTTACTTTCCTTGGCTAATTAGATTTAAAGATGAGTTAACAAATGCAGCTATATGACTAAACTAGCCCCTAACCTACAAGCAGATATGAGAATATTCCTGCGAGAAAAGTTAGCATTAGTGAAATCATAAGAAATAACTCCTAAATCATTGTCAGAACAAATGCGCAACTACAGAGTATAAATGCGCAGAAATAGAGCACAAATGCACAGGAATAGAGCACAAATGCACAGAAATAGAGCACAAATGTATAGAAACATATGCGTTGAAAGAATGAACAAATGCGCAGAAACAGATGCCTAGAAAGAATGAACAAATGTGCATAAACAATGAACAAATGCGCAGAGTTCTAAAAATTCAACAGACAACAGATGTGCAACAAGATGGTACAGATGCATTACAGGATGGAATAGATGCGCTGCAGGAAGGAAAAAAATGCACAAATTGGATAGATGCATTGATACAGAGAACAAATAAATGTTAGAAATGAATAGATGCACAGAATCCTCCTGTGTACGGAACCTAATGCACAAAAACTCAGTTTTGGGGATAAATTGGGGCAAGGCCCCATGGTGGACGCCAGCAATATATCAGGAAAAAGTGTATAATATATCAATGATTAATAAATAACCCAATAACATAATAGAAATTGCAATAACAAAGATTTAAAACAAAGAACAAACCTTGCAAACCTTATTACCTCGCGGCTTCCATTGTTCACCTAGTCTCAATCGATCTTTTGTATGAATGAAGCCCTTAGAAAGCGTACTTCCTTGCTTTGTTCTTCAAGATGGCAATAGAGAAATGGCTATGATACTTTTTGTAATGAAGATGAGCTTCAATACAATAAAATGATGATCGCAAGCTATGGAAATGGATTTGGGTGCCAAAGACGCACTGTGAATTCTGCAGAGTAAGTTTACTAAAAGCTTGGATGATTGAAATGGAGGAATAGGGTTGTATTTATAGGTTTGAGAGAGAAGATCAACGGTATAGAAGAAATAAGATCAACAGTTGAGGAAGGTTGAGAGATGTGCACAAATAGGAAGAGGACAAGTGTCCTAGTCTTTCATGCAATAGAGGAGTTAATAGAAATAGATTGAAGAGTTAACTGAGTGGACTGATCAGTTAATAGAATAGACTAATCAGTTAAGTGAATTGATTGATTAGTTAACTGATTTGAAGTGGAGAATAAATAGGACATGTGGGTGAGGAAACAATTAATTAAATATTAGAATATTTAATTAAGTGTGCACATGGATTTGCATGGATTAATTTTGGTGTTAATCCATTTTTAAGAGGAAATAGATAATCTAAATAAATGTTTTGATTTATTTAAATATAGAGGATGTTAAGTTTAGAAGAACTAATTAAATAATTGGACATTATTTAATTTAGAATGACTAGAATTTAGAAGAGGCAATTAAATAATTTGATATTGTTTAATTTAGAGGAATTTTGGAAGAATTAATTAAATAATTTGATATTATTTAATTTAGAAGAACTTGGAAGATTTTAATTAAATAAATGAATTTATTTAATTTGGAGAATATGAAGGATTTAATTAAATAAATGATTTTATTTAATTTTGTGGAGGAAAGTGAATCGGATAAATAAATTGATTTGTTTATTTATTGATAGAGGAATTAAACTGAAATAAATATTAAGAATATTTATTTAGATAGAGTCATGTCACTTTTAGATGTATACATATGTAATGTAGAGAAAACCCTTTCGGGTAAAAAACTCCACCAAGAAAAGAGGCTCCAAGTTGTATTATCTTTAAATATGAGATTACAATATATGCATTTCCTCTTCTTCTTCAGTCTTCAATCCAGTGACGCCTGTTACTCTCAACTCTGCTAAAAATGTAGTACAAATATCCTTATAAAAGGGGTTACCTTCTAGGGAAAGAAAACTAACATAATATTGACCGTCAGATCTGTGATCTAATAACAAACGGTCCAGATTTACAATGATAAAATATAAATAAAATATGATTTCGAGGGCATTACCCCTGAACCCCCACTAGGGCACGTGGCCCCCAGACTCCCTGCTGGGGGGATGATCCCCTAGACCCCTCGTAGGGGGAAACCCCCTATGACCCCCCATCACAGATGAATTAGCATTGGGTACCAAAGATAAGCATGCAACTGAAACAAGATCGTTGCTAGTGAAACATTTCATCCCTTATGGGTGATTTACAAACAATAATAGGAATAATAAATTACATAGGATTTACAAGGTTGATGGCACCTTAATCCTAACACCAGTCAAGCGTCCATAGCCCTAGCAAGGTTATATCTATAATTCTCCCAAATATTATTCTACTGCCAGTCAGGCATCCATAGCCTTGGTAGAGTTACTTGGATGACTTGGAGAATAAATCTCTTTTCTTTTGATTTTCAATCTTTTACTTTCTTGTATTTTCCTTTTGATATATCTTGTCCGCTCATTTGCAAGGTTATGAAAATTACTGTTAGGTTGAGAATTACAGTGGTAACAAAGGCAAACCTTTAGATTTTTCACTTAATGCAAATTACTACTGCTCTCAACTTACTGAAGGAATTTTAAGTATGTTTGTGTGATTCCTTAGATAATCCATGTTGCTACTAGTGAATATATAATTTCCAAAAACAAATCAGACTAGTTATTCTATAGAAGTCACAACTTATATATGAATTTGAACTTCTTTCCTAAATTCTAGCAATTCCATTATTTTCTAAGGTTGCAGTTTACTCCTTATTGCACCTAATCAAAATAAAGACTCAACAAACAAGAAAAACAACTGTACAAGGATATTTACATATATACAGGCTTTCATTCCTCTTCTCTTGATTATTAGGCTTGAAAGTAATGTTTTAAGAACTATCCATTGATAGGCAATGGAACATCTTCACTCGTTAAGGTCATTAAGGTTTTTAATCTATAAGTGTTGTCACCCAAGATTTCAGTGATCTGAAAGGAACTTGTCCATAGTTTGTCAAATTTCGCATGATCTCCCCTCTTTTCATGAGCCTTATCCCATGATAAGATGAGGTTTGATGTTTTGAATGTTCTAATTTTGGCTCTTTTGTCAAACCAGCGATTTGACTATAGCCTTATAGTTATAGAAATGGTCTATAGCTCTATTTCTCTTTTCTTCTAGGTGTAGGAGCTATAACAACCTAACTTCCCTTTTGTCTCCTAAACCTAGGTACTCTTGAGAAAATTGCCAAGTGGGAATTTTCATTTTTATAGGAAAAAATAGAGTCGACTCCATAAACTAGCTGACAATGTGAGTTTCCTAGAGTTGACTTTACTCTTGTTCTATCAACCCACAAAGCATATTTTAGTAAGGTATTCCATTCCTTAGGATTTTTCTCTACCAATTTGTTAATGATATCCAATAGGTTTTTATTAGTGGATTCAGCTATGTCATTTCCTTGGGGGTAATAATTAGATGAGAATTTCAAAGTGATTCCATATTTAAATGTCCAATTAGAAAATGCTAGTGAAGCAAAAGTGGAACCATTGTCACATACCAGCGCATATGGAATGTTGAACCTAGTGATGATGTTCTCCTCTAAAAATTTGATCACAACATCAGTGGTGCACTGCGTGCTGCACATTGCTTCGGTCCATCTAGTACAGTAATCTGTAATAGTTAGAACATACCTGTGCCTAGCTGATGATGGATGATCAATCATCCCGATGAAGTCCAGTCCCCACTATGCAAATGGATGCATTTCCATTACTAGTTGCAATGGTTGGGTTGCATATCTCTCTCTATTTTTTGTAACCTAGCATTTATGACAATGCTTTATGTGTTGTGCCATGTCTTTGAATATGGTTGGACAGTAGTATCTGACTCTGAGGACTCAGTGTGTAGTGGCTAGGTGTGACCCATGCATTGTTATGAATTTATCATGTAATTCATGCAAGACTTTGTTTGCTTCTCCTTGGTTTAGGCATCTCAGGTATATGCCTTCATGGTTTCTCTTAAAAAGGATCCCTCCTTTTATCATGTATCCTTGAGTTGTGAACCTCAAGGCTCTTCTTTGTGATGCCTTTAAATGTGATGGACATCTATTTGTGATCAGATAATGAGTGATATCTACATACCACTCAACTTGTTCAAACAAATTCACTTCATATTGCTGATTTATTAAACTGAGCTCTCTCTGCAATCATATGAATCAAAGCTTGTCCTCATACCAGTTTCATCAAGGTGATGTCTAGGTCATACTCTTTTCAGATAGTTATCCACTTAACTCTACGCTCTTCTAGTTCGTTTCACATCAACATATTGACTATGGAATCAGGCACTATCACAATCACATGAATTCTCAATTTGTAGTGTTTGAATTTCTTGACTGCCTTGACCAATGCCAAAGCTTGTCTTTCGTCGTCCAAGTACTTAACCTCTGCATCCTTAAATGGACTACTCATGAATGCAATAGGTTTTCTTCTTTTGTATCACTTCTTTGTGTCAACACTGTAGCACAGGTGTGCTCATATGCAAAGAAATAGATGTAAAATGGTTTGATATAATCTGTTATGTTTAGGATAGGAGCATTGGAAATTACTTTCTTTCTATCTTCAAATGCAACCTTTGCTTCAGATGTACACTCTATCTTAGCATCCTTCTTCAACATCGCGTTGACTGGCCTCACTATCTCAGTAAAACTAGTTATAAACTTCATGATGAAGTTAATTTTACCAAAATATGACTTTAATTCCTTCTTACTCCTAGGTAATTGGAGTTTCATGATGGTATTGACTCGGTTAGGATCAATGGATATACCATTTTTGGATATAACATGTCCTAGTAATTTTCCAGTCATGACTCCGAAAATACACTTCTTTGGATTAAGAGAGACACCATATTATTCACATCTTTGCAAGACTTTCCTCAAATCTATGACATGATCCTTCCTATCTTTAGAGAACACTGTCAGGTCATCCATATAGATGATGATACATTTTCTAACTAGACCTCTAAAAGTGACGTCCATGGCATGTTGAAACATTGTACGAGTGTTAATCAAGCCAAATGGCATCCTTTTGTAAGTGAAAATCCCCCACTTTATGGTGAAGTTGGTCTTTAGCCTATCTATTTTATCAACCATGACCTGATTATAACTAGAAAATCTATCCAGAAATGACATCATCTAGGCTCCATTTACCAGCTATAGTACTTCGTCCAGTGAAGGCAAGGGATAATTATCTTTCTTAGATGCTTTGTTTAGGTTTCAAAAGTCTACGCATAACCAAATATTTCCATTTTTATTCCTCATAGGAACTAGATTCATGAACCATGTGGAATGTCAGACAGGTAACATAATGCATGCAGCTAATAATTTTTGACTTCTTCAAATATCAATGGTTCTAGTAATGAATTAACTAGCCTCTATTTCTGTCTAAATGGCTTTACACCAAGTTTCAATGGAATGGTATGCATGATGAATGATGTATCATATGTCTTAAGTTCATCGTATGACCAAGCTATCACATGTAGATAATCCTTTAAGGCCTAAGTAATACCTTCACGTTCTTCTAGGGTACATACTCTCCCTATCAAAACCTACCTAGGTTTTGGTCCTTGGTTTAGATTGATGGGTTCATACGTACCTCCATCTTTCTTGGGGATTTCTTTTTGTTTTACCATTTTATCTAGATCAAATAGACTTTCAAGCTCAATCATTCCTTTGGCAATCTTTCTGTCCTGTAGGTTGATTATGGACTCTTCATCCCATTCAAGATCTTCTTGATATTGTTCATCAATCACTTGAGCTTCAAAAACATCATAGCTAGTGATAAAGTCTAGGATATGTTTGTCGTTGTTGAAAACTTGAAAATTTGTGACATTATCTGGAATGGATGGAGTGGACACTAATTCCATAGAAAATCTCTTCAGTCCTAATATGGCTAGTGGCTCTAACATGCTAGCAGTTGTAGCCAAGGCATCTTCTCAATGATTGAATTTTCTTGGGACGTGAGTAATATTAAAGGCATCGAAACTTCAATTAGGTCCCATACCCGATGTATGTAACTTGATAATCTTTTATAGTTGTAGGTATATTTCTTCCAGACCTATTTGATAATCATATCTAAATCCTTGAAAACATGAAATATCTTTACTTTCTTCTTCAATGCTAGGAATAATCCATGGATCAGAGCTTCATCTTCCAGACCTATTTGTAATTTGTATGCCACTAAGAATGACTTACCTTGCAGACTTACCAAGTTTATCCTGACTCCAGCTCCTTGGTTAGACTTAGATCCATCAAATTTCAAAATCCATGGATGATCGTCTTTCACATCCAATTTAGAATATTTCTTCCTTTTAACAAGCCTTGAAGGATTATGTTTGTTAATAGTATTTGGTTTGGGATTACTTGATCCTTCCTCTTTTGTTTTACTTGATGCTCTAATTGCATCTAGACTTTCATACCATCCATCCTTTGATCTAATACACACGTCTTGTTGCACTTCTGTGTTTAATCTATTAGGAAATTTTTTTGGCCTAATTGCTAGATGGAATCTAGTTTGACTACTTCATGTATGTCTATTTTTGTTTGAACAATGTCTAGATCTTTGTCCAGTTCAGCATCAATTTGGCTTTGGATATCTGATCCTTCCTTGTTAAACCTCTCAATTTGTAGCATTTTAATTGCACCTCAACTTTTATTTTTGTCATGAATGTCTTCGCTCTGTCCAATACAGTTAAACATAATGCGTAGGTGGCCTTAGAATGTGAAACATGATGAAGTATGCACCAATTGTTCATCAACATCTCCTTTAAGGGAAATCCCTGTTGCTTACACTCCCATTCTTCTCTAGACATATAACTTTCAAAATCATGTAGGCGATTGTTCTCCTCATCTGACAAATGGTAATCGGATTTAGTCAAGATGTCAGTGCTTGGTGTGATTGGACCTACTTGTTGATGATTGTTTTTACACGTTCATAACAAAAGTTAAAATTCATAAATGAACCTAACTATCTTGAAAGATATGGAGAAATCAATTAAGATTACTCAATTGCAAGTTTCTGTATGGTCAGGTCTTGACCTGTTGGACAGTTCAGTAGGTTACTATGAAGCTATAATATGCAAGGGGCCTTACGTGATTTAAGGTGATTTAACTACTTACTGGACTCTATTTATGCAAATTGTTACAAATATCAACAAATTACTCTCTTTGCACAAATCTATTACTGTATATCAAAGCTTTAAATGATTTATGTTAAAACATGCTTTTATTTCAAATATGTATAAAGATTGCCAAATATCAACTCAATTGATCTCAATTCCTTCAAATGTTAGACAATCTCCTTTAGATTTTTGCATTTCAGCTAATTATTTCAAAGTTTGGGAAAAGTTAGAGAAAATTCAAATTTAACATCACTTGCTATAGGATCTAAATGCTCTATTATGCACATGGTAAAGATTACAGCAAATTCAATTAACTCAGTAGATCAAATCATTAAATGCAAATGTCCTGAATATTTTCACAAACAAGCATTCAAGATTGCCAGCTTTAAGAGAAACTGTTTCAAATATCAAGAAGAGCTAGAAGACACTTAGAAAATAGACGCAGACTTCCAGATTCATTTATATTCAAAACACATAGCCATATATGGTTTACAATGTAGGTATGACTCTTAGCTTTATTAATTGAATTCACAAAAACTTACAATGCTTTACAGATACAGTAAGAAAGCTGGACATTTCCACATGTTCCTTAATGCAGACACATGCGACCTCCTCTATAAAAAATACGCTTTCTTACTCAAAGTTTCAGAACAAATTACAATTGCTATACTAGTTTCTACAAATCCCTGTGTAAATAATATACAAGTAGCCATGTACTTTATATAGAATTTAAACTTTCAAATGGCTACGGCTACTACTTTAATCCACGGTTGAGATCCTTCTATCTCTGATCAACGGTGTATCTTTGTTTCTAACCGTCTGCCAAAATATCTATTTGGCATCTTTTCCTCCGCTCAAAGGATGTTGTTGGAATCTTTACAAAATAAGATTCCCCTTTCTCTTCGTTGAGTCTTTCCCGCCAAGGCTCCTTATTTGACCTCTTTTCAAAACCTTTACACTTGCTTTTCACTTTTTCAAATATTTTCTGTAATTGCCAATTACTCCTTCCACAAAGCTACGGTCCCCTCCTAGACTCTTTGTCAAAATATACTCTTGCATCACAACTGCCTCCTTCAACCTCTTTTCCTTGTTCCCTGAGCCCTCTCTTCTCTTTTGATATTTCTTCATTTTAACCTTTTCCTCCATTATAGTATTGTTGTTCTCAAAATCAGCTACGCTCGTTTTTGTAGACAACCCCACGAAACTTGTCCGTTTCGTGAAACTACACTCTAAGATCGCGAATCGAGAAAAGATGTTCTTATTTTCGTGCGAGGTCATTTGACATTTTAAAACTCATTTATGACGTTTCCTTGAATTGATTTCTTAATATTTGCGAAGAATATTCAAGTCGTAAATTGGTTTAGGTGTTAATTTTAGTCATTTTTAAGTTTGGTAAATTTTGACTCTTGATATGCAAGAGCGGCAAAATTTGCCGCTCTTACATATTATTTTAAGTTTGTTTTTGTTTTGATGTAATGTCGGCAAAATTTGCCGCTATTACATCGTTTTAAGCTCGCATGTGCGCAAGCGGCAAAATTCACCGCCATCGCGCGTCTTTCATCGGAGTTTCCCCTCATGTAATGTCGGCCATTTTCACCGACTTTGCATATTGGTCGATTAAGATGTTGTAGCGGCCGAAATCCCCGCCCGAACGGGATCTTCGGGATTTCGATGTCGAGTGCCATTAATGGCCACTCGTGCCAGGTGATTAAACTCTGATTTCAACCTTTAAAAAGCGTCATTACTTCCCATTGTAGTCATTGCTTATGCGAAAACCTTTTGAGTCGACTTACCAACGCTCTCCTCGACCGCCTGATTGCATACTCCAGATCTGCGACGGATTTTGCGTTGAAGACCGAATATAGGGCTTTCAGTTCTAAACGGGTATGTGCTCCTCGTGTTTTCCATTTTCCTCTCTCATCGGATTAAAGTTTATGTCGTTTAGGTTTTTGATTTTCGATACGTTTTGTTTTAATTTTTGTCTTGATTGTTTGTTTCGTTTTAGCGTTTTGTTTTTAGAGTACCCTAGGTTTTACCTCGAAAACCCTAGGGATTGCATTGCCCTAGGGATTGTATCACCTTGGATTTCCCAAATCCTTGTTGCATTCCCCTCACGTAACGTCGGCGGGTTTTACCGAACTTACCTGATATGGTGACCTTTGCCGAAGTATAAACCTACTATGTCATCAAATGCAACAGCAGCTAAGTTCGCCGCTAGAACCTCACCACACCTTTCGATGTGCATCGTCGGCATTATTTGCCGCTTGGACATGTAAGGAACCTCCCTCATGCATCGTCGGCAAATAACACCGATAGAACATCGAAAGTGAACCTTCAAATGCTGTCCAATATGCAATGCCGGCAAATTTTGCCGCCGAGGTATAAATTTACAATGTTATCAAATGCAGCATCGGCGTTTTTCGCCGCTCGGACATAAAAAACCTTTCGTTCCTTTTGCCTGCAAAAGCGGCAAAATCCGCCGCTCCTACCAACCCAGACTTTCCCAACACATGCAAAGGCGGCGAAATTCGCCGCCGATGCAAATAATACAAAACACCCATATGCAAGGGCGGCGAATTTCGCCGCCCGTGCAAAAAATATCTCAAATTTTCCTAACACTGGAAAATTTCCAATTTCATTTTCCCGAGCCCGCTTCTCCTCTGATTCTTGGCTAGCTCGCACTATAGCCCTTTTTCAAGCGCACTCCCATAGTCGTGATCGTCAACATGCAATTTTCCCAGATTGCCCATATTTTCCCTGATTGCATGATCATGATTTCTGTTGCAGTTTCTTCTGCGGAGCTCCTTTCGACGTCAAATTTCTTCTCAGTGAAAGATCGTCCAAATGACTGATTTGTCTCCGAAGAAGGCAAAAGCTATGAAGTACAAATATCAAGGTGTTTTCCCAATCACCTCAGTCCACTCTAATGTTGAAGATATTAGAGACACAGAGATTGGCCATGTTGATATGGCTGAGTTTGTAGAGAGAACCAAGTCGAGCAACCCCAGTGCTATGATGAGGAAAATAGTGGAAAGTAATATTCATCTGGTATCCTCCTTCCCAGTGGCGGCTCACAATACAAAATTTGTTCTTCAGTGCGCCCATTTCTACAACAAAGATATCAGAGCTGTGGTGGACGCCAGTGGTAATGTAATAATCAGGTTGGATCCTGAGTTTATTGACAAGGTGTTCATGTGTCCTCTTGCAACAGAGGTGTTGAAGCTTGATTTCACCGAAGCTCAAAAGGAATATGATAAGAATCCAGAGAAGGCGAAGAAAGTAATCAACAACAAATGGTTGAAGATTGCGAGGTCAAGTTTGTCTAGATGGCCACGCAGCTTCCCTCGAAGTGACTTCGTGGAAGAAGTTGGTGACTTGATTACCCTCCTCAGCAGGATAAGAGGTTTGTCTTCCTCTTCACAATTTCAGGAATGGATGTATCCCTTCATTAAGGTCATACTCCAAGGCAAGCAGGTTATTTTCTGGGGAGAGAAAATTAGTAACGCTTTGCATGATCAGTTGACGAAGGTATCCACTACCTCCAAGTTCTTCATGACTTCCTATCTGGTATACATTGCAGCCTCCATGAGGATTTTTCCAGGATTGTCGTCAGAAGGGGATAGGAGAGTAGTCCCAGTATACCAGTACTATTCTCAGCTAACATTGAAAGGCTCAATTCACCATTTCAGGAGAGTGAATGATGCATTCTTTGCTGTATTCTTGTGTCTTTTCAATCCCCAACTGGAGCAGAGAAGAATCTCAGATGAGGCATGGACAGTGGTTAATGGTTTTGGTTGTATGTTTTTGCAATTTCCATCTTTCTCCTACTTGAGGGTTGGCTTTTTCCAAGGTTACCCTTATATGCTTCCAAGGTTTCCTTCAGATAGATTGGTCTTGATGGAGTTGTGCAGGCAAATGATTGTCGTGCATAACAAACAGATGGAACTCAAGAAGCCTGGTTTTAGATTTCCTGTAGAAATCGGCAGATACTCAGTATTGACTGCCGCAAAGGCAAGAGCTATGGAAACGGAGATGCAGCTGGTCACCATGAAGCAATTCAAGAGGAGACCAAAGTTTGATTACCGGGGTGTAAAGGATAAAATCAAGAGGAAAACACAGTTCCATGAACCCATGGTGGAAGATGTCTGGATAGATTTGAGAACAGAGGAAGACATCAGGAAACTGGACTATAGCAGGCTGTCTCTAGAGCAAATTGAATACCTAGGACTTGCTGATATCCCAGAGGACCTTGTGGATGATGGAGAATTGGTTGATGCCAAGTATGAAACAGAACAAATAGCTGGTACTCCTCTACCGCCAATCCAATGGTCCCAAAAGGAGCTGACTTCCCTAAGGAAGAGATTTGAACCTATATTGGCCAACACCAATAAGTGGCTGGAAGATAAAGGAATTACGCTGAAGGAATTCCTCACTGGTTCAGAAACTGAAGTTCAAGAGCAAACTGGTAAGAAGGTTGAAAACAGAACGAAGAATAAGAGTGATGCTCCATCATCCTCTAAAACACATAAACCTAAGATCAGATTTGTGACAAAGAAAGCAAAGGTTGTTGAGAAGGAACCTGAAGCGAAAGATATGGAAATTGAGGAGCCAGCGGCAGAGGATCCAACAACTGAAGAGCCAGCTACAGAAGAAATGGATGTCGGAGATAAGGGGTCAGAGGAACAAGATAAAGAGGCTTTGTCTCCACAGGACAATACACCTGTTGCACCCCCTGTGCCTGCTTCCCCCATTATTATTCCTTCCTCTGAATCCCCCTCTCCTCCTAAGATAATCTTTGATAATCCCCAGGGCACTTTTGAAAATGTTCTCCATTCTTCTGACTCCATTCCTAGTTTGTCTTCTTCGTCATTTGATATAGGAGATACTTCTATGTTTGATCATTTTGTGATGAATACTGAGCAAGTTTCAAGTGCCAATGTAACAGGTGCGGTTTTTACCAACACCCCGCCTATTGTATCTACCACCAGCACAAGTACAGTTCCGGTAACACCAGTGGTAGGAATGGACTCCAATGTGAATACTTCTCTGCTGCCACCTTGGTTGTCAGCTTACACACCAAAGAGAAAGAAGCAAGTCATCTCTCCAGATGAATTTGATTTCACTAAGCTGACACCTGCAAAACCTAAGGCTCCAAAGAAACCAAAGATCCTTTCAAGGGTACTTGAAGAAAAGGGGCAGAAAGTTTTGGAGATAGCAAAATCACCCATGAAAGTGCTAAAAATGATATGCAGTCAGCCATGGACATCCTGATCCAGAAATTCGACAAGGAAAAAGAAATGAAGGACTACTACAAGGCAAAAGCAGAACAGCTGACTGCAGTGGTAAGAAAAATCACGTTGAATTCAGAAGTAGTTACTCCAGAGGCCGTATCTGTAGAAGACCCCGTCATCCTGAAAGCGGAAAAGACTCACCTCAGAGGAAAAGTACTTGAAGAGTACTTAGACAGGATGCGAGCTCAGGGAATCTCTTTGCTCAAGGAGGTATTTGAGAAAACGGATAAGATGAGGAAAGTAAGAGCAGAACTCAATGATCTCATTGATGCCATCTCTCATGATATTGAACACACAGAGGATACTCATGATAAGTGGGTTGAAATGAGGAAGCTGAAAATGAGCACTTTAATATCCATTGGCGCCATTTCCAACAGGGATTCATATATAGAGACAAAGGAAGCTCTAACGTACAGGAGCAATGTGCTAAGAAATTTGATCAAGGATCTCGAAGCTGCCAAGGAAACCAGTGAAGAAAATGATGTTAACATTTTGCATAAGCTGGAGGAGTTGCCCTGTAAATTGGTATCACAGGATAACCAGTTTCTTTCTGCAGAAGAAATGGTTAAGGAATTTGAGGACATGTTTCAACAGGAATTTGAAGACAAGGTATTTTCAATAACTTCTGTGGACAACATGTTAGACAACCAGTTAACCTTGGACAATTTGAAAACCAGGTTAACCAATCATGCCAAGTCAATCACTACAGTAAGGGATGCCATAGTGAGGGCCCGGATGATCTTCAAAAACACATTCAAACCAGATAGCATTGAAATGCAGGCGACCTTCACTATGTATGATGACCACGTGAGAAAGGGTGGTGACACAAGTTGAAGCAGCTGGTTTTTTCCCTTAGTTTATTTTCTGATTTCCATATGTACTTTCAAAACAGTTTTGGACATTTTTACATGTACATTTTTGATATGCAATTACATGTAAAAAATAGGAAGTCCCAAGTCAATAAGGACTCCTATTTTTGAATAAGTCAAAGTAGTTGTAGATTTCCTAGATTTTCTCAAGGTCTTTCCCTATAAATAAAGGGGACCTCTTTTGTAAATATTATCTTTTATCTATTGCAAGAAAACTCTGGCGAATTGAAAAGCAAATCAAGACTTTGTGCTTATTGTGAAAATCAATATTCAAATATTCATCAATACAAGAAAGCAAGTTCAATTCCAATCTTTGTCTTGGGATTATTTGTGTTGTGATAGTTTTGTTCTTATGTCTTGCTATCATAATCTTAATTGATAATAATTGAAAGGTGGAGTTTGTTTCAAGTGATTGAAGAGTGCTCTAGATTTGATTCTGATAAACTTTGTGTTATCAAATCGGTTGTGGGTTATATGTTCATGTTTGTGAAAATACAACAGTTTGGGGACTTTGTGCTGCAAGTTGTTATATTTGAATTGTTTTTATCATATTGAAGAAGAGTGAAGACTTTGGGCTGCATTTTGCTTCAAAAAAGTTCTGGTTACAAGTAGTGAGTGAGGTAACAGAAAACTTTGTGTTTCTGTGATATTGTGATAATTTATAAGTTTTATATCGAGAGTTTGAAATATAAACATCTATTCTGAAAAAAGAGAATGAGATGAGATGGAACCACCCCAAACATAGTTTTTAGTGTACATAAATTTGATAAGTGTTTGATTTACAAAAGTTAAGTAATTAGAGGGAACCTCCCCTTGCTGAGAGGAGAGACTTTGTCTCATCATAGCTGTGGATGATATACCCATTTTGCCGTTAGCAAGTTAACGACAAAATATTCACCCAACAAGTATCAATCATCTGCTCGCTCAGGTTGGCATCAGGATTTTCTATGTAGGGTGCAAATATGGCATTGAACTCTGTCAATGCCCTCTCTAAGTTATACACTGGCACCTCCATACATTCATGTTGCAATAATCTCTCTGTTATCCTCTTATGTATCTTGATCATTTCATCTGCCTATTCTTCTAAATTTTGCATGACTGCTACACATTTCATGAGGTTATCCTCTTCAAACATGAGCTCTAATAGTATTTGTGGCACTTGATTTTCCAATGTGACAGTAAGTGCTCCTTCATTAATCAGTTCTTCTACTCTTTCTTCCACTTCTATCAACTGTTCAATTTCAGATCTGCATTCTTCTTTTCTGTTTTGGCATTTATGTGTAAGCATTAGACATTTATTCTTTTCTTCTTCACTTACTTTCCAACTTCTTACAGCTTGCCTTATTGTTTGTTCTCCCTCTTGCATGAAATCACTAAACCATTCATCAAAGATACTAGCCTTTAGCCTTTTATTTTTCATGTCTTGTATTTCTTCCTTTGACACCAACACTATATTATTAGGCAGTTTTGGTACTGTGGCACTGGGATCAAATATCCCTTTAATAAATTGTTGGAGTTGGACAATGAGTCCTTTTAAATGCTCCTGTTTATCCTTATCTTTCTTCAACATTTCTGCTGTCACCTAGTGCATATCTTCCCATTCAGCAATGTGTTGTTCTCTTGTAGAATGCCCAAGGTCATGATTTAATATCTTGTACTCCTCCAATGTAATCGCACCTTTTGCCTTTTCTTTCTATGGTATAGCTAGGTTTAATGTTCTAGATCCATTTGGACCTCTTTGAATAGCAGACATGGTTCTAGCTTTCCTCTTCTCTTTGCTTGGAGTAGTCTTCTCTCCTAGCAGACTTTTTATATCAATAGGTACTACTTGTACCTCTTTCCTCTCCTTTCTTATTTCTTTTTCTAACCATGCAGGGATCTCTTTTTCACCTTCTGCAACTTTATCTTCATCTGTTACCTCTTCATGAGGTTTCTCTGTTCCAACTTCTTCCTGTTGTTGTTGTTCCTGCTGTTGCTCTTGTTGTTGCTTAGGAATTTGTTCTTGTTGTTATTCTTGTTGCTACTGTGGTTCTTGTTGTGGTTGTTACTGAAGTGGTTCTTGCTCTGTGGGATTATTCAGCTGTTCTTTTGATTCCACTTCCTCTTCTTCTTCTTCTTTTTCAGTATCTCCTCCAACATCACTCTCCTTTTCATGATCTTCTCCTTCTGATGATCCTTCCTCTTGATCATCTTCTGTCTGTTTATCAGGTTCATTTTCATCCATTTTTTCTTCTGCTTCTTTTTCTTCAGGCCTTTTAATTTCTTCTTCTAATTTGTCTATGTTTTCTGCTTGTGGTTGCTCTGTATTTACTGGTGAATTGGCCTTTACCTCATCCTCTTTTACTTCTTCTTCTTGGGTTTGCATGTTTTATGTGTTTTTCTCTTCTTCGCCTGGCTCCCCATACATATTTAGCATGTTCAAGGCATCTGTACCTGAAGTTTCTTGTTTTGCTTCTTCTTCTGCAATTTCTTTTTCAATTTCTTCAATTTTATATGCTTCTTCCTGCACATCCTTAATGATTTCTGGTGGTACCAAAGTACCAAAGGGATCCACTGATCTTGCTTCTTCTTGTACTTGTTCTTCTTCATGTTCTGTGTTGTGCTCCATTCCCACTTCAACTTGAGTACTCGGCTCATCCTCTCCACTCAGGAAATCACTCGAATCCTCTTCTATGTCAATTTCCTTTCCTTTATACACTGTTTCTTCTTCACTATCACTGCTCTTGATATGCACAGTTTCTACAGTAGTTTGCTTGGCTTTATAGGTTCTTGACTCTTGCAACTTTTCTCGAGCCAACTCTGCTTTTACCTGTCTGAATGCTTGTCCTGGTTCCAAAGATGTGGAGGCACTAGCTATATTTTTCAGCTTTTCATCTACTTCCTGCACTCCAATCACATCAACTGGTTTAGAAGTTTCTCCTTTTGATAAACTTATGGGAATTGCCCTTCTTGTTGTTTGTCCTACTGCTTCTATTGTAGCCTGTGCTTCCTCTCCACTTACTTCATGGCTTATAGACTTTGCATCAACAAAAGTATCAGATGCCACTGCTATTGTTATGCCCAAAGCATATGGATCCATTAATGTGGCATTTTTGTCTTTTTCCACAATTTTAGCTTCCACAATTTTTCTCTTCTTTTCATAAAAACACTACAAATCTTCACTGGGGTCTACTTTTCTTTTCATTCCCTTCTTGGGATATGTGACCTCCTTGCCTTCAACTTTTAGCTCTTCAACTCTGTCTTTCAGCCATGTTTTTGAAAACAATATTACAGGTTTAGATAATACATCCAATGATGTATTCCAAGGCTTTGACCAATCAAGCTCTGTAATAGGAGTCGTCCTTGCTTCTGCATAACTTTGATGTAATAACTGATCATCCTCTTGAACCTCTGGAGGAACATATATATTGCCAATATATTTCATTTGTTCAACAGTCAATCTTTTGTGAGCTCTTTTCCTCACCTCCCTGTCGTTTTGGCAGTCAGCCCAGAAATCTTCAATGTGTACTTGCTACTTATATTTTTTATCTACAAAATTTTTAATTCTGTGGAAAGAGTCTAATCTTCTTGCTAAATCAAATTCCTTAAAGCCATAAAACCTCAACTCCTGTTCTGAATATGTTGCAACCTCTTCACTATAGCATGAATACCTACCAATAGCCCAAGGCAGTCTCACATTTCCTCTGTTATTGAATTTCCTTTTGTACATCCTAAAAACATTCAAGTTTTGTCTTGAAAATTCCAACACAATTATCTTGTCAGATGGATATTTGGGCAACATAAATGGTTTCCCTTCAAAGCCCTCAGTTCTTATATAAGTAAAATGTTCAAATTGTATAAACCAAGAACTGTGCAATCCAATTGCATTTTTTGCATCCTTAGATAACCTCTTGTCAGGTTCTTCTCTCAATATTCTTACCAGGTATGTATAAAAAACATCATTGACCAAAGCAAAATTATTTAAGGCATTTTCCTCCTGTAGGATAGGGTAGTGTTCATACACCAACTTTTGATTAGGACCGTTTCCCAGGGTGCCTATTCTTTCTATTCCATGAATGTAAGGCCTGATTTCTGTAGCACAAGAGTATAACACATAAGAAGACATATAAAATGGCAACATCTTTTGTTGTCTCTACATAGCTTGCCTCCAAATAGCTATGCTAATGGCCTTGGCCCAGTGGATTTGTCCTTTTTTCTTTTCCCCTGTTCTTATGAATTCAATGACAGTGAACATCTAAGGTTCACATTTTGTACCATCTCTTAATCCAACTAGTCTACTCAGCATAGTGATCATCAAATGAATCTCCTCCTTGAAATGTATCCTCATCAGATTTTTAGGTATCCTAGCTACTGCCTTGGGTTTATTCTTTGGGTTGTACCAGTTACAGAATATTTTACCTTTACATTCTCCTTCATTCATGTAAAAATTCTCATTATATTGGTCAATGTCAATATCCCTCATTTTTTCATTAATATCTAGACCAAATGTTTTTGCAATCCCTTCTGGAGTTAGATTAGCAATTAATCTGTCATGTAACATTATCTTTCTTGTAGTAGGGTCATACAAAAATACAAAATTATGTAGTCCAAACATAAATCTCTAGCCTCCATTGCTAGAGGAAATCCTGTAGCTCTGTATAGTTGGCTATCCCAAATACATTTCATATCTAGCGAGGCATCCGCAGCAGTGATTTTCTTTAATACATCTTCTGCATCATAATTGCCTATGTTTGTATCCGTGCCTACCCCACCTGTGCTTATCAGGGACAGACAACCTCTGTATAGCGGCAATTCTTCTTTCTCTATCTCCTTCCTAGGTTTTCTTTTTTTTTTTATATCTTCCCTTGTATCTTTCTTCGGTTTAGGGGCCATCCTATAGAAGCATACATCTTTTTAACTTCTCATTTTACTTCATGTTTAGGGTTTTTACTGTGAATACCTACTTTTACTATTTACCCTAGCTTGTTTGCCATTTCTGTTTTAACCTCTTTGAATTCGTTAAGCTCTACTCATCAAATTACTGAAATTAACAGTATTTCAACAACTGAACATAAATGGTGTTCAGATAAATACCTGTTGTTAGCGACCGTTTACCGTTGACTTACTTTTACCGTTATCACCTTTGTCCAGCTACTGTAACTCTTTTCGCCTCTGGTAAATTCTGCTCTTTCATTGTAATAGCTCTTTTTCTGCAATTTTCACTCTCCACAGTATATTCAACAGCGAAATAACATTGAAATGGTTCTAACCCTCATTAAATTTCCCTTTGTTTGAGTGTTGAATTAGCATTAATTACAACAATTAATGCATTGCGTCCTCGGCCTTTATTACAGTGTTTATGTTTTTCAAACTTTTTTACCATTAGCCTATTTCAACATGCATACTTTTTCCTTTGTACATTTCTTTGTATGTTTCTTTTGTATATTTTCATTGTATCGCCAAACATGCAATCATTTTATGCATACAATCAACTAACGCTTTTACCCTTTTTGCTTTTCTGTACACATTTGTACCTTTGGTTTTGTATATCTCGCTTGTATATTCTGTTGTATAAATGCACATACAAACACCATATACATTCATTTCCTTACCCTTTTTCTCTCTATGATGTCTTTGTTTCTTTGTATCTCGGCATTGTACATCACAAATATACAAACACCGAAACATATAATGAATTTACCATTTTAACTTCTGTGACAAATCCGCTTTGTATCTCCGCCTTGCATCTTTTAAATGTACAACTACTTGTATATCGCAAAATATACATGGTTATTATACAAGCAAACATGTACATTCAGTGGGGTCCACCTTACCTCTCAATAATGCCTTTCCGTGATGCCTTTACTTCTTATTGAACTTTCGGACTTCAAACTATTATAAATCATATTGCATTTACCTTCACATCCGCAATGTATATAAAACATTGTATATTTCACCTTGTTCATTCCGAAACATACAAAGACCAAAACATACAACAGTTTAACTTTATTTCATAAAGATTTCAGTTCCGGCTTGTATAAAGTATAATGTATATTAGCGTTGTATATAAGAAATATACAAGACGCAATATACATCGACTTAATTACCTTTGATAACTCTTTGGTTCCACTTTGTATAAAGTGTAAAATATACAATGGCTTTTCTAGTTTTAATATCTTTTCAATTCCGCGCTATGTATAACTTGTTGTATACTTTGTTTGTATGTCTGCCATTTGCCAAATATACAAACCAAAATATACATAGCGGAATTCAAGCATTTATTCGTCTCAACTTTAACTCATTTCAGGCCCGACTTGTATATTAAGATAAAACGATTAACAACAATGTATACAAGTATAACAACATTTCCTAAACTTGATGACTTCTCCTTTTGCGACTAACACAAAAGCACGATATACAAACTCATTTGTATATGAGACAACCCTTGTATATACAAACAACTTTGTATATACAAAACACAAACCCTTGATTGTACATTTACCAAAAATATTTATAACTTGCAAATTACAGGGAATTTTGAGATGGTTCAAAAAACAACCCCTATTCATTTTTCACAAAGAATTCACCCATACTATGCACTGGTACTCAATGTTATTTTTCTCTATTTTTACCAGGGTTTGTACTTTCAGTTACCCTTTTCCCTTTACCACCAAGCAGACCCACACAAACAAGCGACAAAAGCCAGCTACAACAGGGGTCCTCATTTTGCTAAGAAGTAAAATGGGGAATGTTGTGAGCATCACAACAACTAGAAACCAAATAAAACAATTAAATTAAAACCAATAAAGAAAATAAAATGAAATAAATTCATGATTTCCAACTATCTTTTCTGCAAATCATCATTCAACTTGAGACCTAATGTATTCAATAAGGTGCTTTAATTTTTATTTTTAGTTTAAGTGGGTGCACGTGATTAATAAGCCTCATCTTGAAAATTAGTTGAACAAACTAGTGACTAACATTAGACTACCTATTTGATGTCATTCCCTCATAGCCATCCGGATAGAGCCCTGCTGCCAGCAGGCATCCATAGCCCCGACAAGGTTATTGTTACAATTCTCCTAAGTAGAGCCCCACTGCCAGCAAGCGTCTATAGCCCTGGTAGAGTTACTTAGATGACTTAACCTGGATTTCAGTAAAATCCATTTTATTTATTTATTTATATTTTATATTTTGTACTTGACAGATATTTCATAAGATATTTTAGTTGTAACTTCATGATGCAAGGAACAGTCACTTGCTAAAATTAAGGTGAGAATTGTAATGGTAGCAAGGGTGACCTCTGATTTTTCACCTAATAGCTATACTGGTAGGTTCAACAAACCCAAGGATTTTAGGTGTGTCATTGTGAGAACTTCCCTTGAATACTCAACCCACTCTTATTGAATACAAAATTTCACAAATCAACTAAATTTCTACATTCATGACAGTCACAACAAATTATGCACAAATTTCAAATAATTCACCTGAATGTTCTAAATTTTATATTGTTTTCAGTGGTTGTTAATCCACTCTTGTATACTCTAAAACAAAACAAACATCTCTGCTATAGCAACACAACACAAACAAAAACAAACAAAACAAAACAAGCAAAAAAAAAAAAACAAAAAAAACCAAACAACTGTACATTATTTACATTATGATACAACAGACCAACCACCCTCACCTCAAGCCTGAAAGTAGTGTTTCAAGTGTTGGCCATTAACTGGTAATGGCACATCTTCTCCAGTCAAGGTCTTAAGCCTGAAAGTGTTGTCCCCAATTATTTCTGACACTTGTAATGGACCTAACCATAACTTGTCGAGTTTTCCACGATTTCCCTTTTTCTCATGTGCTTTGTCCCAACATAGCACTAAGTCTGAAATTCTAAATGTTTTGACTCTTGCCCTTTTGTCAAACCATCTCTTTACCACTGCCTAATGTTTAGAAAACTTTTCGATGGCTTGATCTCTTTTTTCATCTAATTCCAACAGTTGGATTATTTTGGCTTCTCTGTGATCATCAAAGCCTAAGTATTCATTAGCAAATTTCCAAACTGGTATTCTTAAATTAACTAGAAGTATGGGATCAGTCCTATAAACTAAGTGATAGGGTACATTGCCTAAAGCTGATTTAACCCTGGTCCTATCTACCCACAGCACATACTTCAGTAATGTGTTCCATTCTCTTGGGTTCTTTTCAATGAGTTTCTTGATTATATCTAATAAAATCTTATTTGTTGACTCAGCTAACCCATTACCCTAAGGATAATAATTTAAAGAAAACTTTAAAACAATTCCATGTTCAAATGCCCATTTAGAGAATTTTAAAGAAGAAAATGCAGGGCCATTGTCACATACCAGCAAATAAGGAGCCCCAAACCTAGTTATAATGTTCTCTTCGAGGAATTTGATGACTACCTCAGTAGTAGAGAATTTGCAACATGTGGCTTCAGTCCACCTTGTACAGTAATCAGTCACTATCAGTATAAATTTGTGTCCTGCAGATGATGGAGGATTTATGACTCCAATGAAATCCAAGCCCCACTGTGCAAATGGCCTAGACTCAATCACTGGATGTAATGGATTGGCTTGATTCCTTCCTTTATCTGTTGTAGTCTGACAAATGTGACAACTTCTGATGTGATTCTCTATATCTTTAAACATAGTAGGCCAATAGTAACCTGCTCTCAGTATCTTATGTGTTGTGGCTAAATGGGAACCATGAGTAGTTCCATACTTGTCATGCAATTCTAGCAATACCTTATCAGCTTCATCTCTATTTAGACATCTTAAATATATTCCTTCATGGTTCTTCTTGTATAGAAGACCTCCTTGTACCATGTATTTTTGTTCTTTGATCTTTAAAGCCCTTCTTTGTGAAGATTTCATCTTGTTTAGATATTTTATGGATATCAGAAACGTGTTCAAATCGTCATACCACACTGATGTCTCATTAGTATTCAATACATACTGCTGTTTTACCAAATTTGGGTCTATATTAGCTATGGTTTGCACTAGAGCCTGTCCTCTGACTAACTTCATAGGAATGATTTCCATGTCAAATTCTTATAAAGTTGTGATCCACTTAACTCTTTTCTCTGCAGGTTCATTTTGCATCAGTAGCATCTTCACTGCTGCATCAGGTACTATAGCCTTAACCTGACTGTGTAAGATGTAGTGTCTAAACTTTTTTATTGCTCTTACTAGTGCAAATGCTTGCCTTTCTGTATGCAAGTATTTCAACTATGCATCTTTCAGAGGTGCACTAATAAATGCTATTGGCTTCTCTTCATCATTCTCTCCTTTCTGTGTCAAAGCAGCTACAACAGAATGTGTGGATGTAAATGAATAAATATAGAATGGCTTTACGTAATCTAGACTTGCCAATACAGGGGCTTCATAAATTGCCTCCTTGATATCTTCAAATGTAGATTTTGCTACTAGTGTCCATTCTATATCTGCATCCTTCTTTAACATGGCATTTAATGGTCGGACAATCTCTGCAAACCCTATAATGAACTTCCTGACAAAGTTAATTTTACCAAAAAATGATTTTAATTATTTTTTAGTGTTTGGTAATTGCAATTTCTTGATTCCTTCTATTCTATCAGGATCAATTGATATCCCATTCTTAGAAATGACATGTCCTAGTAGTTTTCCTTTTGTTACTCCAAACACACATTTCTTAGGGTTTAGCAAAATTCCATACCTTTCGCATCTCTTGAGGACTCTTCTCAAATCCTCAACGTGAATAGATGAATCCTTAGAATACACAGTTAGATCATCCATATAAATTACAATGCACTTACCTGTTAGTCCATGGAATGTAATATCCATGGCTCTCTGAAATGTGGCACCTGCATTGATTAGTCCAAACGACATTCTTCTGTAAGCATAATTACCCCATTTACATGTGAAAGTGGTTTTCAACCTATCCTCTTTATTGACCAGGACCTGGTTATACCCTAAAAATCCATCCAGGAAAGACATCATCTTGGCCCCATTCACTGCTTGCAGCACTTCATCCATGGGAGGCAAAGGATAATTATCTTTCTTAGATGCTTTGTTTAAATTCCTAAAATCTATGCATAACCTGATATCTCCACTTTTCTTTCTAACAGGTACTAAATTAGCTACCCAGGTTGAGTGTCTGATAGGGAAAATTATTCTAGTAGACAACAGTTTCTTCACTTCCTCAAATATCAAAGGTTCTAAGATTGCATTCACAGGCCTTTGCTTTTGCCTGAATGGTTTGATATCTGGTTTTAAAGGTATCACATGAGTGATGATGGATGTGTCATAGGTCTTTAAATCTTCATACGTCCATGCTATAACATGTTTATAATCTTTCAGGACATCAATAACTTCAGCTCTAATCTTCTCAGAATAGGCCTTTCCAATTTGTACATTCTGGGGGTTCTGCTCTGTTCCTAAATTATAGGGATCACACTTACCTCCCTCTGTTTTAGGCAAATCTTTTTGTTTTACTACTCCATCAAAGTCAAAGATTTGTTCTAACTCAATCACCCCTTTGGGCAAGAAATTTCTCTTTAAGTTGATTATGTCTTCTTCATCCCAAGACATATCAGGCCTCTCTTGTTCATCAATAATTTGGGCCTCAAATACCTCATTGCAAGTTAGAAAATCTACAATTTGCTGATCCCCCTCAAATACCTGAAAATGAGTTACATTATTTGGCACACTGGGCACATTCACTAATTCTACAGCAAATCTTTTCAATCCGGACAGTGTTAAAGGTTCTAGAGTGCTAGCAGCAACTGCTAGTGCATCTGGCCTATGGTTTAGTTCTCTAGGGATATGCTCTATATTGAAAGCATCAAATGACTCTATTAAATCCCATACCCTATGCCTGTAACAAACCATTCTGTTATAATTGCAAGCATATACTTTCTTTACCTCTCTGACTACTAGCTCAGAGTCTGAAAACACTCTGATCATTTTTACCTTTTTCTTTATAGCCATGACCAGTCCATAGATTAGAGCTTCATACTTGCAACATTGTTAGTACAAGCAAACTGTATCTTATATGCTGCTAAATATGATTTGCCATGAGGATCTATCAGTTCTGCACCAGCACCTGCACCCTGTTTAGATTTGGAACCATCACACTTTAATGTCCACATGCCATCCCTATTCTTTTGACGTTTTGCTTTAGCATGTTTTACCTTTTCTATTACCTGTGCAGTGCTATCTTGTTTATTCCTAGGCAATTCATTATGGCTCACTTGTACAGTTATCTTTTTAGTTTGAAGATCAGAATGATAGACAATTTTACCTTTTGACTCTTCTCTTAAATCTAGAGTTGATTCATTTATGTTGTTCTGAAAATAACTCTCTGGGTGATTAACCTTTCCTTCTTGGGGTTCCATCCCTTTTGTGCATTTTATATATTGATGTTCAATAATGTCTCTGCACATGCCACAATTTTCTTCAGAATGTGACTTATAGTGAACTCTACACTTATTTTTGTATAACTTGCATTGAACTGGAAGATTTTGTTCTATTCACTTTTCTATTTCTTGTCTGATGACCTAACTAAAAATACTTAGTGCATTATTTTCTTCATCAGAGGAGTTTCCATTAGACTCAATAAATAATTTTGTTTCTTTATTAACAGGCTTTTCTCCAAAATTTAGCATTAAAATTTCCTCAATTTGTACCCCTTTGTTAGTAACTCTATAAACACCAGGATCAACAGAAGCATACAATCTTTCGTTAGTCCTATTGTACTCTGTGATCATATGTTTCATCTTGGGTTTAGCTTCTATTCTAATCTGATTTGGCACACCTCTCCAAGGTAACCACATATGTGAGAAATCGGTGGCCATATATCCATTCAAAGTCTTTGACCAGTCTCTACTCAATAACATCCCATAATTTGCAGGTATATCAACTACTTGGATGTCAATGAATTGACTTACCCTGGGATCTGAAGCTAGCTACATCTACATATGCATTAATTCTCCAATCACATTAACTTCAGTTTTGTCTAGCTGTGTAACAACTTTGGTAGATTTAGCAGGGGTCAACCCTAAAGTTTTACATATCCCTAATGGCATTACATTGGCTGAGGCACCTAAATCTACCATACAATTGTGTATGTTCTTTCAACACAATCTAACGGTTAATAAGAAAGGAGGAGCGTCCTTTTTATCAGCATACATTACAACATTGGTGTTGGATGGCTGCTCAACCTTCTTACTCTTTTCTTTGGACTGTGTATCCCTATTAGGAACATTTACCTCAGTAGAAACTTCACCTATCACATATGCTTCCAAAGATTTAATAAAAGCATTTCTAACCCCTGGAGTTTTCAACAATTCACACAAAGGTATACTGACCTTAATTTTCTTTATTTCCTCTGATAGATAATTCATCAGTCTCATCATTTCTACAGTCTTTGTTTTATCTGTTTGCACCCTTTGTGCAACTGTACCATTTCCTGTCTGATGATGGGCTTTCAATATAGCAGGATTGTTGCTAGCATTCTGGTCTGGGGGTGTGTTAAAATTGTTAGGAGGAGTGGAAGTGGTGAAAGGTCCTCTTGGCCTAGGGTTATTTCTTAGGTTGTAAGTATGATTCTTACTTGATTGTTGGAAGGCTTGCACCTCCTCTATCTCATACAACACCTCATTTTCAGTTTCAAATGGAAACTGAAAAGCATTCAGTACTAAGGTTGTCTCAGGATATAGATTTTCACAAAAATATGGTTCATCATCTAACAATTGGTCATCTTCCTCTTCTCTAAATGTGAAAGTTTCTAAGACTAGGGCAGTATCATACCTTGAGGGTACTATTTCATTGCCTTTGGGAACTAAGAACTCAGAAGTAGGAGCCTGTACATTCACATTAAAAATACTTGCTGCCAGATGAAACTGAGGACAGTCTAATTCAGCATGGGCACTAGTATTATGGATCCTACACCAATTCTTTAGTGCTACATTGGCCATTTGAATCCTAGCTGTTTGCTTGGTATCCTAGTTATCCACATTCTCAAATGGAGAAGCTAAAGTGCCATTATTAGGCCCTGTGTTCCAGGTTTTAGGTGGCCTAGGCTGATTCTGATTCTTGTTATTGTTGTTCCAAGCTCTGTTATCTATAGCTGGTCCTCTATTTTGCATCTAGCCTTTAGCCTTTAATTTTTCATGTCTTGTATTTCTTCCTTTGACACCACCACTATATTATCAGCCAGTTCTGGTACTGTGGCACTGGGATCAAATATCCCTTTAATAAATTGTTGGAGTTGGACAATGTGTCCTTTTAAATGCTCCTGTTTATCCTTATCTTTCTTCAGCATTTCTGCTGTCACCTGGTGCATATCTTCCCATTCAGCAATGTGTTGTTCTCTTGTAGAATGCCCAAGGTCAAGATTTAATATCTTGTACTCCTCCAATGTAATCTCACCTTTTGCCTTTTCTTTCTATGGTATAGCTAGGTTTAATATTCTAGATCCACTTGGACCTCTTTGAATAGCAGACATGGTTCTAGCTTTCCTCTTCTCTTTGCTTGGAGTAGTCTTCTCTCCTAGTAGACTTTTTATATCAATAGGTACTACTTGTACCTCTTTCCTCTCCTTTCTTATTTCTTTTTCTAACCATGCAGGGATCTATTTTTCACCTTCTACAACTTTATCTTCATCTATTACCTCTTCATGAGGTTTCTCTGTTCCAACTTCTTCATGTTGTTGCTGTTCCTGCTGTTGCTCTTGTTATTTCTCAGGAATTTGTTCTTGTTGTTCTTCTTGTTGTTGATGTGGTTCTTGTTGTGGTTGTTGCTGAAGTGGTTCTTGCTCTGTGGCATTATTCAACTGCTCTTTTGATTCCACTTCCTCTTCTTCTTCTTCTTCTTCTTTTTCAGTATCTCCTCCAGCATCACTCTCCTTTTCATGATCTTCTCCTTCTGATGATCCTTCCTCTTGATCATCTTCTATCTGTTTATCAAGTTCATTTTCATCCATTTTTTCTTCTACTTCTTTGTCTTCAGGCCTTTTAATTTCTTCTTCTGATTTGTCTATGTTTTCTGCTTGTGGTTGCTCTGTATTTACTGGTGAATTAGCCTTTACCTCATCCTCTTTTACTTCTTCTTCTTGGGTTTGCATGTTTTCTGTGTTTTTCTCTTCTTCACTTGGCTCCCCATACATATTTAGCATGTTCAAGGCATCTGTACCTGAAGTTTCTTGTTTTGCTTCTTCTTCTGCAATTTCTTTTTCAATTTCTTCAATTTTATATGCTTCTTCCTGCACATCCTTAATGATTTTTGGTGGCACCAAAGTACCAAAGGGATCCACTGATCCTACTTCTTCCTGTTCTTGTTCTTCTTCATGTTCTATGCTGTGCTTCATTCCCACGTCAACTTGAGTACTCGGCTCATCCTCTCCACTCAAGAAATCACTCGAATCCTCTTCTATGTCAATTGCCTTTCCTTTATACATTATTTCTTCTTCACTATCACTGCTCTCGATATGCACAGTTTCTACAGTAGTTTGCTTGGCTTTATAGGTTCTTGACTCTTGCAGCTTTTCTCGAGCCAACTCTGCTTTTACCTGTCTGAATGCTTGTCCTGTTCCAAAGATGTGGAGGCACTAGCTATATTTTTCAGCTTTTCATCTACTTCCTGCACTCCAATCACATCAACTGGTTTAGAAGTTTCTCCTTTTGATAAACTTATGGGAATTGCCCTTCTTGCTGTTTGTCCTGCTGCTTCTTTTGCAGCCTGTGCTTCCTCTACACTTACTTCATGGCTTATAGACTTTGTATCAACAAAAGTATCAGATGCCACTGCTATTGTTATGCCCAAAGCATATGGATCCATTAATGTGGCATTTTTGTCTTTTTCCACAATTTTAGCTTCCACAATTTTTCTCTTCTTTTCATAAAAACACTGCAAATCTTCACTAGGGTCTGCTTTTCTTTTCCTTCCCTTCTTGGGATATGTGACATTGCCTTCAACTTTTAGCTCTTCAACTCTATCTTTCAGCCATGATTTTGGAAACAATATTACAGGTTTAGATAATACATCCAATGATGTATTCCAAGGCTTTGACCAATCAGGCTCTGTAATAGGAGCCGTCCTTGCTTCTGCATAACTTTGATGTAATAATTGATCATCCTCTCAAACCTCTAGAGGAACATATATATTGCCAATAGATTTGATTTGTTCAACAGTCAATCTTTTGTGAGCTCTTTTCCTCACCTCCCTGTCGTTTTGGCAGTCAGCCTAGAAATCTTCAATGTGTACTTGCTGCTTATATTTTTTATCTACAAAATTCTGAATTCTGTGGAAAGAGTCGAATCTTCTTGCTAAATCAAATTCCTTGAAGCCATAAAACCTCAACTCCTATTTTGAATATGTTGCAACCTCTTCACTATAGCATGAATACCTACCAATAGCCCAAGGCAGTCTCACATTTCCCCTGTTATTGAATTTCCTTTTGTACATCCTAAAAACATTCAAGTTTTGTCTTGAAAATTCCAACACAATTAGCTTGTCAGATGGATATCTAGGCAACATAAATGGTTTCCCTTCAAAGCCCTCAGTTCTTATATAAGTAAAATGTTCAAATTGTATAAACCAAGAACTGTGGAATCCAATTGCATTTTTTGCATCCTTAGATAACCTCTTGTCAGGTTCTTCTCTCAATATTCTTACCAGGTATGTATAAAAAACATCATTGACCAAAGCAAAATTATTTAAGGCATTTTCCTCCTATAGGACAGGGTAGTGTTCATACACCAACTTTTGATTAGGACCATTTCCCAGGGTGCCTATTCTTTCTATTCCATGAATGTAAGGCCTTATTTCTATAGCACAAGAGTATAACACATAAGAGGACATATAAAATTGCAATATCTTCTGCTGTCTCTGCATAGCTTGCCTCCAAATAGCTGTGCTAATGGCCTTGGCCCAGTGGATTTGTCCTTGTTTCTTTTCCCCTGTTCTTATGAATTCAATGACAGTGAACATCCAAGGTTCACATTTTGTACCATCTCTTAATCCAACTAGTCTGCTCAGCATAGTGATCATCAAATGAATCTCCTCCTTGAAATGTATCCTCATCAGATTTTTAGGTATCCTAGCTACTGCCTTGGGTTTATTCTCTGGGTTGTACCAGTTGCAGAATATTTTACCTTTACATTCTCCTTCATTCGTGTAAAAATTCTCATTATATTGGTCAATGTCAATATCCCTTATTTTTTCATTAATCTCTGAACCAAATGTTTTTGCAATCCCTTCTGGAGTTAGATCAGCAATTAATCTGTCATGTAACATTATCTTTCTTGTAGTAGGGTCATACAAAAATTCAAAATTATGCAGTCCAAACATAACTCTCTACCCTCCATTGCTAGAGGAAATCCTGCAGCTCTATATAGTCCACTGTCCCAAATACATTTCATATCTGGCGAGGCATCCGCAACAATGATTTTCTTTAATACATCTTCTGCGTCATAATTGCCTATGTTTGTATCTATGCCTACCCCACCTGTGCTTATCAGGGACAGACAACCTCTGTATAGCGGCAATTCTTCTTTCTCTATCTCCTTCCTAGGTTTTCTTTCTTTTTTTATATCTTCCCCTGTATCTTTCTTTAGTTTAGGGGCCATCCTGTAGAAGCATACATCTTTATAACTTCTCCTTTTACTTCATGTTTGGGGTTTTTACTGTGAATACCTACTTTTACCATTTACCCTAGCTTGTTTGCCGTTTCTATTTTAACCTCTTTGAATTCGTTAAGCTCTACTCATCTAATTAACAATTTAAAATAGTAATTTAACTAATGCCTACATTTTGCAATGAAATTACTGAAATTAATAGTATTTCATCAACTGAACATAAATGGCGTTCGGATAAATACCTGTTGTTAGCGACCATTTACCATTGACTTACTTTTACCATTATCACCTTTGTCCAGCTACTGTAACTCTTTTCGCCTCTGGTAAATTCTGCTCTTTCACTGCAACAACTCTTTTTCTGCAATTTTCACTCTCTATAGTATATTCAATAGTGAAATAACATTGAAATGGTTCTAACCCTCGTTAAATTTTCCTTTGTTTGAGTGTTAAATTCACATTAATTACAACAATTAATGCATTACGTCCTCGGCCTTTATTACAGTGTTTATGTTTTTCAAACTTTTTTACCATTAGCCTATTTCAACATGCATACTTTTTCCTTTGTACATTTCTTTGCATGTTTCTTTTGTATATTTTTTTTGTATCGCCAAACATGCAATCATTTTATGCATACAATCAACTAACGCTCTTACCCTTTTTGCTTTTCCGTACACATTTATACCTTTGGTTTTGTATATCTCGCTTGTATATTCTATTGTATAAATGGACATACAAACACCATATACATTCATTTCCTTACCCTTTTTCTCTCCGCGATGTCTTTGTTTCTTTGTATCTCGATAGTGTATATCGCAAATATACAAACACCGAAACATACAAAGAATTTACCATTTTTAACTTTCGTGACAAATCTGCTTTGTACCTCCACCTTGCATCTTTTAAATGTACAACTTCTTGCATATCGCAAAATATACATGGTTATTATACAAGCAAACATGTACATTCAGTGGGGTCCACCTTACCTCTCAATAATGCCTTTCCACGATGCCTTTACTTCTTATTGAACTTTCAGACTTCAAACTGTTATAAATCGTATTGCATTTACCTTCACATCTGCAATGTATATAAAACATTGTATATTTTGCCTTGTTCATTCCGAAACATACAAAGACCAAAACATACAACAATTTAACTTTATTTCATAAAGATTTCGGTTCCAGCTTGTATAAAGTATAATGTATATCGGTGTTGTATATAAGAAATATACAAGACGCAATATACATCGACTTAATTACCTTTGATAACTCTTCAGTTTCGCTTTGTATAAAGTGTAAAATATACGACTTTTCTAGTTTTAATATCTTTTCAATTCCGCGCTATGTATAACTTGTTGTATACTTTGTTTGTATGTCTGCCATTTGTTGAATATACAAACCAAAATATACATAGCAGAATTCAAGCATTTATTCATCTCAACTTTAACTCATTTCAGGCCCGACTTGTATATTAAGATAAAACGATTAACAACAATGTATACAAGTATAACAACATTTCCTAAACCCGATGACTTTTCCTTTTGCGACTAACACAAAAGCACGATATACAAACGCATTTGTATATGAGACGACCCTTGTATATACAAACAACTTTGTATATACAAAACACAAACCCTTGATTGTACATTTACCAAAAATATTTATAACTTGCAAACTACAGGGAATTTTGAGATGGTTCAAAAAACAACCCCTATTCATTTTTCACAAAGAATTCACCCATACTATGCACTAGTACTCAATGTTATTTTTCTCTATTTTTACCAGGGTTTGTACTTTCAGTTACCCTTTTCCCTTTACCACCAAGTAGACCCACACAAACAAGCGACAAAAGCCAGCTACAGCAGGGGTCCTCATTTTGCTAAGAAGTAAAATGGGGCGTGTTGTGAGCATCACAACACTACTGTGTTGTCCTATGTTTGATTACACATTAGTATCTCTTCCACTTGGACTTCTAGAGTTGTGACGTGGTATACCCCTAATTCTAATTCAATATAAAGCACTTCATTATTTTGATGATATTCTGTGATCATGTGTTTCATTTTGGGTTCAACTTCTATGCATATCTAATAAGGGATACCTCTCTAAGGAAACCACATATCAGAGAAATCTGTTGCTATGTAACGATTCAAATTCTTTGATCAATCTCTGTTGAGTAACATACCATATGTATCTGGTATGTCCACTACCTGGATATCAATGAAGACTTGGACTCTAGGATCAGAAGCTAATTGCATATGAATATGAGTTGGTTCACCTATGACATTTACCTCAGATTTATCTAGTTAAGTAACTTTTTTCAAGGACTTAGCAAGAGAAAGACCTAGGATTTGACAAATTGACAAAGGCATTACATTAGTGGATGCTCCTAAGTCTACTAGATAGTTATGTAAATTAAAATTCTCAAGTTAGGAGAAATGGAGGAGACTCTATTTTCTCTTTGTAGACTATAATTTATGTGTCAACAACATGCACAAACATCTTTATTCTAATGTTCTTTGGTTTGCACGTTACTAGGAGCACTTTCCTTTGGTGTGGGTTCTTCTAAGGATTTGAGGAAAGCTCTTTTGGTGACTGGGGTTTTAAGTAGTTCAGATAATTATAAACTTATTTTCATCTTCTTGATCTCTTCAGCTAAGTAATTAACTAATTTATCTGACTATGATAATTCAGTCATACCTCTAGTTGCAGCTAAAAATGAGGTGGTATGTTGTTGACTCACCTTCAAGAGAAAAGGATTGTTACTTGATGATACATCTGGAGGTGTGTTGAAGTTATTCAGTGGAATAGAACTCATCAGTGGTCCTGATGGTCGATTATTATTTTTGTTCCTCAAGTTATAATTGTGACCTCTTTGAAACTATTGGAAGACATGGATTTCACCTACTTCTTGCTTTGGCTCATTATCACTTTCGAATAGGAAAGTATAAGCTTTTAGTGCTAGAGTTGAGTCCTTACATACGAGAGTATAATTTTCATGAACAATGTTCATTCTTTCTTCTAGAAACATGAAGCTCTCAAGCATCATCATTGATTCGTATCCAAGAGGAACAATTTCATTTCCTTATGGAACATTTGATTCTCTTTCTATGTTATGTACTTCCACTTGGAAGATACTAGCATTAATTCTAAATTGTGGACAATCCAATTCAGCATGTGCACTTTTGTTATGTATCCTGTACCAATTATTCAGTGCAGCTTCAACTAAGTTAACTCTGGTTGTCTATTTTTGCTCTATAGCACCTGATTATCTAGGGGTGATGGAATACTTCCATTATTTGGCCTTGTGTTCAAGACTCTTGGATATCTATGGCTGGCGCTCTGGCAGAGCTACATAAGATAATGGGATAACACCTATGAGTTATTCCCAATCTGGTGATGGAACTATAGCTATGCTTACACCCAATGAAGTTAGAGGAGGTCCAAAATTGGATGCTCCATCCTTGGCCAATGATGTCTACATGACTCTCCTCTTGACTATGAGGAATTAATCATAATCCACATCAGTTCGGTCCTTCCTCTTTCTTTTCTTTCCGTATGTCAGGTCCACTCCCTTGGCCTTGAGGTTGCTTACCTTTTGATCAACCCATATTTGGGTAGCAACAGTGACATCCTTGGAGATGACATCATTGGATGTCTCTTCAGGTTTCATCTAGTCAGGGAGAGGTAATGTCTCCTTATACACTTGTTTATTGTCATAGTCTAGGTCTAGAGTTAGACCATCATCGGACTTGACCTGGGGAGGTACCTCTAGAATTCCTAGAGTTCTCATTTTATTGAGGGTGAGCCTTTTATATCCCCTCTTCCGAACATCTTCCTCATCATTGTAGTCTGCCCAAAATTCCTCTAGATGAGGCACACGTTGCAACTTCTTGTTCATGTATGTCTCCTTTTAGTGATAGGGATCGAACATCCATTGGAGTGAGAAGGGACATAGATTTAGCATCTGTAACTCATCCTCCAATAGCTTGGAGTCTTTGAACTCCACACATCTATACCATCTGATGTCCAATGGGAATTTGATGGTCCCTTGGCCTTGTTTCTAGACATACGCTTCATAAGAAGGGATGATTTTTCTAGTTATCTCCAAAAGCATAATCTTGTTTGTTGGGTACCTTGGTAGCATGAATGGATGACCCTCAAATCCTTCCATTCTAATTTATGTGAATGTAGGAAACTAGATGAACCAGGATCCATGAGCTGTGATGACCCCTTGAGCCTCCTTGGATATTCTTTTGGCTTAGTCTCCTTCTATCAACTGGACCAGCCACATTAAGACAGTCATTTACCCTTCAGTAGTGGACAATGGACTAGTTCTTCTCCAGTTGAGGATAATATTTCCACACTAGTTGATCTCAATCTTTATTGCCAAGTTTTCCCATGGTGTATATACCATCAAACTATGACCTATAGGCATTAGATTAGATGATGTATGAGGTCATGAAGAACCTCCTCCTCTTCTTCTTCCAGCCAACCATACCATCATGTATTGAGTTGCTGATCAATTGTGCCCAATGCATGACTCCCCTGACATCCTTTACAAATTTGATCAGGCTGAACATCCAGAACTCTAGGGATCATGCATCCTTCTTCCTAGCCATTCTATTGCGTAGAGTAATCATATACTAGACTTCTGCATTGAAGTCAAATTTAGGCAATGTCTGTGCCATGTTTGACATTACCTTGGGTCTAGTTGCTGGGTCTAACCATGATGTGTGCATGACCTTCCAGCACCCAGCAACATTAGAATTATACTACATTGTCAACACATTCAGATCAATTTCAAACACCTCCTGGCTTCTCGAGAGGTTGAAGGTCTCAAATATGCCCTTAGGAGATAAATTGACATATACCCTACCTTGATGCTCTACTTGTCGTTTTAGTGGGTTGTACTTTTGGGCACACTGGATGACTAGTTCTAGTGCATCCATGGTGTAGAGAAATCCCGCAGCTTGATACAGGCTAGTGGAGACTATGTTTTTCAGTATCCCATCTTCATTTTGAGCATGGATCCTTGCCTTGAATGCCTCTAGATCCACCTTTCCGCAATGGGTGTCAGATGCATATCCAAACTTACTCCAAACTCTCCCAGGTGCAAGGCCCATTAGGTCTTTGAATTCATCATCCCGTTGCTTTTGTCTTTTCATCATCATGTCCTGCATGATGAACATACACAAAACCTAGTTACCTGTGGGGCTAGGGTATGATTTAACCTTTTATTTACTTAGTAAAACCAAATTTGATAACAAAATGCAGTTAAAGGATTCAAGAATGTAAATAGTAACAAGATTTTACTATGATCAATAAACATCCCCTATTTTACCATAGGTAAAAGACAATTACCCTACATTAATCAACAAGATAATCTTTTGTCATATACATACCTATAGAAGTGATTATCACCTTTGTAATTAATTGTAGGGGATGTCCATTTACTGTTGGGTTCTTTCTATTCTTTAAGCTAGTTCAACAATTTCTCCTTTGTTTGCTTCAAGATCTCTACAAATCAATCTAAATCTCTATTCAATTTTCACTCAGGGTATTTGAATGCCTTTTGATTATCAAGTGAATCATATTATTCTTTTATCCTTCAAGAAATTCACTAAGTGTTCATACATTTAATACTACGATATAGTAGGTGAACAATTACTTCCTAGGAGCGAGGAAATATGATAGCTGGGTAATTGTATTTTAAACTTAAACTCCAATGGTAAAAAGCAGCTCGCTTTATGTGAGTTTAATGCAGATAGGACTAGATGGAGATCTAGATATTTGGTTGAAATGTCCTGTAGGAAATGTCAGGTGGAAATATCAGGTTAGAAATGTCCAATTGAAAAGTCAATGGTCAATCAGGACACATGAGGAGTCACTTGTAAAGCCTAGACAATATCTTTAGATAGGACCAAACATGACAATTGTTTGGTCTTGTTGGGTCAAAATATCATCCGGTGGGAATATCCAGTGCTTATGTGGATAATTTTAACGGTTTCAACATTATCTAGACATGGACTTCATGAACTCACTAATGTCCAGTCGGGTTGGGAAACTAACGAGTTGCATTTGAATTTGTCTTCGAGTCTAGGTGTTTTCATAAAGGATTTGAAACTTGATATAGATGTTAGACATGACTTGAGTATTTTGCAAATGTCCATGTCTACTTGACTGAAAATGTCTAGTTGACCAAAATGTCTAGTGGGCATAACTTGCTCATTTTAATGAATTTTCAAGGAGTTCAAGAGGCAACCCTAGCTAAAATTTAGTCCTCTATCCATTCACGACATTTGCAGGGGATACTTTGTAACTTGAAATCTAGCTTCAATTGACTTGACATTTTACCTGTACCACCCAAGTGGACAACAAAAGGACCAACAAAACAAAAGAGGTTGGGTCCTTATTTTTCCAAGTAAAAATGTGGCATGTTGTGAGACTACACAACATGTACCTCATCATGCTTCATTTGTTGGGACCCATATTTTCACCTGGCCTAAGTTGCACTTAAGGGGGTGTTAGTGTAAGTTTTTATTTTCTTGGTGGGTTATTTATTTTCTTATTTCCTAGGTTTTTCCTACACTTCTAATTAAGATTGGTTAGGATAATAATGTGAGAATTAGTGTGAGTGGGTGCAATGTGACAACATCTTCCTTGGGAGTTACACTTTCTAATTTTAGGCCATTGTGATGGACTCTTCCCATTGGTCATATTTGCCACCTCTCCCCTCTCTCATTTTCTAAAAATACTCACCTCCTAGCTAGTCTTGTTTATTGATTCATGTAGCTATTTTCTTTTGCATTCTCCTAATGCTATTTGACGTTATGAGGATTTGCATTTCTCTCTTGGTGACTAAATTTGTTTTGTTATTTTGATCTTTGTGTCATTTATGTATACAATTTATTATCTATTTGTTGCACTATGCTTTCTAGGTTATTCATGTTTTCATATTCTAACACAGATTTGAACCTAAAATTGTTAAATTCAAAATTCAAATTAAAAACCCTTGCTAACCTTTTCACTATCCATTATGAGTCAACTTAGTGCATGATTATGTGGTTGTTGAATTTAAGGACATTACTTAAATTCATTTTCATATAACCTAAGAGATCGAGGAATATTTAAAAGAGAATTCACATGAGAGCATTATAACATAATTGTAGAGCATCCTAATTGCATCACCCAATTACATCCTCATTGTAGGTATACCATATAGTTTCCTACTATCTTTGATTTTGGTTCATCATTGTTGAATTGGTTCACCTATGTTGTTGTAATCAAGTATACTCCTTATTCATTTCCAAATATATCTTAGGAGATAGAGGAATCATTAGAAGAGCATTCATATGAGAGCATCCTAATTGCATCATCATCCTAGGCATATTGCACACTTTTATATTGTCTTCAATTTTGGTTCATTGTTGTTGAATTTGTCTACCTATGGGCTTAACTGAGGATAAGATTGAAAGGAAGCAAGGTATGCAAAAACGCTTCCTACACTGATCTATTGAGTAAAGATTTATGTAAATTTTAACTTTTACAGTTATAGATTAAGATGCACATTAATAGAAAGGCAATAACAACATCCAAATGCAATACAAAACTCACAACACAAGATATACATGGGGAAAACCCTTTTGGGTGAAAAACCCCACACTCCAAAACTTGCACAATGTATTATCAAATCAAAAGTTGATTACAACACACTTGCAATGCAAGCTCTTTCAGAGTACATAATGACGATTCTCATTCGCATCCCATGACCTTTCACATTCTCCAGCTGCTTATTTATCAAGCCTCTTTGGCGGTTATCCAATGTTGGTTTTTCAATGTCAGCCAATAACAAACTAACTGTCAATGCCTTTATTAAATATAGAGCATTTTTTGCTTCTAGGGCACTACCCCTAGCAACCCCCGCTAGGGGTGTTACCCCTAGACCCCTACCATGGGCTCTGCCACTAGGCCCCTGCCAGGGGGATAAGCCCCCTAGGCCTCACAAAAGGGGCTCTACCCCCTGTACTCCCCCATTAATTATTTTGGGGGGAAACTATGGCTAATAAAGTCACCAAAATTTACCTTGTTCCATGTACTTGCAGCCCTGCAACATGATTAGTCACCACATACGAACAACTTGTCACACTTATCATTTCAACTCTTACATGTCATAGAATCTATCATAACTCATGACACATGACCACAAGGTGCTGACACATGGAAAAACTATGCCAAGTCAACATGGGATGCCTACCTCCTCATACGAGGACAAAATCTACATAGAAAATTACAATAGTAGACAAAAATAAATAAATACAATATTAGGAATTTGCAATGGTTGAGACACCTTAATTCCCAACATTGATCCCCTTGCTTAGTAAGTTCCTAAATGGTGTCTATAGACATTGCCCATCTTTAGACATAGGGATAAGAAGTTGAGGAAAATATGCTACAATCATCCATTTCTGGTGGATTCATTTCTGTAGTTCCAAGTTTAATTTTGCATACCAATTAAATACTTTTTCAAGAATAGAGATTAGATCTGCAAGAGTGGATTTGAACTAGAACAAAGTATAGTTAGTTTCTAGATTATGAGGCATTCATCTAAACAAGACCCTAATTTGTAGTATATTAATGAATCACATCCTCTTCAACAAAATATTCTAATGAATCAAATTAAGTATCATATTTAATGTATTTAAATTTTGTAATTTCAATTCTACATCTATTATTTTAGCCCCAACTCTAAAATCCTACTATAAATTAATTGCTAAATTACTTACTCTAAATAGATTAAAGAGAAAGTAATCATTTTCATTACACTTCTAAATCACACATGTCATAAAAAGTAGTTCTAATTGATCTATGTTCAAATTTTACTGTTGGCATGCTCTATGCCAAGCAAACTTCAAAATTGAGAGGGTACAATAAATAATTGTCTCACCAAACACTTTGATGACACATTTTCAAATCTTAAATAATAATTCATGTTCTAAATATAAACAATTTCCTTCTATATAAAATAAATATATAAATCAACATTTCCATCATAAACTCTTAAAATTCACACACATATGTGTGTAATGTTATAAATTTATATATGTATACACATATATACACGTACTCATATATAAATTTACTAAACAAATAAATATAAGTTCAGACTAATAAACAAATCCTTAATTGCAAGCATTATTACAATTGAAAGGATAAAAAACATTATATACTTTTTATAAATCTATTTATATATAATAGATAATAAATGATATGGTTTAGATATAATAACTTGTAAAGTAGAAAATAAAATCTTTTAAATAAGTTTAAAATATTATACTCAATTTCCCACATATGTATTTGTATTTTAGAACCTAATAAAGAATTTATTAGTACCTCCTTCGGCTGGTACTATTGCAATGAGTTTGCACTTATCTAGTTATTAATCTATTGCTTGCAAACCAATCAAAAGATAGGATTATTTTTCTTGTCGGACAAATTTGATTTAAATTTGTAGTTTTCCTATGTCAACATGATAATTTTTTAACAAAAAAATTATTTAGAAATGATTTATCTATATTGTCATTGGCTGAAAAAAAATGACCTCTTCTCTGTGGATTGTCAAATTGTCGGGAGAGTGTGCGGAGAGAATTTGGTTAGAGGGGATCATGTGGCAAGTAAACAAATTATGAACACAAATTTTGTCTCCCACTAGTTAAGTCATGCCTAAATGGATGGAGATTAATTTTTTACTTCATTAACTAAAAGTAATTTAATTTTAATTTAGTTTTTAGGGTTCTACACATTTTATTTTATATAATTAGATTATTTTAGAGATTTCAATTTTATTTACTCAAAAGTTATAAATCTTGGATTTCAATTTTATTTAGTCAAAACTTTAAAATCTAAAGTATCATGAATTCAATTACATTTTTAATTTTCTTCTTCAAACTTACAATATTTTAATGCATTTTAAATTATAAAAGTATTAGTATTATTACATTAATTAATTCTTTAATTATTATAATCATTATTATTATATTATTTAAATATTAATATTTAATTTTAAAAATTTATATTTAAATTTTAAGTGGAAATATGAACATTGAATATTTAATACGTAGGAAACAACTTCCTATTATATTAAATATAACCCTAATATTTTTTTTATAAAACAATAGTGACAAGAGTTTAAATTGTATTTAATTAAATCTTTCCAGTGTAAATATTAAATTAAAATTAATTTATTATTTACAAACCTAAATACCTAAATCAAAGCCTATTCGTAAAAAATTGAAAATATTAAAAATTGGTGCAGTTCAACTACTCAAACCATTTTTACTCCAAAATTTTATAAATACCCTACATTTCCTAAATTAAAATTATGGAGATATCTCTGTTTGTAGGTGCAAAAAAATTTGAATTTTTTTAAAATTGTTTTTTAGTTTACAGGCCTTTTAGCCCCTAGCAATTTCAATTTTATTTAGTCAAAACTTTAAAATCTATAGTATTATGAATTTAATTACATTTTTTATTTTATCCTTCAAACTTACAATATTTTAATGCATTTTAAATTATAAAAGTATTAGTATTATTACATTAATTAATTCTTTAATCATTATAATCATTATTATTATATTATTTAAATATTTAATATTTAATTTTAAAAATTTATATTTAAATTTTAAGTGAAAATATGAACATTGAATATTTAATACATAGGAAACAACTTCCTATTATATTAAATATACGCCCTAATATTTTTTTTATAAAACAATAGTGACAAGAGTTTAAAGACTATTTTGTTACTTTGCTTGTATTTAATTAAATCTTTCCAGTGTAAATATTAAATTGAAATTAACGAATTTAATTTATTATTTACAAACCTAAATACCTAAATCAAAGCCTATTCGTAACAAATTGAAAATATTAAAAATCGGTGCAGTTCAACTACTCAAACTATTTTTACTCCAAAATTTTATAAATACCCTACATTTCCTAAATTAAAATTATGGAGATATCTCTACAGTGCAAAAAAATTTGAATTTTTTTAAAATTGTTTTTTAGTTCACGGGCTTTTTAGCCCCTTTATCCAGCAATATCATTGTCTTTACTATAACTCTTTTACAGTTCATAGTATATTAAAATAGATTTTATCTATCATTGTCTTTGCTATAACTCTTTTATCTATTTCCTTGTACTCATGTAGGTTTTTCAATTGATTTGGGTTGGTACAGTGGTTATTATTTACTTCATTGGCTCAATAGTTTCTTGATCATTAAATCTTCAATCCATGGGCTGTTACTTTGTGCTATTTATTTTAAAATATCAAACTTTAATATTTGATGGCCTTGGTTTTTATTTTTAATCTTGATATTTAAATCTTTAGGGTTTTTGCATGCTTCAAATAACAAATCCTAAGCTGATAGTCTTTTGTATGTGAACATTATAGTGCTTTAAAATTTTTCTCACGCTGTAAAACAAATTCACTCCAAGTAATGAGCTTGTGCCAAGGAAACTATAAGCAGGCCCATTCTTAACTAGTTATTAATAATTCTTTTTGCAACCAATGAGAACTAAAATAGTTTTTCTATTTAAAAAATATTCATCTATTGCTATTGTATAGATGCAAATATTATAACAAATTGAAAAATTAGTTTCTTTAATCTAATTGGTAGAAAACTTTTACATCATAAGGGTGATTAATGCACATCCATTAAAATAATGGCCGTAATATATTATTTTATTTATGTTTAATAATATTTTATAACTATATTTTATTAGGGTTTTATCAAATCAAATAAAAAAGGGAAAAGTATTTACTAACTATATTTAGGAACATGGCATCACTTTATTTAAATATTTTCAATCACACTAGATTTTTAACTGTTAAGTAAATAAAATTGAAATCCCCAAAATAAAAGTATTTTTCATGACACTCTAGATCTTTAACTCTTGAGTAAAAAAAAATTAAAATCCCAAAAAAACCTAATTTTGTAAAATAAAATAACACTAAAATTTTTCTTTACAAAGCATGCATATTTTTATTTATTGATTTCTCTTCACAACTATTTTATAAAAAAATTATTAGGGTTTAAATTTGTTTTATAACTATACTTTAGGTTCTACACATACATAACCTAATTTCACTAAAATATTTCTTAACTATTTATTTGATCTTAACTATTGATGTCTAATTAAATGGAGTTGAACCACATACTTTTATTAAATAATGAATGCACCCAAAATTATTACTAAACCACAATATTAGATTAATTAAAATAATTAAAACCATGTTCTCTAAAAGTACTTACTATTATTACTTCAATAAAAAATTAAGTGGCTAAAATAAAATACTGTAGTGATGTAAATATGAATATGTTATTGTTATTATATTATGTAATTATTCTTCAAACTTACAATATTTTAATGCATTTTAAATTGTAATAGTATTCAATATTATTACATTTTAATATCTTAGGAGACATTTCAAATCTATCCACACTGTTATTTGCCTTCGGCTCATACTATTGCAATGAGTTCGCACTTATCTAGTTATTAATCTATTGATTGCAAACCAATCAAAAGATATGATTATTTTTCTTGTTCAACATGATAATTTTTTAACAAATTTTTTTTTACAAATGCTTTATCTGTATTGTTATTGGCTAAAAAAAATGACCTAATCCGAGATTGTTCGGAGAGTGCAACAAAAAGCGGAGATAATTTTGGTTTGAGGGGAGCACGTGGCAAGTAAACAAATTATGAACACAAATTATAAATGGATGGCGATTATTTTTTTGCTTCATTAGCTAAAAATAATTTAATTTTATTTACTCAAAAGTTATAAATCTTGGATTTCAATTTTATTTAGTCAAAACTTTAAACAACTTCCTTTATATTAAATATACACCCTAATAATGTTTTATAAATAATTTTTTTATAAAACAAGAGTTTAAAGACTATTTTGTTACTTTGCTTGTATTTAATTAAATCTGTACAAACCTAAAAACCTAAATCAAAACCTATTCGTAACAAATTGAAAATATTAAAAACTGGTGCAATTCACCTAACTATTACCATTCAACTACCCAAACCATTTTAACTCCAAAATGTTATAAATACCCTACATTTCCCAAATCAAAATTATATTATGTAATTATTCTTCAAACTTACAATATTTTAATGCATTTTAAATTGTAATAGTATTCAATATTATTAAAATATCAAAATTATATTATGTAATTATTCTTCAAACTTACAATATTTTAATGCATTTTAAATTGTAATAGTATTTAATATTATTACATTTTAATATTTTAGACAGACATTTCAAATCTATCCACACCCAGCTAATACACATTTTATTTTATGAAATTAGATTTTTTTGGAATTTCAATTTTATTTAGTCAAAAGTTAAAAATCTAGGATTTCAATTTTATTTAGTCAAAAGTTAAAAATCTATATTTCGCCATGTTATTACATTTTTTATTTTATTCTTCAAACTTACAATATTTTAATGCATTTTAAATTATAGAAGTATTAGTATTATTACATTTTAAAAAAATATTTGTGTTATTTAATAGACTTTGTAGAAGTTTAATTTTATAGTTAGGTCCTATTTTATTTTTACTAAATTAGATTATTTTTGAGATTTCAATTTTATTTATTCAAGACATTTCAGCACTCTTCAAAAATTAATTTTTCAATTATTGGAATGCAATTTGTCTATACAACCAATATCTAATCAACAAAAAAAATTACAACTAAACAAATACTATATACAACCAATAGCTAATCAACAAAAAAAATAACAACTAAACAAATTCTATAGTAACAGCACTACAAGACAAGTACTGGCCACTACTTGACACTTGTTATTAATATTTAGCTTATCATAGCACCCAAAGATTTATTCTTAGTATAAAATCCTCTAGCCTAACTATAATACAATAGGCGATTATCTGCAAATCAAGATTATTCTAAACAATATACCCTGTTCTTCCTCTCCATTCATTTTTAAAACTATTTATGGTAGATAAATGTGTAATTATGCGTGGCCATTTTGGGACCTTAAAAGTATAGCGTGTTCCCAAGGAAGAATCTCCAAAGAACGCAGAGAAAAGAAAGTACATTTTTTTCACTACAACTCAATGCATTCATTTATGTATAAAATCATAGCCATCAATCACAGCACTATTGTTAAAAATGTCTCCAAGACTTTCTGCTTTGATGAAGATTGAGTGTTGAACTTGTACACCATATGGTACTATTGTATTACTATCTACACCCTGTGCCAAATAAATTTTGGCATCACTTGTGTTAGGTGCCTACTTGCATCAAAGAGAGATTGGAAGGAGAAAGATGTTAAAATAATTAGAACGGTAAAAAATATATATCAGAATTCAAAGAAATTGTGTTTCCAGTAGAATGGGCTTCCTGTAGAAAACTGTGTTTGAACTTTTCTATCAACATTCCTACAAAAACTCAAAACACAGTTTTCTACCAGAAGCCCATTCTACATATATCAGAACTGTTGCTGTTTGTTAATAGTAGAACAAATTGCTACACAAGCTTAAACACGGTAACACAGTTTTTTACCAGAAACCCATTCTACATATATCAGATTTATTAGTGTTGTTAATAGTAGAACAAGGAAGAAGAGATAAAGAGCCAGTCATACCTGTGGTTTCAATTTATGCTCGGCCATGATAAACTGAGACCATCTTTTAAATAACTCAACTCAAAAGAGGTCTATCTTTTCTGCTGCAGGGAAAATCTCAGGATGAACTTAGGAAAGAAAATATTTCCATACAAAAATAAAAGAGGGAATAAAATACACAGCTTACAAAAATCATTGTTGGGCTCCAAATAACAAAATTTCTGTTTCAGAATAATAACTAAAACAGATTCATCTCAACCTGGGATTTAAATGCTCTTATATGCATTCAAGTTCCGGGTTAAGATGAATCTGCGTTGGTCCTCATCTATCAATTTAAGACTGCTTGAGCTACCAGAGGTAGGCACCATTAGCCTAACCAGTGGGAGAAGAAATCCCATAAACAAAAGGGTTTATAATTGTGGGCATGCGTCTGGATCAGCGACTCAGTCTAATATAGTTGAAATTTTCACTTATGCTAAGAAAAAGTTATCCAGATTCCAATTACATTTCAAGTGGTGGTGTAACTACTAGAAGGTAAAAGGTTAATTAATTTGGTCAATAAATATAAGTCATCTACTTTGATTACATGTTTCAAATTTAAATTAAAATTTTAAAATTTTGTTAGATGCTTAAGAGGGGATAGGGCCACTACTCATTATATATATAAAAAAATTAAATAGATATACTTTAGAACATTGTGATAGGGAGTGGAGGAAAAATCCCATTAATAGGAATGCCAAAGAGAAAATAAAACAAAAAGCTACACCTCCCTACTTATCATGGGAGCAGAAATGGAAATGGATCCTTTTATAGTCCATGATGTTGGGCGGCCTATTTTTGGCTCTACATGTGGCTTATAACATATGGGACTATAGGGGGCACCTAACTGTGCTTCAAATATGGCTCTACAGGTGGCTATGTGGCTTATAACATATGGGACTACAGGGGGCATCTAACTGTGCTTCAAATATGGCTCTATAGGTGGCTTATAACGGCCTATTTTTGGCTCTACATGTGGCTTATAACATATGGGACTATAGGGGGCACCTAACTGTGCTTCAAGTATGGCTCTACAGGTGGCTTATAACGGCCTATTTTTGGCTCTACATGTGGCTTATACATAGGGGACTATAGGGGGCACCTAACCGTGCTTCAAGTATGGCTCTACAGGTGGCTTATAACATATGGGACTACAGGGGGCACCTAACTGTGCTTCAAATATGGCTCTACAGGTGGCTTATAACATATGAGACTACAGGGGCCACCTAACTGTGCTTCAAATATGAGGCATACATACCCTACCCCTTGCAAGATTTGAACTTGTGACCTCTTTTTCAAGAGGGCAAGTTTTTCACCAATAGGCCAACTCAGGTTGTTTTTAGAGAGTCGTATGAGAACAAAAAGATATTTCTTGATTGCAAAGTAGTCTTCTTATTTTTTTTCACTATATTCCAATCCTGGGGAGAACTAGGGTGTGCTCCATTAAAAAGAAATTCTAATTGTGAAATTTCAAAAGCAGCATGTGTTTTGTCAATTGCTAAACAAGAATATCTACCTACCATGAAAGTGTTAAAAGGAATCACATTTGTTTGCAAAAGAAAGAGACTCACAAATGAGTGTAAAGAAGGACTCACATTTTTTTGAAAAAAGAAAGGGAATCCGTATCCAAAGCATGGAATGAAGAATTAGGGGAAGCAAAGGAGGAAAATCTCAAAAGAGGCATTTAAAGTATCCACAATGTTAGGCTTGTTCCTATCTACAAACTAAGAAGGAACCTTGACTTGTCATGGCATTTTCGTTCACTAGAGAATTCTCAATTGACTTGCTTGAAGATAGTGGAAGGGGAGAAGCCCCAAGTGAATGACTTGAGAGAATTTTGGTTTCCACCACTAAATTTGGAGAGTTTTTCTATTTCTACAATTAATCTAAAATCATGAAATGTTGAGGAAGGGCATCTTTCCACCATGAAACTTGATTAATTGATTTGGATTTGAAAATAATACAATTTGCCATCATATGTCCTATATCATAACATCTTCTATACTAAAAAGGAAGCTCTCATAATCCAAGAGTTGCTTTCATTCATGGTCTTTCGAAATATCATGAAAGGTCTTTCGAAATATCAATTTTCACCAAAATGTGGGCATAGGTAGTGTGAGTAAAGGCTGGAGTTGTCGAGAATGTAGACATTAATCTTTCAAAATAATTTCCAATAGCTTCAAAACTAGAATCAATCTAAAACTAATGAGGAAGTTTATGAAGCCTTACCTGGATTGACATTATATTAAATATTTTATGAGTGGATTGAAATTGAGGTGCCTTGGTTTTAGTAGAAGTGAGTGATTTCCCTATATCCAAGATTTATTGTTGAGGATGAAATCTCTTGATCATTGAACTTGAAAAGTGCAATTAAAAAAAATTGCACATAAGGATAGATTTCTAGATCACTTCCCATGTGGGCCACTTATATAAATTTGCAATACTTGGCTAAAAATGGTTGAATTGACTGACCAAACAACTTTTGCGAAGTATTTTTCACATTCTAGATCTTCATCCCTAAAAACTAGAATAAAGGATGTATGGAGAAGTTTAATGGTCTTATCTTGCCCTTGTATATCACCTATGAGATTTTGTTGTAATCCAGCACCACCATTCTTGGATGCCATCCCATCCTATCACACCACATCCACGAAAGATTTCGTAGTGCTATTATGTGTGCTCCTCTCGTCCCTTGGTTGGATGATATCCTTTCTAACATCCTCTATACAAAATGTGAAGCATTATGGAATGCTAGTCTTCAAGTCATAGTGTGATGCCCTAGACTTGGTGCAATCAACCGTAATAGTATTTATTATTGAAAGCCTAAATCAGATGCAAGATAATAAGCACGTGGCCATGAATGGAGGTAGAAGATTTTCTATGAGCCGTAGAAACTCTATTCTAAGTGTAGTTGCACATGAGAGCAATGTGAGCCATTTCCATTTTAGGAATTATTTGATTTTTATACTTATAATTACTATCAATAATGCTAAAATTAAGATTTATATATAATTTTAAAATGAAATAAAATAAAATAAAAAATAAACTATAAAGTAATAACTAAGAAATTTGAGTTGAACTACAATTCAATTATCACATTTGCTTCCTTCTAAAATTTAAAATACAAAAGTTGAAAACTTTTTAAATTAGATTTTTAAAAATTATAAAATATTTATTAGTATAAATATCTTAAATACATCTATTAAAAATTATTGAGAGATCAATTTGGAGCTGTAGATTAGATAATGCAAGGAAGGCAAAACACTAAATCAAATGCAATAAAACACAAGATTATACCTCATAAGCACAACCTAATCCCATCAAGGGAAGAAGGAGCCTTTGCACCCAAAAGAAGCTCCCAAGACCAAGATAATCCCTAGACTATGGATTTCAAATGTGAAATGCTCTTCAATTGTGAAACTCACTATCTAACTCAAGAGTGATTTTGGCATGGTAACTTTGCATAAACTTGGATGATGAAAATGACTTGTGAGAGGTTGTATTTATAGATTTTTGGAAGGGATTTTGATCCAAGGGTGGAGATTGATTGGAGAGATCAATGGTGGAGGATGAAAGTGCTGTGGAGGGCCTATATTTGATCTTGGAAGATGGAGGGCTAGGAATAAAAGTAAATCTTTTATTCATTTTTGGGAAATGGGTGAATAAATGAGGTTAGGTGAGATGGATTATTTGTGAATTAAAAATTCACATGGGGAAGGGTAAAATGAATTAAAAATTTATTTGGGGAAGAGTGGATATTTATGAGTTATGACATGTGTAAGGGGTGTGTAAGAGAAGTAAATGTGATGTGTGATTTATTTAAATTTTAAATTTGGGGGATGTGGAGAGAAGTGGTAATAAGGGTTTGACTCAATTAATTAAGGTGATTAACCTAATTAATGTGGCTGGAATAAATTAGTAGAGGGATTAGAGGGAGGATAAGATTAATTAATCAGTGATTTAATTAATTAATCCTAAGGCTAGGATGAGGTAGGCTAGAGTAGGCAATCAAATAATAGCTATTTAATTGTCTAGGGTAGGGATAGGCTAATTAGTAGGCTGGATTAATTAGTTAACATGGTTTTAACTAATTAATTAGATTTAGGGAAAATGGGGGAATTGATTTAATAAATTTTGCATATTTATTAAATCAATTGGCTAAGGTTTGGACTATTGAATCAACAAAATTAATTCAATTTTGGGGATGAAAATGGTGTGGATTTAGGAAATGAAAGGGGTAATTAATTAAATAAAAATTTAATTAATTGGTTGGAAAGGAAATTGGTATGTTTAGGGATGTCGGGAGTCAGTTTGGTGGTCGAGACATTTTTAGGTGTCTACATTTGCCCCTCTTTGACGTGGCGTCAGGACCTAGGAGGGAAGTGGTGTCAGGTCGAAGAAAAATATGCCCCAGCTGCTAGGAAGGAATGAGATGGATAGGGGATGCCCCCTTGAGAGGTTGGTGGGAAAATAAAAATTTTGTAGGTAAGCTCTCGAAAGGATGCGACAGAAGTAATAGTTGGAGAGGTGGTGGTATTTGGGGATTGGGATTATGTTGATTTATGGGATTATGGGGGTATGTGACATAAGATGGATTGACGTTGGGTATGTGGACGTTGGATTGGTTAGATGTGTTGCGAGATTGTTGTGAGAATAGTTGTCGTAGGTATGCAATGGTGTGGGGGTTGGGTGGGGGCACACTTGTGGAGGTACTTGCTTGCGTGATGTTGCCTTGTATACCCATGGTGATGTGTGAAACAGAAGGGTTGACGGTTGTTGTGGTAGTGGAAGTGATGACAGGTTGGGAGATGTTAGGTATAGCAGTGCATGTGGGAATTGTAGATGTGGTAGTGGTTGAGGTTGTGGAGGTGGTAGATACGTTAGGTGTTGACGTTTAAGAGATGGTGGGTTGGGTATGTGATGTAGATGCTTGGGTATTTGATGTGGTAGGGACGATTGTAGAAGTGGATGGTTGTGAGGATGTTGTGATGGGGGGAAGTTGAGCACCAAGCTTGAGAAGATGGTCAAGATATCTATTTGGGTCCGATCTTAGGACTTTATCAAGTAGGTCCATGTTATCGACATCTTGCATGAAGCTCAAGACATCTAGGTTATCTTGGGATATGGTGGGGAAATTATGTGGTGGTGGTGGTGGTAGTGTTTATGTTTGTGGTAAGAAGTGAAAAGGGTCGTTGGCGCCAAATGGGGGGATGAAGGAATATGTAGATGGATTATATGTTGGATAGGTGGGTATGTTGCTAGTTTTGGTGTTAGGTATGCCAAAGGACCATTGTTCTGCCATTTCTAGATTCTTTTTGTGTTGTGATCTCGTGATGGGCATACGCATATGGATTTGATTAGGAGTAGAGTGGAATGGAGATGGAGACCTTAGAGAATTGGATTGATTTGGTTGGACCCAAAGATGGATATGGTAGTGAGATGGAGTAGAAGGGTATGGTGAAGATCAATATGTCTTTCCAAAGGTTTTATCCTAAGGGTGATATGAATGGGTGATATTGATTTTTGCACAAATTTTGGACCAAAGATGGATGATGAGAAAGGGATTTGGAATTGTGATGTTTTGATTTTTTTGGTTGACTTAGGATGATGAGGATGATGTTCTTGATGTTTTTCAAATTGAGCTTTTAGATAAGATCTGGATTTTGATTTGGCACAAAAAGGATGACAATTTTCTTTGTTTGGGGTAGACTAATGACCTTACGCAAAGAGAGGTGATTTTTTTTCTTGAAAGGTAGACTAATGACTTTTCAAGGAAAATGTGATGTTAATGATAGGATCTAGATCTACCTTTGGCTCAAAAGGATGACAAGCTTTGGTTGATGATTTGTTAATGAGTTTTTTGATTTGGATGTGGATTTTTTGAAATGATTTGTCTAGGTCTAAGGAGATATGCAAAAAGATTGAAAGGGGATGGATATATATGTATTTGGGCTGATTATGATGTATCAAAGGGGTCCAACAATGGTGGTGATTGATCCTCTAAGGTCAAAGAGAAGGTGCAATTTGGAAAATTTTAAAGAAAATGGCTGGACTGTTGGTGGATTTCTGTGAGATGGATATGGATTATGGCAAATCAGAAGGTGTAGATCACAACTAAATGGGTCTTTGTTTTAGGCAAGTCAATCTAAAAAATAGCACCAATCCACGGGTAAAATGGCGCTACAATCAGACAGATATGGTGCTAAAACAGGGTAGACAGATTTCTGAAGGCAAATGTTTGGATCTGTTTGTTTGGAACGTGACTAACTGATTTGTTTTGTTTCAAGCAAGTCAATCTAAAAATAGTGCCAATCCATGGATGAAATGGCGCTACAATCAGACAGATATGGCGCTGAAACAGGGTAGACAGATTTCTGAAGGCAAATTTTTGGATCTGTTTGTTTGGAATGTGACTAACTGATTTGTTTTGTTTCAGGCAAGTCAATCTAAAAATAGCACCAATCCATGGATGAAATGGCACTACAATCAGACAGATATGGCGCTGAAATAGGATAGACAGATTTCTGATGGCAAATTTTTGGATCTGTTTGTTTGGAACATGACTAACTGATTTGTTTTGTCTCTTGGCAAGTTGTTTGTGAAAAATTAAATCACTTTAACACACATTTGAATGCAAAACAAGCAATGATTTTTGTTTGTGAAATGACATATGACTTTGTTTTGAACAAGCACTTTTTTACAACCTAAGGCGAGAATGTGACAATATTTGTTGAATCCCTTAGCTGCGCCTATTCAAAGCAGGTAGCTCTAGGATCTTGGTAGCACCGGCTCCTCCTTACAATTGCACACACTTCTCACGCATACCAAGATCTGGGTTTCTTATAAGGCTTGTCCCTCACCAAACCTTTAGATTGTCCCTGCTACCTCGGCTAAGAACCGCATGAATCAGGGCTGCTTCAAGAGTTTTGCCCTCTGCGTCAACAAATAGAAGGATTTTGGCTTGCTAAAACAATGGTTCTTAGTAAGGGCATCCGTTTAGGTGGTTATACGTGTGGTAGCGCTACTCTCCATTATGGAGTCTCCCAGCCTCCAAGGGTTGCGCCTTGGAGAGTTTTGGGGGAGGTTGGCTATCAGTATAACAAAACAACATCTGTCGCTTGAGACTTTCGTCCCAAATGCCTTATTTTATATAGCGGCTTGGAAGAGCTTGGCTTTAGCTTGATGCTGCTTGGGTCGTTCCCACCTTTCGAAGCGGGGTGGCAGGCCCTCTAAAGATTACAAAAGCAATACAATCATGAAAACACTTTTGATCCCCAAGTTCATACAAAGATGCGAGGGGAGAGCATACGTGTTCCCTATGATTATATCACACTAAACATGGTTCAATTTTAGATCTTTGGATTAAATGGGGTGTGATTAATGCAAGTTTTGTGATAAGCTTTTGATTCCCAAGGTCACCAAAATGGTGCGAGGGAAGAGCATACGCTTTCACATCACTAGCAAAAAGAGCACAAAACACTTCACACACAATTTAAAGGATGTTTTTCTTGATTATATGCGTGAGAGATGCAAGTTGTCGTTCTTTTTAACTAATGATGTATGCAATTTGTGGTTCTTTTTATAGCCCAAATTGAAGTGTTTGATTGTTTGTTGGCACACAAAAGAGTAAATTTTAGAGCACCAAAATAAATGTTATGAGCACACACACACTTCACACAAGGAGTTGTTTGGATTGATTTTTTTAAAACACCAAATCGAAATGTTGTCTAAGACCTAACAATGCAAAAAGGGTTCATTTTAGTTTCCAAAATCAAAGTGTTAGCTAACTAACATCAAACCATCTTGCAAAAAGACTTGTTAGTATCCGTAGTACCTACAACAGATAGAAAAACAATTTTCACGAATGGCGTTAAAACGAACATACACAGGCGCCACTGCGGGCAGAACAACCCGACTTACGAAAGAAGGCGCTAAAATATTTTATGGCGATAATTAAATGCTACTATAGCGACAATTAGCAGAATAGCGTTGATACAGAGTTTTGCGCTAATAGGTCCTATGTAAGGCGTCAATACAGAAGATAGCGATGATTGATGTCAGTGAAGGCGCCACTGCGTGATGTTTCAGAGAGTCACGGAGAAACGCAGATGGTGCTAATCTGAACGATGGCGTCAAAACAGGAAACTGATGCTGGTTTTTTGTTCTTTCAAAAATTCACCATAACCTCCCCCTGTAATTCCTAGTTTTCTTGCAAAACAGAGAGCAAATACCACAGAAAACAATAGGAAAACGTAAATCAAACACACGTGAGTAAGGTTAGTATGAAAACAAGGTTGCGCAGATATAGCGCTAATATAGTAATAGCGCTGAAAAATGGTTGAGATAGCGCCGCTGCGATGGTTGGATAGCGTTGAACCTGCAAAAATCACATACTAACACAAAAACTCACAAACAAAGATTAGATTCAGACCTTGTGGGTCCCACCGAGCATGCCAATGTAGATTAGATAATGCAAGGAAGGCAAAACACTAAATCAAATGCAACAAAACACAAGATTATACCTCATAAGCACAACCTAATCCCATCAAGGGAAGAAGGAGCCTTTGCACCCAAAAGAAGCTCCCAAGACCAAGATAATCCCTAGACTATGGATTTCAAATGTGAAATGCTCTTCAATTGTGCAACTCACTATCTAACTCAAGAGTGATTTTGGCATAGTAACTTTGCATAAACTTGGATGATGAAAATGACTTGTGAGAGGTTGTATTTATAGATTTTTGGAAGGGATTTTAATCCAAGGGTGGAGATTGATTGGAGAGATCAATGGTGGAGGATGAAAGTGATGTGGAGGGCCTAGATTTGATCTTGGAAGATGGAGGGCTAGGAATAAAAGTAAATCTTTTATTCATTTTTGGGAAATGGGTGAATAAATAAGGTTGGGTGAGATGGATTATTTGTGAATTAAAAATTCACATGGGGAAGGGTAAAATGAATTAAAAATTTATTTGGGGAAGAGTGGATATTTATGAGTTATGACATGTGTAAGGGGTGTGTAAGAGAAGTAAATGTGATGTGTGATTTATTTAAATTTTAAATTTGGGGGATGTGGAGAGAAGTGCTAATGAGGGTTTGACTAAATTAATTAAGGTGTTAACCTAATTAATGTGGCTGGAATAAATTAGTAGAGGGATTAGAGGGAGGATAAGATTAATTAATCAATGATTTAATTAATTAATCCTAAGGCTAGGATGAGGTAGGCTAGAGTAGGCAATTAAATAATAGCTATTTAATTGTCTAGGGTAGGGATGGGCTAATTAGTAGGTTGGATTAATTAGTTGACATGGTTTTAACTAATTAATTGGATTTAGGGAAAATGGGGGAATTGATTTAATAAATTTTGCATATTTATTAAATCAATTAGCTAAGGTTTGGACTATTGAATCAACAAAATTAATTCAATTTTGGGGATGAAATGGTGTGGATTTAGGAAATGAAAAGGGTAATTAATTAAATAAAAATTTAATTAACTGGTTTGAAAGGAAATTGGTATGTTTAGGGATGTCGGGAGTCAGTTTGGTGGTCGAGACATTTTTAGGTGTCTACAGGAGCCACTGTATTTCTTATGAGATATTTTGTTTTACTTTAGAACTATCTCATTCACTACATACATGGACATATAAACTCTATTGTATCTACACTGTTTACTTTATATTTTTGGTAATACACTTATTTTATTTTTGTATGTAACTTTTAATTACCTTTGAAAAAACCACTTCATTATTTTGGTAATTCTTAAATGTTTTGTTTATACTTTCAAAAGTGTAGTAAATATTATATACTTAAATATGTTATTTTGAAAAAATATCTATAATACTTATTAATATTATGTTTTTGGTGGGGTCCTAGGTCCCCTATGCTGGGCAATGGGCATAGCTCTGGTGGGCCTACAGTGAGATCTTCCACTCCTAGAAGTGATGCTAATGCTATCATTGATCGATCCCCTATTTTGGAGGAAGGATATAGCACCAGGGTTGATATTCTTAGAGGTAAGAGTTTTCATATCCCTACTTCACCTCTCCCCTTGGAACCTTTCATATTTGATGATGTATGGCACCTTAGGGTCCTTGATTCTATGGTGGAAAGGCTTGTAAACTCTCTTATTAGTAATTTTTTCAGCTTTAGGCCTAACATTGATGTGGTTAGAAAATGGGTTTTGAGAAGATATAATTTGTGTGCATTCATTGAGGTTTTAGCTATGGTGGATGGATTCTTTTTGTTTTCCTTCTTGACTCATCAAGACTATGCCTAGATTCTTAATGGTGGATCATGGTTTTTGAGCAAAAAGTGCTCTATCTTTGTGAATGGAGGTTGGGATTTGATCCATCATTGGCTTCCATTTCTAGGGTCCCCATTTGAATCAGACTTCTAGGGTTACCTTGGGAGTTTTGGGAGGAGGAGGTGTTGATTGGTATTACTAATTCTTTCTGTCAGCTAATGACTATTGTCGTGGTTACAAAAATCTAGGTCATATTTGCCCTTTGCCAGATTTTATGTTTATATTCATAAGGATAAGCCACTCCCATGTTTGGTTGTTTTATCTTCCAAATTTTGTGTCTGGAAGCAACAAATAATGATTAAAGATTCTAAAGTTGTTTGTCTCATTTGTCGCAAAGTGGGTCACTCTTCAACTTGGCTTGTAAGCCCAAAATTGGCTTGCAAAAGGTTTGGAGAAAGAAGTCATCTTGTCCACTTCAAGAATTTGTTGTTGTATGTCAGACTACGACATTTGAGGCCAACCACACTAAAGAAAATGATGTTGTGGTGAATTACAATGCTATGGTTAGGGAATTTTGCCTCCTCCCATTAGGCCCATGACTGAAAATGAATCAAGAAATTTAGTGTTCACGAGGTCCCTAATGTTTGTGGTCTAGCTCCGAGCTCTGAAGTAGGTGATAATGCCTCTAGAGATTCCATGTTTGTTGATGTTCTTGGTTCGACAATGTTGAAAACATAAATGGTTGAGAAGGGCTCTTGTTATGGTCTTGAGGTTAGGTTTGTGGTTGGGAATCAATGTTCTATGGAGTCCTTTAGCTTTAAGCCACCATGTTTTTTGTGTTGTGACTTGTTCCTCAGCTACATGTTTTTGTATGTCTTGTGGATTATCCTTTGTACTTGATTGGGTGTGTACTTTGTGCTGATAGTCTTGACTTGTCGAGCGGCTTGTTGGCTATTTTCTATTAGTTCCTAGCCCTTGTGTTATTGTTCTTTATTGTTGCTTGTCAGCTCTTTTGTGGCTTCAATGTCATATCTAAACTAGCCTTTGTATAAGGGATTCGGCCCTTTCAAAAACCCACCTTTACCCTATATGAAAAATAATGTTTATTATTAGGATTTTTATGTATAGGTCATGACATGAGACTCCTTACTGTCATTGTAGAACACTCTGACACAATTTTTAAAAATAAAAATAGTAACCTATAAATATAGAAATAAAGATGTTAATTTATGATAATTCTAAAAAATCTCTTCAACTCCTTTTTAAGTTTTACCTAGATAGTTGTCTTTCACATTTAGTTGTCTCGAATCCGAACAGAATTTAAGAGCAATTTGTCGTTTCATCTGTTTTTCTATTGTCTGTGATGTTGTGACATTTAAGAGCATTTGAGTAGGACAATAAACTTTTGGTGGAAGAAATACCGCGATCCCGAGTTGCAGGCTGCTCTAAATTATCAGGGATGTGGCGGGCCCATATTCCTTTCCAACCCCACTTTTTAGAGGGACAATAATCTCTTTAGGTATATTTGATATTCCTTCACGACAGGTACAACGCATAAACACAAAGTGTACACAAATTCTGTAATTGGAAGGATGTGCACGTTTTGAATATGAAATTTCAGTTCCTTGAAGATAAAATGTGTGTATATGCGTGTGAGGATTCAATCGTACTATTTCTAAAAAGAGAAGTGAGTGGGCTATGGAATAGTACTCTTAGAACTTCACTGTTATGAGATACCTACTAGCACTTGCACCCATAAGAGGTTCAAGGAATACGCGGATAAGAACAATCGGAGAGTTTAGAAAATTTTCCGGCTGAATTTTTACGGCGTGAGACAATTCTGAGCACTATAATGTTCATATATAAAAGCCTATCGGCTAATAAGATTTTTTTTAATAACTTTAGATTATATTTTAATGGTTTAAAACAATAATTTTGAATATTTTGATTTTGATTTTTGATTTTTTTGAAAGAGGGTTTAATATGGGAATATTGAGTTTAACCTAATACCTCTTTGGGTTAGGGCTAGGACTGAGTGGTATCCATTTTGACACCTCTTGGACTAAGAGCTAAGGACTGAGGTGTATCCATTTTGTTAAAGTAACCCAAGGCATGATTTCAGCCTTATTTATTATTTATTGCACCTTTGAGGAATTTGAGCCTTTGTTGATGGTCTAATCAAGGAACATACCATCACCGTCACAAATTGTGCTTAACCAATTGAACTACAATCCCTTTAGTTTTAAATTTAATTTATCTTTCTATAACTTTAAATTAATTAAACCTTGAGTAATATTTTTATGAATCAGGGTCCATGATATTTTACTTATTTCTGTTGAAGTTCATTTATTTTTAAAATCTCACTAAAAACTCTATTTTGGTTGTTCAATGTAGCATGACACTAATATATTCCTTGTCTAGAATAGTTATCCCAAGTAGCTTGTACATGACAAGTATTGAGTGTAATAGTGGTATGTATGAGAGTGAAGTGCCTTTTTTGTGAATAGATAATTGAATCAAATTCATAGGATGGTGGTAATACTCACCAAGGCTTAAGTTATGGTGGAATTGAGTCTTTAACTCCAATATCTAATATGTAGATATTTTTTATTGAACATTTTATTTATTAGTGATTTTTTAATTGGTACTTTCTTACTCATAGTGTTGTTGGTGATAAAGCCAATAAAAAAACAAGGATCAAATGTTAAGTGGGCTACTCTTCAATTTGGTGCGTCCTGAAGAGGAAGTTTGTATAGCATGTAGGTCATGTGATTAATGACTTGAAGGGATGATTAATTATGGTAGCTTCTTAAAAGTTGATCTAGGGTATTGTTGTGTAGTCTCAAGACACATCCCATTTTGCCCCTAGCAAAATAAGGACCCACATTTTCTTTTCTTTTTTTGCTTTTGCTTGTGTTTTCCTTGTGTTGCTTTGGTGGTAAAGGGAAAATATGAAGTTACCATGAAGAGCAATCTCGAGTCATAATTATCCCCTGGTGAGGTATTTGGGTAAAAGAAGACTGAATTTGAACCTAGGTCAGCTTTTGAGGTTTGTGAAAATTCATTCAAATTTGCAAGTTATACCCAACTGGATATCTCATCTAACTGGACATCTTGTTCCAATTGGACATCCAGATCCACATCCAGATCTGGATGGAAATCCAACTAAATATTTTGGTCAACCAGACATTTTGGTCAACCAAACATTTTGGCTAACAAGACATTTCGAACAGGACATTTTCCAATTGGACATCCTGTTCCAACCTATTAAGTGTGAAAAAGATGAATGATGAGACTAGCATGCACACTAGATCAAACCCTCTTTCACAATAACATTCAAGGACAAGACCAAGCCAAATCACTACCAAAGAGAGGTGGACTTAGCTACAAATCTTGTACCTAGGAGTGCTATGGAAAGATCTGATTTAAACATGCCTTTTTATCAAACCCTAGGTCAATGATGCAACAAACCCTAGTTCTATGATGATCTGATTATAACAGAAGATGTACAACAAATCTCAAGAAACCAATTGTACAGGGAGGATTAGGAAGATGACAAAATCCATGTCTTGAATGCGGAGATGTCAGAGGACTATTTTGGGAGCGCCCAAGTCCTGAAAGGTGGAATCTTTAGAAATTGTAAACTGGAGAAATGCTACAGAGATTACCCGAATGCCATATCTGAAGTCTACTAGGGTAGAAAGACTAGGGTGCCAACGCCCAAGTCCTGCACAGAGGAATATTCCTGAAATGTTGTTGGCTCTCGAAACTTTGATTCTTGCTCAATCTTCATGTATAGATTCATATTTCCTAGATCTCGCACCTATAACCTACACACAAGAAGAAGAGAAGGGATTTGGGGTTATGGTGTTTAGGGACTTGCCTCGGTCAAATCTTGAGATAGCATTCAAGCTTCCCAACACCATTGATAGATACAGAGAGTGTGCCCTTGCAGGGTAGAGGCTAAACACAAAATCAATATGATGAATCAAATGATGATAAATCAACAATGATATCACCTATGTGATGAAACCCTTAGGAGGATGAAGGATCTTCAACTCATAAGGAGAGATAGATGATAACTTCAAACCTGCAACAACACACATAATGACAATACAAATCTGCTCTAGAATCACAATGAATGCTTTGAATGCTCTTTACTCCAATGCTTCAAGTTGGCTATCTCTATCTAGGTTCATAATTAATTCAAAAACACACTTATATACGCTTTCCCGCTAACATTAGCCAAATTACACCAAAAGAGATGATAAGGAGAAACCTTTTTAAAGGTCCTAAGCTGACATACATTTAAATTTGCTCCAACCAATCAGGGAAGACTTGGGCGCAGGCGCCCAAGTCTTGAGGCTCCTTTTTGGTCTGGGGTAAGGTAGAATATGGGCCTCTTGTTCCCAATTTACTAGTTTCAAGCAATTTTGCATTGAGATGAATATTTAGAATGTATAATGTAATCATGGGGGCCTAGGAGCTAAACAAGGAGGTAAAAATACATGTGGCCACTTTTTACTTCATAACACAACCAGACATCCTATTCCAACTGTACATCCCATCCAACTCGACATCCTGTTCCAATTGGACATGTTGTTCCAACTGGACATCATGTTCCAACTGTACATTTTATAACATGACATAATTTTCCAACTGGATATCCTATTCAACTGGAGATCTAGATCCACATCTAGTTCCAGAAATCCTAAAATTTTAAGAGTAAAAGACAGGTTCACTAAAATAGTGATATCTCCCTCGTTTCTGAACAAAATTCAAAAATTCAAAATGATCTGGAAAGATGGAGATGCATGGAACAAAACCCAGAAACTATTTGTAAAAATTTACTAAAATTGATGGCACTATTCATGAATGTTTAAAACATGAATGAACATTATTGTTATTTCGGGAAGCATTAATTTTTTTGTGGAATTTAAATCAGAAGCTCCAAATTATATTTTTACCGATTTATTTTTTTGTAAAGATATTGATATTTGATGAATTTAATTGTTTTATGTGGAAGGAAATTGAAATTGCAGCCAACTTAAACTGTCAAAATGTCGTTTGAATTAATGGAGTACAACCTGTCACGAGAGAACTTTCTAGAAAGGGGAATATGTTGGGGATCTTCCAAATGCCAATTGTTGCCAAATTTCAAGATGTTGATGTCACCCATGTGCTGCTCTTAAATTGCCATCCATGTTCCATGATTCTAGATCATTGGTGTTGAGGGACTGTTGGTAAATAGGTTTGTCACCACAAAATAATCTTTGAAATTGACTCGCCGCCCTTGGAGCGGTGACTAAATTGTCCCAACAGTTGGAGAGATCGCGATAGAACAACGATCTTCCTCTGTGTTTGAGAGGGGCAGCTCCCTTGTATGATAGGGTTGTTTGTGGTTCTTGTGTACTTTTAACCTGAAAGTACAAAAAGGAGAAAAAGAAAAACTAACAATAAAGATGATTAACATAAACCCTAGTAGTAGACATATGAATACTGGTTCAGATTTCATAAAGTCGAAACAAGATATGAGGGGACTTCACCACAAAAGCTAGAAACTACATTCCTGAACAAATATGATGAACTTCACAGCTAATGTCTTAACATGCAACAATGATGAGAGAAGGATAACACATAGGCCTCGACATAAGAAGAGATAGGTTACCTGAACACATTCATATCAAGATACCAAGAAACGAGTGTGCTTCACTACATCAATTTCACAGTAAAAATGTTTCAATGAACAACCTATGATCAACACAATGATATAGAAATATTACTAATCTAACATACGAAAAATTAGTAACAATAATGCAGAAGTAACATTGGAACACACGAACCAAATGCATTCTTTATTATTCTTTCATGAAATTATACAACTTCAAAAAGCCTTCATGTACAAAGTATTACATCAAAAGTCTCTGAAAAACTTCTCCATAAGTTTCCCCTCCAAAAGTTTATTGAAAAAGTCCCCCCCACTTTACAATGTGAAGTCCAGTATATATAGACTTTTCCGCATAACCACCTAATAACCAACTTGTAACTACTTCCTAACCACTTCAAGTAACTACTTTTTAACTACTTCCAAAATATTTTTGAAAATAGAAGCACACTTTATTTAAGTTAGACTTTTCTCAAAGTTTCAAAAATAAAGTCTACTTTCTAGCTTTCGGTTACAATATGTGAGATAAGTCACTTTCACAATATGACAACTCGAAAACTCAAAAATTTGAAGAAAGGAACAAGCTTTTGGGTTGTTAAGGCAGACAATGTGTCTTCTTCCAATCTTTGAATCATTTGTTCACTAGCATCTTGGCCTTCAAGGACATCTACTTCCAACTCTAGTTGCTAAGCATCTTTATCATCTCCTTTTTGGATCCCAACATTGTTTATCTAGATCCCAACATTGTTTATCTAGAGCCTCTAGATAGATTTTATATCTTGAATTTCTTTCATATCTCTTTATCCATTAAAGTCAGTGACTGTTAGTTCTTCAATCTCTTCATTTGTATAACCCTCTGAAAAATGTTCTGTAAGACTTAATCGTTGAACAACATGATGGAAGTCTTCTAGTGTATAATAATCCTTAATGTCACAATCTATGAGCATCTTAAGAATGTCCAAGTTTGTAGATCCCATATTGGTATATTAGAATGCTTTTCATACTCATCCACAAGGTCCTCATTTGGAAACCAGAACTCCTACAAACATAAGATGGAGGGTCTTTTTAATAGTAATATTTCTGAGTATGCTTTTGTTTAGATAGAACCTACATTCTTTGTCTTGACTTTCTTAGATTCCCGTAGCAATTGATACTCATTTTACCATAGGCATCGACTTGGATCCAAACCCATTTTGTGAAAATCCTGCAATCATCTGAGTTTGTGACACTGCATTTTTCTCACTCTAATTTAAATATCATCCATTTTAATGGTAAAACAGCCAATAACAATTTTACACTTCGTTCACAATCAAAAGTGGTAAATATTTGTTCTATTTTTATTGGCCAAAATTGTCCTTTGTCGGTTGAAGTGAATGATAGTTAAGAGCAACCCATTTCTCTGAGGCATAACTATGCAGTTCATGTACCTTATATCTGACAAAAATTGATTTTCAACTATGCTTCAATGGATATGTATAGTCTTTTATTTTGTATTGGCTGGGAAGAAGGTTGCAAATGTGGTGGAGTTTGACATTACATCTGTTAGTTACATTTGCTTTGCAGCTTCTAACAAAACCATTTTGTGCACATCCCATTATTATTGCATTCACTTGAGGCATTTGGTTAGACCGTTCGTGTATATCATCTTCCACATATTGCATGCATTATCACCATCGTAGCTAATCTATTTAAAGCTCCTATTTTGGCACCGGGGATGATGGCGAAGACTGTGGAGTTCGGTTTTGTAGCTGCCAATTACATTTGTTTAAAAGTTCCTGGAGTCTTATCAATAAATCCATTGCGCGAATCCTGCAATCGTTACATTATATAAGACCACACTTCGTGACAAGTAACCCATTTTCTATGCTTTTTGCACTATTCAGTAATTGAACGAGTTCCTGTTAATGTATTTCTTGGAGCATTTGTAACTTTTCATCATGATTTTCGGGGAGTTATAACCGTTTACTTTGCTCTCCTTTTTATCGGTATGCGAAGAACTCTCGATAACGCTTAACAAGTCATACTCATAACAAGATGATACAAGTGAGTTTCTCCTTTAACGGTGGTTGAGGATGTTTTCAAAACATTGAAAAAGTGCCGATTGAATTCCATGAGATAACATCTGATTGAGACATTTTGTCAAACAGTTCAACTGCGTTGTATTTGATTCTACATTTTGCATATATGTCTACCGGCGCAGTTCCAACCAGCACTTACACCCATAGGAGATTTAAGGAATTTGCCGCTAGGAACAACCGTTTCATTCATATCTTGCGATCACAGGTTTTTGTTTATGCTTTTATATCCCTCGTACATGTCTTCCATGGCGGCCATAGGCGTGGGACATTTATTTGGAAATTTGTAAAGTATTTCCAACAAACTTATTTGCTTATCCTTCACTCATTGAATTCCATGATACAACATTTCTTTGAGGCATTATATCAAACTATTCATGAGACTTATGCTTTGATCTAGACTCTTTAATGAACCTTCAGGGGCTTCCTTCTCCCATGGCCAGGCTGCCATCCAATGATCTAGCTAGCTCCAACCCCAACTTGGCTTGTTTGGATCAATTTCCATCAGCATTGGATGAGCAGATCTTGTCGTATTTTTCAATGACTGATGAGAAAATGTATACGCCAATGCCCTCTCTTGCTTCAAAGCTACCTCTTGTTTGCTTTGCAAACTAGCCTCAATTTCCTCCTTGGATTGCAAGTTGTCATCCCAATCTTTTGCTTCCATACTTGCTCTCATGTCCTCGAGTTCCTTTGCATGTTTCTACGTAAGCTGATGCTGAAGAGCTTGATTCTCCTCAAACATTTAGAGCCTCCTTGCACAGACCTGTGATTAGACTCTCACAAGAGCTTGCATGCGTGTTTACCATGGTGCTGCAACTACCTCTTGTGATAAAACTTTTACTTTCCAAACATGCTTCAACAGATTAGTTTATTCTCTGAAAATCCACGTTTCTGCCCATCTCACTTACATGCCTATTTTTATGCTTCAATATTCTTCACAAGTGGCATAACTTTCCTTTTTCAGGGACAAAACTTAAACTTCTATAACTGTCAATACATTGCACGTGAGAAAAAGGAGGAGATTTGCTTGATTATGGGAGATTTTAGTGGATGTGGAGGAGTGAACATATTCCTGTTTGTAAAAAGTGAAAGTTTGTAAAATTACGCCATTGGCTTTAGTTAGCAAAAAGCCAAAATGCATGAACTTAGCCAAACTCAAAAATTAACGCGAACTTAGTGAAAGACAAAAACTAATGCAAGGTTTGTGAAGAATAAAAGCTGACGCATAGTGGAGTTTGTGAAAAACAAAAGTTGATGTGAGGTTTTGCCAATAGTACAAGTTGACGTGATATCTTTTCAACTTAGGCGAATTTACAACTTGTGAACTGTGCAGGCGCGAGAAATGGTGAAAAGTGTATAACTTTCAACTGGAATGTTGGATTGTCATGAAATCTTGCAACATTGTCTGTATTATCATTATAAATCTCCGTACCAAACAATTTTTCTCCAGCCCTTACAAAAACCATAAATTTATTGTTTCAGCCAACCGCCTGCTGAAAAATTAAAAGTTTAAAATCTCTCAAAGCATAAGACTTCTTGACTCGAAAAGTTGCCAGATTAGGTGAAATGGAGTCACGAACACTGCCATAAACATTTTTTTTGTACCATCTGTCATAGATTTTTAATATTTAATTGTTTTCATAAAATACCGCAAACTGGATAAGTGTGCCCGAGAAACTCAGTGAAATGATGAGCGTCTCTACTCAAAAATGATATTGTTATGCAAAGTTCAATGTAGAGAAACAGATTGTGACATCTCAGAAATAAGTTATCTCAATGACTCATGCAGGAAAAATGTGACACTGGAGAAAGGGTTCAAAGCATGATTAGATTTGTCATTTTGACACAAAAAGTTTAAATTTGGAAGCGTTGAAAATGAGGTCAATAGGGATGAGATCTGATCTGCTCATTATTGTAACTAATTTTGGATCCTTGTTCTATAAAAGGCATTTGAATCATTGTAAAAAGAAATTAAATTGTTGAAAATTGTGATGAATAAGTGCAAGATATTGTAACTTTTGTATTCCTCAAGGTTCTTTCTCATTCAATAAGAACATTTGTATATGTTGCTCAAATTGATGAATCGAAGACTGTTGATCATCCATACATTGTAAATCTAAAGTGATCATACATTGATGAACGGTAATGAGATATCAAATTACTACATCCTCTTGGAGTATGTTTGAATGCCACCATATTGTTCTCAATTTCCTTTGAAGATTTGCATCTCTTATACGTAGCTGTGGAACTCCTGGTGAAGTATAAGTAGATTTCTCTTTGATTTGTGAATTTGACAAGATGTATGTGTGATATTACTGAGGATTTAACTTTCCTAGGAACTCTTTTCTCTCAAACTATATTTTCATTTATTTCCAAAGTTATCTCAAATAAGTGCAAATAATGCTAAATCCTGAGGAGATAACCAGAAATGCTAGTGAATTTGATAGTTTAAAGAAGATCTTTAGGTGATTTCAACATAATTGATCAAAGTTCAGTTATTTGGAGATAGTTTCAAAAGAATTGATCAAAGTTATTTTAGATATAGAAGAACTTGATCAAAGTTTATCATCTAATGAGTAAATCCAATAAGACATGTGCAGAGTAAGTGCAGATCACGTGAGATCATAATGATATTTGCAGTAGTTTTCTTAGAGCAGTGAAAGTAACAACAATCTTTGTAAGTCCCTGTGTGAAAACAACAATACAATGACTTAGAGTGAAGACAAGCATGTCAGGACCTGAATGTCGGAGCCACTTGGGCTAACAAATTCTCTGTGGATTTGTTATCTTTCAAGAGAGATAGGGTTTCTTTTATAGAGAAAATCTATCTATGTCTAATTGTGAGTAGAATCATCATCAACAGAAGTGGCGCTAGGGGGGATACACATGTTGGATTTGTAATGAGATTTCAAAGTATTATTCTGAGATATGTTAAATCTCTTTAAATATCAAAAATAAAAAATAAAAAAAAATTGAAAACAAAAAATTTCACCATCAATGGATCTGCATGAAGTTCCTAGTTTTAAGACTCCTCCATTTCTTAGAGGATTGTCCCAAAAATCATATCACGAAGAAAATTTTCAAGTTAACATTCCTTTCCTTCAGGAAATTTTAAATCAACAACTTTACCCTCTTAATTTATCTGACTTTGCTTTATCAAGAAAATATAGGATACATGATTCTACAGAGCATGAAGAAATTAATTGCTTTACTTTACTTACTTGAGGTTGGATTTGGATTTAAAAGAAATAATTGTTGCAAGTATGTGCTAATCGGTGTTGCCATTGATATCAACAAGCTCGTGTTGTCATTGGTGTTGACTATGTCTTCTGATGAGGTTGTTGCTGTTTGATAGAGTTGCTATGTTAAAGTGATTTGATTAATTTAAGGAGGTGATAAAGATGTTGAGAATATGCTTCTGTTGTTGGGTTTCCAAGTTCTTTTGAGAAAATTTGATTAATTATGGAAACAATGTAGTGAAGAAGTCTTCTAGCTTACAGAGTGCTGCTCGAGTTTTTGCTTCACATTTCTTTTGTGTTGGAGATCTAAGTACATGATTTGGATATGTTTTTTAGAAGTGTTTGAAGATACTAAATCTAGAATTTGGTGCTCTAGATCATTGTGTAGTTGAAGTTGTGTTCACCAGTTTGAGAACAATGCTTGATAGTGTTTGCACTGTGTCTGGGAGAAAGTATTTTTCTCTACAGTTTTCTGCAAAATGTTTTTAGGTGTTGTAGTTCTAGATGTGTGTTTATAAAGTCTATACTTTCCTTCAGCTCAAGTGGTTCATGGTTTGGTGCTCTGCAAGTACATTTATTAAGTTGTAGATGATGACAGAGTATGTTATAGCTGGTTAAGTACTTTGGTGTGAAGTTTCTTTAGGTGAAAGATATTGTAAAGGAATTTGTTGGTTTTCAGGTACTTGTGGATGTTTCTAGATTATGTCCAAGCTTGGTACATGGTCCGCATGTTGTCATGTGATTTTGAGGAAGCATGCATTTAAAAGCTCATGGTCTTAACACAAGGATGCCTGACTTGGTTGTTTACACTATTTGCGGTTGTACTCCATTGATTGTGAAAAAGTTTCAAAGCATGTAAGAGTGGATTTAGGTCCATGCTAAGGTGTGATGTCATCTGCATTCATTCCTTTCTTCCGCAGGAATGTTTAGGTCCAAACCTAATTTGAATTTTATGGGTTGTGTTACCGACCTTGGAGAATGTTTTCATGATTGTTGATTGTATAAATAAGTGTCAAAGAGTCATGGATGTGTGTGTGTAGGGGATATGATGTTTGTGATGCAAATTTGATCAGGGTAGTGAGAGCTTTCATGTCTTAGGCTATTAGATGCAGTGAGCAGAAGGTGTATACTATTTTTAGTGATGTTGCAAATATGTGTGTGTTGTGATGGATATTGAGCTTCATTAGAAATGAACTTCATGCATAGGTTAGATGCAACTATATCAATTCAAATCCTGGTAGTGAGCCATTCTTCTCTTCTTTCTCTCTTTCTTAGTGGGCAGTGAGTCCACTTGGACAATGAGTCCACCTGCAGTGAGCCTTTGTAATTCAGTATTGCTACTACATTATATTGTGAGCTAATCCTCACCGTAGTTTTTCCCTTTTAGGGTTTTCCAAGTAAAATATGGTGTTCTCTTATGTGTGGTGTTGTTATGATTTAGTTTCAGTTATTTACTTTTGATGCTTAATCATCATAACATGTTTAAAGGTTAATGTGGATCTGAATGATTTAAGGGTTTGAAGTTTTGTTACAACTGATTCACCCCCCCTCTTAGTTGTCTTGTGCATTCAACAATTGGTATCAAAGAAAGGTTCCTTAGAAGAAAGATTAACAGCTTGAGGTAGATCTAGGATGGCGTACAAGAAACAGATTCCCTTGTTTGACGGATCAGACTATGCACTCTGGAAGGTAAGGATGGAATCCTTTCTAATTGCTCTTGGTTATGATGTCTGGAAATCAGTCAATTCTAATTACACTATACCTAAGAATGGTATAAGCACTAAAGATGATATCAAATTCACTGAAATAGATGGTAAGGCAAAACATGCTCTCTTAAGTGGACTTACTAATTCTGAGTTGGTGAAAGTTGTGAATTTGAAGACTGCTAATGTGATTTGGAAAAAGTTGGAAAGTGTTTATGAAGGAGATGATAAAGTCAAACAAGCTAAAATGTAGAATTTGAAGCTCACTTTTGAGACCATGCGAATATCTGAAGATGAAAACATTACAAGCTACTTACAGAGGGTGGATGAAGTTGTCAATGGCATCAAGGGACTTGGGGGAAGTATAGATGATAAAGAAGTTATATTGAAGGTACTTAGAACTCTTCCTAAAGCTTACAATCATAAGGTTTCTACCATTGAAGAATTATAGAATTTGAATCAGTTTACCAAAGATCAGTTACTTGGCACCCTAACTGCTTTTGAAATAAGAGAGTTTGGTACAACTAGTGGAACTACAAATTATGAGACTGCTTTTAAGGCTAGAAAATCAAAAAGACTGTGGAATTAGGTTTGAAAGACTTTGATGAAGTGGAATCTAACTTTGTGAGAAGGATGAAAAAGGGTATTGGAAAGTTTAGTGGTAAGTTACCTTTTAAATGTTTTAGCTGTGGAAAAATAGGTCATTATGCTTCAAGGTGTCCAAACAGAGCTCTAAGAATTCAGAATAGGGAAAACAAAGGTAAGAATGTTAAGAAAAGTTATTATGTTAGAGAAGATGCAAGTATATCGGATGATAACACTAGTAGAAAAATAGGAAAAAATGACTAAAAAAACTACCAAAAATTGGTCATGTGATCAGTAGTTTGGTCACGTGACCATTGGTAGTTTATTGTCGGTCATTTATCTCGCGACCAAATTTATGACCAAACAAATTTTAGTCATTAATTTGGTAGTATATTTAGTCATAAATTTGGTAGTATATTTAGTCATCAATTTGGTAGTATATTTAGTCATAATTTTGGTAGTATATTTAGTCATCAATTTGGTAGTATATTTAGTCACGTGATCATTGGTAGTTTATTGCCGGTCATTTATCTCACGACCAACTTTATGACTAAACAAATTTTAGTCATTAATTTAGTCATTGTAATCATTTAGTCATTGATTATTGTTAACTGGTCATTTATTTAGTCATGGTAGTCATTTTTATTTATTGGTTTCCATTAATTGGTAGTAAATTTAGTCATGCTATGAATAATTTATTCAATACCATAAATTTTATAATGTAGAAAAAACATATTATTAAATTTGAATTAAAACATAATAGCACATAAATTTGGAAAACTATATATTTTATGATGCTGCCAAGTAAAGATTGATAAATTTGAGCAACACTTTCTATTTGAGAGTTGACCAATAAGAAAATGAAACAAGACAAAGCAAAGTGGCAATAAATATTTTTTTGTATTGGAACAATGGAGGAAAAGAATTACAAATAATAAAAAAGTAGCACAAGGCTTCCATAACTAGAAAAAACTAGTTCAGCTCTATCATGTACAGCAAACTACAAGGACTCGCTGAAGAAAAAACCAGTTCAGTAGCCACATTAGATACAATAGCAAAACAATGGAAAGGCAAGTCAGACCGATGAAGCCTTTCACATATTTTGACACTTAGAAAAGAGATGTTGCCACTAAGCATTCCATGAGACATCATTTCTTTTGGCATTCTGTTAACCAGTTTAGGTGCTTTGACTGCAGCCTTGGTGCATTCCATATTCTCCTTCACACAAGCCATTGAGTTGTTACCTGTGTATTCAAACAACCCTAAACCACTGTGAATAATATCTGAATAACAACTTGAGAATGCTACTTAGAGGCCCCTGTAGCAGTGACCCTGTAGCAACAAGAAAACACACCATTCCCTGTAACCTTCCATAACATGGTCCCAGACAGCTGAAGCAAAAACAACACTTGAAATAGTGAAATCTAGCCAGTCAACAACATGCTGAAGATGAAATGGAAATGTTTTTGGTTTCGTACAATTGCAGTAAAATATGAATTTATTTAAAACAACATTTTCATGATATTTTCTTCATTACCTCAAGAAATCATAAAATAGATCATTACACAAAATCTCTACTCTTGGAATCAATCTCTTCCCTTTCTCACATGGCAATACTACACTTGCCCATTCAGACTATTAAATTTTAGAAAATGCGCTAAACAACAGACATTCAAATGACCTCATGCATAGATAGGATCTGAAGTTCACTTCTGTCTTATTGTGGCTAGAGGTGCATCACGTACACCACATAGAAAAACATATAGAAGAAGATTATGATGCAGAAGCTACTGTTTTGGTATCAATAAAGTTCACCATTTGTTATCCTGATTGTGTTGTTTGTAATGTTGCAGGGTGCATTTTCCCATTTTCATCAGAAGGTTTTGGTCCAATCTAAAGTTCCATTGCACAATGCATCATTAGTAGTAGCTCAAGGAATTTTTAACAACTTTTTCAATTTCACCACAAGTTTCCAATCATCATTGGACAAATCATCCTAAAAAAATAAGAAGAATATTCTATTTTAGACATTAAAAAGTTGTTTTATCAACCAAAAATGAAAAGCACAAATGTTCAATTAGTATAAAATGCATAATAGTAAATACACTATAAAATTATGTAATGTGGATATCAAATAGCCTTACCCTGTAGTTTTTTTTCAATATATCTATGGATCTTCTGGTGAGATGACTCACAAATTCATCCTCCATTTCAAAATGCCTACCAAATATTTTTTGTGCTTCATCAACATTGCTCCCAACAATCTGTAAAGTTCGTATGATAATTCATTAACAAAAACATTTCAAAAAATAGCATCCAAAATCATATAAAACTATTAACAACAAATATAGCTTCTCAAAATACCTTCATGGCCACTTTTTCACCCTTCTTAGCCATTTCAACAGATTTATGATTGATCTCAATTGAGGCTATTTTGCCAATATCTATGAAATCTTTTGTGGGAACACATAATGGCATGCCAATCTGTAGATGAAATCACCACATATGGCTTTATACAAACCAAAAATAATACAACAATCTTTTACATGCATAAGTCATAACACTGAAAAGACTAGGTTTAGATATTGACCCTTGCAATGCCTTCAAGAATATCAACACCAACAATTATAGGATCCTTCTTGTTAAAATACAATTTGGCAAAATGCTCAGTACACAGGGGAAAACAACATCTTCTGCAGCCTCCTTTTTCTTTTCTTCCTTAAGATTGTCCATATATGCTTTAAACTAGTCAAATAGATGATAAATAATGTCTGCTGCAAATATCTTGACACCAACTTCATCTGCAAGCTCCTGAGCTTCAGGAGTAATTTTGACATCAAATGCCAAAATTGCAACATACTCTTTCTTCTTTTTCTCAAGCATTACACTCGCACATATGACATCTTTTTTATGCACAGGCCCAATACCAATTGCACTAATTGGGATGCTTATAGCTGGGGTCTTCAAGAACTCAAGTAAAGCCTCCAAAGATCTAAGAGTTGAAGCTTGAACATAAACTCCTTCCCCACTCTTGTCAATCCAAGATATTACATTATTGATATCTTGCATTGCTTCTTCCTTAATATCCTCTAAATCATCATCAGGTCCAACAACATATAACTGAGTTCCTGCTATGACATGCTCAAGACCCTAAAATCAAGAAATTGCAACTGAATTTCATTGTCCACATATATTTGATAAATTTATGCTCATATACATGAAATTATTAGCCTAAAATTTGATACCTAAGCGGTTATCTTGATTCCCTATGCATCCTTCAACTCCTTATGATGTTGATAAGATCCCTGAAACCAAAAAACATCTTAAGCTATGGAATATGTTATATTATTTTAACAATATGATCAATGTGACATGGTTTGAGTAATCTAAATTTGAGGTGTAGATTATTGTATTCTAGCATAGTAGATCACCAATACCACCCATTCTCCTTTACTATAAAAGAGCATTTCAATTTTTTTAACGCCACATATACTCCATTAAATAATAGGGCCCACCATAAGGCTTCCAAGAATACATACCACTATGTAGGTTACCACAATGGACCACTCGTAAGGAACATTTTAAATCAGGATCAAAGTCACCTGGATCTTGAAACCAAAAGGCAACCCCCTAGCTCTTACACCATATTTATCAATTTTATTTGTCCTCTGTCTTGATGTTTCAAAAGGTAACTCCTAGTGCCCATAATTTCTCATATTGTTTGACCATTCAACATTTACAAACTATTTTCTATTTTGAACAATTTCTATATCCAAGGTTTACTTGATGATGCTATAGTATGGTAAGCTTTTACCAGAGTTCTAGCGCAAGTTTTGGGATATAACATCTATTATTTGTTAAGTCACCTAATTGGCAGAAAAACAGGGCATTTCCAGGTACTATTCGTCCTAGAATCAAATTCAGAATCAAATCACCTATGGAATTGGGCACGGTTGGGATTTTTTGGGCCTGAAATGGTATGGAATCATTGAGGTATGAACCTCGGTGACTCCTGGATAGACGTGGCATTTTAAAGAAGTTTCTATGATGATTCTAGAGGCAGGTAATGTTTTCAATGCACTTTTAAAAAAAATTTACATATACGAACAAACTACAACATGCTAGAATTAAAAGATTGATTCAACATCATGATAAAGAAAGGTAATCTGCAATAAAAAATATAATGCAAATATATATATATATATATATATATATATATATTTATATATATCAAGTTATAAGATATCAAAATCGTCTAAGAGTGTATATATAAATATAATAAAAAATGTCATAGTTGTCTAAGAGTTTCCAACTCTTTCAAATACACCATGAAAATTAAGATCCGTAAACAACACATTCAAAATACTGCATAAAGTAGTGGGCCAAGATGTCTAACAACAAGTTCATGATAAACATCAACTATGCCATTTTTTGCAAATATTTTAGTGGCCACCGTGTGAAGGTTCCTTCTTTCTCTTTTAGATGGACAACTCCATCTATTTTGTCTTCATAAGCAAGCTGTATGTTACTTGTGACCTTTAAAATATTTACATTTGCATCTCCTGTTCCTTTCAAGTTGACTCCATGTACAATAGATAGTGAGTGAATCCGTCCAATGCCCATAGCAACACCATCACACGGATCCAACACCCTAACTTTATCCCCTTCTTGGAGTTTATCGATACATATCTGTAAAAACAAAAAAAAAATACACATTATATTAAAATACATAATAATTATTATATAGGTAAGGATTACCCTTATTTACATAATAAAACAACCATTACTTATGTTGGAACAAAATTTTAAAACCCTAAACTTTTATTAATTCCTGCCATTATTCCAAATAAACTATTCTAATGTCTCACCTGTTAGGACCTTTGAAAAATTTTGCACATTTCCATCCTACTTGATCTTTTCACTTGTATATGACCATTTCTTAATAGACATTCATGCCAAAATTTTATGCCATTTATTTCCCAGGGTCACATAACATGGTCATTTTGAGGAGTATGCAGTTATTCTTAATCATTTCTGTGTTTTTGTAGTTTACCGTAATCTCGCAAGTCATCCTCATTGTCTTGGTAGCAATACGGGAACTAGAGCAATAAGAATCATGTATACTGCACTCCCACTGGAAACATACAAGTTGTTTGCGGCATGGCGGTAGGAAGGGCTTGGTCAACCATGTATACTGTGGTCCCTCGGAGGTCTCACCACTTGGTTGCGGCTTGGCGATAAGGAAGAGAGGTCAATATAAACTGATCCCATGGTCCCGCATTGGTCTGACAAGTTGTTCACGGCATGGAAGTAGTAAATGTCCATGTTACCAGGCTCCCACGATGGCTTTCAAAGAATGTTTACAGCAAGACAGTAAGCAATAAAAGTTGGCAACATAATCACACTGCAGTAATGAGAACATGCACTTGCGGGTTGACGGTAATGGAAGAAAATGGAATAAAGGGGGCTATAAGCCCCGCGATCTCGCTTTGTTTGAGCATAAGGGCTAAGGATTGGTGGTAATCAAGAAAAGTGAACAAAAGGCATTAAAGCTTATCACCATCCCATGACCAGTTTAAATAAGCTCCGTGGTAGTGTGGTAATGATAATAAATGAGTAAACATACTTAGTGCAAGTGTGATTACCAAGAAATTTGAAAGATCTTGTCATTTCATCTGATCGTTGGATCAAATTTGATCAAGGGCTTATATTTGAAATGAATTGAATGCTGAGATTTTATAATCTCGTGGAACAAACCAAAAATAATGGTGGAATGATGAATATTCTGGCTCGATAAAATCTAGAAATCTCTTGACATTTGCTTAGCTCAGAGATTGTAGATTGGCCTGGAGAAGGCGCCTAGTTCGGTCTGTTCTTAGCAAGCTTCAAATTGTTCAAGTAAGTCCATCTCTACATTCTCTGCAAGAAAGTTTGAAGAATCTTTTCTCTGTTTCAATTCTCCATGCATTTGCTTGAGTTGCAAAACCCTAGTTTGTATAATGACACCCAAGAAGTCTGAATCCACAAGTAAGACTAGTAAGCTTGATCATGCCCCTAAGAAAAGATCACTGTAGCAATCTTTGCTAGATGTTTTACCCAATTCAATTGACAAAGGTTGAAAGAAAGTATTTAGGGATGTTGCTGAGGGTTGTAGGGATGCCATAATTCCCATTTCTTGGTGGAAACTATTTTGGTACTTCTATCAGAAGAAGGATGGTTAGGGATTGGTGGGCAATCCATGGAAGTTGGATTTGGCCAAGCTAATTGTTTCAAATGTATTCGTGGATGTGGAACTGCTTCTTACTCTGGCACTACACTACCACCTGGCTACTAAAACAGTAAGGTTTCCAAATGGATCTTTTCTTTTGAGAATTGACAGAAATGCTATAATTGATTGTTTTATGTTGAACAAACAAGCTCTCTTTGAAATTGACCTACAAAAGATTGAACAAGAATACAAAAGTTTGAAAACACTCAGAAGTGATGAGCTGCTGATATTTATGAGAAGAGGTGCAAACAACAGGATAGTTGATATTCCTTCCAATGCAGTCAAACCATTCCCTGTGGAAGATTTTGCAGTCTATTTCAAATGGACCTATTATGCATTGTGCCAAGTACTGGGAATTGATGCTGATCAGAGGATGCCAGTTAATTTGATGATAATGATTATGAAGATACAAAATTCAGAGGTGAACATTGAGTATGATTTTGCCTCATATCTTGAAAAGAAAATACATGATGGATTCATCAATGTGAAGGAAGATAAGAAACCCATGAACTTCAAGTTCTATTCTTTGGTTTGCCACCTGATCTTATATCAAAATAGGAGTAAATGGTCAAGTAATTTAATGTACATCAACATGATTGATAGGACAAGGCAAATAATGCCTACTCAATGTTGGTGTTACATGTGGGATTCTCATTGCCAGACTAGTAACTATAATGTATTTCATAATGAATTTTCTGTGAAAATAACGAATTCTTTTGGTAATTGGGTCCGCAGATTGTCACCAGAAATCAGGGTAATTCTGAGACCTCTTGCACCTAAACCAGAGCAAGGTCATACTTTCAATTATGTTGATTGGTTCTTCCTACCAGAGCACACAATAATCAGGGTATATGATTGCCTCCAACCACCTCACAAATTGCCAAAGTTTGTTTATGACATAATTGAATTCTTGGAATTCATGTGGTAAATGATGTGGAGGGAAAATGAAGTGATGAAAAAGTAGAAGAAAGGCACCTTTTTGCCTAACACCACTGTCTTTGGAGATTCGTCAATTGGTTCAGACACTCTTGAGGAGCTGCAGGCCTATTTGAAGCCCAAATACTCTTTGGAATCTAGTGTTGAAAGAGTTTGTGACCCTAAAGGTCATATGAACTTTGTGAGACAAGTGATCTTGACTAAGATGAGCATCTCCCATCAAATTCTTTATGATGAGGATGTGATAAGGAACCTGGTTACTTTTAATGAAGTGTATGACAGGACGAGGAAATGGGAGATCCTTAAGAAAATTGAAGATGACAAAAAGGAAAAGAATCCAATTTTTGAAGATTTTTTGTTGAAGAGAAAGATCCTCTAAAGAGGATTAATACAATGATTGAAAATTTTGAAAGTATTTATGTTAAATCTGAAGTACAGCCTACCAAGGCTACCAAACTTCCAATGAAGAGGACTACAGGAATTGAGGTTCATGAGCCCGCCCCTGATATCATATTAGTTCAAGATCCATAGATCCTTGAATCACCACCACATAAAATGTAGAGAACTAAAGGCATGTCTCCTCTAGTCCCATATGAGATGTCTGAGGGTGTGGGGGATACTGATGAAGTTGCAAATATTTTGACACAATTGCATGATGGAGAGGAAGTTGATCAACCATTGGTTGGTCAAGAAACTGATGCACACAAGCCTGAGGCTAGGATGGAAGAACAAGCCCAAAATGATCCAGAGCTACAGGAAGATAAAAGGGTGGTGGCATCATTGAGATTTATTCAAGATGATGATTTCATCAAGACTCCAGAGTTTCAAGATTTTTGGTTAAAAATGAAGATGAAGGAATTTGATGAAAAGGTGGAAATCAATAAGATGGGTGTTGATGAGTCTCAGTATGATCAAATAACCACTTGAACAATCCAAGAACTAAAAGTTGACAAAATCAATGTGACTCCTAAGGAAGCAAGACAAATGATCTTGAAGAGTAACATGTTGATCATCCCAGGTCTTGAATTGAAAAAGGTATTCTTTCTTGACCAAGTTAGGAGTCAGGATGACCCTAATCTTGTGTCTAAATTTGATTATGAGGAGGGAATGAGTGGATGTGGTTTCAACCCAAAGACAGAGACTCTTGCCATATGGACAAAATAGAAGAACACTAGTAAACCAAGGTTAGTAGATGTTGTTCAGGAAATGAGGGGATCTGCTGTGGTGAAAACTTTACGAGATACTTTAGGAACTGAGGCCTTTGCTCTTACTGTCCATTCTACCATGTTCACCCATGCAGTTGTAAAAAAGTTGGAAAAAAATTGTAGGATTATGAGAAAACACAACAAGACATGAATGATGAAGTGAATAGGTTGTTCATTGAAAATAGTCAATTGAAAAAGAAATTGCAAGATGTGGGTTCTTCCCAGAGTCTGGCAACAGTTTCATATCAACCTTTTGTGCCACCAACAACTGGTAATGTCACAGTGAAAATGCAAGAGTTTAATGCTTTGAGACCAAAATTTGAAAAAGAAGTTGAGGACCTCAAGAAGCAAAATGAGGAAATAGAAAATGAGGCAAGGATCAAGGTCCTTGAAGTCTTTGAGAAAATTCTGGAATACAGGATAAAGCTTGTTGTGGATGAACTTGGGGATGTGCATCATTGCTACTCCATGTTATCTCAGGCCATTAAACAATTGCAAGCAAACTTTTCTGTTTTGGAGCCACTGTACAAGAAATGGCAGCCTTCCTTGCACAATTTAGTCATGCTTTATAGGATACTTCAAAGAAATTCTAATGCTCTTGCTAAATTGAAGCCCACAAAGCAGACGGTGATTGATCATTGAAGAGCATTAATATGCCAGAAGTGAAGACAAAAGGATGTAGGCCAAACTTGAATCTTTTTATACTTTCAAGCATCAATTTATCCCCTCTATTTTGATAGAGGAAACCAACCTAGTTAAAAGCCTTGATACTTGGAAGGTAGAATTTAGAACAACAGTGTCTGTGGTTATGAAATTCTTGAAAAAGGAGTAGGCTATAGATACTTTGAGCTTTAACGTGATTTTGGATAGGGTCATAGCCCTAGATGCAGGATATGGAAAATTTGTAATTGATGTTAAAACTATGTTGGATAAAACATGGAAGGACCATCAGACCAATCTTCTCTGAATTCAGGAATTCAAATGTTCCAGTGACCTTACATTCGATAATTGGGAGTAGACATACTTGAAAAATTGATGTGCAACTACAGGTTCAAGTGCAGAAGGAGCAACAAGCAGTTTTGCTGGCATCAACATGGAAAACAAGGACAAAATTTTGACACTTTTTTGTGATAATAGACAGGGGCATAGCACACTTAATAAATACTACAACATGGAGATGAGTACCTTTCCAGGCCTGAGGTCACGTGTGCTCTATGATGACTAAAAGATTCAGATCTTGGTTAACTTGCTTATGCCTTTAATTTCTTATTATTAAACATGTTTAGTTACAAGAGGATGTGATTTATGAACAGTTGTGTTGGTTTAGGCCTGAAGCTTGTCACTTCCCATATTTATAAGTTAAACTAAGGCCTAGACAATCATCATCTTTCAGCAAGACAATTTATATATTCCAATATTATCTATTCAATCATATTTCAAATTCAAGACATTACACTTCTATGACAATTTAATATTATAATGGGCAAGGATGGTTAAATTTGTGGATATGTATGGTGCTCTAATTTTCTATTAATAGTCAAGTTCATAAGTTGTTTGATTGTCTCCATATTGTCTATTTCCAGTTATTCAAATCAATAGATTTATCAAGGCACATTTGTTGTCATTGTGTGGATGCTTTTAATTGGTTTCTATTAGAAGTTGATGTAATTCCCTTTAAGTGACTTACATTTATTGGTCTCTCTAGAGTTAAATCCTTTAAAGTAAATCATACTGGTGGGTTTTCCTTCAAATAGAATTAAAACAACTTACTTGAATAGTACTTACTTGCATGTGTGTGTTAAAACAACAATGACTACCATGAAAGACATAAAAACAATAAATAGCACTCACCTCAATTCCAGTACCAATACTATTACTCTGAATATCATGCAAATTCTAGTCAACACGTTCAACATAATCACTATCATCATTGTCCTCAAGTTGTGCACCTTTGTAGAGAGCTCTATTGACAGGGCATTTTTCTTTTCATTCTACTTTCATATAATTTCTCTGCATGCGGTTTAATCATCATGCAAAAATTAATATAAGTCAAGTAAAGAATGCAAAAACTATAATTTTTTGTTCAAAATAACATTTTTCTTCCACTCTTAAATGACTAAGTCAAGGTATGTTGTGAGATTCTTCTTTTATTGTAAGCAATAGATTCCAGTTTATAGGAGGATTCTTATAGTCATGAGCATAAGATTTTCAACAAGAAGGGACAGTCCCAGTCCTTCATATGATAAGGAAGACAATAAAAGTTGTAAGATGGTAGTCCATATCTCTATCTTAGGACAGTCCATAGCATGGAAGGTATAGGAGAAGATAAAGAGATGCAACAGCTAGTAGGGTTTCACCAAACAAAGAGAAGAGATAAAGGCACTGTCAAAACCATTAGACAGTGACCAAGAAACCTTGGAATGACAACAACAAAATAGATATGACAACCTTGACTTTAGGATCAGTGATTAAGAGCTTTACTAAGACATACTCAAAGTGACTGTCTAGAATGATAGAGTTAAATGTCATAATGCAGCATAGGAGCATGTCATAAACATGACAAGGACAACAATAATGAAGTGAATACTCAAGCAAAATGGTTTGAAGTAGAACCTAGTAAATTGTAGTATTGCATGTTTCTTTTGGTTCTATAAGTAGAACAGTGAGACAATTTGTGATAGCTCATTTATGTAAAGCATCAATATTAAGGTTATAATGGCTAGAATTGTAGTATTGCACATTGAGGGTAGGTTCATTCTTTGTTTACAGTATCCAAGAGCTATGATAACTATTGAAGTATCCAAAGAATGCAATCACAAGGAAGTATAAAAAAAACATGGTACAAGTTTACCCAATAACAAGCACACGGAATGAAATGATAGTGTAATAGAACCTCTTACCTCATTTGCATCCATAATATTATGCTCATTCCATGTAGAAACTATAGGCTTAATGGAGGAAGCCAACTGTGACAATTTCTCAATGAGACTGTGTAAGCAACTCATTATATGTTGGTACCCTTCATTTGAGTTGACATGATCTGCAGAGGTTCTTACTGGATGTCTAACAGATGGCTCTGAAATATCTATTGATGAAGTAGATTTCCACTTCATACTACTGTTAGATTTACTAGGATCTAGTGCTACCATATAATCAAGCATATCTTCCACACCTACTTCTCTGTTACTGTTTTCCACCTAAAATACAATGTCAATATCAACATATAGTCAGTTCAATAAAAACTCAAAATAAATAACCAACGTAAATTGAACCAAAAATCCATACCCTTACTCCAAGTTTGTCCATTTTGGCTTGCAACCCGCCTCAGCCAAATGTATATCCAGCTACCACATTATCTCTTGCCCTCTTTCATTTATAACTCTTTGTCAAATATTCTTTAGAACACATATTTTCTTTCAATGCCTCCCACTGTTTGGGAGATAGAAGGGATTCTAACCTCTCTTTTCCCTCCAAGATTGTTTTTCTACAATTGTATCTAAAATTGTTCATCAAAAGTCTCATCTTTTGCTTGTAATATCTTCTAGAGATTTATCCACCAGTAGTCTCAAAAGCATTTTCCATTTTTTGTATAACATTTTCCACACTTCGTGGATCTTGCTCTGCAAAATTTGATTTGCAAATATCCAATGGGCCCTACATCTCACACCCAACTCAGAGGCCCACCTTGCAACATTTTTCCCAATGGGCTCACCATCTCTCAATACCTCAACCAAGAATGGCTTCTTGCCTTCTAATCTTCTTTGTTTTGCATTCCTCTCTGTAGATCTGTATAAATCTTGGCTCAATCTTTTTCTTTTGAAAAAAGTAGGCACATCTTCTATTAAACCACTAGCAATATTTTTGGCTGATCTACTAGTTCCATCAAAAGTTGTAGTAGGCACATCTTCTATGAAACCACTAGCAATATTTTTGGATGATCCACTAGTTCCATCAAAAGTTGTAGCAGGCACATCAGATTCAAGTGGTCTCTCTTCATGACTTTCATTAACCAGAACTTCATCGTCCTTGGCCACATTAGGTGTGTCATGAGTAGGTAGATCAGTATTGGTCTCTGTAGATTTCACTTCAAACACATCCTTTAATCTTGAATAAATCATCTGCAGTTCACTTACCGTTCCTTTCCTCTCATTGTTTTCAATAATGTCTCTTAGACTCTATGCTAAGAGATCATCACGACATTGCACATCACCATGTGCTATATCAGGTTGCACATCACTATGTGTTATATCAGGTTGCACATCATCACAACTATTCTTTTCACCAATTGCATTTGTACTTGAATCCCAAATGTGTTAGCTTCTACGAGTTGGCAACACTGTATCTTTACTTTCCTTTTGTTTTCTCTCTACATTTTCTTTGCACTCTTTTTCTTTCCTATAAAACAAAAAAATATCATATTGTCTTATATACACAAAACTCTTGCCTATAAAATTTCATAAACACAATTAAACAAATAATATATTACTTAGTGGATTTACAACTTGCCTGTTTGTCAAACCAAGATGTGATAAATATTCACTATTCTTTACCACACATTATTTATGAAAGCACTCATAATTTGTCAGTGGAACTTCAGCAACATGATCATTATCATCTAAATTGTGCCTCAAAATCTTTTTCCTCATTTCCTGAAGTCCAAATAAACAATAATATATAAATCAGTAACTTGAATTAGTAGAACAAGAGTGGAATATAAACAAAGCCATTATTTTTAGTCAACTAGAGCATATAAACAAATGCAATCATAGTATATAAGGATTTCATTTCCATTTGAATGATACAATATATAAGGACAGTCCCCATATGAAATACATTCATAGAGCATATAAGACACATTCTTAGAAATTAGAGGAGACAGTCTATGACAAGTGACATGACATAGGATGATAGCATATAAGATGCATTATATGGAGGAGCAAAAATTTAGTAAGTAAATGTGGCACACAAATTGAAACCTAAAGGAAACTCTATTTGTTATCCTTCTATTTGAGAAGAAACTAATTGCCTTTCTGATAGTGTGAATCATCATTATTTTTACTTATATAATCCTTGTTATTTCTACTTATAAAATCCTCATTATTTTTATTTATATAATTCTGCAGAAATTCTAAACACAAATGTAAGTAAACAAAAATAGTCAATATGTGCTTTAAAAATGAGTAATTTATTTTTAGAACAAATATAGCTAGTTATATGCATGACCTGTAACAAGACAAGAACTAGAAAAATAACAAAAAGTAGAGCTCAACACAAGAGATTACCCTGAAAAACCCAAAGTGGAAGAAATTCCTATACACTAATGCCCTTTCTTAAATTGCTGCTTCTCTACTACATTTTACAAGCTCACTATTTTCTTGATGCCTTCACTAATCATCTGCATTGCCAACAAGATCAGAATCCTGATCACTCATGTCTACATCTGCTTGATTTTCTTCCTCATCCTCATCTTTGTCATGCAATACATTCTCTCTTCCAATCTCTTCGTTGGTAATCAAAATATCTTCTCCAAACACTCCATCATCATCTTCATCCACTACTTCGAATGTTTCTTGTAAATCAACATATTGCCCATCAAGCATTATATCAACAGCTTCCATGAATTTTCATTTCAAACAAGATTGTGTTTGAATGACATATGACCATCCTGGGCTTCTTACATCATCAATTAGAAATAATTGGTTAATTTGAAAAGGGAAAACATAGGGCTCATCCCTCTCTGATAAAAATTGTCTTGTATTTGCACGTACATATCCATACTCATCAAAATGTACTACGGATGGTCGAATCCACTTACATTTTAATAATATAGGACTATTTTCACCAAAATCCACTTGAATAATTTCTTGGATGAATCCAGCATATAATTTCTTCTCAGTTTCATGAAGAAATTCAGCACTTATAACACAATCATAATTTGCCTTTCCTCTTTCTTTTTCCTCCACTCTTAAATGGCTACCATAGGCCCACATTCCACTAAAATGCATAGCCCATAAATGTGGAGGTTGTGAAAGCCCACTTTCCTCCATTATTATATCTTGACCTTGTTCTTTTGCATCACTAACTGCATTAGCAATCCATTCTTCAAATTTTGGAAAAGAATCACCTCCAAACAAATCATGACGTCTGCGCTTTTGAGGTTGATGTTGCATCCAACTTTGATTCTCTTCTTCATATTTTCTACATAGAATATTAATGTGCAAATAGTAAGATTAATAATATAAATGTGTAAATGCAATTGAGTAAGATTAATAATATAAATGTGTAAATAAATAATTGTGTAAATTTTTTAACCTATGCCACTTATCAAATGAAGATGTGTTTTGAAGAATAAAGGCATGTATCACACTTCTTTCTTGATGTGATAGATTGAAGCGACATCCATTGCCTTCTAATACTTCACCTGCAACTCTCTCATCTTCATCATCATCCCATACACGTCGATTGACATTTTTAAAATCCTTCATATATTCTGTGCAAAATCCAATGGCCTCTTGCATTGAATATCCCTTAGACATGTTTCCTTCTAGTTTTTCCCTAGTACGAACAATGTTTTTCAAAACCTTCATATATCGTTCTATACGATACATCCATCTCGTTCTTACTAGACCACAATGCTCTAGTTCATATTCTAGATGTATCAAAAGATGCATAGAAATATTAAAGATTGTTGCTGGAAATTCCTGTTCCAATAGACAAAGGACTTCAACAACCTCCTCCCTCAAACAATCAAAGTTCAAAGGATCTAATACATGTGAACTCATTCTCTTTAATATTAGGCCCAACCTTATAATTTCCAATCTTGGCCCCTTTGCCAAACCTGATATATTTACCACAATAGGTAAAATATTTTTGGTTATAACATGATAGTCATGGGTCTTTAGGCCTCTTAAGCTATTAATGTTAGTTTGGCTTCTGATAGTACTACTTACATATCCAGTGGGAAAGCGAGTTTGAGACATCAACTGTAAGAATTGTGCATGTTGTTCCTTTGTCTAGACATAAGGAGCACTGGGTTTTCTATTTTTGCATCATCATATTTTTCAACCCAAAGATTTTGATGAATCTTTAGTTCTCAAAAGTCTTCACGTGATGAAATAGTATCAAAAGCACCAAAAAGACTTTCTATAATAGCATAGGCTATATTTTTCTCAGTATGCATAAAGTCAATAGTATGCCTAATGGCTATATCCTTAAAGTATGACAACTTATAGAATATGCACAACCGTTTTACACCACTTTCATTACATGGATCATATCTACTACCAGCAATCCCACCATTTTTAATAAATGACATTCTTTTTTGTCCATTCTCAAAAATGTAATCACTCGTTATTAGCAAAGGTAATTCACAATTCTCTTCTTGACCATTGAAACATGTTTTTTGTCAACGATATGGATGACCCACTTTAAGGTAAGCACGATGTCCACAGTAAATACACTTATGCAAACTTGTTGAGTGCCTCACAAAATCCTTAAAGTTGCAAGAAAGACAGCCATGGTATCCATGAATAGTGAGACCAGACAATGTACCATATGTAGGAAGATCATGAATCGTAACCAATAAGGAAGCTCTTAAAGTGAATTTGATTGAATGACCATCACTTAAAGATTGAATTGCTTCAATTCTTTTCCATAATTCCATTAGCTCATCATATAATGGCTCTAGATAGGCATCTATTGTATCTGAAGTCACACTTTTCTTTCCTGGTATAATCAATGATAGCATTAAGAAAAATGGTTTAGTTGCTAACCATGGAGGAAAGTTATAATTTATTACAAACACTGGCCAAGTTGACCATTTAGTACTTTGATCTAAGAATGGGTTCACCCCATCTAGATCCAAACCCAACCTTATATTACGAGGATCTTGAGAAAAATCAAGCCATCTGTTATCAAATTCCATCCACATCTTAGAATCAGGTGTTGGCAAGAGACACTATATGGATTCATGGTTGTTGTCATTGATGGCAACAAAGGTCATCCCACATATCCGCAAGTCATAATGTGTCTCTACCGGAAGTCAGAATAAAGAATGTTGTGGTCCGGTGAAGAAGAACAGAGCATGTGGCAAGGTTTGACAGATTGGTCCGGATCTCTCAGAGGAAGTGTCTTGGTGCAGTGCGGATTTGGGGAAGTCAAGAGGACTACCTTGAGTGGTATATTCCAAGGATTTAGCCTCCGGTGATGGACAAGGAAAAAGATATGAATGGTTGAGTACCGGATTCCTGAGAGACAGTGAAAACAGAGGAAGAACTGACTGGCAGAGTATCAGACTGCTTTCCGGATGGGTTACTGTTGATGACAGAGGTTGTGAAGGCATGAATCATGTTTGGCCGACATGATTAATGATATCTACAAATACATGCTTGATCCGCATTGCTTGGTGAGGAAGGATTCAGCCGACAGAATGAGAGCTTGTAAGAAACTAGACTGTTCCGGATGCCGACTAGAAAGGTGATGAAATTACTTGTGCGGATATATATAGAGGATGGATTTAGTTGTGAAGGTGGTGTAGATGTGGAGATATATGCGAATAAGTCCAGATAAGAGCAGAAGTAGCAAAAAGGATCCGGTATGTGAAAGATAGCAGAATAAAGAACAGAGGAAAGATGAAGTGCAGCAGATCAGTGTACTGAGCCTAACCGGAACTGAACTCCAGCATATACAGATGCTTCCAATCAGTTCAAGACTGTGATTCTCATCACTTTGTAGACAGTGTGTCTTCTTGTAGGCAGTGGGCCTCTTGTGAGCAGTGTGCTCGGGCAGTGAGCCCTAATTGGCAAGTGCCATTTTTGTAATTTCCTATTCTTCTAACAGAGAATAATTTTGGGTTAATCACCCCGTGGTTTTCTCCCTTAACAGGGTTTCCACGTCAAAAATACTGTGTCATGTGTTTCTTGTTTTATGGTTAATGTTTTATGTTTGATTTTATGCTGCATCAATTAAAAGGAAAGTTCAATAAGGGAAATAATTAGGATAACTGATTCACCCCCCCCCCCCCTCTCAGTTATCAACAATTGGTATCAGAGCTAAGTTCCTCCTAATAGAGCCTAACAGCTTGAGGAAGATCTGGGATTTCAAATGGATGCATATGGTTTAAGGGAGCAACTCAAGACTGCTCTTGAGGATCTTGAACAGTCAAATTCTGAAGTCAGTGAATTAAAGGAAAGACTCAAACAGGCTGATGAATTCATGAGAGAATTAAAAGACAAATTAAGTCTCTCTATGAAAAAGAGAAAGGAGCTGCTTCAACAGTTGGCAAGGCAAAGTGAAGAAAGCAATACAAATGAAGAATTGACTGAGCAAACCAAGTTATGTGAAAAGTTATCAAAAGAAGTCATTATGTTAAGACATGAAATGGAATCAGGAACTATAAAGTTTACTCAAGAGATTGAAGAAAAAAGAAAGGCTGAAGACAATCTAAGACAATCTCTTAAAGAAAAATTAGAAGAATGCCACCAGATGGACAGGATTATCAGACATCTTGAATCTGATCTTGAAGATGCCAAAGATAATGAAGGAAAACTTGAGGATCAAATTGCCTCTCTCAAAAGAGACCTTCAAACAGCAAATGAATATAAAGAGAAATTCAAGATAAGTTCTGCTCAACTTGAAGTTCTTCTTGGAAGTCAAAAGAGGACAGATGACAAGTATGGTTTGGGATATGAGAAAGGAGAAAGCTCCGGATCCGGTCAGAAGAATCTTGGATCAGTAAATCCAAGGAGCAGGCCTAGAAGACCTCCGGTAAGACAGCCAAATGCTCAAAGATATCCATCCTTCAATGGATACTGCCACAACTGCAACCACTTTGGTCACAAAGCTAATCAGTGCAGAATGAGAATGAATCAGAATAATTCATCCTTCTCCGGACAGTGCTTCAACTGCAAAAGGTATGGACACAAATCCCATGAATGCAGAATTATGCAAGTAAACAAATCATTCAAAGGTAGATGCTTCACATGCAATAGAGTAGGTCATATTGCTAATCAATGCAGATCAAGAGGATATCAGTCAAATATGCAAAGAAATGTTATTTGCCAAATCTGCAATAGGTCCGGTCATAATGCTAAAGTCTGCAGAAACAAGAATCAGGACAAAAGAGGTCCGGTGTATAATCAGAATCAAGACAAGGGTAAACAAAAGATGAATGCGGATGAGGTTAGGAATCAGATGAGCAAGATTTGGGTGAAGAATAGTTCAGAGAATGTAGAGGTTGGATCCGCACCAGACTCTGGTGCTGATATTTCTTCCGAAAATTAAAAGGTGAGCTCAGGCTCAGGGGGAGACTCAAAGAAAATCTTGTTCCCCCAGCCAAACAAGTGGTGCCGGATGTGGCACAAGATGCGGATCAAAGGGTTTGTAGATATGAGTCTTGAGATACTTCAGTCAAGTTTTCAGAGGTCCGCATGGAGTTATGAAGAAGCTGTGATCGATCAAATAAGACCTGTTCAGGGAGATGCTCCGGTATGATAAAGGATTACAAAAAGGTCCGGGAAGATCCGGAAATGCACTATCTTGTTCTGCGGATTGGACAGAGTGTTTGGGATGTTCTTGCAATATGTTACCTCGATTCATTCATGATTGAAAGATCCGGATGATATCCACAGATCAGGACTAATCCGGGATACTCCAAACTATCCAGACAAGGCAAACTGGAATGATGTAGGTGAAGCATTTATTGCAGACAGATATTAGGGTTCGCGGAGCAATTTAAGGGATTTCTCAAAGGTCATTTGCTCATTCTGCACTCGAGAAGAAGCGAAAAGTGGAGCTCTGCAACAAGGTTCATCAAGCACACCTAGGATCTCCTGCCGAAGCTATTGCATAAAGAAATCAATCCAACCACTCCGTGCAAACCGAAGGCGCATAAGGTATTCTCCATTTTTCATTACCTCACTGCAAATCTTTGAAGAATGGCTACTCCAAACATAGTTAAGATCTCTGATAGACCTCGCCCCTCATTCAAGAAACATCCTTACAAATCATTGGAGGTAGATCCACTAGGAGCCTTCTCTAGTGTTCCTCACGGAGTTTTACATACCGAAGACATTAGGGTTTACATACATGCAAACATTGAGGAATTTGGGGAATTCAAATTAAGAGACCTCTATCACAAGCAGTTGATAGACAATGCTTTTGAGCTTAAACCAGAGTATAAGGATATCCAGAAGAAACAATTTGAGCAATTTATTCATTTCCCCTGCTTTGAAGAAGATGAATGGGTCCGGTATGTACTGAGCAGGATGCATGACAACTTTCTATGGCTAGATAGACCCTGCAAGATCACAAAAGAGGCAATTAGAGTAGTAACTGGTCTATACTCTTCCGGAGGGGTACCTATCCTCAAATCTGTCAAGAACAACATTGTAACTGAGGCCACCGGATCAAAATTTGATAAGAGGGCAATGACCATTGAAGACATCTCGGATCCGGATATCAAATATGCATCAATGATAATAGGATACAAGATCTATCACTCCAGCAGGGAGAATTCTGTATCCGGAACTGCAGTATACACTGCCTATGAGATGCTAAGAAAGAATGCAGAGTATGATCTCTGTGAACTACTGCTAAGCCAATTAATGGAAAATATACAGAAAATCAAGAAGGATAAGAAGAATTCCTTTAAGTATGGTACTCTTATTGTATGTCTATTCTTCTACTTCATGAATGAGCTACCCGAAACAAGTGGATGGGTATGGCAGAATGACAAACCTGTTGCAGTTCAGATAAGAGACTATCTGCATGGACTTGGGGATGCAAAAGCGAGAAATACAGCTCTATGGGGATACTTCAAAAACTTTCAGAGCATGATGCAAGAAAGAGAGAGAATTCCCCAGTCTCTTGTTGAAAAATACAAAGACTCAGTGTGCTTTATGGTTGACACTGATCAGTGCCTAATGGAGGCAGTAGAGCCAAGGACTGTCTGGATCATGCCCATGGGGTATGAAGTAGATGAACAGATAGTGGAGCTGCATGTTCAACACATGCTAAGTCAGCCCAAAGATCCTAAGGCAGAAAGGTTTGGAACCTTTGAGGAGCTGAGTGTAAAAATACATGTAGAACTCAGGGAACCTGAGATTAAAAGAAAGGTGAGAAAAGAAGTAGAGCACATTGCTCAAGGCCTAGGTATCTCAAAGGAGGCACTTGATGCTAGCCGGGAAAAGAGGAGGAAGGCTGAGGAAGAAGAGAAAAGCAAAGAAAGTGCTCCGGTTGAAGCTCCCACCCGGACCAGATCATCAAAGATACCTGCACCTCCCACAACCAAAAGTTCAAAACCGGAAGTTCAGGCATCCGGTAAGAGATCCAAGACAAAAGCCACAAGGGCTTATGGAAGCCAAAAGGATGAAGAGGAAACAGAATCAGATGAGGGAGTAAGAGAAGTAAAGAAACAGAAGAAGAAAGGATCCGGTAAGCCCTCCACAGGCCAAGACAAGGATGAAATGGCAGAGGTAACTGTTGAAAAGCCCACCCTGTCACTAGAGAGCATAATCAAGTCGGTCACGGTGGATGGAAACCTTCAACCAATGACTGAATCATATGATGACTTCAGTGAGGCCGACCAAAAGACTCTGCAGGAGGCCAAAGTAAAATATCTTAACATATATAATAAGGCTTTCATTGAAATAATATCTCTTATTCCTAAAAGCCTAGAAAAGGAAATGGAAGTAAGAAAGAATAATGCTCATGCTAAAGATCTTGAGATCTGGGAGCAGATAGCTATTCAGCTATATCCTCAAATTGATCCCAAGACAATGAACATTATCTTCAAAGACTGCAAAGATGAGTTCAGAAGCAAAGCCAGGATGAATCAACTCATGCTTGGCGAGACTGACAAAGTGGCCCAAGAAACAGAAGAGATCCTCCGGAAGGCCTTCAAAAGGTTCAATCTTCCGGTTGTAGAGGATTTAGGTACAGAAACAGCTGAGGACTTGGGACCCTCTGCTCCAGAAGAAGTGGCCCATGAACAAACTAGCATCTCTCCTCCGGTTTCCCCTACAGTCTCCGGATCCAAAGAAGAAGAGCAATTACAGGAGAAGGAAGCAGTGGTGAAAGACAAAGAGGTTGACAGTTCTAAGACTGCAGAAGAAAAGAAACATCTGTCTCCGGCAAGAGACACTGCACAAACTGTTCAATAATTTTTGAGCAAAGAAACTCTAGAGATTGATGAACCGGAGCTTCTAAAAGGTCCATTTGATTTTGACTCTCTCTCTCCGGTACAAACAATGAAGATAGCTTCATTTGCAAATGCCAAGGCAAATGAAAAGCTCCTGAAGTCTCATATGGAAGACTGTGAGTTGATAGAGGCTGCTTCCGGAGTACTTGTAAAAATCATGCCATCAATCCAGATAGATCCGACAGCCTCCACTTCCGGTAATCTAAAAACCTTAGTCAGCAGTATTGATACACATTTTGATTCTCTAGAAAAATCAGCTGAAGAAAAGGTCCGGAAGGAATTTTTGGATAAGAGATTTTCAGAAATATTAGAATTAATCTCTAAAGATAGGAAGATTGTAAGCATTGGAATAAAGAGCTTAGAGAATGCTCTTAAGGATGGCGGTGACATCTATAAATTTTGTATATCCTGGTCAAAGGCAACAGCAGCATTTGACAAGAAAATAAAAGAGGAACAGGATAAGCTACAAAGCTTATCTCAAAGTTTTGATCCTCTCTCTTCCTCTATAATAAATCAAGAATGTCAGACCATTGCAGTCTTGAATGAAATAAAAAATCTTGAGAAGGAAAGGAAGAACATCACTAACCGGATGGGAGAACTTAGAAGGATTATAATCCCTAAGTTGGAAACTATGCATGAGGCCATCAGTGATGCTCAGACCACCGCCCAAACAAAAGATCCGACAGATCTCAAGCGGGCAGAAGCGTTTGCATTTTTGTTAAGTGGTCACATTTCAATTTTGGACAGAATGAAGCAAAGTTGGGCTACAGAAATGATTCAATTGCAGACATCCTTTGCAGACATTCTTCAGTATATGTGAGTATGTAAATATGCGGCTATGTATAGAAAATTTTTGAAAATTTTGGTGTGCGGACCCTACCCTTTGCCATTGATGTCAAAGGGGAAGTGAGGAGCAGTGAAAAATGAGGGATCCAACTAAGGGGGAGTTCCAGAAATTGTATATAAGGACAGAGCATCAGCAAAGGGGGAGCATAGTGAAAACACTTAGTCATTTTTCACTAAGTGTTGCCATCAATGCCAAAGGGGGAGATTGTTGGCAAGAGACACTATATGGATTCATGGTTGTTGTCATTGATGGCAACAAAGGTCATCCCACATATCCGCAAGTCATAATGTGTCTCTACCGGAAGTCAGAATAAAGAATGTTGTGGTCCGGTGAAGAAGAACAGAGCATGTGGCAAGGTCCGACAGATTGGTCCGGATCTCTCAGAGGAAGTGTCTTGGTGCAGTGCGGATTTGGGGAAGTCAAGAGGACTACCTTGAGTGGTATATTCCAAGGATTTAGCCTCCGGTGATGGACAAGGAAAAAGATATGAATGGTTGAGTACTGGATTCCTGAGAGACAGTGAAAACAGAGGAAGAACTGACTGGCAGAGTATCAGACTGCTTTCCGGATGGGTTACTGTTGATGACAGAGGTTGTGAAGGCATGAATCATGTTTGGCCGACATGATTAATGATATCTACAAATACATGCTTGATCCGCATTGCTTGGTGAGGAAGGATTCAGCCGACAGAATGAGAGCTTGTAAGAAACTAGACTGTTCCGGATGCCGACTAGAAAGGTGATGAAATTACTTGTGCGGATATATATAGAGGATGGATTTAGTTGTGAAGGTGGTGTAGATGTGGAGATATATGCGAATAAGTCCAGATAAGAGCAGAAGTAGCAAAAAGGATCCGGTATGTGAAAGATAGCAGAATAAAGAACAGAGGAAAGATGAAGTGCAGCAGATCAGTGTACTGAGCCTAACCGGAACTGAACTCCAGCATATACAGATGCTTCCAATCAGTTCAAGACTATGATTCTCATCACTTTGTAGACAGTGTGTCTTCTTGTAGGTAGTGGGCCTCTTGTGAGCAGTGTGCTCGGGCAGTGAGCCCTAATTGGCAAGTGCCATTTTTGTAATTTCCTATTCTTCTAACAGAGAATAATTTTGGGTTAATCACCCCGTGGTTTTCTCCCTTAACAGGGTTTCCACGTCAAAAATACTGTGTCATGTGTTTCTTGTTTTATGGTTAATGTTTTATGTTTGATTTTATGCTGCATCAATTAAAAGGAAAGTTCAATAAGGGAAATAATTAGGATAACTGATTCACCCCCCCCCCCCCTCTCAGTTATCAACATCAGGCACATGTCATTGTTTTCCATCAATGCTCTTATTTTGGGCATGCCACTGCATAAGTTTAGTAATGTCTCTGCACATATACATTTAGATTAATCATGGGATTATCAGAAAGTGGCGAAGAACCTTTCTAGGAACCACAACTGATTTCAACCCTTGTCTATACCTTGCTTCATGACATTTCAAACATTCACTCTCACTTGCAAGATTTTTGTGAAAAAATATACAACCATTAACACATGTGTGGATGTTTTCATACCCCAAGCCAAGCTTACTAATCTTCTTTTTACATTGACTTCATTTTTTTGGCACTATGGAGTCAACTGGTAACAACAAACTTAATAATGCCAATAACTGATCTACACTCTCATTTGTCCAACCATGGACCACTTGCAAGTTAAGAATTTGAAGGATTGTTATCAAATGACTTAATTTGCAATTAGCATACACAGGCTTTAAAGCATCCTCCATTGACTTGGCCCAATCATTGTTTAGACCCTCATTCAACATTCTTTCAACTTCAAACCCTTCGTCTAACATTTTTGCCTCTTCATCTATGTTTGGTGCCACTTCATCTATGTTTGTTGCCTCTTCATCTCTCATAGTCTGCAATTCTATCATATCTTCATAATAATTGTAAGCCCAAGGGCTTATACCACTATACCCATATCTTATCATATGTCGATAAATCACATTTCTTTTTCTCACCCTTCCACCAAGACAATCATTACATGGACATGGATATTTTTCCATTTCCCTCTCTTTGGCTACTCTCTCATCATATGCATGATATTGATCCGTAGTCAACCTTTGACACTAATCCATCTGTAATATTGTGCATTCCAGTATTAATTTAGTATAATAAGCTATCCTATGCCTAGAAGGCCTTTAAATATAAAATCTTAAAAGGTAACCTTCAATCATGCATATGGTCAAGCTAGGATAACTTTTCCTTCAGTTTGGGCTAGTCATCATGTAGGGAGATCATGCAGAGTAGAGGTGTGGTTTTATTTGAGTTCAAGGATCAGTTAAGGATCAACTTCAAAAATACTAAAGATAACATTTTCTTTTGAGTTTTCAAGCTTCAATCTTGAAAATATCTCTTGGGGGGCACCCACAAGCAGCTTCCCCAAATATCATGAAACTATCAGTTCACTTTTGGCAATGAGGGTTTTGAATTACCTTTGAATTTGCTGTAGAGTGCATCCCCAAATTCAACTTTTCTATAGAGGGCCTCACCGACTTCAAATTTGTTACAGCAAACTCTAAATTTCTTTCCCTCCTTTTCAAAAGTCTCCAAGTCCTATCCAAACAAGCTTTATCACCCATGCAAGTAGTTGCTACACTTATATGCACCTAACACATTTTTCAGGTACATGCATCAGATAGAGTAAGTGCTTCAATATGTGTCCATGAGAATAACAAACATCAACAACAATTCAATTTCATTCCCATGCCGACAATTATACATTTTACAAGTTGTCTGACTTAGAAATATAGACAAGCTATGTAAACCAATAGATAAATAGCATTTAGAAGAAATACTAAACAATTTATCAAGATTACACTTTAAAACCCCAATTAAATAACTATTGTGATGAAGTATTCATAGCAGCAAATCACTTGCCAAAATCATAGGCAAAGTCACCAAATAAAGGACTCAAGATGTCAACCATTTCAAATGACAATCATGACAATAGGAAAAACAACATAGAGAATACAGTCATGCCTTTGATTGCAAAGGAGGGGGCATATATTACAATCTGTAGCAGCATTGAAAAGATGAAAATACAAAATCCATGAAGCCAAACACTTTTGTCAAAATACAAACCCTTACCTAATTAGTTAACTGATCCTTAAAGATTTTATTAGGCAAAGATAGTCATTATATAGATGCTAAAATAGTGACACAAGTGCCTTTAAAAGTGATGACAGTCATGTCATCAAACTAACAGTAAAATCAATCATCAAAAAGAGTAATGCACAACACCACAGACGAAAAGAGGAGATCACTATCCATTTAAAGAGATGCTCTAATCACAATCACCAAAGTGGGCTACAACAACAGAGAAAAGACAATGGAATATTGACAGTCTTTTTGCATCCAAATGTGAATTATGTGAAAACTATGTCATATATCAATAACAAAAGTAACAGAGAGGATTTTTTATAGTCAAAAGTCTATAAATAGAATCTTCAAGTTTATAAAAATCAAGCTAATAAGCTATATGATAGTACAAAAAAGATCAGTTCATGTATGAAGTAATGAACAAGGTTTTCATGATAAAGGTTACTATCAAGATAGTAGTAAGAGACAATAAAGAGAATGAAGAGCAAATTTAAGGAATGAAACAAATTATGGAATAGTCTTGCATTCTCAACAAGAAGATTTCATTCTCTATTTTGTGATAGTCATTTTGAAAATACAACCATCTTTCAAAGGTTGAATCACACACACAGGGGCAGTGTCTAAGTCACAGGTTGAAGACCATCAAATTCCTTCATGCCAAGGTATTCTAAGTATAAATCATGAATGGAAAAAGTAGAACTTTATCAATAAGAACCATGCGACCTCTTCATACAGTCATTGAAAGAGACAGAACAGTCACTAATGACAGAGCACCAAGCATTCAAAGATACAAAACTTTAGAGCAAGCTAAGAGAAGAATAGAGGTACATGGAAAACCCTATCTTTGCTTCATAAAACCATTTGTTATCTGCCATCTATTTGTCGTCTATCTGCTCCTTTGATATTTGTCGTCTATAACTAGAAATCCCAAAATTCCCTCCTTTCTTCATTCACACGATGATCTCAAAACTATTTCCAAATTCAAAGAACTGCGGCCATCAATAATCTTCTCCTATTCGACTACTCATACCCTATTCTTGGTGGCCATGAACAATCTTCTCCTGTTCGACTACTCATACCCTATTCTTGGTGGCCATGAATAATCTTCTCCTATTCGACTACTCTACATACCCTATTCTCAGTGGCCATGAACAATCTTCTCTTGCTAAACGCACAATCTTTGCTTCTTCATAGGTTTCACCTTTTGTTCAAAATTCATAAATGCACAATCCCTCCATTAATTCCCTCCAAAACTAAAGTGAAAGAAAAAAGAATAGAGGAATTTATTTAGTCCTTTATTTAGTCAATTTTATTTGTAGTTGTGTTTTTTGCCCGATGACCAAATTAGTCATTTATTTGGTCATTTATTTAGTCATTTCAACCGATGACCAAATTAGTAATTTATTTAGTCATTTATAGTTGTGTTGCAAAAAGTTTTAGTCACGTGATTAAAATTTTGGTCACACGACTAAAAGTTTTAGTCACCTGGTCAGTTATTTTCCATATTTCTACTAGTGTAATGATAATGAATGCTTATTCAATCCCCTAACAGATGGAACTATTTCTAGTAACTCTGGAAAACTATGTGAAGGAAAAGGGTCTGGAAGCAAGCACTAACCCTGAAGGCACTGTAATGTCTATTTTTCATGCCAAAAAAAAGATGATTGGATCATTGACAGTGGATGCTCAAATCATATGACAAGTTATAAGAGTAAGTTTGTTAAACTTGAAAAATATGATGGTGGATTGGTTAGGTTTGGTGGTGATGAAGCTGCTAAGATTTGTGGAAAAGGTTCAATCAGTTTTGATGGAAAGCATAACACTGATGATGTTCTTTATGTCAAAGGTTTAAAGCATAATCTATTGAGTGTTGGAAAGATGTGTAGCAAGGGTTACAATCTTATGTTTTAGGATGATGGCTGTGAGATTAGAAAAAGCTCTAGAACAGTAATTGTTGCTGGAAAGAGGACAAGTGAAAATGTTTATCATCTAAAAGGTGGTGCTAGTTATTGCCTTATAACTCATATCAGTGAGAGTTAGCTATGACATAGGAGATTGTGTCACATCAATTTTGATAGTCTGGTAAGGATAAGTTAAGTTCAAGCTATGAGAGATCTGCCAAAGATCACAAAGCCCATCAATGTTGTTTGTAAGGAATGTTAGATTGGAAACTAAACAAGAAGAAGATTCAAAGTCAAGGATTAGTTGTCTATCAGACTATTGGAATTGGTACATACAGATCTTTATGGTCCTACCAGACTAAGAAGTTTTCAAGACGACATGTATTTTATGTTATTTATTGATGATTGCTCTAGAATGACATGGGTCACTTTTCTTAAGGAAATGTTACCAATTTTTCACCTATAGCTCAAATTGGCAAAGTTGAGACAGTTCATTACATTTAAGGTGAAGAATTTTTTAACACATTCTTGCTATGTTTAGTTTTATTGTTCAGAGTAAATAGACATAAAGAAAAGTACATATTGAACTCAAGACATTGCTTTCATTCAGTACATAAATGTTTCATTCATTTTGCCAATAAAGTATACACAGAATTGCATAAGTATTATATTTGTATTCATTGGAAGGAAAAGAGTAATCAATGGTCCCACACAAGCTATGGGAGTAGCTAACCAATGCAACATAATATATGCTACGCATCTAAAGATAAACGAAATGAAAAGAAGCATAAAGGAAAATCCATATCCATCATTGCCTGAGATAGATTTTGGGTGAATCTCCATCATCTTGCTCCTCCTCTTTTGATCACAAAGTGAGCCTGCATCATGGTAAACAATTCGTTAGAGCTCCAGATATGGATCTCCCTATGTGCCCTACCAACATAAACACAACATATATCATGAAGCATTGGATCAATAAGAGATTTGGAAAGATCAAATCATCACATGAGTATTGTATTCATTATTTTTTTTAACTTGTTTGTGCAATGTGTAGGTATAGGTGCATCCATCATTATGCAGGACATTTCAACATGTGGTAAAAAAATGGGCTCCCACAAGGGTTGAGCCCAACATGCTGCCCCTTGATCTTAAGGGGAATTTAAGATAAGAACAGAGACTTTAGATCAATAAATAAGAGCATACCCTGATTGAAAGTCAATGACAACACCAATACAGCATGAGACAGCCTCCAAGGCAAGACAGTCAAACATTAGATTAATATCAACTAAAGAGATAGTCCCATCAAGTGCATTACAACCAGAGTCCATATGAAGCAACAAGTAAATCAGGTATTTACCACCTTTTGTTGTGAATGAGATGTAAAATTGCTATTAAATTCATTAAGCAGCCATAGAAGGACAAAAATCAATCATTAAGGTGACTATCCCATCAACCAGGAAGAATGTAATCATTTAAAGGTCAGTCATATAATGAGAAATAGTCCATATCTGTGTATCATGCCATGTCAACTATCTTGTATGCAAGAGAAATCATAAATAGAGTGAATAGGACTACCAAAGAGGGGCTTACAATACCATCATAATGGGACAATCACCCTAATGACAGTCCATTCATCATATAGCTACCATATGCCTCTGCAAGATGAAGAATACAAACTCCAAATAACAAAGCATCAAGATCAAGTATGTGGAAAAACCTTAAGGAGCAAGTGAAATGCTACAGGAGTCATTAAAGAAACTCATGATGCCATCAAAGAGAAATAGGGAGATATATCAAGTACAACAGTCTTGATCAAATTATTGTCATAACCCCAATAAGATTAGTTATCATGTCAAGAATTCAAAACCAGAGAATATGCATATGCCACACAAGGTGTTTGACAGTTATTGTGTCAAGAACAACCATAGAGAGTGCAATGAGTCTAAAACCAATGAAGAATAATAATGCAAAAGTCAATGAAGATGGTCAAGAGATAAAGAACAAAGATACAGGTCTAGGAACAACATTAAAAGATGACATATGGTGCCTTCTTCAACTGATCTTCTCTACATAATGCCATGAGTAAAATATATACATATATGTGAGATAGAGAAACAATGATGGAAATTCAAGTGAAGCCAAGAAGGATGATCAAAGAGCACAATAATTTTCATTGAAGGTGTTATCTTTGAAATCATGAGAGGATAGTCACTTTATAGTTATAGCAGTCCTTAAACACTACATGGATTAGCTGTCTCTGTCATTCAAAACAAGGAAAATATAGTCATGTATCAACGACAAAGAATCATAGATCATGAAAATCAAGATACATTTCATGATAGAGATCAGCTAGTTCAAATCAATCAGGAAGAAGGGGTAGTAGAACCAGTTGTTAGTGAACTTGTGAGGCTTTCTTTATTTAATGATAATGATCAAAAAATGATAGAGTGATAGAGTGATATACATTATGCTTGTAGATAGTTGCATAGTCTGGATGAATGAACACAAGAATTAGAATTTTGAGTTGTACAAAGATAACTTCCATATCAATATCATCAAGAAAGAACCATGGAACAATGAGGAGACAGTAGGGTCAAAGAGTTATGAATGCATAGAAACCAAAGCACTAAAGGTGCAAATCAAAGGCTAGAGGAGACAGTCACCATACATAAGCTACCATTTTGCCACAAAGAAGACAACCTTTGATAAAATGGAAAGACAATCTAATATGCAAGGGAGCAGCAGTGACATATATATTTTGTTTATCTATAGGATATACAAAAGATAGCATATATTTTAAACTCTTTCTATATACTTCATCATAAATTGCAAAGTCTACAGTGTATATGTGAGTCAAGAGTAGAAGACACCATAAAGATGTAGTCATTTCTTTTTAGCTAACTATCTCTAAGGCAAATGAATAACACTGTGTGAAAGAACTTTAAGGAGTAAGTGAAACCCTAGTAGGGTTTGTAACAAACAAGAGAGAAGGTCATTTTTCATCATATCATAACAATGAAGCCTAAACCAATAAATATAGAAGGTAAACAAAATGCTAAGGAATAGCGGTATCTTTTATGACAGAGAGAAGCAAAAAATGAAGTCTATTGTTCACGAAACCCTACTAGGGTTTACATGCAGTAGGTGAAGCTTTTACCCTTGTATTTTCAATGGCTATACATATTTGTCTTGTTGCAGTCATCATGCCATGAGTGAAGGATCAAAAGCATATAAGGAAATATGAGCTACATGTTCTTTTTCAAAGAGTTTTACAAAACCCATGCTAAACCATTATGCCCTAAAGGTCGAACAAGGGAGAAGAGTATGCAGAGAAAGATACAGTGAGCATAATGAAAAAACTAGTGAAAAAATTATCTCTTCCCTTGTTTCTTTATATCAAAATAGAACAGATATGCAACAGTTATAGAGGAAAAAGAGGAGTTTTTCATCATTATGTTTCTATTAAAAAACTAGAATGGAAGCAACATCAGGAGCAACCAAGCAAAGTAGTTTCACCACCATTTCTTGTAGAAAAACAAAGATATATAGAAGGGAGACTTACCTTAATGAAGATGGCGTTGAAAATAGCTCAAAGAACAATAGTTTAAACCTCAAGAATGCGTCCAAAAATAGTTTCAAACCCTAGTGCATGTCAGCAGGCAGAGCAACATGAAGAGAAGACAAAGTGTAAAATGAAGTTCTTTTAGGTTTTCATCTTCTTTTTTGTCAAATGTTGACTGTGGGTTTTTTTTTATGACTATTATTACTATCCAAAAGTGCCTGAGGTCAAACACTCATAAGTGTTAGAACCTAATGATGAAAAAGGGGCCCATGAGGTTGATGTTTAGTGGTTTGATTTCCTTAAGGTTTGGGAGTCATAAGGGTGAGGTGGTCATGGATATGCCAAAAGGGAGTTAGAAGGATGCAATAAGATATGTAACTAATGATAAATGCATGATGGCTATATTTTTGACCTATGCATGGAGGAGATCCTCTATGATGCATGATGGCATGGGAGGTATAAGGTTTTAATTCATGATTTCTATTTAATCATATCTCAAAGATGGAAGGCATTTTTGACTTTTGCATGTATGGAGGATGTATTTTTTGGCATCATCATAGGATGCATCAGGTGAGTATGTAAATCAAAAGGGAGTTATAAGGAGTTATTATTTTTAAACATTTTGAAAATAATTACACTCCTTTTTGCATGACTTAGAAACTGGTAAACAAATGTAAACAAATAATAAAGTAATGCAATTATAAATTACTTTATTATTTGTCACAAGTTGTATAAGTCAAAAGATAGACAAATTTATAACAAATATTAAAGTAAATCATGTTGATTACTTTATTATTTGTTCACATTGTTTTCCTCATCCAAAAATCATGCAAAATTAGGAGATGGAGTTCACTGAGTTATTTTGGGAGTTTTGCATGACTTTTGGTCAAACTAAAAGGAGTTTGGAGTTCCACATGGTCAAACTGATAGAGAGGGGTAGTTTGGAGCTATCTTAGCTCAAATTGGATCAGGTATAGCTCCACTTTTTATGGGTTTTCATCTTTGCTCATGAGAGGGATTTTGGGGAGATATTTTCACTTCTAGTTAGCTGTTAGTGCCACCTTTTGGCACTTTGGAGTTATCTTTTGTATATATTGGAGAAAAACTTAGGTTTTTCTCAGTTCTTGCATTCCATTCTCTCTTACACATTTTAGAGAGGCAGAGTTTGTTTGTAATTCATTTTTCAAATTTATATAGTACAACAAGTTACAGGTTCATTTTTGGTCTTGTCCAGTGCTTTTCCTTCTATTTCCATTTAGAATACATCAAATTTACCTTTTCAGATTAATGCAAGTGCTTTCATGAATGATTTGATGAAATTATTGTGTTTTAACCATTAAAACCTTCAAGTTTGTCTCATTCATTATTGTGCATCCATCATAGGTCTTAAGTTGTGCTTATTTTCTTTTTGGTCTTGAAACTGTGAGAATTTATTTTCCTCTTAGAAGAACAAACTGTTTGGCCTGCTTTAGAAACACTTTTGTGATTAAGTCATCATTTTTGAATTGTGTGAACAATGTTGTCAAAGATAGCTATGAATCATTATGCAAGTTTTATCATTATATAGGTGTATCACCACAATTTATTTTCAGTTTATTGTTCCTTTTCATTCTTTCTATTCATTTTCCTACAAAGTCAGTTTATCATTGGATCAATGATAAGAGAACCGACCCACAATCTGGAGGTCTACCGTCACCATAGGGAAACCACAACATGAAGGTATTCCAATGTTACACAAGATTGCTGAGCTTCACAACTTTGCATCACGAGTGCAATCCTAGGTGGTAACAGTTTTTGGCATGCCTGGTGGGATAGTTGAACTGATTTTTAGTTCAAAAAGAATGTATTCTCTCTGCTATTTTGGTATGAGTAGCTGTTAATACAGCCTTTTGGAGGTTCCAATTCAAGTACCTAGTGAATTTGAGTTTCTAGTTAGAATAGATAAGATTTTACAGCCTATCAGAAAGATTCAAACAAGATCAAGTGCAGATCTTGAGAAGCATATTCAGCTTTCACCACCGAAAAAGAAGGATAAGGCAATAAATAGAGTGGTAAAGCTACCAAAGGCAGCAATACTTTATCTTCCAATTTCTCATCCTGAATTTGTAAATCATAGCAATCCCTTGTTCACAAGTTCTTCATCACAATAACCTGATAATTCTCAACTAGCAAGTCCTAGAGTACAAGTACCTATTTTCCACAAAGAACCTGTTCTCCTAGAAGTACCAGTACCTTCTTTTCAGGTAGTACAAGTACCTATAGTACATGTACCTATTATTCAAATGGCATCTCAACGACCACCTAGAAATCAACCATTTGTAACATTTAATGGGGGTAGCCCATTGAAACTAGAGCAACATGATGCTATACCAGTAGCTGCACTTTAGAGTCTACCCAATTTTACTAGTGAAGATGGTACTACACCAATAGAGCACATAAGATATGTAACTTCACTTTGTGGAGTTCATCATGTTATAGAGGAGAATGTAGCAATAAGACTCCTAGCAGCATCATTTAAAGGCAAAGCTCTTTAGTGGTTCTGAGGATTAGCTGTTAACTTTATCATATCATGGGAAGAATTAGGAAGTGCCTTAAATAGGCAGTTTCAAGATAAATCAGATAATCTATCCCTTGTTGAGCATATGACAACCATTAAGAGGGCTCCACAAGAACATATGTCAGACTTTAATTTCCAGTTTCAAAGAACTTGGAATAGAATTCTAGCAATGGTAAGACCTTCACCTGAACATGCATTTTTGTATTATCTTAGAGCATTGAATAGTGATATATGATTAAGTCAATGGGTGGGGTAACATTACTAGGAGAATTTGATATAGTTATTAGAGCTGAAAATAGTCTTATTCAGGCCCGCAAAATTACACCAAGGCCTCCCATGCCTTTTTTTCCTGATATTCAAACTCTAATTCCTATCCAAGTACCTCCTATTGCTTCAATACCTGCTATTCTAGCCTTTGGCTATCAAACAACTGTTAAAAATAATGTTGTTCCAGTGCAATCAGAAATACAAGAGTTTAAGGGTAATCAACAAGAGATGGCAAAACTATTACAGTCTGTTAGTAACAATTTAGTAAGCGTTAAGAGACAACAAGATTAGAACAATAGACCTTACCAAGCACCATTCCAAGAAAATAGGCCTCCTTATCAGGCAGATTATCAAGGACATAGAAGGAATTATAATAACAGGCCTAATCAACAAAATAATCCCAATACTATCATCTCTTCAAAAGAGCTAGTACCTATGCAAAATAACATGGTCCAAGATTATGTATGGTGCTACCCATGTAATTAGCCTCATAACCAAGCTACTTGCATGAATGGAGTGGTTAGTCAAGCACTTATGGTTAAGAATAACTATGTTGTTTCTTAAAATGTAGCAAATGAAGGTAGTGATCAGCTGGATTCCCAAACACAGCATAATAATCTTGATGTTGCTTTAATGAATTGACAAGTTAATGAATTTTGTGGAGTGAATCAGTTACTGGGATAAATACAATCTTTTACCAATATTGCACCCAATACCAGATCAAAGAAAAGAGCTGTTGATTTACAACATCAAGCTGATAATAGTAGACAACAGGATGATAAGGTACAACAGCATGCTGACAAAGGTAAAAATTGAGCTTCTGCAGCTCAATAAAGTTAACCTAAAGCTTCTAGGTCCTCTCACAATGTTCATATTCTACCAAGAGGCCAACCTATTGCTGGTAAAGGATAGCCTGAGGTTCAACCATAGCCATCAAAAGGACATTCAGACACTGTTGTTCCTAAAGTACATCAAACGGTTAGTGGTCCTTCTTTTAACATTGTTGATCATATGAAGAAATCCACTATTAGTATGTTAATGTTGGATGCATTACACATTCTTGGGTAGAAAGATTTATTGCAAGATGCCTTAGCTAAGTTGTCTTTGTCCAATGAGCTCAAACAAGTCAGCCCCAGGTTGTACTTACTAATGATGCACAAAATAAAAGTGAACAACCAAAACAAGTGGTTAAGCCACCTCCATTTTATGTGACCTTGATTGTTGGCAATCATTTGGTCCATAATTGTATGATTGACTTAGGAGCTAGTAGCTCAGTGATGCCCAAACAACTGGCTAATAAACTTGGTTTAGCTTATGAACCTGTTGCTAGGGGAGTTGTCCAATTAAATGGCACAAAAGTTAATACTGTTAAAATGTTAAAAAACCTTGGTCTTACTTTACATGCATGCCCAAACTTTGTGATTCATCAAGACATCCATGTTATTGATCTTCCAGCACATTTTGCCATTTGTTTATCTTGAGATTTCATTGCAAATCTAGGAGGATATCTATCTTTTGACTAGACTCATTTAGTTTTTAGAACGAGGTTTGGCACCAAAGTTACTATAAAATCAGAGCCATTGGCCAATTACCATCTTGAGCCTTACACTCCAAATCCCATAAATGCCAATCTTTCCATATATGATCAAGAAGATATACCTGTTGTCCAAGACCCAAATACACCTATTGAAGGCATACCTGATGTAAATTTAGATCAGAGGGCAGTAGATAATCATGAAATAGATCATTTTGATCAAATGGATGAGGTAGGTCTTGGTGTTTACATGATTCATGAGAAAGGTGCTGCTATTCCAAACTTGTTAAAAGGTGAAAATCAGCAAAGTGAACAATCTGATAATGATATCTGGCAGCTGTATTTTGACTGTTCAAGAAGCAAAATTGGTGTTGGTGGAGGAGTTGTTCTAGTTTCTCCCATAGGTGAAATGTATTATTCATCTTTTTGTTTTGCTTTTAGTTGTTCAAATAACTCAGCTGAGTATGAGGCACTGGTGCATGGATTGGAATGGGCTAGAAAAAGGAATATTAAATGCCTTAAAGTCTTTGGGGATAGTGAATTAGTGGTAAAACAAGTAAGGAATATTGCTACCACCAAGAATGATTTGCTGAAAATATACAAACACAGGATTTGAGATGTGATAGATGAATTTGATGCTTTTAATTTAGTGTCTATACCAAGGACTTGTAATAAACAGGATGACAAATTGGCTGCCATTGGTGTTGAGTATGATATTCCAGCAAAAATGAAGAATGTTCATACTCCTCTTTATGTTAAAGTTGCTATTAGACCATCAGTGCTAGACAATAACATTAGTTGGTAGGTTTTTGAGAGTGATGAGAAGATTGTTAACTTTCTAATGGAAGAAGCTGAGTTTGCTACAGGAAATCAGCAAAAGTGGCTGCAGTAATATGATGACCAGAACTTGTAATTAAAGTCAAATAAGTTGCCTAAAGGTTTAGTAACCTTAGAATCAATTTTTAACACTAATGATCAGGTTAGAAGAGATAAAGCCAACTTATCTGTGAAACGGGAACATTATAAGCCCATTGAAATATTCAAAGACAAGCTCCTTAATCTTGGAAAAGTATGCACAAAAAAGGAACAACAAGCTTTCATTTAGCCCTACCAAGAATTCAGTGATATATTTGCTTGGGAGTATGGATATCTAAAGGGTTTTAACCCTGAGTTAGCTCAACACACTATTGAGCTAGAACCCAAAGAAAAACCAGTAAAAAAATAGAGACCATTAAACCCAAAGCTGGAAATTCTCATGAAGGTTGAATTGAATAAACTGATAGAAGGTAATATTATCTTCCCAATTAAACATACATCTTGGGTTTCAAATCTAGTACCTGTTAGAGAAAAGAATGGTGAGATTAGGCTATGTGTTGATTTTCGTGATCTAAACAGAGCTTCTCTTAAAGACCATTACCCGCTGTCCTCAATGGAGAAGATCTTGCAAGTTGTTTCAGGGTCAGAAAGATTTTCATTACTGGATGGTTATTCGAGGTACAATTAGATTTTAGCAAAGGAAGAGGACCCATACAAGACTGCCTTCACTACCAAGTGGGGCACAATGGCATATAGAAAGATGCCCTTTGGCTTATCTAATGTAGGGGCAACATTTCAAAGAGCCATGGACATGGCATTTCAAGGCCTCATTAATAAGTTTGTACTTGTTTATTTAGATGATGTTACTATTTTTTCAAAGAAACCTGACAAACATTTTGATCATCTTAGGAAGATCTTTGAAAGGTGTAGGGAATTTGGGGTTTCACTTAACCCAAAAAAGAGCATTTTTTCTATTCATGAAGGAAAGATTTTGGGACGCATACTGTCTGTAATGGGTAAAATGGGATAATAAAATGAATTACAAAAACCCAAAAACATCAATGGAATGTGCAAGTAAAGAAGATTTAAAATAAGAAAGTGATACTTTTTACCTCATGATTTCCATTGTTCGCCTATTCCCGTTTGACCTTCGGTGATGAATGCAGCCCTCAGGAAGCTTGCTTCCTTGCTTTAAATCCTCAAGATGGAAAAAGAGAAATGGCTTGGATACTTGTAGTGTTGAAGGTGAGCTTCAACACAACATGAAATGGATGATAAATGGTGTGAGAGTGGGGGTGCTAATGGCGCGCTATGGATTTTGTAGCATAAGTTTACTTGAAAGCTTGATATATGAAATGGAAGGAGAGGGTTATATTTATAGACTTGTGCAAGAGAAGATCAATGGTGTAGAAGAAATAAGATCAACGGAGGAGAAGACATGAGAGGATGTGCGCGAATAGAAAGAAGACAAGTGTCATAAAAAACTATTCTCTTTGAGTTAATTGCTTTCATGACAAAGTTAAGATTTGCTTTCACAAAATTAGAATGTTTTATTCTAATTTAAGAGTTTGTTGATAAAAATAAGGCTGTTTTAAAACAATAACTCAACTTTTGCTTTTGCATGACAAGGAAGATTTATTTTTAGAAGATTTGGAAGATAAGAAAGTGAATTAAATAAATAAATTTATTTAATTACTTGCACATGATTTGGAAGAATAAATATAATATTTAATTATATTTTATTTTTGGAGAGTGAGAGGATTTAAATAAATTTAAATGATTTATTTAAATTTGGAGGAATAGACTTGACTTAATTAAATAATTTAGAATTATTTAATTTCTTGGAAGAATTTAATTAAATAAAAGATTTTATTTAATTTTGACTTTAGAAGAGATAATTAAATATTTTGATATTTAATTAACTTAGAGGAATATGAATCGAATACATAAATTTAATTATTTATTTATTGATAGAGGAAGGTAGACTTAAATAAATATTAAAAATATTTATTTAGACAGAGTCGTGTCATTTTTAGGTGTATACATTTTGCCCCTCTTTGATGCAATGTGTTTTATCACGTTGTTTCAAAGAATAAGATTGTCTGAAAATGATACATGCCCCAGTTTGCCCCTGGTACAAGTTTAATGACGATAGGATGCCCCCTCAGGAGATTGGACGGGAAGAAGGCAGAAGGCGTGAGACGAACAATCTCACGAAGAAGAAGGTGGAAGATAGGCTAGGATGAAGAAAAAAAATGGTTTGAAGAAAGAGCTGAATGATACATGATGCAAGATAAAATGATAACACACACAAGCAAGTAAGCAAGTATGCACAAATGATACAAGAACAAACAAGGTATTGCCCCTGTCAAGCGGTAAACCAACGATATATTGATAATGATATACAATAGTGTTGTCATGGCAGAGAATGATATATCCCTAGAGCAACACAAAGGACAGTGTCTGGTTTCAGGAAATGAAGCATGTCATGTAAGACACATGTATTGGTCTGATTTTGACAATGCTACATCTTGTATAAGACAATTGATTGATTATAATTGATTGAGTTGGTTTACAACCAGACAGGGATCAAGACCACTGAGTGTGATTAGATCATTTGACAAGATTGATTAACATGCTTGGTATGGATTAAGGATAGAATTGCATTTGGACCATTGCTCAGATTGACTGGACAAGAATGAAAGATAGCAATTTGACTGATAGAAGAATGACGCGAGAGAAGGACTCACAAACTTTTGTAAACATTGATACTCTGCATTTTGGATCTTTATTGGATGGGATATGGAGTGCAATTGGATACGCTATGGATATGGATATGAACTGCAATTGGATACGGTATGGATATTTGTCATCTTGATATCGTAAGTATTTTGAAGTGCTTATTTCATCATTGGGCTTTTAAAATGTTGAAAGAAAATACAAGCATCGAGGTATAATTGAACCAAGATGACCTGAGTATCCCTTACATGGATTTTGAGATAGCAAGTTAATACAAGCATCTAGTCAAAATTGAATCTAGATGACTTGAGTATTTCTTGTGTTTCAACAGACAAGGATTTCCCCTTTTCATGTTTAGACCTTGGAAGTCCTCAATGATCTTTTGCTGATCATGTCTTTAGACAAAAGTCATCACATTAGTAAAGTTTGATCCACAAACAATAGACAAAGAAAAAGATTATGCCCCCATCATAGCATCTCTAGCTTTTGACATCCTTGAGTAGCATAGGAAGACATAATGACAAAAATACAAGACCTTGTAAGTTAACTTGTTCACAAAACATTCTTGCATTAGATGTGTCTTTTTGCCATAATTGATATAGAATTAGTCTAAGTGTTTCAGTATATGTTTGCATTGGATAGGTTAATGTTTTGTGCCAAGATTTTTGTTTTGGGAAGCTTTCTTTGCTGCGTGCGCTTGTCTAGTGAAAGGTGTGGACGTGGAGAGATAGAAGGACAGACGACAAGATATGGGATGGACAGGAAGCCTCGGGGATGCATTGATAATGGCCTTGCCTACATGACGACATAGAGGTAACGTAGTTCAGGGAGAACCCTAATGGACCTAAGCTATGGATCAGATGAGACACAATATGGAACAGATATGGATCATATATGGAACTGAAAATATTGAAGATAAACACTATGCTAGGCTGACACTATGGACAAGATACTGGATAGCCTTAATGCTAGATACTAATGACAAGGGAAACACCACAGATAGGTAGATGGATGGATTGCAGTTGATATGGATGGTTAGGTAGAAGGAATCAAGGATGTGATCTCCAAGGACTATGTCGCATAGGAATAACTCAGGATTCGACATTTAACAAAGCTTAAGATGAAGGACGATGAAAGGATAATGAAGGATTTGCATGGTTTGGAGGGATAAGGTATGTCAAGAAACATCTAAAACATTTGTCAACATTGTGCCCCCAATCTTTATCAAGACCAAAAGATGAATGGAAGACTAAGATGGATAGACTGGATAATATAGGTATGGAATGGATAGAAGGATATGATAGGAAATGTTATGGAAGGAAATTGATAGGAGAAAGTGATATGGCGATGAGACAAAGTGTCCCCAAGTGTAGGTGATGTAGGAGATCAACTTACACATGACACCTATTTGCCAGGTTTTCATCATGGTACTTATCCAAGGCTCTTGTTTGCCAAGTTTTCACTGTTGGACGAAGGGATTTTTCTTTACTTTTTTGACTTTTTTTAAAAATATTTAGATAGGACAAGGTGGATATGGATAAGGAGAAACTCAAGTATCTAGTTCCCTGAAAGGTGATAGTCCCACTAGATGAGTATTGTCGCATGGACTATGTCAAGTGTTGCTATACTCATAGATGTTGGTAGGGGATTGCATCAAAAGTGAGATGGAGTAGGTAGATAGTCGATTATGATATGGATTATGGATGGAAGGATAATCGATTATGATGTGAATTACAGATGGAAGGTTTATGCAAAAGCATGGATGATGGGAGTAGGATGGCGAAGATATGTAGGATAATAGTTGAAGGAAGGGGAGATGGAGGTATGTGGAAATGTTGCAAGATGGAAGGGAATCATGACCAATGGTTGCACATACCATGATAAACATTGAAGCTTATGATGGGAAGGTGGTGTAGGAAGCAATGGAGAGTTTTGCTTGGTGGATGAGTGATTTAGGAATTTAGGGACCCACATAGACTTCGTATTGTTCTAATTTTTGTTTGTCATGTGGGATGGAAGGATTGGAGATTTGTGGATGGAATGAGAGATAGTGGATGGTTGGAATTATTGAGAGGTGGATGCCTCATGTAACTTTAGGGATTTTTGCTTAGGTACCCAAACCATTTTACTTTTAGATTATAACTATGAAGGTATGGGCTTGGGTATATGTAGCTTTTGTGCAACTTTGGAGGTAATTACTTGTTGCTTGGGGACCCAAACCTTTTTCAGTTTGGCATTGAGGTGTTTGGGTTTATGCAGCTTTTGATATGGATAATTCTTTGATTCTTGGCTTTTGTATCCTAGGTCATGAGGACGCTTAGGATTTTTGACTTGAGAGGTAGAGGCATCCAAATTTTTGCTATTGAATTCTCTTGGGATGGTGGAAGTAGGGTAGGTGGAAGCTCTTTGTTTAGACAACATGTGCATTTGTTGGCCATGATTGGGATTGTTAGAGGATTTATAGATGGATGAATAAGGTGTTGGAAGAAGTGGTGGTAGGATGCATGGAGGGCTATTAGGAATTAGAAGTAGTGGAGGTAGATTGGATGGTGGAAGGTGTATGGTCACATGCTTTTGACAATTGTAGGATGATGGAGGTGGAATGACGACATATGTTTTGGGGATATGATAGGGTTTGCAATGGAAAGTGGTAGACTTAGGAGGAGTGGAGGAAGTACCAACATCTTGAGATTGCTCACCTTGGGGTATGTATCCAAGGCCGTATGAAGGTGGAGGAACATTGACATGGATAGGTTCCAAAATACCTTGTTCATGAACGCCTAAGCCTTTAACTTGATAGTTCATATGTTGGAGTATGTGGTGGACAATGGGATTATGTATGGTTAGAACACTAGCAGCGAGCTCATTATTTGATGGAGAAGGTGAGATAGAGGATAATGGTTGTTGGTGTTCTAAGGAAGAACATTCATGCATGAAGGTAGTGGGACCAAGGATATAGGATAACAGATTTGCAGGTTGGTCAATAATGGATGGTGAAGGATCACTAGAATCTTGATCATCATTATGCTCTTTAGGATCTAAGTTATTGGGTTGATCATTCATGTGCACTTGGGAGGCAAGTGTCTCATCAGAGGAAGCGGAAGTTGTTGGATCATGGATGGGATTAGATGGAAGAGGGATAGAAGTAATGGAGGTTTCTTGCTCACAGATGGGTATGGGTTCAAGTTGTTCAAGGACATCTTCTTCATAGGGAATATCTTGATCATAGAATAGATAAAGGTTATGGATGGGTTGGAGTTGGATTTCCTTCTCATGTATAGGATCAAGTTGCTCATGGATAGCTTCTTCATCAAAGATAGTATCTTGATCATAGAAAAGATAAAGGTTATGTATGGGTTGGAATTGGATCTCTTGCTCATGTATAGTTGTTGGGAGATGGATAGGATCAAGTGACTCATGGAGAGGTTCATTATTATGGATATCATCTTGATCATGGAAAATATACATGTTATGGATAGGTTGCATGAAAGTGATTTGATCTTGACTTAGACTAGGGCTTAATGTTTCCACATGCTCTAAGGTGTGCTCTTGACATAACTCTTGGGTTGTTTGAATTAAAGTGGATAGCTTTTGACTTGGGTTCATGGTAGGAGACTCTTTGATAAGCTCAAGGGGTTGAGGATCACATGAAGGGGTTGTAGGATTTGACATGTTATTGGAAGAATCTTTTGTGAGGTCAAGGACCAGATTTTGGGGACATGGTTGAGTCTCTGCTGGTAGTCCTTGGATCACATCCTTTGTAGGTGTATGGGTAGATGAATGAGATAATGGATGAGTGGATTTGGCTTTCTCCATAGATTTTCTTTTGCTGTATAAATTTGGCAAATATTTTTCCCAAAACTCATATGATTCTTTGTTGGTTGTCCATTTAGAGTTTGAGGAACTAGATGGTGGTGTTGGTGTACAACCGGTATGCTTTGGGATATGTGTTTTAGATGATAGCGAAGGAGGACTAGTAGACGGGGTGGTATATGATTTCTGACTTGAGGTGGTGCTTGCCTTGTCATGAGTATGGAAAAAGGATATATGATTTTGGGGCGAGGCGTAGCTAGTACTGGCACATTCAGCTTGCAAGATTGCCGTTTCTTGTTGTAAGACTTGGATTTATTGAGCAATTGCTATACAATCTTGGGGTGAGGGACCTAAGTTTATTTGCAATTGTAGATATTGGAGTGTTTGAGCAATATATTCTAATTGGTTTGCCATCTCTATAGAAATTGACACAAGACCAGAAAAGCTTACTGTGATAGACATGCAGCTACCAAGCAGGAATAGGTAGCAAAAGCACAAGAAGTCGATACAAATGCATAGTAGGTTGAGATATATGCGCAGCTTCAAAATGTATATGCGCAACTCTAGTTTTCTGAATGCTTTTGCAGTTATTTCCCTTTGGCACATTTTTGTTTTTGGTTGAAAACTTGGTCTTTTTTGCTTTTGATTTTCAATTATGGTAGATAAAGACACAACAAACGCAAAGAAGTTTTCATGATTTTTATCTTTTATTATTTTTTTATATTTTTGTGGACTTTTTGACACAATAACAATTACAATCTAGGCTAGAAAGGATAGTATTTGTTGAGTCCCCTAGTTGTGCATATTCAAAGCGTGTAGCTCCAGGATATGGTAGCATCGGCTCCCCTCCACGGCACTCACTTCTCACGCATACCAGATCTGGGTTTCCTTAGGCTTGTACCCCCACCGAACCTTAGGATTGTCCCTGCTACCTCAACTAAGAATCACATGAATCGGGGCCACTTCAAAGATCTCACCTTTTGCACCAATAAATAGAAAGATTTTGGTATACTAGACAATGGCTAAGTAGTCAGGGCAACTGTTCGAGTGGTTACACATGCGGAAACACTACTCTCCATTATGGAGTCTCTGAGCTTCCAAGGGTTATGCCTTGGAGGGTTTTGGGGGAGGTTGGTTGTTAGTGTAACACAGCAGCACTCGTTGTAGGAAGCTTTTGCCTCAAGCACAATTTATTTAAAGTGGATTAGTAGGGCATTGCTTTAGCCTATTTCCACTCAGGGTCATTCCCACTTGGATAGGCCAGCATCCAAGGGTAGTCCCCTCTAAAGGTTATACACAAGGAATAACAAGTCTGGCATTCTGGTCACCCAGTAAAGGGGAGAGCATAAGTCTATTGTCATTCAATAGACAGAAAATAGTGGTTCTTTCACTCCTATTTAAAAGTAAAAAAACTATATGTGTTACACTACTTGGGCACTCACACATTTGTTAACTTTGAAGTGGTTAAAGATAGCAATGGTTCATTTACCTTTTGTAAGATAGTAATGTTCTAAACTAAGAAAGATAGCAATAATGCAAAAATAGAAATGATGTTTGTTTACTATCCTCCTAGTTAAGAACTATGTGAGATTTGCATGCATACATTTTTTTAACTTTTTCCCCTAATTAATCTAAGATGAGTTAATAGGTGCAGCTAAATGACTATCTAGCTCCTAATCCTGCAAGACAAATGTTAGCGTTAATCTGAAAACTACGAGAAATCCTAAAATCACAATGAAGAACAGATGCACCACTTCATAGTCTATATGTGCAGAAACAAAGACTATAAGTGCCATGTTACAAATGTGCTAAGATAGGTGTCAAAAGCGCAGAAATAAGAGAACAATGCACCATTTCTACAGATGTGTCGTTAAGAAGAATGTAAGTGCCATGTCTAAGGGTGTATGTGCCAGAATACTACAGATGCCAAAATAGATTGTTGATGCACCGGCTCAGAGGATGTATGCACCGGAAGTTTGCATGCGCTATAACAGGTTGTAGATGCACTGGATCAGAGGATGTATGCACCAGAAGTTTGCATGCACTGGAACAAGTTGTAGATGCACCTCGGGACTGATCAGATACGTCGCCTAAACCTGTTTGAAGCCTGTACGAAATCTGTATGGAACCTGTCACTCAGAAACTTAGTTTTTTTGGTTAGATTTGAGGCAAAGGCCCCACGGTGGGCGCCAAAAATGTAATAGGTAAAATGGGATAATAAAATGAATTACAAAAACCCAAAAACATTAATGGAATGTGCAAGTAAAGAAGATTTAAAATAAGAAAGTGATACTCACAACCTTTTTACCTCGCGATTTCCATTGTTTGCCTATTCCCATTTGATCTTCGGTGATGAATGCAGCCCTCAGGAAGCTTGCTTCCTTGCTTTAATTCCTCAAGATGGCAAAGAGAAATGGCTTGGATACTTGTAGTGTTGAAGGTGAGCTTCAACACAACATGAAATGGATGATAAATGGTGTGAGAGTGGGGGTGCCAATGGTGCGCTATGGATTCTACAGCATAAGCTTACTTGAAAGCTTGATATATGAAATGGAAGGAGAGGGTTATATTTATAGACTTGTGCAAGAGAAGATCAATGGTGTAGAAGAAATAAGAAGATCAATAGAGGAGAAGACATGAGAGGATGTACGCGAATAGAAAGAAGAGAAGTGTCATTAAAAAAACTATTCTCTTTGAGTTAATTGCTTTCATGACAAAGTTAAGATTTGCTTTCACAAAATTAGAATGTTTTATTCTAATTTAAGAGTTTGTTGATAAAAATAAGGCTGTTTTAAAACAATAACTCAACTTTTGCTTTTGCATGACAAGGAAGATTTATTTTTAGAAGATTTGGAAGATAAGAAAGCGAATTAAATAAATAAATTTATTTAATTACTTGCACATGATTTGGAAGAATAAATAAAATATTTAATTATATTTTATTTTTGGAGAGTGAGAGGATTTAAATAAATTTAAATGATTTATTTAAATTTGGAGGAATAGATTTGACTTAATTAAATAATTTAGAATTATTTAATTTCTTGGAAGAATTTAATTAAATAAAAGATTTTATTTAATTTTGACTTTAGAAGAGATAATTAAATATTTTGATATTTAATTAACTTAGAGGAATATGAATCAAATAAATAAATTTAATTATTTATTTATTGATACAGGAAGATAGACTTAAATAAATATTAAAAATATTTATTTAGATAGAGTCGTGTCATTTTTAGGTGTATACAGTGTCAAAGGATGGAATATCCATAGAAGTAGAAAGGATTTCAGCAATCTTAGCATAACCTCTTCCAGTTCACAAGAAAGGCTTATAGAGCTTTCTTGGAAGGATCAACTTCGTGAGGAGGTTCATACCCAACATTGTAGCATTATTGCAGCCTCTTACAACCATGCTTAAAAAGAATATTTCTTTCAGCTGGACAAGGGAAGGTAAGCAAAGTTTTAAAGAAATCAAAGAGGCACTTTCTGCAGCCCCAATACTCATTAATCCATACTTTGATAAATATTTCATCTTGTATGCATTTGGGAGTGTTGATACAATTTCAGCAATGCTTTCTCAATAGAATGAGGAAGGATTAGAACAGCTCGTGGCTTTCTTTAGCCAAATCCTTCATGATTATGAGGTGAGATATTCATTTGTTGAAAAGCATGTATTGGCTGTAATAAAAAGCCTTAAAAAGTTTAAACACATGCTTTCTAACAATATAATACAACTGATGGTTGCCCATCCAATAATTAAAGAATTCTTGCTTAGCAAGGATCTCAGTGATAAAAGGGCAAGATGGATTACAAAAGTGATGGAGTATGGCATTCAGATCAAAGTCAAAAAGCTTGTCAAGGGCAAAGGTTTGTGTGAGTAGCTTGCAAGCAATGAAGAAAACAACAGTAAACTTGTAGAGGAAACTGTAACAGTGCTACAAAACTAGGAACAAGCTACTATTCCAGTTCCATCTACAAGTTGGGTTCAACAAATGATTCATTATCTGCACACTAAAGACTGTCCTGAAGGTTTGGATAGGTCAAAAAGAAGGTATTAGAGTCTGCAAGCCATCCCTTTTACTATAATTAATGGAATTTTGTACAAAAGAGATTTCCATGGTGTTTTGCTCAAATGTGTAGAACTAGAACAGATTGAGAAGATTCTAGAAGAATTTCATGATGGGCCTTTCGGAGGTCATTTTGCAACAAGAACTACGGCTCTAATGATTATGAGAGATGGGTATTATTGGCCAGAGTTATTTAAAGATTCACATGCTTGGGTCAAGAAATGTAATAAATGTTCAGTGTTTGCAGGGCAGCCATGCCTCTACATCCAATTCAGGTAGAACAACCATTTGGTAAATGGGGATTGGATTTCATTGGTCTCATCAATCCAACTTCAAGTCAAGGACATAAATGGATACTAACTACAACAGATTACTTCACAAAGTGGCTCGAAGCAGTTACACTAAAGGAGGCAAATGAGACTTCTATGCTGAACTTCTACCAAGACTTAGTTTCTAGGTTTGGCACTCCTGATTCAATCATTTCTGATAATGCTTTAGCATTCATTGGTTTAAAAGTTTCTGATTGGTCTGTCAAGAACAATATATTTTTGAATACTTGGTCCAATTATTACCCTCAGGACAATGGACATGTGGAATCAACAAATAAAAACCTGATTAAAATAATCAGAAAGATAGTTGATGATAACTAGAGAACATGGCATGATAAACTAAAATTATCCCTTTAGGATGATAGGATAACTCCAAAAAGAGCAACATGTAATTCACCTTATGTTCTAACTTATGAGAAAGAAGACAAATTACCAATTTTAGTTGAGTTTCCAACTCTAAGTTATGTCAAAGAGCTTGAACTATTAGAAGAATGACCTATGGAAGTTAGGCTTGCATAGCTAATGCAGCTAGAAGAAACTAGAAAAGAAGCACTAAGAAATTTGGAGATACATCAAGCTCAAATGAATAGAACATTTGACAGAAAGGCAGTTCCAAGAGTTTTCAAGGAAGGAGATCTAGTCTTCAAATGGGATGAGCTTAAAAGAAAACTTGGTAAATACACCAAGTATGATGCCATGTGGGATGGCCCATATATTATCACAGAATCCAAACAACATAATGCATTTCATCTTGTAAAGTTAGATGGAGAGGTGTTTCCAAGACCTATCAACGAGATTCACCTCAAACAATGCTATTAGAAGAGCAAGTTTACTATAAATAAGTGCTTTTAGCACATTTCATTTTAGTTTAGTTTTGTTTTCCAAGAAGTGCACAAGCACATTTTGCTAGCCATGTCCTAAACAAAGTTAGATTAGTTTGATTTCAGTATTGTTTTGTTGCTGTATTTTTTCCTGTCAGTTGAGTTGCGGAAGGTTTTTCAAATTCTCAGGCAAGAGTGGACTCCATGCCCAATGGATTATTTAAGGCAACTAGTCTATATGCTTAGAAGGCAAACATTCTAGAGAAATCGCTAGAAATGTTACCAATTTTTCACCTACAGCTCAAATTGGCAGAGCTGAGACAATTTATTACATTTGAGGTGAAGAATTTTTTAACACATTCTTGCTATGTTCAGTTTTGTTGTTTAGAGTAAAGTGACAACACCAATGTAGCATGAGACAGCCTCCAAGGTAGGACAGTCAAACATCAAATAATTATCAACTAAAGAGACAGTCCCATAAGGTGCATTACAACCAGAGTCCATATGGAGTAGCGAGTAAATCGGGTATTTGCCACCTATTGTTGTGATAGAGATGTAAAATTTCTATTGAATTCATTAAGCAGCCATAGAAGGACAAAAATCAGTCATTAAGGTGATTGTCCCATCAATCAAGAAGCATGTAATCAGCTAAAGGTCAGTCATATAATGAGAAATAGTCCATATCTATGTCTCATGCCATGTCAACTATCTTGTATGTAAGAAAAATCATAAATAGAGTGAATAGGACTGCCAAAGAGGGGCTTACAATACCATCATAATGGGACAATCACCCTAATGATAGTCCATTCATCATATAGCTACCATATACCTCTGCAAGATGAAGAATACAAACTCCAAATAACAAAGCATCAAGATCAAGTATGTGGAAAAACCTTAAGGAGCAAGTGAAATGCTACAAGAGTCATGAAAGAAACTCATGATGCCATCAAAGAGAGATAGGGAGATATATCAAGTACAACAGTCTTGATCAAAAGACAGTCATAACCCCAATAAGATCAGTTATCATGTCAAGAATTCAAAACCAGAGAATATGCATATACAACAAGAGATGTTTGATAGTTATCGTGTTAGGAACAACCATATAGAGTGCAATGAGTCTAAATCCAATGAAGAAGAATAATGCAAATGTCAATAAAGATGATCAAGAGACAAAGAACAAAGATACAGGTCTAGGAACAACATTAAAAGATGACATATGGTGCCTTCTTCAACTGATCTTCTCTACATAATGCCATGAGTAAAAGATAGACATATATGTGAGATAGAGAAATAATGATAGAAATACAAGTGAAGCCAAGAAGGTTGATCAGAGAGCACAGTAATTTTCATTGAAGGTGTTATCTTTGAAATCATGAGAGGACAGTCACTTTACAGTTATAGCAGTCCTTAAATACTACATGGATCAGCTGTGTCTGTCATCCAAAACAAGGAAAATATAGTCATGTATGAACAAAAAAGAATCATAGATCATGAACATCAAGATACATTGCATGATAGAGATCAACTAGTTCAAATCAATTAGGAAGAAAGGCTAGTAGAACCAGTTGTTAGTGAACTTGTGAGGCTGATGCAGGAGCATCCAATGGTGTAAGGACAATCTTGCATCAACCAAAAAGAAGTTAATTCAAAATCATTGTAGTTGTTTTCATTTCTTTCCATAATTAGTGTTTTTGCTTCCATAATATCTAGAATAATGATGTAGGACTTTCAGTTTTTCCAAAAGTGCTAAAAATAGCAACCTACCTGTTTTGGAAAGTGTACCTACCATTTTAGGAAAGTTTGCATTTGGGCATGGATTGAAGTGAAAACTTACAGAAAGTTACATAATGGAAATATAAGACCTTTGGTGAAGGAATTAGGAAAAGATCATTTGTGAGCTGAAAGATTTTAAAGTTTTTGTTTTCTGAAAAGCCCCTAAAAATTTTTGAAACGAGATATGAGGCACTAAAACATCTCATAACATCCCAAAAAGTTGATGGAAATCCATTTATGGTGTGATAGTTCACATCGTGAGCTTTCTGACACTTAAAACGGTTCGTCAATCGGACACCTGAATCAAAAGTTATGCTTCCCGGAAGTTGACCTACTTTTGGAGGGAGCTGCAAATTTCAAAATTTAGCTGGAGGCCGCCAAAAAGTGCTATTTATGACTGTTTTGGGAACCCTGGGCAGTAGTAGAGTTAAGGGGGCAAGTGTAGAGTCAAGAATAGGGGGGAAAATAGAAACCCTAGCTGATTTAGGGTTATAGAAGGCTGAAGATTCTAGAGTCTTGAGGTTGGCGAAAGCTGTAATGTGTTGCACCCAGTAGAGGATTCATCCTCTGATTGTAATTAAGCTTCTGTAATGTAATGAGTTGCCCAGATCAATAAAGGAAAGTTCTATTTTCTGTGTTCAATTTCTATTGTTGTGTCTTTCGTGATTTAACCCCCTTCATCAAGTGGTATTAGAGCAAGGGTTCCTGAGTGTGTAGACGGATCGCCGACCGTGAGGCAGTTTGCACCAAGACCTGAAGTTGTGGGTTTACTATGGAGATCAAGATGCCTCCACGAAGAAACCATATTGGTGTTGATAACTGAGAGGGGGGGGTGAATCAGTTATCCTAATTATTTCTCTTATTGAACTTTCCTTTTAATTGAAGCAGCATAAAATCAAACACAAAACATTAACCATGAAGTAAGAAACACATGACACAGTATTTTTGACGTGGAAACCCTGTTAAGGGAGAAAACCACGGAGTGATTAACCCAAGAAATATTCTCTGTTAGAAGAATAGGAAATTACAAAAATGGCACTTGCCAATTAGGGCTCACTGCCCGAGCACACTGCTCACAAGAGGCCCACTGCCTACAAGAAGACACACTGTCTACAAAGTGATGATAATCACAGTCTTGAACTGATTGGAAGCATCTGCATATGCTGGAGTTCAGTTCCGGTTAGGCTCAGTACACTGATCTGCTGCACTTCATCTTTCCTCTGTTGTTTGTTCTGCTATCTTTCACATACCAGATCCTTTTTGGCTACCTCTGCTCTTTCTCTGGACTTATTCGCATATCTCTCCACATTCACACACTTTACAACTAAATCCATCCTCTATATATATCCGCACAAGTAATTTCATCACCTTTCTAGTCGGCATCCGGAACAGTCTAGTTTCTTACAAACTTAGTTCTGTCGGCTGAATCCTTGCTCACCAAGCAATGCGGATCAAGCATATACTTGTAGATATCATCAATTATGTCGGCCAAACATGATTCATGCCTCCGCAACCTTTATCATCATCTGTAACACATCCGGAAAGTAGTCTGATACTCTGTCAGTCAGTTCTTCCTCTGTTTTCACTGTCTCTCAGGAATCCGGTACTCAACTATTCATATCTTTTTCCTTGTCCATCTCCGGAGGCTAAATCCTTGGAATATACTACTCAAGATAGTCCTCTTGAATTCCCCAGATCCGCACTGTGCCAAGACACTTCCTCTGAGAGATCCGGACCAATCTGTCGGACCTTGCCACATGCTCTGTTCTTGTTCACCGGACCACAACAATCTTCAATCTGACTTCCGGTAGAGATATATCATGACTTGCGGATATGTGGGATGACCTTTGTTGCCATCAATGACAACAACCATGAATCCATATAGTGTCTCTTGCCAACAATCTCCCCCTTTGGCATTGATGGCAACACTTAGTGAAAAATGACTAAGTGTTTACACTATGCTCCCCCTTTGCTGATGCTCTGTCTTTATATACAATTTCCGGAACTCCCCCTGAGTTGGATTCCTCATTTTTCACTGCTCCTCACTCCCCCTTTGACATCAATGGCAAAGGGTAGGGTCCGCACACCAAAATTTTCAAAAATTTTCTATATATAGCCGCATATTTACATACTCACATATACTGCAGAATGTCTGTAAAGGATGTCTGCAGTTGAACCATTTCAGTAGCCCAACTTAGCTTCATTATGTCCAAGATTGAAATGTGACCACTCAACAAAAATGCAAAAGCTTCTGCCCGCCTGAGATCTGTCGGATCTTTTGTATGGGCGGTGGTCTGGGCATCACTGATGGCCTCATGCATAGTTTCCAACTTAGGGACTATAATCCTTCTAAGTTCTCCCATCCGGTTGGTAATGTTCTTCCTCTCCTTCTCAAGATTCTTTATTTCATTCAAGACTGCAATAGTCTGACATTCTTGATTTATTATAGAGGAAGAGAGAGGATCAAAACTTTGAGATAAGCTTTGAAGCTTGTCCTGTTCCTCTTTTATTTTCTTGTCAATTGCTGCTGTTGCCTTTGACCAAGATATACAAAATTTGTAGATGTCACCGCCATCCTTAAGAGCATTTTCTAAGCTCTTTATTCCAATGCTTACAATCTTCCTATCCTTAGAGATTAATTCTAATATTTCAGAAAATCTCTTATCCAAAAATTCCTTCCGGACCTTTTCTTCAGCTGATTTTTCTAGAGAATTAAAATGTGTATCAATACTGCTGACTAAGGTTTTTAGATTACCGGAAGTGGAGGCTGTCGGATCTATCTGGATTGATGGCATGATCTTTACAAGTACTCCGGAAGCAGCCTCTATCAACTCACAGTCTTCCATATGAGACTTCAGGAGCTTTTCATTTGCCTTGGCATTTGCAAATGAAGCTATCTTCATTGTTTGTACCGGAGAGAGAGAGTCAAAATCAAATGGACCTTTTAGAAGCTCCGGTTCATCAATCTCTAGAGTTTCTTTGCTCAAAAATTGTTGAACAGTTTGTGCAGTGTCTCTTGCCGGAGACAGATGTTTCTTTTCTTCTGCAGTCTTAGAACTGTCAACCTCTTTGTCTGTCACCACTGCTTCCTTCTCCTGCAATTGCTCTTCTTCTTTGGATCCGGAGACTGTAGGGGAAACCGGAGGAGAGATGCTTGCTCGTTCATGGACCACTTCTTCTGGAGCAGAGGGTCCCAAGTCCTCACTTGTCTGTTCAGGGCTCACTTCTTCCGGAACAGAAGATTCCAAATCAGCAGCTGTTTCTGCACCTAAGTCCTCTACAACAGGAAGATTGAACCTTTTGAAGGCCTTCCGGAGGATCTCTTCTGTCTCTTGTGCCACTTTGTCAGTCTCACCAAGCATGAGCTGATTCATCCTGGCTTTACTTCTGAACTCATCTTTGCAGTCCTTGAAGATCATGTTCATTGTCTTGGGATCAATTTGAGGATATAGCTGAATAGCTATCTGCTCCCGGATCTCAAGATCTTTGGCATGAGCATTATTCTTTCTTACTTCCATTTCCTTCTCTAGGCTTTTAGGAATGAGAGATATGATCTCAATGAAAGCCTTATTGTATGTGTTCAGATATTTAACTGTGGCTTCCTGCAGAGTCTTTTGGTCTGCCTCACTGAAGTCATCATAGGATTCAGTCATTGGTTGAAGGTTTCCATCCACCGTGACCGACTTGATTATGCTCTCTAGTGACAGAGTGGGCTTTTCAACAGTTACCTCTGCCATTTCATCCTTGTCTTGGCCTGTGGAGGGCTTACCGGATCCTTTCTTCTTCTGTTTCTTTACTTCTCTTACTTCCTCATCTGATTCTGTTTCCTCTTCATCCTTTTGGCTCTCATAAGCCCTTGATGCTTTTGTCTTGGATCTTTTACCGGATGCCTGGACTTCTGGTTTTGAGCTTTTGGTTGTGGAAGGTGCAGATCTCTTTGATGATCTGGTCCGGGTGGGGGTTTCAACCGGAGCACTTTCTTTGCTTTTCTCTTCTTCCTCAGCCTTTCTCCTCTTTTCCCGGCTGGCATCAAGTGCCTCCTTTGAGATGCCTAGGCCTTGAGCAATGTGCTCTACTTCTTTTCTCACTTTTCTCTTAATCTCAGGTTCCCTGAGTTCTACATGTAATTTCACACTCAGCTCCTCAAAGGTTCCAAACCTTTCTGCCTTAGGATCTTTGGGCTGACTTAGCATGTGTTGAACATGCAGCTCTACTATCTGTTCATCAACTTCATACCCCATGGGCATGATCCAGACAGTCCTTGGCTCCACTGCCTCCATTAGGCACTGATCAGTGTCAACCATAAAGCATACTGAGTCCTTGTATTTCTCAATGAGAGACTGGGGAATTCTCTCTCTTGCTTGCATCATGCTCTGAAAGTTTTTGAAGTATCCCCATAGAGCTGTATTTCTCGCTTTTGCATCCCCAAGTCCATGCAAATAGTCTCTTATCTGGACTGCAATAGGTTTGTCATTCTGCCATACCCATCCACTTGTTCCGGGTAGCTCATTCATGAAGTAAAAGAATAGACATACAATGAGAGTACCATACTTAAAGGAGTTCTTCTTGTCTTTCTTGATTTTCTGTACATTTTCCATTAATTGGCTTAGTAGTAGTTCACAAAGATCATAATCTGCATTCTTTCTTAGCATTTCATATGCTGTGTATATTGCAGTTCCGGATACAGAATTCTCCCTGCTGGAGTGATAGATCTTGTATCCTATTATCATTGATGCATATTTGATATCCGGATCCGAAATATCTTCAATGGTCATTGCCCTCTTATCATATTTTGATCCGGTGGCCTCAGTTACAACGTTGTTCTTGACAGATTTGAGGATAGGTACCCTCCCGGAAGAGTATAGACTAGTTACTGCTCTAATTGCTTCTTTTGTGATCTTACAGGGTCTATCTAGCCAAAGGAAGTTGTCATGCATCCTGCTCAGTACATACTGGACCCATTCATCTTCTTCAAAGCTAGGGAAATGAATGAATTGCTCAAATTGTTTCTTCTGGATACCCTTATACTCTGGTTTGAGCTCAAAAGCATTGTCTATCAGTTGCTTGTGATAGAGGTCTCTTAATTTGAATTCCCCAAATTCCTCAATGTTTGCGTGTATGTAAACCCTAATATCTTCAGTATGTAAGACTCCGTGGGGAACACTAGAGAAGGCTCCTAGTGGATCTACCTCCAATGATTTGTAGGGATGTTTCTTGAATGAGGGGCGAGGTCTATCAGAGATCTTAACTATGTTTGGAGTAGCCATTCTTCAAAGATTTGCAGTGAGGCAATGAAAAACGAAGAATACCTTATGCGCCTTCGGTTTGCACGGAGTGGTTGGATTGATTTCTTTATGCAATAGCTTTGGCAGGAGATCCTTGGTGTGCTTGATGAACCTTGTTGCAGAGCTCCACTATTCGCTTCTTCTCAAGTGTAGAATGAGCAGATAACTTTTGAGAAATCCTTTATATTGCTCCGCAAACCCTAATATCTGTCTGCAATAAATGCTTCACCTGCATTATTCCAGTTTACCATGTCTGGACAGCTTGGAGTATCCCGGATTAGTCCTGATCACTGAATATCATCCGGATCTTTAAATCATGAATAAATCTAGGTAACATATTACAAGAACATCCCAAACACTCTGTCCAATCCGCAAGACAAGATCGTGCACTTCCGGATCTCTCCGGACCTTTTTGTAATCCTTTATCATACCGGAGCACCTCCCTGAACAGGTCTAACTTAATCGAACACAGCTTCTTCATAACTCCATGCGGACCTCTGAAAACTTGACTGAAGCATCTCAGGACTTATATCTACAAACCCTTTAATCCGCATCTTGTGCCACATCCGGCACAACTTGTTTGGCTGGGGGAACAGAATCTTCTTTGAGTCTCCCCCTGAGCCTGAGCTCACTTTTTAATTTTCGGAAGAAATATCAGCACCAGAATCTGGTGCGGATCCAACCTCTACATTCTCTGAGCTTTTCTTCACCCAAATCTTGCTCATCTGATTCCTAACTTCATCCGCATTCATCTTTTGTTTACCCTTGTCTTGATTCTGATTATACACCGGACCTCTTTTGTCCTGATTCTTGTTTCTGCAGACTTTAGCATTATGACCGGACCTATTGCAGATTTGGCAAATAACATTTCTTTGCATATTTAACTGATATCCCCTTGATCTGCATTGATTAGCCATATGACCTATTCTATTGCATGTAAAGCATCTACCTTTGAATGATTTGTTTACTTGCATAATTCTGCATTCATGGGATTTGTGTCCATACCTTTTGCAGTTGAAGCACTGTCCGGAGAAGGATGAATTAATCTGATTCATTCTCATTCTGCACTGATTAGCTTTGTGACCAAAGTGGTTGCAGCTGTGGCAGTATCCATTGAAGGATGGATATCTTTGAGCATTTGGCTGTCTTACCGGAGGTCTTCTAGGCCTGCTCCTTGGATTTTCTGATCCAAGATTCTTCTGACCGGATCCGGAGCTTTCTCCTTTCTCATATCCCAAGCCATACTTGTCATCTGTCCTCTTTTGACTTCCAAGAAGAACTTCAAGTTGAGCAGAACTTATCTTGAATTTCTCTTTATATTCATTTGCTGTTTGAAGGTCTCTTTTGAGAGAGGCAATTTGATCCTCAAGTTTTCCTTCATTATCTTTGGAATCTTCAAGATCAGATTCAAGGTGTCTGATAATCCTGTCCATCTGGTGGCATTCTTCTGATTTTTCTTTAAGAGATTATCTTAGATTGTCTTCAGCCTTTCTTTTTTCTTCAATCTCTTGAGTAAACTTTATAGTTCCTGATTCCATTTCATGTCTTAACATAATGACTTCTTTTGATAACTTTTCACATAACTCGGTTTGCTCAGTCAATTCCTCACTTGTATTGCTTTCTTCACTTTGTCTTGCCAACTGTTGAAGCAGCTCCTTTCTCTTTTTCATAGAGAGACTTAATTTGTCTTTTAATTCTCTCATGAATTCATCAGCCTGTTTGAGTCTTTCCTTTAATTCACTGACTTCAGAATTTGACTGTTCAAGATCCTCAAGGGCAGTCTTGAGTTGCTCCTTTAAACCATATGCATCCATTTGAAATCCCAGATCTTCCTCAAGCTGTTAGGCTCTATTAGGAGGAACTTAGCTCTGATACCAATTGTTGATAACTGAGAGGGGGGGGTGAATCAGTTATCCTAATTATTTCTCTTATTGAACTTTCCTTTTAATTGAAGCAGCATAAAATCAAACACAAAACATTAACCATGAAGTAAGAAACACATGACACAGTATTTTTGACGTGGAAACCCTGTTAAGGGAGAAAACCACGGGGTGATTAACCCAAGAAATATTCTCTGTTAGAAGAATAGGAAATTACAAAAATGGCACTTGCCAATTAAGGCTCACTGCCCGAGCACACTGCTCACAAGAGGCCCACTGCCTACAAGAAGACACACTGTCTACAAAGTGATGATAATCACAGTCTTGAACTGATTGGAAGCATCTGCATATGCTGGAGTTCAGTTCCGGTTAGGCTCAGTACACTGATCTGCTGCACTTCATCTTTCCTCTGTTGTTTGTTCTGCTATCTTTCACATACCAGATCCTTTTTGGCTACCTCTGCTCTTTCTCTGGACTTATTCGCATATCTCTCCACATTCACACACTTTACAACTAAATCCATCCTCTATATATATCCGCACAAGTAATTTCATCACCTTTCTAGTCGGCATCCGGAACAGTCTAGTTTCTTACAAACTTAGTTCTGTCGGCTGAATCCTTGCTCACCAAGCAATGCGGATCAAGCATATACTTGTAGATATCATCAATTATGTCGGCCAAACATGATTCATGCCTCCGCAACCTTTATCATCATCTGTAACACATCCGGAAAGTAGTCTGATACTCTGTCAGTCAGTTCTTCCTCTGTTTTCACTGTCTCTCAGGAATCCGGTACTCAACTATTCATATCTTTTTCCTTGTCCATCTCCGGAGGCTAAATCCTTGGAATATACTACTCAAGATAGTCCTCTTGACTTCCCCAGATCCGCACTGTGCCAAGACACTTCCTCTGAGAGATCCGGACCAATCTGTCGGACCTTGCCACATGCTCTGTTCTTGTTCACCGGACCACAACAATCTTCAATCTGACTTCCGGTAGAGATATATCATGACTTGCGGATATGTGGGATGACCTTTGTTGCCATCAATGACAACAACCATGAATCCATATAGTGTCTCTTGCCAACAATTGGGAGGAATGCTTTGCTGGAAGAGGGTTTTAGAGCCCTGCAAAGGCAAATCGATTCATTGCAAGAGGAGTTGCAAAGAGGGTTTGAGCTGAGAACAAGAGAAGAAAGTGAAGATGAAGCTGAAGAAGAGCTATTTGAGGAAGAACAAGAACCTACAAGAGATCCTGCAGAAGTTAGGTTGTTGAGGGCCATTTCAAAGATTGGAAAGAGGCCCAGGATCAAAGTTTCTACATATTTTGGAGATTTGAATCCAGAACAGCTTATTGATTGGATCAATGACATGGAGGAATATTTCGAGTATGAAGATGTAGAAGACCCAGATTAGGTCAAGTTTGCAAAAATAAAATTGAAGGGCCATGCCAATATTTGGTGGAAGGAGGTCTAGTTAGAGAGGAATAGAAGAGGAAAAGGAAAGATCACCAAATGGGATCAGATGGTGGAGAAACTGAAGAAGCAGTCCATTCCTGTGGACTATGAAATGGAGTTGCTGAAGAAGCTGCAAGGACTGAAGCAAGGTAACAAGTCTGTTAAGGAGTATACAGAAGAGTTTTATAAAATTACTATCAGAACAGGCCATGCAGAGCCCAACAAGGAGAAGGTAGCCTATTACATTAATGGGTTGAGGCCAAGTATTCAAGAGGAGTTGAGTCTGGTCAGAATGACCACCATAGAAGATGCATACCAGTTTTCCCTGAAGGTGGAAGAGAAGATGAATACAAGATTTGATAGCAAGCAAAGGGGAAGAGGTCAAGGTGGAAGGACTAGTGGAAGACCCTATGGGGGCCAAAATGAAGATTCAAAGAAAAGTGAAGAAGTCAGCACCAGTCAAAATTAGAGAGGAGATAATACCTATTGCCCTCATGACCAGAAAATGGTGAGCAAAGAGAAGAGGAAGAGGTAGACCTAGGCAAGGACCTGGAAGAGGAAGTTTTAGAGGAACCTATTTCCAATGTGGAGAAGAAGGGCATCAAGCATACGAGTGTCCGCAACATCAACGAAGGACAAATAGAAGAACTGAAGGTAATGCATGAGTTACACATGTAGATGAAGATGCACATTTTGAGCATTCTGAAGATGTTGAAAGAGGAGAAACCCTAGTTGTTAGAAGAACCCTGCTGAATGAGGAGAAAGAACCAAATTAGAGGAAGAGTTTATTCTGCACAAGGTGCAAATGTGAAGGTAAGTGTTGTGATATTATTATTGATAGTGGAAGCACTGACAATCTTGTTTTAGAGGAGATGGTTGACAAGTTGAAGTTGACAAGAAGAAAGCATCCACATCCATATCGGATTGCATGGTTGTAGAAGGACCACAGAGATTTGGTCAATGAGCAGTGTTTGGTGAAGTTTAAGATTGGGGACTACCATGATGAGGTGTCGTGTGATATCATACCGATGGATGCATGTCATATATTGTTAGGGAGGCCGTGGCAGTATGATAGGTGTGTTGTCCATGATGGTCGTGCAAACACATATTCCCTAACAAAGGATGGAGTTCATCACAAGTTGAAGCCCTTGAAGGAGGTGGAAGAAAAGGTATGTATTACTGCCATAATTTGCTTGGTAGATGGTAGGAAATTTTTGGAGGGTATGAAGTATGAGCATCATTACTTTGCATTGATTCCTAAGATTAGTCAAGAGAAATGTTAAGATGTACTAGCAGAAGTTTCAGATATGTTGGAAGAATTTCAAGACATTATCTTTGATAATGTACCAGAGGGTTTACCACCAGTGAGGAAGATAAGTCATCAAATGGATTTGATACCAGAAACTAGTTTGCCAAATAAGGCAACCCATAGAATGACTCCAGCAGAGAGTGAAGAGTTGAACAGACAAGTTCAGGAGTTGTTGAGGAAGGGATTGATAAGAGAGAGCCTAAGTCTATGTGTGGTACCTGCAGTACTAGCACCAAAGAAAGATGGAGAGTGGAGAATGTGTACATACTCTAGAGATATCAATAAGATCATGGTCAAGTACAGATTTCCATTGCCCAGAATGGATGACATAATGGATTGTTTGAGCATAACCAAGTACTTCACAAAGATTGACCTGAAGAGTGGGTATCACTAGATCCATATCAGAGAAGGAGACGAGTGGAAGACAGCCTTCAAAACCAAAGAAGGTTTGTATGAGTGGTTAGTCATGCCATTTGGGCTAACCAATGCACTGAGCACATTCATGCTGCTCATGAATGAGGTACTAAAAGAATTTTTGGGAACTTTTGTTATTATTTATTTGGATGATATTTTGATTTTCAATAAGACTTGGGATGACCATCTGATGCATATCAGAAAAGTTTTAGAGAAGCTGATGGAGGAGAAGTTGCTAATTAATCTGAAGAAATGTAGTTTTGCAAAGAAGGAGTTGGTATACCTGGGATTTGTTGTCTTAGAGGAAGGTCTTAAGATGGACCTAGAAAAGGTAAGGGCTATCATTGAAGGGCCTATGCCAAGGAGTGCAACGGAGGTACGATCTTTTCATGGTTTGGCAAGTTTTTATAGAAAGTTTATCAGGAATTTTAGTAGCATTTGTGCACCCCTAACTAAGACAATGAGAGGGGATAGAAAAGAGTTTAGATGGACTAAAGGAGAAGACAAGAGCTTTGATACATTGAAGCAGAAAGTCATAGAACAACCTATTTTGGCACTTCCAAATTTCAATAAGGTATTTCAGGTAGATTGTGATGCTAGTGGTAGTGGTATAGGTGCTGTTTTAAGTCAAGAAGGTAAGCCCATTGCCTATTTTAGTGAGAAGCTTAATGATGCCAAGAAAAAGTATTCTATTTATGATCAGGAGTTTTATGCAATAGTTCAGGGTTTGAAGAAATGGAGACATTATTTGTTGCCAAAGGAGTTTGTTTTATATACTGATCATCAGGCTTTGTAGTATCTTAATAGTCAAGGAAAGTTGAATCAAAGGCACTTAAAATGGGTTGATTTTTTGCAGAGCTATACTTTTGTTTTGAAGCACAGGAGTGGGAAGTCCAAGAGAGTTGCCGATGCCTTGAGTAGAAGGCAAAATTTGTTGACAGAAATGAAGATAGAGGTTGTTGGGTTCGATGAGCTCAAAATTTTGTATCTTGAGGATCCAGATTTTGTAGAGGCCTAGAAAGCTTGTTTGGAACCTGTTACTTTGGACAGAACAAAATGGTTGGATTTCATAATCCAAGATGGCATGTTGTTTAGAGGAAGCCAGTTGTGCATTCCGAGGAGTTCCATGAAAGAGAATCTGATAAAGGAGAAGCATAGTGGAGGATTGCTTGGACACTTTGGTTGATATAAGACCATTGCTATTGTTGGTGAAAATTATTATTGGCCACAGTTGCAATAGGATGTGAGAAAATTTGTGCAGAGTTGCAGAGTATGTCAGATGGCAAAAGGAGCAAGTCAGAATACAGGTCTATATCAGCCACTACCTATACCAGAGAAGCTATGGGATGATATTAGTATGGATTTTGTTCTTGGTTTACCAAGGACACAGAGAGAACAGGATTCCATTTTTGTGGTGGTGGATAGATTCTTGAAGATGGTACATTTCATTCCTTGTAAGAAGACTAATGATGTTGTTCATATTGCTGAATTATTTTTCAGGGAGGTGGTGAGATTACACGGTCTACCAAAGAGCATAGTTTCAGATCAAGATACCAAGTTTGTTGGTTATTTCTGGAGGACATTGTGGAAGAAGTTGAAGACAAATTTGAAGTACAGTTCTGCACACCATCCACAGACTGATGGACAGACTGAAGTGGTGAATAGGAGTTTGGGTAACCTGCTACGATACTTAGTAGGAGATAAGTGCAAGGGATGGGATTTGATTTTACCACAGGTAGAATTTGCTTACAACAATTCTGTCAATAGGAGTACTGGTAAATCACCATTCCAGATTGTATATGGGAATAGTCCAAGAAATGCTTCAGAGTTAAGAAATTTGGACAAAGGAGAAAAGACAAGTGCCGAGGCTGAAGACTTTGTAGAACACATGAAGAATTTGCATGAAGAGGTGAAAAAGCACATTAATAAGATGAATATTCAATACAAGGCTAAGGTGGATCATAAGAGGAGATATAAGGAGTTCCAGGTAGGAGATGAAGTCATGGTTCACTTGAGAAAAGAAAGGTTCCCAATTGGAACATACAATAAGTTTAAAATGAAGAAATTTGGACCATGCAGAATCCTGAAGAAGCATGATTCAGGAAATGCATACGAGGTAGAGCTGCCGAGTGGGATCAATATTTCCCCTATTTTCAACATTGCTGATTTATCAGAATATCATGAAGGTGGAATAGATGATGGACCAACAAAAGCACAATGGAGTATTCCGGCATCTACTTCAATGGAGGAGATAGAAGAGATCTTGGATAGCCGTGTGGGAAGAAGTACTTAGAACAAGAAGTATGAAGAATATCTAGTAAAATGGAAAGGAAGGCCTGTTGAAGATTCTTCTTGGTTGTCTAAGGCAGAGGTTGACCATTTGGGTTTTCCTCACACAAACCTCTGAGACGTGACAGGGTCACTTCTCAAATTACCCTGGGTGTCTGATGCAGGAGCATCTAGTGGTGTAAGGGCAATCTTGCATCACCCAAAAAGTAGTTAATTCAAAATCATTGTAGTTGTTTTCATTTCTTTCCATAATTAGTGTTTTTGGTTCCATAATATCCAGAATAATGATGTAGGACTTTTAATTTTTCCAAAACTGCTAAAAATAACAACCTGCCATTTTAGGAAAGTTTGCATTTGGGCATGGATTGAAGCAAAAGCTTATAGAAAGTTACATAATGGAAATATAAGACCTTTGGCAAAGGAATCAGGAAAAGATCATTTGTGAGCTGAAAGATATTAAAGTTTTTATTTTCTGAAAAGCCCTTGAAAATTTTTGAAATGAGATATGAGACACTAAAACATCCCAAAAAGTTGACAAAAATCTATTTACGGATTTCCAGCGTGATAGTTCACATCACGAGCTTTCTGGTGCTTAAAACGGTTCGTCAATTAGACACCCGGATCAAAAGTTATGCTTCCCAGAAGTTGACCTACTTTTGGAGGGAGTTGCAAATTTTGAAATTTCGCTGGAGGCTACCAAAAAGTACTATTTATGACCGTTTTGGGAACCCTGGGCAGTAGTAGAGTTAAGGGGGCAAGTGTAGAGTCAAGAAGAGGGGGGAAAATAGAAACCTTAGCTAATTTAGGGTTACAAAAGGCTGAAGATTCTAGAGTCTTGAGGTTGGGGAAAGCTGTAATGTGTTGCACCCAGTAGAGGATTCATCCTCTGATTGTAATTAAGCTTCTGTAATGTAATGAGTTGCCCAGATCAATAAAAGAAAGTTCTATTTTCTGTGTTCAATTTATGTTGTTGTGTGTTTTGTGATTTAACCCCCTTCATCAGAGGCTTTCTTTGCTTAATGATAATGATCAAAAAATGATAGTGTTATACATTATGCTTGTAGACAATTGCAAAGTTTGGATGAATGAACATGAGAATCATAATTTTGAGTTGTACAAAGCTAACTTCCATATCAATATCATCAAGAAAGAACTATGGAACAGTTAGGAGACAGTAGGGTCAAAGAGTTATGAATGCACATAAACTAAAGCACTAAAGGTGCAAATCAAAGGCTAGAGGAGAAAGTCACCATATAGAAGCTACTATTTTGCCACAAAGAAGACAACCTTTGATAAATTGGAAAGACAGTCTAATATGCAAGGGAGCAACAAAGACATATATATTTTGTTTATCTACAAGAGATACAAATGACAGCATATATTTTAAACTCATTTTATAGCCTTCATCATAAATTGCAAAGTCTATAGTGTATATGTGAGTCAAGAGCAACAGACACCATAAAGTTGTAGTCATTTCTTTTCAAATGACTATCTCTAAGGCAAATGAATAACACTGTGTGAAAGAACTTTAAGGAGTAAGTGAAATCCTAGTAGGGTTTGTAACAAACAAGAGAGAAGGCCTCTTTTGATCATATCATCACAATGAAAGCCTAAACCAATAAATATAGAAGGTAAACAAAATGCTAAGGAATAGTGGTATCTTTTATGACAAAGAGAATTAAAAAATGAAGCATATTGTTGACGAAACCCTACTAGTGTTTACATATAGTAGGTGAAGCTTTTACCCTTGTATTTTCAATAGCTATACATATCTATCCTATTGCAGTCATCATGCCATAAGTGAAGGATCAAAAGCATAAAAGGAAATATGAGCTAAAGGTTCTCTTTTCAAAGAGTTTTACAAAATTGATGCTAAACCATTATTCCATGAAGGCCAAATAAGGGAGAAGAGTATGCAGAGTAAGATTTAATGAGCATAATGAAAAAACTAGTGAAAAATCTGTCTCTCTTCCCTTGTTTCTTTGTATCAAAATAGAACAGATATGCAACAGTTACAGAGGAAAAAGAGGAGTTTTTCATCATTATATTTCTATTAAAAAACTAGAATGGAAGTAGCTTTAGGAGTAGCCAAGCAAAGTAGTTTCACCACCATTTCTTGTAGAAAGACAAAGATATACATAAGGGAGACTTACCTGAATGAAGATGGCATTGAAATTAGCTCAAAGAACACCTGTTTAAAGCTCAAGAATGCCTCCAAAAATAGTTTCAAACCCTAGTGCATGTCGGCGAGTAGAGCAGCATGAAGAGAAGGCAAAGTGCAAAATGAAGTTCTTTTAGGTTTTCATCTTCCTTTTTGTCGAATACTGACTGTGGGCTCTTTTTGTTTTTTTTTTACTTCTTTTTATGACTATTATTACTATCCAAAAGTGCCCGAGGTCAAACACTCATAAGTGTTAGAACCTAATGATGAAAAAGGGGCCCGTGAGGCTGACATTTAGTGGTTTGATTTCCTTAAGGTTTGGGAGTCATAAGGGTGAGGTGATCATGGATATGCAAAAAGGGAGTCATAAGGATGCAATAAGATATGTAACTAATGATAAATGCATGATGGCTATATTTTTGACCTATGCATGGAGGAGATCCTATGTGATGCATGTTGGCATGTGAGATATAAGGTTTTAATTCATGATTTCTATTTAATCATATCTCACATATGGAAGGCATTAATGTATGGAGGATGTATTTTTTGGCATCATCATAGGATGCATGAGGTGAGTATGTAAATCAAAAGGGAGTTATAAGGAGTTATTATTTTTAAACATTTTGAAAATAATTACACTCCTTTTTGCATGACTTAGAAACTGGTAAACAAATGTAAACAAATAATAAAGTAATGTAATTATAAATTACTTTATTATTTGTCACAAAGTTGTATAATTCAAAAGATAGACAAATTTATAACAAATATTAAAGTAAATCATGTTGATTACTTTATTATTTGTTCACATTATTTTCCTCATCCGAAAATCGTGCAAAATTAGGAGATGGAGTTCACTGAGTTATTTTGGGAGTTTTTTCATGATTTTTGGTCAAACTAAAAGGAGTTTGGAGTTCCACATGGTCAAACTGATAGAGAGGGGTAGTTTGGAGCTATCTTAGCTCAAATTGGATTAGGTATAGCTCCACTTTTTATGGGTTTTCATCTTTGCTCATGAGAGGGATTTTGGGGAGATATTTTCACTTCCAATTAGCTATTGGTACCACCTTTTGGAACTTTGGAGTTATCTTTTGTATATATTGGAGAAAAACTTAGGTTTTTCTTAGTTCTTGCATTCCAATCTCTCTTACACATTTTAGAGAGGCAGAGTTTGTTTGTAACTCATTTTTTAGATTTATACAGTACACCAAGTTACAGGTTCATTTTTTGGTCTTGTGTAGTGCTTTTCCTTCTATTTCCATTTAGAATACATCAAATTTGCCTTTTCATATTAATGCAAGTGCTTTCATGAATGCTTTGATGAAATTATTGTGGTTTAACCATTAAAACCTTTAAATTTGTTTCATTCATTATTGTGCATCCATCATAGGTCTTAAGTTGTGCTTATTTTCTTTTTGGTCTTGAAACTGTGAGAATTTATTTTCCTCTTAAAAGAACAAATTGTTTGGCCTGCTTTAGATACACTTTTGTGATTAAGTCATCATTTCTAAATTGTGTGAATAGTGTTCTCAGAGATAGCTGTGAATCATTCTACAAGTTTTATCATTATATAGGTGCATCACCACAATTTATTTTTAGTTTATTGTTCCTTTTCATTCTTTCTATCCCTTTTCCTACAAAGTCATTTTATCATTGAATCAATCATAAGGGAACCAACCCACAATCTAGAGGTCTACCTTCACCATAGGGTACCCACAACCTGAAGGTATTCCAATGTTACATAGGATTGCTAAGCTTCACAACTTTTCATCATGAGTGCAATCCTAGGTGATAACAATTTTTGGCATGCCCGGTGGGATAGTTGAACTGATTTTTAGTTAAAAAGAACATATTATTTCTGCTGTTTTGGTATGAGCAGTAGTTAATATAGCCTTTTGGTGGTTTCAACTCAAGTAACTGGCGACTCTAAGTTTCTGGTTAGAATAGATAAGATTTTATAGCCTATGAGAAAGATTCAAACAAGATCAAGTGTAGATCCTGAGAAGCATATTCAACTTTCACCACTCAAAAGGAAGGATAAGGCAGCAAATAGAGTGGTAAAGCCACCAAAGGCAACAATACCTGATCTTCTAAATTCTCATCATGAATTTGTAAATCATAGCAATCCCTTGTTCACAAGTTCTTCATCACAAGAACCTGGTCATTCTCAACCAGCAAGTCCTAGAGTACAAGAACCTATTTTCCATGAAGAACCTATTCTCCTAGAAATACCAGTACCTTCTTTTTAGGCAGTACAAGTACCTATTATTCAGATGGCAGCTCAATGACCACCTAGAAATCGGCGATCTATAACATTTAATGGGGGTAGCCCATTGAATCTGCAGCAACATAATGCTATACCAGTAGCTGCACTTAAGAGTCTGCCCAATTTCGTTGGTGAAGATGGTACTACACCAATAAAGTACATAAGAGATGTAGCTTCACTTTGTGGAGTTCATCATGTTACAGAGGAGAATGTAGCAATAAGACTTCTAGCAACATCATTTAAAGGCAAAGCTCTTCAGTGGTTCTGAGGATTAGTTGTTAACTCTATCATATCATGGGATGAGTTAGGAAGTTTCTTAAATAGATAGTTTCAAGATAAATCAGATAATCTATCCCTTGTTGAGCAGATGACAACCATTAAGAGGGCTCCACAAGAATAGATGTCAGACTTTAATTTCCAGTTTCAAAGAACCTGGAATAGAATTTCAGCAATGGTAAGACCTTCACCTGAACATGCTTTTTTGTATTATCTCAGAGCATTAAATAGTGATATAGTTGTTATGATTCAGTCAATGGGTGGGGTAACATTACTAGGAGCATTTGATATAGCTATTAGAGCTGAAAATAATCTTATTCAGGCTGACAAAATTGCACCAAGGCCTCCCATGCCTATTTTTCCTGATATTCAAACTCTAATTCATATCCAAGTACCTTCTATTGCTTCAATACCTACCATTCCAACCTTTGGCTATCAAACATCTATTCAAAATAATGTTGTTCCAGTGCAATCAGAAATACAAGAGCTTAAGGGTAATCAACAAGAGATGGCAAAACTATTACAGTCTGTTAGTAACAATTTAGTAAGCCTTAAGAGACAACAAGATCAGAACAATAGACCTTATCAAGCACCATTCCAAGGAAATAGGCCTCCTTATCAAGTAGATTATCAAGGACAGAGAATGAATTATAATAAAAGGCCTAATCAGCAGTATAATCCCAATTCTGTCATCTCTTCAAAAGAGCTAGTACCTATGCAAAATAACATGGCCCAAGATTATGTATGGTGCTACCCATGTAATCAGCCTCATAACTAGGCTACTTGCATGAATGGAGTGGTCAGTCAAGCACTTATGGTTTAGAATAACTATGTTGTTTCTAAAAATGTAGCAAATGAAGGTAGTGATTAGCTGGATTTCCAAACACAACATAATAATCCTGATGTTGCTTTAATGAATTGGCAAGTTAAAGAATTTTTTGGAGTGAATCAGTTACCAGGATAGAAATATTGCAACCAATACCAGATCAAAGAAAAGAGCTATTGATTTACAACAAAAAACTAATAATAGCAGACAACAGGCTGATAAGGTACAACAACAAGCTAATAAAGGTAAAAATCAACCTTCTGCATCTCAACAAAGTCAACCTGAAGCTTCTACCTCTCAAAATGTTCATATTCTGCCAAGAGGACAATGTATTGCTGGTAAAGGATAGCTTGAGGTTCAACCATAGCCATCAAAAGGACATCCAAATGATGTTGTTCCTAAAGTAAAACAAAAGGTTAGTGGTACTTCTTTTAACATTATTGATTATATGAAGAAATCCACTGTTAGTATGTTAATGTTGGATGCATTACACATTCCAGGGTAGAAAGATTTATTGCAAGATGCCTTAGCTAAGTTGTCTTTGTCCAATGAGCCTCAAACAAGTTAGCCCCAGGTTGTACTTACTAATAATGCACAAAATAAAAGTGAATAGCCAAAGCAAGTGGTTAAGCCACCTCCATTTTATGTGAGTTTAATTGTTGGCAATCATTTGGTCTATAATTGTATCATTGACTCAGGAGCTAGTAGCTCAGTGATGCCCAAATAATTGGTTGATAAACTTGGTTTAGCTTTTGAACCTATTGCTAGGGGAGTTGTCCAATTAGATGGCATAGAAGTCAATACTGTTGGAATGTTAAAAAACCTTGGTCTTACTTTACATGCATGCCCAAACTTTGTGATTCATCAAGACATCCATTTTTTTGATCTGCCAGCACATTTTTCCTTTTGTCTATCTAGAGATTTCACTGCAAAGCTAGGAGGATATCTGTCTTCTGACTGGAGTCATTTATTTTTTAGAACAATGTATGGCACCAAAGTTAATATAAAATCAGAGCCATTGGCCAATGACCATCTTAAGCCTTACACTCCAAATCCCATAAATGCCAATCTTGACATATATAATCAAGAAGATATACCTGCTATCCAAGACCCAAATACACCTTTTGAAGGCATACCTGATGTAAATTTAGATCAGTGGGCAGTAGATAATCATGAAACAGATCCTTTTGATCAAATGGATGAGGTAGGACTTGGTGTTTACATTATTCATGAGAAAGGTGTTGTTGTTCCAAACTTGGTAAAAGGTGAAAATCAGCAAAGTGAACAATCTGATAATGATATCTGGTGGCTGTATTTTGATGGTTCAAGAAGCAAAATTGGTGCTGGTGGAGGAGCTGTTCTAGTTTCTCCCACAGGTGAAAGGTATTATTCATCTTTTCATTTTGCTTTCAGTTGTTCAAATAACTCAGTTGAGTATGAGGCATTGGTGCATGGATTGGAATGGGCTAGAAAAAGGAATATTAAATGCCTTAAAGTGTTTGGGGATAGTGAATTAGTGGTAAAACAAGTAAGGAATATTGTTGCCACCAAGAATGATTTGCTAAAACTCTACAAACACTGAATTTGGGATATGATAGATGAATTTGATGCTTTTAATTTAGTGTCTATACCAAGGACTTGTAATAAACAGGCTGACAAATTGGTTGCCATTGGTGTTGAGTATGATATTCCAGCAGAAATGAAGAATGTCCATACTCCTGTTTATGTTAAAGTTGTTGTTAGACCATCAGTGCCAGACAATAACATTAGTTGGCAGGTTTTTGAGAGTGACGAGCAGATTGTTAACTTTCTAATGGAAGAAGTAGAGTTTGATGCAAGAAATCAACAAAAATGGCTACAATAATATGATGACAAGATCTTGCAATTAAAATGAAATAAGTTGCCTAAAGGTTTAGTAACCTTAGAATTAATTTTTAACACTAATGATTAGGTTAGAAGAGATAAAGCTAGCTTATCTGTGAAACAGGGACATTATGAGACCATTGAAATATTTGAAGACAAGCTCCTTAAGCTTGGAAAATTATGCAAAAAAGAGGAACATCAAGATTTCATTCAGCTCTGCTAAGAATTCAGTGATATATTTGCTTGGGAGTATTGAGATCTAAAGGGTTTTAACCCTGAGTTAGCTGAACACACTATTGAGCTAGAACCCAAAGTAAAACCAGTTAGACAAAAACAGAGACCATTAAACCCAAAGTTGGAAATTCTCATGAAGGCTGAATTCAATAAACTGATAGAAGGTAATATTATCTTCCCAATTAAACATACATCTTGGGTTTCAAATCTGGTACCTATTAGAAAAAAGAATGGTGAGATTAGGCTATGTGTTGATTTTTGTGATCTAAACAGACCTTCTCTTAAAGACCATTACTTGCTACCCTCAATGGAGTAGATCTTGCAGGTTGTTTCAGGGTCATAAAGATTTTTATTGTTGGATGGTTATTTGGGGTACAATCAGATTTTAGTAAAAGAAGAGGACCATTACAAGACTACCTTCACTACCAAGTGGGGCACAATGGCGTACAGAAAGATGCCCTTTAGGTTATCTAATGCAGGGGCTACATTTCAAAGAGCCATTAACATGACATTTCAAGGCTTCATTAATAAGTTTGTACTTGTTTATTTAGATGATGTTACTATTTTTTCAAAGAAAGATGACGAACATTTTGATCATCTTAGGCAGATCTTTGAAAGGTGCAGGGAATTTTAGGTTTCACTTAATCCAAAGAAGAACATTTTTTCTGTTCATGAAGGAAAGCTTTTGGGACACATTGTGTCAAAGGATGGAATATCCATAGACCCAGAAAGGATTTCAGCAATCTTAGCATTACCTCTTCCATCTCAGAAGAAAGGCTTATAGAGCTTTCTTGGAAGGATCAACTTCGTGAGGAGCTTCATACCCAACATTGCAACATTATTGTAGCCTCTTATAACCATGCTTAAAAAAAATATTCCTTTCACCTGGACAAGGGAAGGTAAGAAAAGTTTTGAAGAAATCAAAGAGGCACTTGCTACAGCCCCAACACTCATTAATCCAAACTTTGATAAAGATTTCATCTTGTATGCATTTGGGAGTGTTGATACAATTTCAGCAATGCTTTGTCAACAGAATGAAGAAGGATTAGAACAGCCTGTGGCTTTCTTTAGCCAAATCCTTCATGATTATGAGGTGAGATATTGATTTCTTCAAAAGCATGTAGTGGTCATAATAAGAAGCCTTAAAAGTTTAAACACATGCTTTCTAAGAACAAAATACATCTGGTGGTTGCCCATCCAACAATCAAAGAATTCTTGCTTAGCAAGGATCTTAGTGATAAAAGGGCAGGATGGATTACAAAAACAATGGAGTATGACATTTAGATCAAAGTCACCAAGCTTGTCAGGGGCAAAGGTTTGTGTGAGTAGCTTGCAGGCAATGAAGAAAACAACAGTAAACTTGTAGAGGAAACCGTGATAGTGCTACAAAACTAGGAACAAGTTGTTGTTCTAGTTCCATCTACAAGTTGGGTTTAACAAATGATTCATTATCTACACACTAGAGACTATCTTGAAGGTTTGGATAGGTCAAAAAGAAGGTATTACAGGTTGCAAGCCATCCCTTTTATTGTAATTAATGGAATTTTGTACAAAAGAGATTTTCATGGTGTTTTGCTCAGATGTGTAGAACTAGAATAGATTAAGAAGATTCTGGATGAATTTCATGATAGGCCTTCCAGAGGTCATTTTTCAGCAAGAACTATAGCTCTAAAGATTATGAGAGCTGGGTATTATTGGCCAGAGTTATTTAAAGATTCACATGCTTGGGTCAAGAAATGTAATAAATGTTTAGTGTTTGTAGGAAAGCAGAATCTTTTAGCCATGCCTCTACATCCAATTTAGGTAAAACAACCATTTGGTAAGTGGGGATTGGATTTCATTGGTCCCATCAATCCACCTTCAAGTCAAGGACATAAATGGATACTAACTGCAACAGATTACTTCATAAAGTGGCCCGAAGCAGTTGCATTGAAGGAGGCAAATGAGACTTCTGTGCTGAACTTCTACCAAGACTTAGTTTCCAGGGTTGGCACTCCTAATTCAATCATTTCTAATAATGCTTTAGCATTCATTGGTTTAAAAGTTTCTGATTGGTCCGCCAAGAACAATATACTTTTAAATACTCCATCCAATTATTACCCTCAGAGTAATGGATAGGCAGAATCAATAAATAAAAACCTAATTAAAATAATCAGAAAGATAATTGATGATAACTAGAGAACATGGCATGATAAACTAAAATTAGCCCTTTGGGCTAATAGAATAATTCCAAAAAGAGCAACATGTAAGTCACCTTATGTTCTAACTTATGGGAAAGAAGCCAAATTACCAATTTCAATTGAGTTGCCAACTCTAAGTTATGTCAAAGAGCTTGAACTATTAGACAACTAATGGAGCTGGAAGAAACTAGAAAAGAAGCACTAAGAAATCTGGAGATACATCAAGCTCAAATGAAAAGAACATTTGACAGAAAGGCAGTTCCAAGAGTTTTCAAGGAAGGAGATCTAGTGTTCAAATGGGATGAGCTTAAAAGCAAACCCTTTAAATGCACCAAGTTTGATGCCATGTGGGATGGCCCATCTATTATCACAGAATGCAAACAATATAATGCATTTCAGCTTGCAAAATTAGATTGAGAGGTGCTGCCAATCCCTGTCAATGGGATTCACCTCAAACAATGCTATTAGAAGATCAAGTTTGTTCTAAATAAGTGCTTTTAGCACATTTCATTTCAGTTTTGTTTTGTTTTCCAAGAAGTGCACATGCACATTTTGCTTTCCATGTCCTAAACAAAGTTACATTAGTTTGATTTCAGTATTGTTTTGCTGCTGTATTTTTTCATGTCAGTTGAGTTGCGAAAGGTTTTTCAAATTCTCAGGTGAGAATGGACTCCATTCCCAATGGATTATTTAAGGCAACTGGTCTATATGCTTAACAGGAAAGCATTTAGTAGAAATTGCCAGAAATGTTACCAATTTTTCACCTACAGCTCAGATTGGCAGAGCTGAGATAGTTCGTTACATTTGAGGTGAAGAATGTTTTAACACATTCTTGCTATGTTCAGTTTTGTTGTTGAGAGTAAAGAGACATAAAGAAAAGTACATATTGAACTTAAGATTTTTCTTTCATTCAGTGCAGAAATGTTTCATTCATTTTGCCAATAAAGTATACACAAAATTACACAAGTATTGTATTTGTATTCATTGGAAAGAAAAGAGTAGTCAATGGTCCCACACAAGCCACGGGAGTAGCTAACCAAAGCAATATATATATGCTATGCATCTGAAGATAAAAGAAATGAAAAGAAGAATAAAGGAAAATACATATCCATCATTGCCTGAGATAGCTTTTTGGTGAATCTCCATGGTCTTTCTCCTCCTCTCCTGATCACCAAGTGAGCCTGCATCATGGTAAACAATTGGTTAGAGCTTAGGATATGGATCTCCCTATGTGCTCTACCAAAAAAAACACAACATATATAATGAATCATTGGATCAATAAGAAAGAGAGCCAAAAGGATCAAATCATCACATGAGTATTGTATTCATTGTTTTTTCTAACTTGTTTGTGCAATGTGTAGGTATAGATGCATCTATCATTATGCAGGACATTTCAACATGTGGTAAAAAAGGGCTCCCACAATGGTTGACCTTAGCATGCTACCGCTTGATCTTAAGGGGAATTTAAGATAAGCACGGAGACTTCTAGATCAATAAATAAGAGCATATCTTGATTGAAAGTCAATGACAACACCAATGCAACATGAGACAGCCTCCAAGGTAGGACAGTCAAACATCAGATCAATATCAACTAAAGAGACAGTCCCATCAAGTGCATTACAGCCAGAGTCCATATGGAGAAACAAGTAAATCAGGTATTTACCACCTTTTGTTGTGAATGAGATGTAAAATTTCTACTTAATTCATTAAGTAGCTATAGAAGGACAAAAATCAGTGATTAAGGTGTATGTCCCATTAATCAAGAAGCATGTAATCAGCTAAAGGTCAGTCATATAATGAGAAACAGTCCATATCTGTGTGTGATGCTATGTCAACTATCTTGTATGGAAGAGAAATCATAAATAGAGTGAATAGGACTACCAAAGAGGGGCTTACAATACCATCATAATGGGACAGTCATCCTAATGATAGTCCATTCATCATATAGCTACCATATGCCTCTACAAGATGAAGAATACAAACTCCAAATAACAAAGCATCAATATCAAGTATGTGGACAAACCTTAAGGAGCAAGTGAAATGCTATAGGAGTCATGAAAGAAACTCATGATGTCATCAAAGAGAGATAGGGAGATATATCAAGTACAACAGTCTTGATCAAAGGACAGTCATAACCCCAATAAGATCAGTTATCATGTCAAGAATTCAAAACCAGAGAATATGTATATGCCACAGGAGGTGTTTGATAGTTATCATGTCAGGAACAACCATATATAGTGCAATGAGTCCAAAACCCATGAAGAATAATGCAAAAGTCAATAAAGATGGTCAAGAGACTAAGAACAAAGCTACAGGTGTAGAAACAACATTAAAAGATGACATATGGTGCCTTCTTCAGCTAATCTTCTCTACATAATGCCATGAGTAAAAGACAGACATATATATGAGATAGAGAAACAATGATAGAAATACAAGTGAAGCCAAGAAGGATGATCAGAGTGCACAATAATTTTTATTGAAGGTGTTATCTTTGAAATCATGAGAGGATAGTCACTTTACAGTTATAGCAGTCCTTAAACACTACATGGATCAGCTATCTCTGTCATCCAAAACAAGGAAAAGATAGTCATGTATGAACAACAAAGCATCATAGATTGTGAACATCAAGATACATTGCATGATAGAGATCAGCTAGTTCAAATCAATCAGGAAGAAAGACTAGTAGAACTAGCTATTAGTGAACTTGTGAGGCTTTCTTTGCTTAATGATAATGATCAAAAAATGATAGAGCGCTAGAGTGTTATACATTATGCTTGTAGAAAGTTGCAAATTCTACATGAATGAATAGGAGAATCATAATTCTGAGTTGTATAAAGATAACTTCCATATCAATATCATCAAGCAAGAACCATGGAACAATTAGGAGATAGTAGGGTCAAAAATTATGAATGCATAGAAACCAAAGCATTAAAGGTGCAAATCAAAGGCTAGAGGAGATAGTCACCATACAAAAGCTAGTATTTTGCCACAAAGAAGACAACCTTTGATAAATTGGAAAGATAGTCTAATATTCAAGGGAGCAGCAGAGACATATATTGTGTTTATCTATAGGAGATACAAAGGATAACATATATTTTAAACTCATTCTATAGCCTTCATCATAAATTGCAAATTCTACAGTGTATATGTGAGTCAAGAGTAGTAGACACTATAAAGTTGTAGTCATTTCTTTTCAGATGACTATCTCTAAGGCAAATGAATAACACTGTGTGAAAGAAATTTAAGGAGTAAGTGAAACCCTAGTAGGGTTTGTAACAAACAAGAGAGAAGACCTCTTTTCATCATATCATCACAATGAAAGCCTAAACCAATAAATACAGAAGGTAAACAAAATGCTAAGGAACAATGGTATCTTTTATGGTAGAGAGAAGCAAAAAATGAAGTATATTGTTCACCAAACCCTACTAGGGTTTACATATAATAGGTGAAGCTTTTACGCTTGTATTTTAAATGGCTATACATATCTATCTTGTTGCAGTCATCATGCCATGAGTGAAGGATCAAAAGCATATAAGGAAATATGAGCTACAGGTTCTCTTTTCAGAGAGTTTCACAAAACCCATGCTAAACCATTATGAGGGTTGAACAAGGGAGAAGAGTATGCAGAGCAAGATACAATGAGCATAATGAAAAAACTAGTGAAAAATTTGTCTCTCTTCCCTTGTTTCTTTGTATCAAAATAGAACAAATATGTAGTAGTTATAGAGGAAAAAGAGGAGTTTTTCATCATTATGTTTCTATTAAAAAACTAGAATGGAAGTAGCTTCAGGAGCAGCCAAGCAAAGTAGTTTCACCACCTTTTCTTGTAGAAAAAACAAAGATATACAGAAGGGAGACTTACCTGAATGAAGATGGTGTTGAAAATAGCTCAAAGAACAACAGTTTAAAGCTCAAGAATGCCTCGAAAAATAATTTCAAACCCTAGTGCATGTTGGCGGGTAGAGCAGCATGAAGAGAAGGCAAAGTGCAAAATGAATTTCTTTTAGGCTGGCATCTTCCTTTTTTTTGAATGCCGACTGTGGGCTCTGTTTGTTTTTTTTGACTTCTTTTTATGACTATTATTACTATCCAAAAGTGCCTAAGGTCAAACACTCATAAGTGTTAGAACTTAATGATGAAAAAGGGGCCCGTGAGGCTGATGTTTAGTGGTTTGATTTCCTTAAGGTTTGGGAGTCATAAGGATGCAATAAGATATGTAACTAATGATAAATGCATGATGGCTGTATTTTTGACCTATGCATGGAGGAGATCCTCTGTGATGCATGATGGCATGGGAGATATAAGGTTTTAATTCATGATTTCTATTTAATCATATCTCACACATGGAAGGCATTTTTGACTTTTACATGTATGGAGGATGTATTTTTTGGCATCATCATAGGATGCATCAGGTGAGTATGTAAATAAAAAGGAAGTTATAAGGAGTTATTATTTTTAAATCTTTTAAAAATAATTACACTCCTTTTTGCATGACTTAGAGACTAGTAAACAAATGTAAACAAATAATAAAGTAATGCAATTATAAATTACTTTATTATTTGTCACAAAGTTGTATAAGTCAAAAGATAGAGAAATTTATAACAAATATTAAAGTAAATCATGTTGATTACTTTATTATTTGTTCACATTGTTTTCTCATCCCAAAATCATGCAAAATTAGGAGATGGAGTTCAATGAGTTATTTTGGGAGTTTTTGCATGATTTTTGGTCAAACTAAAAGGAGTTTGGAGTTCCACATGGTCAAACTGATAGAGAGGGGTAGTTTGGATCTATTTTAGCTGAAATTGGATTAGTTATAGCTCCACTTTTATGGGTTTTCATCTTTGCCCGTGAGAGGGATTTTGGGGAGATATTTTCAATTCTAGTTAGCTGTTAGTGCCACCTTTTGGCACTTTGGAGTTATCTTTTGTATATATTGGAGAAAAACTTAGGTTTTTCTCAGTTCTTGTGTTCCATTCTCTCTTACACATTTCAGAGAGGTAGAGTTTGTTTGTAACTCATTTTTTAGATTTATACAGTACAGCAAGTTACAGGTTCATTTTTTGGTCTTGTACATTGCTTTTCCTTCTATTTCCATTTAGAATACATCAAATTTGCCTTTTCAGATTAATGCAAGTGCTTTCATGAATGATTTGATGAAATTATTGTGTTTTAACCATTAAAATCTTTAAGTTTGTCTCATTCATTATTGTGCATCCATCACAGGTCTTAAGTTTTGCTTATTTTCTTTTTGGTCTTGAAACTGTGAAAATTTATTTTCCTCTTTAAAGAACAAACTATTTGGCATGCTTTAGAAACACTTTTGTGATTAAGTCATCATTTCTGAATTGTGTAAACAGTGTTCTTAGAGATAGATGTGAATCATTTTGCAAGTTTTATCATTATATAGGTTCATCACCACAATTTATTTTTAGTTTATTGTTCCTTTTCATTTTTTCTATCCCTTTTCATGTAAAGTCAGTTTATCATTGGATCAATCATAAGGGAACCATCCCACAATATGGGGATCTACATTCACCATAGGGCACCCACAACCTAAAGGTATTCTAATGTTACACAGGATTGTTAAGCTTCACAACTTTGCATCATGGGTGCAATCCTAGGTGATAATAGGAAAAATCAGAAGACCTAGATAAGTTTAAAGCCTTCAAAGCAATGGTTGAAAATGAAATGGATATGAAGATCAAAGGTTTGAGGTATGACAGAGGTGGAGAATTTACTTCTAATGAGTTTAACATGTTTTGTGATAATCATGGGATAAAGAGGCATTTATCTGCCCCTAGGACTCCTTAGCATAATGGAGTGGCTGAAAGGAAGAACAAGACTGTTCAAGAAGCTGCAAGGACAATGATTAAAGAAGTAGACCTACCGAAAGTCTACTAGAGAGAAGTAATTCATACTGCTATCTACATATAGAAAAGAGTACAAGTAACGACAAATGACACAAAGACTCCCTATGATCTATGGTATGGAAGGATTCCTACTATTAAATATTTCAAAGTTTTTGGAAGCAAATGTTATATCAGAAGAGACGAAGAACTAGGAAAGTTTTATGCAAGGTGTGATGAAGGTATTTTCCTTGGGTACTCTAACAAAATCAAAGCTTACCGGTGCTACAACAAGAGGCTAATAAGGATTGTTCAGAGTGCAAATGTTAAGGTTGATGAAGACATACAAAAGATTTCAGAGATTAATGATTATGAATTAGATGAGTCTTCCTCCAATGAAGAAGAAGAAGCTAAAGAAAAGGAAGCACAGATTGAAGAGGAAGAAGCTCTCGTGAAGTCTCCTAAAACCCCCAAGTATGTGCATAAACATCACACTGAAGACCAGATCATGGGTGATAAGAATAAAGGTGTATTGACAAGAAGTAGAGTTCCTGAAGATGTTGATAACTGAGAGGGGGGTGAATCAGTTATCTTAATTATTTCAGCTTTCTAAACTTTCTTAATAATTAATGCAACATTAATTCAAATAAGAAAACATAATCATGAAATGGAAATATACATGACACAATATTTTTGATGTGGAAACCCTGTTAAGGGAGAAAACCACAGGGTGATTAACCCAAGATTGTATTCTCTGTTAGAAGAATAGAAATACAAAATGGCACTTGCTAATTAGGGCTCACTGCCCGAGCACACTGCTCACAAGAGGCTCACTACCTACAATAGTTTATACAAGAAAACTAGATACTTGAACTGATGAGAAGCATCCACATATGCTAAGGTTCAATTTTGATTAAGCTTAATATACTGATCTGATGCACTTCATTCTTACTCTCTTAGGTACTATTGTCTTGTTACATTCCGGACCTGTCTTACTGTCTTCACACTGCTCTTCTGCTTTTCTTTGCACTTTACTGTTACACAACACACCCCTTCACATCCAAATCCATCTGGTATATATATCCGCACAAAGGATTTCATCTTCTTTCTTGTTAGCATCCGGAATAGTCAATATTTTCCCAAACTCTTAGACTATTCACTGAATCCTTGCTTTCCAAGTGATGCGAATCAAGGAGATACTTATAGAAGTCATCTAACATGTTGGCCAATCATGGATGATACCTTAAGAACCTTGATTATCATCAATATCTCATCCGGAATAATTTTGATGCTCTGTTATTTGGTTCTTCCTCTATCTGTTCTGCCAAACCAGACCTCAATACTTAGATGCTTATATCTCTTCACTCTTTTATTGCCAGAGGCTCAATCCCTGGAGTCTATCTTTTAAGGTATTCCTCTTGACTTTCCCTAATCTGAACTTTGCAAAGATACTTCCTCTAAGAGATCCGGACCTGACTATCGGACCTTGTTGCATGCTCTGTTCTTTCTTACCGGACCCAAGTATCCTTCAATCTAACTGCCAGTAAAGATACACTATGTCCTGCGGATGTGTGGAATGGTCTTTGTTGCCATCAATGACAACACCAATGAAGCCACACAGTGTCTCTTGCCAACAATCTCCCCCTTTGGCATTGATGGCAACACTTAGTGAAAAATGACTAAGTGTTATACAACACTCCCCCTTGGTTGATGCTCTGTTCTATTGTACACTATATCGGAGCTCCCCCTTAGCTGGAGTCCACATTTTTCACTGCTCCTCACTCCCCCTTTGACATCAATGGCAAAGGGTGGGATCCACACACCAAAATTTTCAAAACTCAATCTATACTTAGTTGCATAAGTATATTATCCGGTTATACTTTACATATACTTTAGTATATCTACAAAAGTGTTCTTTAATTGTACAACTTTTGTTGCCCAACTCTGCTTCATCCTATCCAAAATTGAGATGTGACCACTCAACAGGAATGCAAATGCTTCTGCCCTCTTCAGATCTGTCGGATCACTGGTCCGGTCTGTGGTTTGAGCATCATTTAGGGCCTCATGCATGGCCTCTAACTTAGGGATAATTATTCTTCTAAGTTCATTCAACCTACTTATTCTATTTTTCTTCTCCTTCTCAAGCTTCTTCATTTCATTTATGACTGCAATAGTCTGATACTCTTGATTTACTATGGAGGACGATAGAGGATCAAAACTTTGAGATAAACTTAATAGTTTATCCTCTTGCTCTTTTACCTTCTTCTCAATGTCCTTGGTCACTTTAGGCCAGGATAAACAAAATTTGTAAATATCATCGCCATCTTTGAGAGCATTTTCTAAGCTCTTTAACCCAATATTCATAACTCTCCTATCATTGGTTATTAACCCTTGTACTTCTGATAATCTTTTTACAAAAAACTCCTTCCGGACCTTATCTTCTGCTAACTTCTCTAATGAATCAAAATGTGTGTTAACACTATTTACTAGAGATTTGAGATTACCGGATGAGGAGGCTGAGAGATCCTTCTGAAAAGATGGCATGATCTTTTCCAGTACACCGGATGCAATGTCTATGATCTTGCAATCCTCCATGTGATACTTTAGGAGTTTTTCTTTTGCTTTTGCTGAAGTAAAGGATGCTAGCTTTATGGTTTGAACCGGGGAGAGGGAGTCAAAATTGAGTGGTCCTTGAAGAAGTTTTGGTTCATCAAATTCCATCATCTCCTTGGTTAAGAATTCTTCTACTACTTCTGTTGTGTCTCTTGCTGGTGACAGGGTTTTGTCCCCTTCTGCAATCTTACCACTATCATCTGTAGCCTTTTCTGTGGAGTTTTCTCTTCTTCTGCAGCCTTACTACTGACATCTTCTTTTTGCTTCTCCTCTGCTTCTTGACTGATTACTCTTTCTTCTCCTTTAGATCCAGAATCTGCAGGGGAAACCGGATGAGAGATATTTGCTTCTTTTTTTTCACCTGTCTCCTTTGCCTCTTCTGACATTTTCTCAGTGAATTCTTCTTTGTTATCTATTCCTGAGGGATTATCACCTAAATCCTCTACAACAGGAATATTGAACCTTTTATAGGCATTCCGGAGGATTTCCTCTGTTTCTTTTGCCACCTTATCAGTTTCTCCAAGCATGAGCTGATTCATTCTAGCCTTACTCTGGAACTCATCCTTGCAATCTTTGAAGATCATATCCATTTGTTTTGGAGTAATTGAGGGATAGAGCTGGATAGCTATCTGATCTCTAATCTCTAAGTCCTTAGCCTTGTCATTTTCTTTTCTCATATCAAGTTCCTTCTCTAAACTTTTAAGAATTAGAGAAATTATTTCAATAAATGCTTTATTATATATGTTCAAGTATTTGACTGTGGCTTCCTCCAAGATCTTTTTATCTGCATCATTATATGCGTCATAGAATTATGTTATTGGTTGCAGGTTCCCATCCACAGTGACTGCTTTAACCACATCATCTAATGACATAGTGGGCTTTTCAACAAACTCTTCTATCTCTACCTCCTTGGTTTCACTAGATACTTTCTTCTTTTTCTTCATCTTCTTGATCTCTTCATCAGATTCAGTCTCTTCATCATCCTTTTGACTGATGTACAACCTTGTTGCCTTTGTCTTTGTTCTCTTTTCACTTTTACCAGATGATTTTGCTTCCGGTTTAGATGCCTTTGAGCTCTTTGTAGTGGCAGATGCAGAGCATTTAGAGGATCTGGTCTGGGAGGAAGCTTCTACCGGAGCACTTTCTTTTTTTGCTTCTTTCTTTCCTTTTTCTGCCCTTTCCATCTTTTCTCTGCTGGGATCAAGTGCCTCTTTTGAAATCCCATAACTTTTGGCAATGTTCTCAACTTTTTTTCTCACTTCTCTCTTCATTTCTGGTTGACGTAGCTCCACATGGATTTTCACACTCAACTCTCCAAAGGTTCCAAACCTTTCTGCTTAGGATCCTTTGGTTGACTTAGCATGTGTTGAACATGCAGCTCTACAATTTTCTCATCCACTTCATACCCCATAGGCATGATCCACACTGTTCTTGGTTCCACTGCCTCCATTAGGCACTGATCAGTTTCTACCATAAAGCATATTGTATGTTTATATTTTTCAACTAAAGATTGGGGAATTCTCTCTCTTTCTTGCATCATGCTTTGAAAATTCTTGAAATAGCCCTAGAGAGCTGTATTCTGTGCCTTGGCATCACCAAGCCCATGTATATAATCTCTAATTTGAATGGATACTGGTCTATCATTCTGCCATACCCAGCCATTGGATCCGGGAAGCTCATTCATGTAATAAAAGAATAGGCAGAGTATCAAACCACTGTATTTGAAAGAGTTCTTCTTATCCTTCTTTATCTTCTGTAGATTCTCCAAGAGTTGGTTCAGAAGGAGCTCACAAAGATCATAGTCTACATTCTTCCTCAACATTTCATAAGCTGTATATATAGCAATTTTGGATACTGAATTCTTCCTGCTGGAGTGATATATCTTATACCCATTTATCATTGATGCAAACTTGATATCCGAATCTGTGATATCCTCAATAATCATTACTCTTTTATCAAACTTCGATCCGGTAGCCCCACTGACAATTTAGTTTTTGACAGATTTGAGTGTAGGCATTCCACCGGTTGAGTGTAATCCGGTTACTGCCCTAATGGCATCCTTAGTGATCTTAAATGGCCTGCTCAACCACATGAAGTTGTCATGCATTCTACTCAAGATATACCAGACCCATTCATCTTCCAGAAAATAGGGGAAATGAATGCATTGTGCAAAATGTTTGTCCTGGATAGCTTTATATTAGGTTTTGAGTTCGAATGAGTTATCTATCAAATGCTTGTGATAGATATCGACTAGCTTAGATTCCCCAAATTCTTCAATACTCGCATGAATATATGCCCTAACATCTTCTACATGTAGAACTCCATGTGGAATGCTTGAAAAGGTGCCTAGGGGATCAACTTCTAGGGATTTGTATGGATGCTTCTTAAATTTAGGGCGTGGCCTATCAAAAATCTTCACCACATTCAGATTACCCATCTTTCAAAGATTTGCAGAGAGATATTTAAGAATGGAAAATACCTTTTGCACTTCTAGGTTTTACGGAGTGAGCCAGATCGATTGCTAGATGAAATCGACTTCTATAGATGATCTTTGATGGGCTTGAGGAAATTTGTTGCAGAGCTCCTTTTCGCTTCTTCTTGAATGTAGAATGAAGAAATGTTTAATAAGAAAAACCCTTATATTGCTCTGCAAACCCTAATACCAAGCTACAATAAATGCTCAACTTAAGTCATTCCGGTTTGCCTTGTTTTCCTTATTCGGATGACTTGATGAAATGATCTTGTTCTAAACATCTTGCGGATCTTCCGTAACTTAACCATAGTTTATTTAGATGTTTCTCTGAGAATCCTTTAATCCACAACTCTCCTTGTGCCAATTCTGGCACCAATTAACTGGCTGGGGGGAAATATTTTTCCTTGTGTCTCCCCCTGAGCCAGAGCTCATTTTTTAATTTTCGGAAGAAATATCAGCACCAGATTCTGGTGCGGATCCGTCCTCTACATTTTCTGTACTTCTCTTCACCCAAATTTTGTTCATCTCACTTTTAACTTCATCCGCATTTTCTTTTCCTTTTCCTTTGTCTTGATTCTGATTATGATGCACCAGACCCCTTTTGTCCTGGTTCTTGCTTCTACAGAATTTGGCAATATGACCGGATCTATTGCAATTGTGGCAAACAACATTTCTTTGCATATTTGAATGAAATCCTCTTGATCTGCATTGATTAGCCATATGTCCCATTCTATTGCATGCAAAGCATCTACCATTGAATGAATTGTTCATTTGCATATTTCTACATTCTTGAGATTTGTGACCATACCTTTTGTAGTTGAAACACTGTATGGAGAAGGATGCATTAGTCTGATTCATTCTCTTTCTACACTGATTAGCTTTATGACCAAAGTTATTGTAGTTGTGGCAGTATCCATTGAAGGATGGATAACTTTGAGCATTAGGTTGCCTTATCGGAGGTCTTCTAGGCCTGTTCCTTGGATTTTCTGATCCAAAATTCATTTGACTAGATCCGGAGCTTTCACCTTTTTCATATCCCAAGCCACGCTTGTCATCTACCCTCTTTTGGCTTTCAAGAAGAACTTCAAGTTGAGCAGAACTTATCTTGAATTTCTCTTTGTATTCATTTGATGTTTGAAGATCCTTTTTAAGAGTGTCAATTTGATCTTCAAGTTTTTCTTCATTATCTCTAGCATCTTCAAGATTAGATTCTAGATGCCTGATTATTCTATCCATTTTGTGGCAGTCTTCTGACTTCTCCTTGAGGGATTGTCTTAGATCATCTTTAGTTTTTCTTTTCTCTTCAATTTCTTGGGTGAATTTCATAACTCCTGATTCCATTTCATGTCTTACCATAATGACCACTTTTGATAATTTTTCACATAACTTGGTTCTCTCCTTCAGATCTTCAGCTGTACCATTGTCTTCACTTTGACTTGCCAATTGCTGAAGTAGATCTTTTCTCTTTTTCATAGAGATACTCAGTTTCCCTTTTAGTTCATTTATGAAATCATCAACCTGTTTGAGTCTTTCCTTCAATTCTCTGACTTTAGAGTTTGATTGCTCAAGATCATCTAGGGCAGACTGAAGTTGCACCCTCATACCATACACATCCATTTTAGTTCCTAGATCTTCCTCAAGCTGTTAGGCTCCTTTGGGAGGAACTTAGCTCTGATACCAATTATTGATAACTGAGAGGGGGGGTGAATCAATTATCTTAATTATTTCAGCTTTTTGAACTTTCTTAATAATTAATGTAGCATTAATTCAAATAAGCAAACATAATCATGAAATGGAAATATACATGACACAGTATGGAGAAAACCACGGGGTGATTAAACCAAGATTGCATTCTCTGTTAGAAGAATAGAAATATAAAATGGCACTTGCCAATTAGGGCTCACTGCCCGAGCACACTACTCACAAGAGGCTCACTGCCTACAATAGTTTATATAAGAAAACTAGATACTTGAATTGATGAGAAGCATCCACATATGCTAAGGTTTAGTTTTGATTAAGCTCAATATACTGATCTGCTGCACTTCATTCTTACTCTCTTAGGTACTACTGTCCTATTACATTTCGGACCTGTCTTACTATCTTCACACTGCTCTTCTGCTTTTCTTCGCACTTTATTGTTACACAACACACCCCTTCACATCCAAATCCATCTAGTATATATATCTGCACAAAGGATTTCATCCTCTTTCTTGTCAGCATCCGGAATAGTCAATATTTTCCCAAACTCTTAGACTATCGGCTAAATCCTTTCTTGCCAAGTGATGTGAATCAAGGAGATACTTATAGAAGTCATCTAACATGTCGGCCAATCATGGATGATACCTTAAGAACCTTGATTATCATCAATATCTCATCTGGAATAATTCAGATGCTTTGTTAGTCAATTCTTCCTCTGTCTGTTCTGCCAAACCAGACCTCAATACTTAGATGCTTATATCTCTTCACTCTTTTATCGTCGGAGGCTCAATCCCTAGAGTCTATCAGTTAAGGTATTCCTCTTGACTTTCCCAAGTCCGCACTTTGCAAAGATAATTCCTCTAAGAGATCTGGACCTGATTGTCGGACCTTGCTACATGCTCTGTTCTTGCTTACTGGACCCAAGTATCCTTCAATCTGACTTCCGGTAAAGATACACTATGTCCTGTGGATGTGTGGAATGGTCTTTGTTGCCATCAATGACAACACCAATGAAGCCACATAGTGTCTCTTGCCAACAGAAGATCAGGTAAATTTGTGTTTACTTTCTAAAGTTGAACCTAAAATAGTGGTTGAGGCATGCAAGGATAAGAATTGGATCAAGGCTATGGAAGAAGAACTAATGAGAAAAATTAGACCTAGGAACTTGTCCCAAGACCAGAGAACAAAAATGTGATTGGAACTAAGTGAATATTTTGGAACAAATTAAATGAGAATGGAGAAGTGGTGAGAAATAAGGCAAGACTTGTATGTAAAGTCTACTCACAAGTGGAGGAATAGACTATGAGGAAACTTATGCTCTAGTGGCAAGAATGGAGGCCATTAGGATGTTTTTGGCATTTGCAACACATACGGATTTCAAAGTATATAAAATGGATGTGAAGTCCACTTTCTTGAATGGGGAACTGGAAGAGGAAGTGTACATAGAGGAACTGAAAGGATTCCATGTGTTAGATAAGCCAGATATGGTTTGCAGGTTGAAGAAAACATTATATGGATTGAAGCAAGCTCCCATAGCTTGGTATGCAAGGTTAGATAGGTACTTATTATAGAAAGGATTCAATAAAGGCTCCACAGATAGCAATTTGTAGATCAAAGAAAGTGGAGATCAAATTATGATTGTGGAAGTGTATGTAGATGACATAATTTTTGGTGGAAATGAAGGCATACATGTAAGAGATTTCCAGATGAGATGAAGAAAGAGTTTGAAATGTCAATGTGTGGGAAATGATTTTCTTTCTTGCCTTATAGATCAAATAGAGAGATAAAGGTATTTTCATTTCTCAGTCAAAGTATGTAAAAGAGTTGTTAAAGAAGTTTGGAATGGAATATTCTAAACTAGTTTGTACTCCTATGATTACTGGTTGTAAGTTGAACAAGAATGATGAATCTCCTAAGGCTAATCAGAGCAAGTATAGATCAATGATTGGAGGATTACTATATCTTACTGCTACTAGACCAAATATTATGCATGTAGTTTTTCATGTGGCTAGATTCAAGAAGATCCTAGAGAGTCACATGTTACGACAGTGAAGAGGATATTCAGATATTTAAAGGGCACTTCTAATGATGGCTTGTGGTATCCAAAAGATACTGACTTTACTCTAAGTGCTTATATAGATGCAGATTGGGTTGGTTGTGTAGATGATAGGAAAAGTACAAGTGGTGGAGCATTCTTTATTGGTGGCAGAGTAGTGTCATGGTTAAGTAAAAAGTAGGATTTAGTATATCTATCTACTGTAGAGGTAGAATACATTGCAACAACATCTTGTTGCACATAGGTGTTGTCGATGAAACAAACTTTGAAGGATATCAAAGTTGTGTATGATGAGCTAATTTCTATTTTCTATGATAATACAAGTGCTATTAACATTTCAAAGAATCTGGTGATGCATTCAAGGACAAAGCATATTTCAATTAGATATCACTTTCTAAGAGAGAAGGTTGCAGATAATGAAGTGAAGATTGAGTATGTGCCTACAAAGGATCGGGTTGCTGAAATATTCACTAAGGCTCTTCCTAAGGATACATTTGAGTATTTTCGAGAGAAGTTAGGTGTCATTGCCCCTCCTTCCTTGAACTAGATGCATAAGAAGATGCATCAATCTAGTGGATTTCAAGATTCATTCTTTTCTAGACTAATGATTGAAGGCTACGTCTTAGGGGGAGTAGGTAGTGGTTATGATAACTGTTGTAGTTAGGGGGAGTATTTAGAGTAGTGAAAGAAAAAGATGTTGCAGAGTAGTAGTGAACAATGCACGTATGTGAAGAATCATGAAAAGGGAAAATTTGTGACACCCTTGAGAGTTCATGTGAAAAACAAAGGGGGAGAAAGAACAGTCAGTGATTAGATAGAGAGAATAAGATGTGAAAAAGAAAGGGGGAGAGAAAGAAAGTAAAGAAGATTAGTGCAAAGTTGTGTCTTGATGGTTTTTCACATCATGTGTTGTCATCAATGACAAAGGGGGAGATTGTTGCAAGTATGTGCTAATCGGTGTTGTCATTGATGTCAACAAGCTTATGTTGTCATTGGTGTCAACTGTGTCTTTTGATGAGTTTGTTTCTATTCGATAGAGTTGCTATGTTAAAGTGATTTGATTTATTTAAGGATGTGCGAAAGATGTTGAGAATATGCTTCTGTTGTTGGGTTTCCAAGTGCTTTTGAGAAAATTTGATTAATTATGGAAACAATGTGGTGAACAAGTCTTTTGACTTACAGAGTGCTTCTCGAGTTTTTTCTCCGCATTTCTTTTGTGTTGGAGATATGAGTACATGGCTTGGATATGTTGTTTAATAGTTTTTGAAGATGCTAAATCCTTAATTTGGTGCTCCAGATTGTTGTGCAGTTGAAGTTGTGTTCACCAGTTTGAGAATAGTGCTTGACAATGTTTGGAGTGTGTCTGGGAGAAAGTATTTTGCTCTACATTTCTCTGCAGAATGGTTTTAGGTGTTACGATTCTAGATGTGTGTTTATAAAGTCTATACTTTCCTTTAGCTCAAGTGGTTCATGGTTTGGTACTCTGCAAGTACATTTCTTAAGTTGCAGATGATGATAGAGTATGTTATAGCTGATTAAGTACTCCGATGTGAAGTTTCTTTAGGTGAAAGATGTTGTAAAGGAATTTGTTGGTTTTCAAGTGCTTGTGGATGTTTCTAGATCATGTTCAAGCTTGGTGCATGGTCCGCATGTTGTCATGTGATTTTGAGGAAGCGTGCATTTAAAATTTCATGGTGTTAACACAAGGATAACCGACTTAGTTGTTTACACTATTTGCAGCTGTGCTCCGTTGATTGTAAAAGAGTGTTGAAGTGTGTAAGAGTGGATTTAGGTTCATGGTAAGGTGTGATGTGGTCTGTATTCATTCCTTTCTTCCGTGGGAATGTTTAGGTCCAGACCTAATTTGAATTTTATGGGTTAAGTTTTGTTATCGACCTTGGAGAATGTTTTCATGATTGTGATTGTATAAATAAGTGTCAATGAGTCGTGGATGTGTGTGTGTACAAGGGATATGATGTTTGTGATGTAAATTTGATCAGGGCAGTGAGATCTTTCATGTGTTAGGCTACTGGATGCAGTGACCAGAAGGTGTCTACTATTTTTAGTGATGCTACGAAGATGTGTGTGTTTTGATGGATATTGAGCTTCATTGGAATTGATCTCCATGCATAGGTTAGATGCAACTATATTAATTCAAATCTTGGTGGTGAGCCATTCTTCTATTATTTCTTTCTTTCTTAGTGGGCATTGAGGCCACTTGGAGAATGAGTCCACCTGCAGTGAGCATTCTCTCTTTTGGGCAATGAGCCCTTTGGCAGTGAGCCTTTGTAATTCGGTATTGCTACTACATTATATTGTGAGCTAATGCTCATTGTGGATTTTCTCTTTTAGGGTTTTACATGTAAAATCTACTATTCTCTTTTGTGTGATGTTGTTATGATTCAGTTTTAGTTATTTTCTTTTCATGCTTAATCATCATAACATGTTTAAAGGTTAATGTGGATCTGAATGATCGTAAGGGTTTGAAGTTTTATTACAACTGATTCACCCCCCTCTCATATGTCTTGTGCATTCAACAAGAATTTCTTTCTCAAAAGTGTACAAGATTGAAGTTTGTTAGGAAAGTGAAAGAATTCTGGAGCATCGTGAAAATATAACACAAGAATTTACAACAAAACTGGTCAGAGAAGAGAGTATGAGTTGTAAAAGAATGAAAGAAAGGAGGAGAGTAAGAAAGAAAAGAAGTTTGGTGCATAGTTTGTTGATAACTGAGAGGGGGGGTGAATCAGTTATCTTAATTATTTGACTTTCTTTTCTTCTTTAATAATTAGTGCAGTATCAAAACATATAAGCATACATGAACATGAGAGCAGAAAGAAATCAACACACATAACACAAGGATTTTTACGTGGAAAACCCTGTTAAGGGAAAAACCACGGGGTGACTAACCCAAGATTGTATTCTCTGTTAAAAGAATAGAAGTACAAAATGGCACTTGCCAATTAGGGCTCACTACCTGAGCACACTGCTCACAAGAGGCTCACTGCCTACAATAGTTTATAGAAAGAAACCAGGTACTTGAACTGATGAGAAGCATCCACATATGCTAAGGTTCAGTTTCGGTTAGGCTCAATATACTGATCTACTGCACTTCATTCTTCCTCTGCTTTAGTGTTGTTGTTCTGTCACATACTGGACATGTATTACTACTTCCACACTGCTCTCTACTTTTCTTCACACAACACAACACACCACACACACCTTCATACTGAAATCAATCTGGTATATATATCTACATCAAGGATTTCAACACCTTTCTAGTCAGCATCCGAAAAACTCAAGATATTTCTGAACTCTGGTCTATCGGTTGAATCCATGCTAACTAAGTGATGCCTATCAAAAAGATAGTTATAGGAGTCATCAATCATGTCATCCAAACATGAATGATCCCTTAAGAAACTTGATCACCATTAAATTCTCATCTGGATTAAGGTTTGATGCTCTGCCGGTTAGTTCTTTCTCAGTCTACTCTACCAAACAGGAACCCAACACTTAGGTGCTTATATCTTTTCACTCTTTCATCACCGGAGGCTCAATCTCTACAATGTATCAGTCACGATACTCCTCTTGACTTCCCCAAGTCTGCACTTTACTAAGATACTTCCTCTGGGAGATCCGGACCTGATTGTCGAACCTTGCTGCATGCTCTATTCTTGCTCACCGGACCAAAATACTCTTCAATTTGACTTCCGGTATGGTCATACCATGTGCTGCGGATGTGTGGAATGGACTTTGTTGCCATCAATGACAACACTCATGAAGCCACATAGTGTCTCTTGCCAACAATCTCCCCCTTTGGCATTGATGGCAACACTTAGTGAAAAATGACTAAGTGTCACACTACACTCCCCCTTGGTTGATGCTCTATTCTAATGTACACTTTTTCGGAGCTCCCCCTTAGCTAGATTCCACATTTTTCACTGCTCCTCACTCCCCCTTTGACATCAATGGCAAAGGGTAGTATCCACACACCAAAATTTCCTAAAATCAACCTATACTTAGCCGCATAAGTATATATACATGTTATACTTATATATACTGAAGTATATCTATAAAGGTGGTCTTCAACTATACCACTTCTGTCGCCCAACTCTTCTTCATCCTGTTCAAAATTGAGATGTGACCACTTAGCAAAAATGCAAAAGCTTCTGCCCTGTTTAGGTTTGCCGGATCACTGGTCTGGGCTGTGGTCTGGGCATCAGTTAGGGCCTCATGCATTGCCTCTAACTTGGGGATAATTATCCCTCTTAGTTCACTTAGCCTGCTTATTCTATTTTTCTTCTCCTTCTCAAGCCTCTTTATCTCATTTATAGTGGCAATAGTCTGGCATTCTTGATTCATTATGGATGAGGTGAGAGGATCAAAACTTTGGGATAAACTTGATAGTTTGCCCTCTTGTTCTTCCACCTTCTTTGCAATGTCACCTGTTACTGTGGACCAAGATAAACAAAATTTGTATAATTCACTGCCATCTTTAAGAGCATTTTCTAGGCTCTTTATTCCGATATTCGGATTTCTCCTATCATTTGCTATTAGCCCCTGTACTTCAGAGAATCTCTTACCCAGAAACTCTTTCTAAACTTTCTCTTTTGTTGATTTCTCCAAGGAATCAAAATGTGTACTAGCAGAATTAACAAGAGATTTCAGATTACCAGAAGAAGAAGCTGAAAGATCCTTCTGGAAGGATGGCATGAACTTCTCCAACACACCGGATGCAATCTCTATCATCTCACAGTCTTCCATGTGAGACTTCAGAAGTTTTTCTTTTGCCTTTGCTTGGGCAAAGGATGCTATCTTCATTGTTTCAACCAGGGAGAGGGAATCAAAATTGAATGGTCCTTGAAATAGCTTTGGTTCATCTAATTCCATCATTTCTTTGGTCAAGAAATCTTTAACTGTTTCTGCAGTGTCTCTTACTGGAGGCAGAGTCTTCTTTCCTTCTGCAGCTTCAGAACTGTCACCAGGGGTCTTCTCTGATTGATCTTCTTCTCTTCTCTTTACCTCTTCCTCTTGACTAATTTTCTCTTCTTTTCCTGCTGCTCCTTCAGTTCCAGAGTCTGTTGGGGGATCTGGAAGAGAGATATTTACTTCTTCATGAACTTCCTCTTCCAGAACAGAGGAATCCAGGTCCTTAGTCTTCTCCTCACCTACCTCCTTTGACTATTCTGCAATTTTCTTAGTAGAGTCTTCCTTTGATGCACTTAATCCTTCGACATCAGAAGGTTCATCACTTATGTCCTCTATAATAGGAATATTGAATCTTTTGTATACATTTCGGAGGATGTCTTCAATTTCTTTTGCCACCTGATCAGTCTCTCTGAGCATAAGCTTGTTCATTCTGGCTTTGCTCCGAAACTCATCCTTGCAATCCATGAAGATCATGTTCATTTGTTTAGGAGTGATGGAAGGATAGAGCTGAATAGCTATCTGTTCCTGGATCTCCATATCCTTTTCCTTAGCATTGTTCTTTCTCATTTCAAGTTCCTTCTCTAAGCTTTTAAGAATTAGAGATATGATTTCAATGAATGCTTTATTATAGATGTTCAAATACCTGACTGTAGCATCTTGCAGGATCTTCTGGTCATCTTCATTATATTCATCATAAAATTCATTCATTGGTTACAGATTCCCATCCATAGTGACTAATTTGATGATATCATCAATGCAGAGAGTAGGCCTTTCAATGAATTCTTCTGCCTCTTCTTCCTTGTTATGACCGGTAGAGGGTTCACCGGATGTTTTCTTCTTCTTCTTCATTTTCTTGATCTCCTCATCTGATTCTATCTCTTCATCATCCTTCTGGTTGGTGTAAGACCTTGTGGCCTTTGTCTTAGTTCTCTTTTCTCCCTTTCCGGATGTCCTTCCTTCTAGTTTTGAGGCTTTTTGACTCTTAGAGGTGGCTGGTGCAAAGCTTTTGGAGGATCTGGTCCGGGAGGGGGCTTGCACCGAAGCACTTTCTTTTTCTACTTCTTGCCTTTCTTTCTCTTCCCTTTCTACCCTTTCTTTGTTTGCATCAACTACCTCTTTGGAAATGCCATAGCTCTTGGCAACTTCTTCTACTTCCCTTCTTACCTTTCTCTTGATCTCAAGTTGTCTCAGTTCAACATGAATTTTTACACTCAACTCTCGAAAGGTTCCAAACCTTTCTGCCTCAGGGTCCTTGGGCTGACTCAGCAGGTGTTGGATATGTAGCTCTAGGATTTTCTCATCAAGCTCATACCCCATTGGCATAATCCAGACTATCCTTGGCTCCATTGCCTCCATTAGGCATTGATCAGTGTCTACCATAAAGCACTCTGTATCCTTGTATTTCTCGACCAATGATTGGGGGATTCTTTCTTTGGCCTGCATCATACTTTGAAAGTTCTTGAAGTATCCCCAGAGTGCTGTACTTTGAGCCTTGGCATCACCAAGCCCATACATGTAATCTCTAATTTGTATGGCAATCGGTCTGTCATTTTACCATACCCAACCACTGGATCTGGGGAGCTCATTCATGTAGTAAAAGAAGAGACATAATATCAGGCCACCATATTTGAATGAGTTCTTCTTGTCCTTTTTGATCTTTTGCAAGTTTTCCAACAGTTGGCTCAGAAGAAGCTCACAAAGATCATAATCTGCATTCTCCCTTAGCATCTGATAGGTAGTATAATTGGAGTTCCGGATATAGAATTCTCCCTGCTGCAGTGATATATCTTGTAGCCAATTATCATGGAGGCAAACTTGATATCCGATCAGTGATATCTTCTATTGTCATTGCTCTCTTGTCAAATTTTGATCCGGTAGCCTCACTTACAGTTTGGTTTTTGACCGATTTGAGAGCAGGTAACCCACTGGATGAGTGCAATCCAGTTACCGCCTTAATAGCATCTTTTGTGATCTTAAATGGCCTCATCAACCACATGAAGTTGTCATGCACTCTGCTTAGAACATACTGGACCCATTCATCTTCTACAAAATAGAGGAAATGGATGCAATGTCCAAAATTCTTGTCCCGGATGGCCTTGTACTGAGGTTTGAGTTCAAATGATTCATCTATTAACTGCTTGTGATAGATATCCATCAACTTGGATTCCCCAAATTCTTCAATATTATGAATGTATGCCCTAACATCTTCTACATACAAAACCCCATGCGAAATGCTAGAGAAGGCGCCTAAAGGATCAACTTCTAGAGATTTGTAAGGGTGTTTATTGAACTTAGGGCGCAGCCTATCAGTGATTTTGACAACATTCAGAGTAGCCATCTTTCAAAAGATTCAGAGAGATATTCAAGAGCGAAAATACCTTTTTATGCCTCTAGGGTTCACGATATGAGCCAGATAAGATTGTTGTTTGAATTGACTTCTGCGGTTGATCTTTGAGAGGTTTTGAGGCAATTTTGTTGCAGAGCTCCTTCTTTCTTCTTCTAGAATGCAAATGTGCAAATGATGAATAAGAGAAACCTTATATTTCTGCGCAAACCCTAATTCCACATTGCAATAAATGCACAATTTAAGTCATTCTGGTTGCCTTGTTCTCCTTGTTCTAAGAGAGATCTTTCTAGATTACTGAGATGCAATTAGAGTGGTTCTTGGTGATAAATGACAATCTATCTCCCTTTTTCAATCATTCCATTTATCTGCATATCAAAATATTTGAATTTTAAATCATACCAGATCTAACTGTGGGAATCCTGCTTTTTTCGGATGACTGTTAAACCGGATCAATCTTGGATGCTTAACCTCTTGAAGACTTCTTGCAGATATTTCATATCTTTACCAAGGCTTATTTAGATATTTCTCTAAGAGCCTTTTAATCCACAACTTTCCATGTGCCAATTTTAGGCACCAATTGACTGGCTGGAGGAATTTGTTTTCCTTTTTGACTCCCCCTGAGCCAGAGCTCATCTTATTTAGTTTCCAGAAGGAATATTAGCACCAGATTCTACTACAGATCCATCCCCAACATTTTCTGTACTTCTCTTTAACCAAATCTTGTTCATCTCCCTTTGAACTTCATCTGCATTCACTTTTCCTTTTCCTTTGTCTTGATTTTGATTATGATGCATCGAACCCCTTATATCCTGATTCTTACTTTTGCAGAATTTGGCAATATGACTGGATCTATTACAATTGTAGCAAACAACATTTCTTTACAGATTTGACTGATATCCTCTTGATCTGCATTGATTAGCCATATGTCCCATTCTATTGCATGCAAAGCATCTACCATTGAATGAATTGTTCATTTGCATATTTCTACATTCGTGAAATTTGTGACCATACCTTTTGTAGTTAAAACACTATCCAGAGAAAGATGAATTAGTCTGATTCATTATTGTTCTGCACTGATTTGCTTTATGACTGAAGTTATTGTAGTTGTAGCAGTATCCATTGAAGGATGGATATCTTTGAGCATTTGGTTGCCTTACTAGAGGTCTTCTAGGCCTATTCCTAGGATTTCTTGATCCAGAGTTCTTTTGACTAGATCCGAAGCTTTCCCCTTTCTCATACCCCGAGCCTTACTTGTCATCTACCCTCTTTTGGCTTTCAAGAAGAACTTCAAGTTGAGTAGAGCTTATCTTGAATTTCTATTTGTATTCATTTTCTGTTTGAAGATCCCTTTTAAGAGTGTTTGTCTAATTCTCAAGTTGTTCTTCATTGTCTCTAGCTTCTTCAAGATCAGATTCCAGATGCCTGATTATTCTATCCATTTTGTGGCAGTCTTCTGACTTCTCCTTGAGAGATTGTTTTATGTTATCTTCACTTTTTCTTTTCTCTTCAATTTCTTGGGTGAATTTCATAACTCTTGATTCCATTTCATGTCTTACCATAATGACCTCTTTTGATAACTTCTCACATAACTTGGTTTTCTCATTCAGATCTTCATTAGTATCATTGGCTTCACTTTGACTTGCTAATTGTTGAAGTAGTTCCTTTCTTTTCTTCATTGAGATACTTAGTTTTTCTTTGAGTTCATTTATGAAATCATCAGCTTGTTTGAGTCTTTCCCTCAGGTTATTGACTTCAGAGTGAGATTGCTCAAGATCATCTAGGGCAGACTGAAGTTGATCCCTTATACCTTACATATCCATTGAGATTCCTAGATCTTCCTCAAGCTATTAGGCTCTATCTAGAGGAACTTAGCTCTGATACCAATTGTTGATAAATGAGAGGGGGGGTGAATTAGTTATCTTAATTATTTGACTTTCTTTTCTTCTTTAAGAATTAGTGTAGTATCAAAACATATAAGCATACATGAACATGAGAGTAGAAAGAAATCAACACACATAACACAAGGATTTTTACATGGAAAACCCTGTTAAGGGAAAAACCATGGGGTGACTAACCCAAGATTGTATTCTCTGTTAAAAGAATAGAAGTACAAAATGGCACTTGCCAATTAGGGCTCACTGCCTGAGCACACTGCTCACAAGAGGCTCACTGCCTACAATAGTTTATAGAAAGAAACCAGGTACTTGAACTAATGAGAAGCATCCACATATGCTAAGGTTTAGTTCCGGTTAGGCTCAATATACTAATCTACTGCACTTCCTTCTTCCTCTGCTTTAGTGTTGTTGTTATGTCACATACCGAACCTGTATTACTAAATCCACACTGCTCTTTACTTTTCTTCGCACAACACAACACACCACACACACCTTCATACTGAAATCAATTTGGTATATACATCCGCATCAAGGATTTTAACACCTTTCTAGTTGGCATCTAGAAAACTCAAGATATTTCCAAACTCTGGTCTGTCAGCTGAATCCATGCTAACTAAGTGATGCATATCAAAAGGATAGTTATAGGAGTCATCAATCATGTTAGCCAACCATGAATGATCCCTTAGGAAACTTGATCACCATCAATTTCTCATCTGGATTAAGGTCTGATGCTCTGCCGGTCAGTTCTTTCTCAGTCTACTCTGCCAAACAGGAACCCAACACTTAGGTGCTTATATCTTTTCACTCTTTCATCAACGGAGGCTCAATCTCTGCAATGTATTAGTCATGGTACTCCTCTTGACTTCCCCAAGTCCATACTTTACTGAGATACTTCCTCTAAGAGATCTGGACCTGATTGTCAGACCTTGCTGCATGCTTTATTCTTGCTCACCGGACCAAAATACTCTTCAATCTGACTTTTGGTATGGTCATACCATGTGCTGATGATGTGTGGAATGGACTTTGTTGCCATCAATGACAATACTCATGAAGCCACACAGTGTCTCTTGCCAACATAGTTATGTCTTGATGGTTTTTCACATTATGTGTTTCCATTAATGACAAAGGGGGAGATTGTTGCAAGTATGTGTAATCGGTGTTGTCATTGATGTCAACATGCTTGTGTTGTCATAGGTGTCAACTGTCTCTACTGATGAGGTTGTTGTTGTTTGATTGAGTTGCTTTGTTGAAGATGATTGCCTTGAAGAAGTGCTAAAGATGTTAGGAATATGTTTCTGATGGTTGGTTTCTAAGTGCTTTTGAGAAAATTTGATTAATAAAGGAAATAGTGTAGTGGATGGGCATTTTGGCTTACAGAGTAGTGTTTTGGTTTTGCTCTGCATTCTAGGTCTATATTGAAGATCTATCATTGCAGTTTGGATATGTTGTTAAGGGATGTTCAAAGATGTTATATTCTAGAATTAGGGCTCTAGTTCGATGTGCAGAGAAAGTTGTGTTCACCAGTATGAAGACTATGTTTCTGAGTGTTGCAGAGGGGTTTGGGAGAAATGTCTTTGCTCCGCATTTCTCTACTAAGTGGATTTTAGTCTTGCGGTTCTGGACACCTACTTATAAGGTTCTTATCTTTCTCTAGTTGAGGTTGTTCATGATTTGGTGCCCCGAAAGAGGACTTATCAAGTTGCAGTGTATGACAGAGATATTTGAGTTTGTTGGGTAAACAAGATAAGATTGTGAGGTAGGTAAAAGTTGTGGAAGAATTTGTTGGATTTCAGGATGTTCATGGAATACTCTAGATTGTGTTGAAGCCTTGCATGTGGTCCGTACTTTGTCTTTGGGTTTGAGGAAGGGTGCATGTAAAAGTTTATTGTGTTAACATAGGTTTGGCCAACCTTGGGTGTTTACACTATTTGTGGAGATACATTAGTGATTGTGAAAGCATGTGGTGGCATGCTTGGATGAATATAGGTCCAAACTAAGATGTGTTGTGGTCTATCTTCATTCCTTTCCACCGTGGGAATGTTTAGGTCTAGAACTAATTTGAATCTTCTATGTTAAGGTGTAATGCCGACCTTGGAGAATGTTCTCAAGGTTGAAGACAATATAAATAAGTGTCAAGGGATCGTGTTTTGTATGAATAAGATGTGAAGAATAATGTGAATGAAAGGGTGATGTGACAAGTACCTATGGAAGTGAATTGAATGAATATAGAATAGTAGAGTCTGGTATTTCATAACAGTGTGATGTATATTATTTCAATATTTTGAGCTTCATTGGAACTGTACTCCATGCATTTGTTAGATGCAATCATAACAGTTCAAATCTAGCAGTGAGCCATCTCTGCTATCTTATTCTTTTGGGACAGTGAGTCCTTGGGTAGTGATCCTTTCTTCTGGCTAGTGAGCCCTTTGGAAGTGAGCCTTTTGTAATTCAATGTTGATAATACTTTATATTATGAGCTAAACCTCACCCTGGTTTTTCCCTTCTTAGGTTTTCCACGTAAAGCTGGTGTTTATGTGTTATGAGTTGTGGCTATTTTTCTTTATGCTTAATTTCTCTTGTTGGAATTAAAAATGTTTAATGGTTTAACATAATATTGATTCACCCTCCTCTTACTATTTTGGGTCTTCAACACAAGGATGGTGGAATTCAACCACAATTACCTTATTTTAATTGCAAAAATGAACTGTGTCATGGTAAAAGTGAGAGTTCTCAACTTCTTTGTCAAATTTCAAATATGAATAAAGTGGATTGTAGGTATGAATCTTTTGAAGACTATAGAAAATAAACCACACCTTATTTTTAGTCATCAGATAACAAGAAAAAAGGATTTAATGAGAAGGAAAAGAAAAATGAAAATAATCTTGATACATTTAACAAGTATATTGAATCTTTGAAAGTAGAAAATGCCTGTCAAGTAAATGTTTCTAGATCCAATTCTAATAGTGAATTTCTTGAAAATTCTTTTTTTCAATTATCTAATGTAAATAATCATGTAGAGAAATGTGAACATGTGTTGAAGGAATTTAAATGCACAACCACTGAAGAAGATTTTAGAACAACAGTCAAAGGAGTCATAGAAAATAGAATAAATACTAAGTTATTATTTGATTCCTTAAAATTAAATGATCAATTCCAAGATTGTTGGACAATTGAACTAGACACTTTATCAGATAGTAGGAGTGAATCATTTGAAAAACAATCCATGAAAATAGAATATACAGAAGGTTTTGTTGTTGCTATGCATGTTCAGATCTATCAAGTCAATGTCATTTTGAAAATGAAACAGATAAGTGTTCTTATCTATCAAATGTTGTTTCACCTTTATAATTAAATGAGTTAAAAATGATAGATTTATGTTTATCATGTTCTGATGATGATGATGATGATCACCTATATACTGAAGTATAGAAAATTAAGGTGTTTCCTAAGGTTAAGGATCAAATAACCATATAGAATGAAGACTATAAGTATACTAGAAAAGAAATGAAGTTGGATAAAAATGTTGTTGATAATGTTACTCATTATACAGACTTAGTTCAAAAGACAAATGATGATTCATTCTTGTTGTTGAATAATAATTTTGAAAGATGTGAAAATTTTCATGCTTTAGATGTTGGGAATGATATATCAAATTTCCACAATAGAATAATAACTATTGATTGTGGCTGTGATTTGTATGCAAAGGGAATAATCCATCAAGAGTCACACCCCCTTAAAGTTGAAGTGGGACAAGACACTGAGTCAATTAGCGAGTTGATTGCACAAGATGTTCAATTGGAAAGTTACATGTTTTCATATGAAGATGAGTCATCTATGATGTTGGATAATTGTGTGTTTTATTTTGAAGATGAAAATGTAAAATCATTAAATGAAGGACCAACTGGCAGTGAACATGCATGTCCAGTAGAACAAGAAATTAACTAGGTTGTATCTTTCCTTTTCCCAATAAATAAGGTTGATTATTATTTTGATTATGGAATTTAGGGGATAGAACATGTAAATGGATCAGCCATGAACATAATGAACTTCCTCAGTTGCTAATCGTTAAGGATTAATCTGTTAAATATGAGAGTAGTAGATTAGAAGAATGTTTTTAAGAATACAAAGTTGAGTTTTCTAGGCTTAGAACCATAACTAATACCCTAATACTCTTACATATTCTGAAAAGGCATGTAAACATAAGTTTTTACATGTGTTACCCTAGGTTTTATTTATCTTATAGTGTCTAGTACATATTTTGGTAAATAGTGGTTGCCTTGTTTCTTTTTCTTTTCATTTATGGTTTTGTTTTGTTTTTCTATCTTCCTTTGCTTGGTTTCACTCCCTTTTGTTTTATGTGTTTTGGTTATCTTCATTTTTCTCAAATGTCTAATGGAGTAAACTGCAACCATATAAAATAGTAGAATTTCTTAAAATTTAGGAAACAATTGAAAATTTTTGCATAGGTTGTAACTTTTGTGAATGTAGTTTGTCTTTTGTCTTTGAAAACATTATTCACCAATAGTGATATGAAGCATTCAAGGAATCATAAAATATCCACACTTAAAATTCTTTGAATTAGTTTGGGGGGTAGTGGACATTTGCATTAAGTGAAAAATCTAAAGGTTCTCATTTGCTACCACTATAATTCCCAGCCTAATAGTAGGTTTCATTACCTTGCAATCAATGAGCTAAAAAGATATATCTTATATAAAAAAAGAAAGGAAATATTGAAAATCAAAAGAAAAGAGATTTAATTCTCTAGGTCATCCAAATAACTCTACTGGGGCTAGAGATGCTTGACTAGAAATAGAGCAAATATTTGGGGGAATTATAAAAATAACCTTATCGAGGCTATGAATGCATGACCGACAGCAAGGCTCTATCCAGGATTGACTTAAAAGGTTAAACCAAACTAGTAGCTTAATGCAAATGAGCACTATTTTATTTCTTTTCCAAGCAAGGGAATAAATCAATCGCACACACTTAAATTGCTTTGGAAAATTCATTCATGATTGTTGAATACACTTTTCTTTGACTTCATAACAAACTTGCATTTGATGAAAGTTAGAAATTCTATGGTTAAAATTTTATTTATTTCTTATATTGTTTGAAATTTGGTTGTTTTGTTTGGTTGCAAGTTGTGTAGTCTCACAACATGCCCCATCTTGCCCCTAGCAAAATAAGTACCCCCATTTTCTTGTTTTTTTTGCTTTTGCTTGTGTTTTCCTTTGTGTTGCTTTTGTGGTAAAGGGAAAATCTGAATTTACCATGAAGAGCAATCCTAAGTTATAATTATTCCCTGGTGAGGTCTTTGGGTGAAAGAAGACTTAATTTGAACCTAGGTCAGCTTTTGAGGTTTGTGAAAATTCATTCAAATTTGCAAGTTATATCCAATTGGATATCCCATCCAACTAGACAGCTTGTTCCAACTAGACATCTAGATTCACATCTAGTTGGAAATCCTAGGTAAGGTCTTAGATGGATAAAGGATCAAATTTTAGCATGGGTCACCTTTGGAGGTTTTTAAAAATTCATTCAAATTCACAAGATATTTCTAATTGGACATTTGGCCTAACTGGATATGATGTTCCACATCCACATTCAGTTGAAGATCCACATCTACATCTAGTTGGAAATCCAAGGTAAAGTCTTACTGGATAGATGATCAAATTTCAACCTAGGTTTGCTCTACAAAAAAATTATCCTTATCATGTTCAATGGTTAGATAATAAGAATCAGAATGAAAGATATATGAAAGAATTTGGTGTGCCAAATTGAAGTAAAAATATTAAAATACCAAACCAGAAGCATTCTAAATTTTCCACATTGAAACCTGGAAAGAAATATGAAGGGTTAGGAAATGAAACAATCATTAAAGAGAAAAAAAATATTCTGGTAATGGAGTCATACATAATTTTTTTTATAAAGTGAAAGCAATCCTTCAACATCAAATATATATAACTAACACATATTCCTCTCAACCTGCGATTGACATGCATCCACAAAAATGATTTCACACTTAACATGTGTGTTGTTTCTGTGAATGCATTTTTTATCTAGGTTGAGAAGAATCTATGTTAATCTTCAACTATCAATTTGTAGCTGCTGACATTTCAAGAGCTCATTATCTAATCTAGACTTGCAGAATAGATCAATGGAACTTGTCCAAACACTTTACTTAAAAGTGTTATATTTGGGCTTATAACTTGAGAGAAAGCTTTGTATATATAGAGCTTAAAAATGGTTATAATATAAAATTAAATAATAATAAAGATACGTGTAATGAGGAGAGCCATAGTATTATTTTTGTGAAGATATTTGGAACTATGAAAATCTTATAGTTCATGGATCTAAAATGTTGGTGTTACAAATTTCTACAAGATAAATCTGAAAATTCTCTTATTCAATATCATGAACCATAAAAACACTATGGCTCTCATGGTTACACATATCTTTACAAAGAGCAAATTAATAATTAGATTTCGGTTGAATCCAAAACATTGATGCTACATACGTCTACATAAATAACATTGAATCCAAAAGCTCTCTTATTAATATCATGATCTATGAATACACTATGACTCTTATATGGTTCTTATAGTTACATGTTTAAACAAGTACAATAATTACATTCCAATTGAATCTAAAATCATCAATACTACAAATTTATGTATAGATAAATCCAAAATCTCTTTTATTCAATATCATATCATGAACAGTATGATATTTTATCTTTTAGTAGAAATATATACAATAGTTCCAATTGTATCAAATCACATCAAATGTACTTATTACATGGATGACTTGTTCTTTACATAGTGTAGACACCTAAAAGTGTCCTTAGGTTGCAAAACCCTAATCTCTACCACATTCTCCTATTTTTCCCTAATTTTCCTCTATGATTAAATAATTAATTCTAATTGATTAATTATTTAATTATTCAATATCCCCTTGCCCCCTTTAATTTTATTTAAATTAAAAAGTCTTATCCTAATTAAATAGGTCTCACCTATTTAATTTAATCATCTAACATTATTCCCCTTCCCAAATAAATTAAATAAATGAACCTAATTTATTTAATTTAAAAATCACTCCACCTCACAATTTCTTCCAATTTTAAATTCACTTTTGTCCTTTAGTGGTTGGAAACCCTAATCGATCACAACCCTCCATTTGGCCTCAAAGTCAACATGTGATCCTGGCCCTCCATTCAAATCATGTCTTCTATAAAACAACTCATCTAGCTTCATTTTAACCCCTTATGCTCTTAGAACTCTCTCTCAGCTGTAAATTCTCCAAAATCTTGCTAATCATACACACAAGCTTCTTAAGATGGTTGCATGAATCTGCAATTCTAAGAACATAATGGAAGGTGGAGGAGAACAATGAAGATTAGTCAATATTAGCTTAGATTCTTAGTTTGTTTTTGTTTGTTTGATTGGTTTTCTAAGCTAGATTGCACTTCATTGCAGTTAGGGTTTAGTTAGTTTGTTGTTTTAGACATTAAACCAGATTTTTCCCTAACACAAAATGGTGAACCTGACGTGAAATCATGAAAAATCTAACATTTTTTGGTTATTTTTAAAAATCAAAATTTGCAGGTGGCTTCCTGGTCTCAAACGAACCTCACCATTGAGTCTGGGAGGCCTTGTAGGCAAAAAACGACTATAAATTTGTCAAATTTGGCTACAAAAAAATTTGAATTTTTTTTAGTTTTGGCCCCTTCGCAGGGCCATACCATACGGATCCATACGGACCCTGCGCAAGGGCACTATGTTAGGAGAGCTGAAATTTCATTATTGGTATATAGGGTTTGAGTTTTTTTTTACATATTGCGGGTTTTGAAATCTCTGGTTAACAATATGTATGTTGCAGGTTAATATTTTGTTTTGCAGGTTTAAAAGCCCCAAAACCCTATCAACCTCCCTATACATTATCAACCGCCTGTGTTTAAATCCTTATGTCTCCTATTGGCATCTCTCTCCATCACTGGGCTGCTTCGTCGCCACCCATTTGAGGACTGTCGCTACCATTCCTTCATAATAAACCCTCTGCCCATAGGTAATAAACCCTTAATTACCTTTGTCGTCGCTCCTCTTCATGGTCACCGCCACCTATATAGGCCCTCACCTGGTTTAAACCCCCTTGTCGATGCCACTAGTAATCCTGTTGCCACCCAAGATTTACCTTCCGCTGCTCGCCAAAACCTCCCGGTCGCAACCAGTTGAAAACTCGTAGCTACCATTGTCGCAACCTTCACTAAACCCTAACCTTTGGGTGTTTTGTCTAAAACCTAACCTCTCACTGCCTAAAGCCTCTGTCGCCACTAAGGTCCTCTCAATCACCTCCCAGGCAACACCCTAACCTCTGCCACCTGTTAAAACTACTACGAAAAAGAAATCGACACCCTTCAAAAGCCCGGTCGCAGCTTCAATACCATCCTCCACCACTCCTCCATACCTGTTGACACCCTGAGAGAAACCAGTCTCCGCTCATTTGTTCATAGATGGATCACCGAGTAGTGTTTGGTCGCCCATACACATTCAACGTTAACATTAGGGTTTTGGTCATTGATTAGGGTTTCCGTTGCTACTTAGGTTGGGGTTGCCTATATTCATTTAGCATTTACTTCTATTAAATCTTTGATACTTACATTTGACATTAACACTTTAGTTCATATTGACACTTGTGACTATATGGGAGGGGGCTAGTGGTTTAATTTTTGTCTTTCTTTAACCCCTGGTCAAATGGGTGATCGGGGGTTGTTTAAACCCTTCACCACCCATTTGCCCCTAACCACCTTGCAAATAGTGCATATGACTAGATTCTACTTAACCGCTACTGGTTAGTAGCAATAGCTAGGTTTGTCTTTATTCCTCCTAGAGCCATAGAGGGGGTGACTTTTTCGTTTTCTCATAACTTCGCCATACGGTAATGTAATTTCACAAAATTGGTGGCATTGGAAAGTTGACTCCGAGAACTTCGCAATGGTATAGGTTTTCTCAAGTGATGGTACTATTTTATCAAACTTTTTTTGGTCAAAGTCAACACTCATTCTAAACTTCAAATGCGTATAACTTGTGCAAAATTGATCCATTTTTTGTGCAATTTTTTAAAAAATTGCTTAAAATCTCTTGAACAATCTGATTCTACAATTTATTTTGCTGTGGCTCATCATATTTTTTAGATTTTTATTAGGTTCACTTTCATGGCCTTTTTGGCTTAGTGGCTTGCAAAACGAAGTGTTTACTTGATATTTCATGGTCTTTACATTATCATGGGGATTTTTTTTGCTACTGATATTTGATTTTCAGCTTGTGGTACTTGTTGGGAGATGACATTCAATCTAAAACTACTAATACATTTTGATGCATGGTTTCCTCTTTTCATGTGCATGTGTTTTGATATCATAGGAACATTTGGATTGGTGCAATAAAACAAACATTATCTTGTTGTTTCACACATATTTTTTGGGGATTAAAAAGAATCAGTGTTTGCTTTGTTTGGTGATTGTGTTGGTTTTTTGAGGTGTGTATGCTCTTCCCTCGCATGTTATGTGATCTTGGGAATCAAAAGCATCTCTCAACACTTTCATAATCACACCACACATTCAAATTCTAAAGGTCAATGAACATGTGCGAGTGTGAGCAAGTTGCATGTGTATGCTCTCTCCTTACATCTTAGTATGAGCCTAGAGGTCAAAAAAATGTACTTGTCTTTCTTTTGTGTAACCCTTTAGAGTGGGCCTGCTCTTGAGACACATCCGCAAGGAGAACTCATTTGCGACCCCAAGCGGTACTTTCATCCAATCTACTATACAAAATAGGATAAGGTGAAAGCCAAGTCCAAACAAATATCAGCACTTACCGTACAATGCTAGTTTGAAAAGAGGCGTACCTTACATATATGAGACTCCTAGTAGGACTAGTCAAAGCTTTAAGTAGCTTTCTGGACGTTGTAACGTGCCGGTCCCCTGGATATTCACTAGAAACCTTTGTTTAGTGGCCAAAATCCTTCTATTTGCTGGCGCAAGAGGTCAGACCTCTAAAGTCATCCCATGTTATCATAGTTCATAGTAGAGATGGAAAATTCCTTGAGGTCTTCGGGCCTTTGGGAATTTGAAGTTTGGTGTACCCAAGAAGTGAGTGCCGTGTAAGGGGGAGCTAGTGCCACCAAACTTCTAAGCTATCTGCTTTGAATAAGTGCGGCTCAGATTTATCCACAATGGGAATCCAGTAAATATTGTCTTTGCCAGCCTAGGGTTGTGCATGTTTACAAGTGTTTTCAAACTTGTCAAGAATCACCAAAAACATCCAATTTGATTGCCAAGTATCTTCTATGATTTATGTGTGTGCTTGCTTAGTCATCACCCTAGACATTCTTTCCATCCATTCATTCCACGTCACCATATCCTATTCACTCTTCCTAATCACATTCATCCTTGTCATTCCATCATCCTTATCATTCCCATAACCCATATCCTAATTATCCTACTTGTCCCATCCTAATCACATCCTAGTTACATTATCATCATTCCACATCATCCTCTTTCTAATCCAACCAACATCATTCCAAGTCAAACCAGCATCCTTGTCATCCCACATCATATCCTAATCATATCCTAATCACCTTTCTGTTAGAATTGCTTGCAGAAGATATCATTTAAATACAAATAAAGATTAAATAGAGGAATGAAAAATAAACAGAAATAATAATAGTGAGAGACAATTTTTAATGTGGTTCACCCAAACCTGGGCTACATCAACCAACAAAAAGTCCAATATTATTATCCAGCAAATCAAACTGATTACAACCAACAATCCTTGCAACTTAATACCGCTGCAAATGCTACAATACAAAATATCAATGGAAACCCTAACCCTTAGCTATTTTATCAAGACTTATGTCAGTTACAAAATATGGTTTTTTTATGTCGGCCAATAGAAAAAATAACTCCTGATGCCTTTATAAAATAATAAAAGTCGTTTGAGGTTTCGGGGGCGCTGCCCCTCAACCCCACCCTGTATCACGATAGGGAGAGCACCAAGGGCACTTCCTCTAGACCCCGTCTTAGGGGTGCTACTCTGAAACCCCCATTAAATAATTTGGGGGGAAACCGCACTGATAAAAGTCAAGAAGAATTTAACCTCCAAGTCTGATTAGGCTCCATATAACAACACTTTCCTAATCACATCACCTAACCATCCACATCTTGATCATCCTACTTGTCATATCCTAATCCATTTTCATCCTAATCATATCCTACTCATCATTCCTAATCATTACACATCGTACTAGTCCATCTTACTCATCATTCCTAATCATTACACCTCGTCCTAATCTACCCTAATCATCATTCCTAATCATTACACATCATCATCCTCACCCAATCAACATCAGATCCTAATCATTCTCCTAATCATATCCAAGTCATCCTTATCAAACCCTAATCACCATCATCTTAATCATCCTAGTCAAAACCATAATCATCTTCATTCATAATCCAATCAACTTCTTCCTAATCCATCCAAGTCATCTAATCTCATCACTACACATCACCATCTTCGTTCTAATCTAACCAATCGCATCCAAATCATATCCTAGCCATTCATTCTAATCCAATCAACTTCATCTTAATACATCCAAGTCATCTAATCTCATCACTACACATCATGCTCTTCATTCTAATCTAACTAATCACATCCTAATCATATCCTAACCATTCCTTCCAATCCAATCAATATCATCCTTCATCACAATACACCATAATCATAGGGAAACCTTTGAGATCTACTCTCCCTATCGAATCCGATTACAATTGTGTCAAAATCTTATAGACCTGTTGGTTCTGTTCACCCACTATATATTCAATTTCATTCCACTACATGTTCAATTTCATTCAGCTCTTTACATCTATAGAGGACCCTAAATTTAGTCTTCCTAAGGTTGAAACATAGGGAGAAACTGTCGAACCTTAACCGTATCACAAGTACAAGTCTGGACCAAGAGACCTTGACATCTTTTTCAAAACAATCACAAATTGGGCTTAATACTCCAAGGCTAGTTTAAGTCCATCCTTCCAAGTGAATTCTAAAACTCATGGGTGCACTTTAATCAATCATTTCTTCCACTTGGGATTACTACTCGAAGGCTAGTTTAAGTCCATCCTTCCAAGTGAATTCTGAAACTCATGGGTTCACTTTAATCAGTCATTTCTTCCACACCTCAAGGTCTTGATAAATCCAATTTATACTTTGACAAGGTCATTAGTAGATGAGAGTACCCTCTTGGAGCTAGAATTTTCAAAGACTAATATCATTAGGCTCTATCATAGTCTAGGCCTCATCACCTTGCATTGACATCCCCATACCATCCCAAAATTCACAAGTCTCATTTGGTAGAGACACAGTTGCAAAAAGAAGAGAAAGAGAGTAGATCCTCCTAGTCATCCCTATAGCAAACACATAATTCACAAAATTCTCACCAACACATTCATTCTTGTCATTGTCATCCTAATCACAACTCTAACCATAACCTAATCATCCCTAATCACTCTTCTAATCATCCAATCAATCTCATACTCTATCACATCTCATTCATCCTAAGCATTCCAAACCATCATCCTAATCCTAATCAAGCACTTATCAACATGGTCCTAATCCCACAAGATGACATACAACGATATGAAGACATGTGCCATTCCATGCTCATCCTAGAGAACAAGGTTCTAGCACCCCCAACCTATTCACAAGCCTATCCAAGTCCACCTTGACAACAAGACAAAGTGCTTTTAAATTCTCATGCCACCTTTGACAAGTGGAACATAAGTCTACCTCATCCATCTTATAAGTACATTCTACCACCGTACTCTAATCCTACATCAACTCCACGTCATAAGTTTAAACATTACAAATGCAAGTGTAAGGATTCATCCAAATCTACTACTTCATCCAATCCTTTTGATCCTCCATCCAACCAAAGTCCTAATCATAAGCCAACACCTTTCATCTCTTTCATCCCTCCACCATGGGACTTAGCTACTCCACCTAATCGCAATCCTAAGCCTTCAACTTCCATCACCTATCTACCTACAAAGGATGTGATCCAAGGGTTACTAGATAGGAACAACTTGTCTCCATGTCAAAACCCATTCATGAGCATATCAATGAGCCTTCAAATACCATGTCCATCCTGTCAATCCCATCATGTGGTCCACAACATACCAACCCTATTGAGGAGCCTTCCATTTCCACTCAAAGTCAAGAGATATGTCAAAAGCATTATCCTAAGCATGAGGAAACATTATCCCCTCATTCAATTCAAGATCAAACCCCTTCCATTCCACCCATTCATAGCACCCCTAATACTATCTATGATCAAGCTCCCATCTTTGATCAAGACCCCTTTATGATCAAGAAGACCATGATGACCCTCTTAGTTCACTTTATGCATTCCATGGTCAAGAGCTTGCCACTCCACCTATCCATGATTCAACCACTTCCACTTGTCATGATGAGACATGTGCCTCCCAAAAACACATAGAAGATCAAACAAATAACTTGGATCTTAGGGAACATCATGATAATCAAGATCCTAAATATCTTTCTTCATCCACTATTGATCCCATTTCAAATCCACCATCATATCCTCCTGGCCTATCCGCCTTCATTCATGAATGTTCTTCCTTAGGACAACAACACCCATTATCCTCCATCTCACCTTCTCCATCTAATAAGGAACTCAAGTCTAGTGTCCAAAACACACCTAGTCCCATAGTCCATTGCATGCTCTGAAACATGAACTACCAAGGTAAAGGCCTGGGCCTTCACAAACAAGGAATTTTGGAGCCTATCCATGTCAACATTCCTCCACTCTCACATGGCCTTGGATATACACCCCATGGTAAGCAATCTAATGATGTTGGTACTTCCTCCATGCATCCTAAGTCCACCACTTCCCATCACAAGTCTTTTCATACACCCAAAACATATGTTGCCATTCCACCTCCATTATCCTACAAGTGTCAAAAGCATGTGACCATACACCTTCCACCATCCAATTTACCCCAGCTACTTCCAACTCCTACTATCCATCCATCCGCTTTGCCACCATTGCTTCCAACACCTAAGATCCCTATCATTAATAAATACGCTAAATATCCTAATCATGACCAACAAATGCACACATTGTCTAAACATAAAGCTTCCACTCATTCCACCAACCCCATGGGATTCAACAATAAACATTTGGATGCCTCCTTTCAAAAATACAAACATCCTAGAAGGGTCCTAATAACTTAGGAAATCAATCTAAAAATTCAAAGAAAAATCCATTCAAAAATCCATCCAAACCCATACCTTCACAAGAAAAGTCAAAAACTAAAATGGTATGGGTCCCTAAGCAAAAAACAATCACGTCAAAAGAGGCATCCACCTCTCAGAAATCCCAACCATCTGCTTCCATTCAAAAAGGCCATTCCATTAAAAAATATCACATTTTTCCATCCTACATGAAAAGCAAAAATCATAAAAACACTAAGTCCATGTGGGTTCCTACAGCACTACATCACTCATCTCTCAAGCAAACATCTCCATTGCTTCCTACACCACCATCCACTCAAAAGCTTCCATGTTTAACATGGTGTGTGTAGCCGTTGGTCATGATTCCATTCCATACCTCCATCTCCCCATCATTCAACTATTGTCCTACATATTTCACTCATCCTATTCCTATGGTCCATGCTTTTGCCTAAGCCTTCCATAATCCACTATCAACCGTACATAATCCACATCATAATCCACTATCGTTCCTCCATAATTCACTATCTACCTAATCCATTTTTCTTTCATACAATCCCTTACCAACATCTATGAGCATAATGACTTGACATGGTCCATGCAATGACATCTTTCTCCAATGAGACTGTCACCTTTCATGGAGCTAGACACTTGAATCCCTCTCATCCATATTCCCCTCTCCTATCAAAAAGTCAAAAAAGAAAAGAAAAAATCAAAAATAAAAAAATTAAAGAGAAATCCCTTCGTCCAATGGTGAAAACCACCCTTAGTGGCGCCCTGGATAAGTACCATGATGAAAACTTGGCAAACAGGCATCATACGTAGGTTGATCTTTATGTCACTTACACTTGGGGAGCACATTGTCTCATCCCACTATCATTTTCCTACCTATCATGTTTCCATCCTATCATATCATATCATACCATTTTCATATCATATCTTACCATCCTTATCCATCATACGTATACTTATCCTATTGCATCCATCCATCTACCCTTCTTCCTTTTGATCTTGATAAAGATTGGGGCCAAACATGTTGACAAATTGCTTTGGGTATCTCTTGACATACCTCCTCCTTTCCAAATGATTCTATCATCATCCTAGTGTCATGAGCCATGTCATGAAAAATCTTAAGTGTTACACCAAGAATGGGGCATGTTATTCCTACACGACATAGTCCTTGGAGATCACATCCTTGCCCTCTTACATGTACATCCATTCCATCCACTATCACCTATCTATGTATCTATCTATTCTACCATCATCCCTTGCACCTAGACTTGGTTTTCCCTTGTCATTGGTATCTAGCATAAAGGCTACCCCAAACTGTCATCCATTGACATCCCAAAACATTTCAAAAATCCAAAAAAACTAAAACATTTCAAAAATCCAAAAAAATCAAAACACATCAAAATCCAAAAACATCCAAATATCTTCAAAATCCAAAAACATCAAATATTCTCAAAAAACACAAAAAAATCACATAACCAACCAAAAATCCCAAGCAATAAACAGTGTTAGTCCGCATGGTCAAACTACAATGCCTCTGCACTGTCACGTAGGCAAGGCCATGTTCGATGAGGCCCTGAGGCATTAGGTCCGTCCCTTAGGGCTCATCCTATCAACCATCATAATAAGTCATCCCTAGTGCGATAGACACTTTGATCAGACTAAAGAAATCAATCTTTCACATGAAACATAATCTCAAACACCAACAAGACATCTATCCAATCAATCAAACCAATAAATCGCCTCGTGATAATCATATGTCACTATCAACTATCCTCATCAATCATTACATTCCTACATGGAATGGGGCATTGTCAAAATGAGGACTCTATGCCTTGTACGACATGTGTCATTTATCAAACATCAATCAATCATCACAAGCTAATCATCTCACAACTTGCAACATTATTGAAACCAAACCACATGTCTTATACAAGATGTCACCCTCTTATCACTTTCTTTAGATAGGTAGGGACATTGTTGAAACTAGACCAAACGTCTTATACGACATGCTTCCTATCCTGAAACCAGGCCTCCTTCATCTATTCATCGTAATCAATCAAACACATATCCCTTGGCAAAAGGTCCAAATGGTTGTTGGTCTAGTTTGTCTTATTTTACTGGATTGTTTTGTAGTCTCGTTCTTATGCTTCTCAAGGTAGTCCCTAAGTGATGAAGAGAATCGAGGATAGAGAGAGACCTTTTTCTTTGATTATTGTTTATGGTTTGTCTTGACAAAATGACTGGGGCAAATTGGTGCCTTGCGTGTGATCGGGATTCCATTGGGTGTGAATCAAAGACATCCTATGCATTGGAAAGAATAATTGGTTCCTTGCATGAGGACTTGCACCCTCACAATTATCTCATCGCATGTTCTGACAAGGTACCACAGTTACTAGTCTGAGTTAGGCATTCCTTGTCTGTCATGTTCCTGTTTCGCAAGGGATCATATTTCCACACTTTGGCCTCTATCACACCATTGTGGTTGTCATCCCTAGACATAATAAGTTCTATGATGATAATCAGAACAATTGCAAGTGAGAAGCTCAAAAATCTATCAAAGCAATATCACATTCCCATTCTTCTAGCCAATCTTTCATTCCTCCACCATCTCTCTCTTACATCTTCATTCCTCCACCATCCTCTCTCTCTCTCTCATATCATTCATTTCTTCTATCCATTTCCTTATCTTTTTTCCTTGACCAATCCCTTTCATTTCGAGAGCCTACCCGTGTTTGTCCAACCCGCCTATCCTCTCGAGGGGGCATCATCATCATGTCTTTCCATCATCATCCTTTTCCTCTATCCATTTCCTTAGCTTCTTTGAAATGATGTTACTTGACATAAATCTTATCATCTCGAACATCATCTCAAAGAGGGGCAAAATGTAGACACCTAAAAGTGTCCTCAGGTTGCAAAACCCTAATCTCTATCACATTCTCCTATTTTTCCCTAATTTTCCTCTATGATTAAATAATTAATTCTAATTGATTAATTATTTAATTATTCAATATCCCCTTGACCCCTTTAATTTAAATAAATAAACATTTATTTAAATTAAAAGGCCTTATCCTAATTAAATAGGTCTCACCTATTTAATTTAATCATCTAACATTATTCCCCTTCCCAAATAAATTAAATAAATGAACTTGATTTATTTAATTTAAAAATCATTCTCCACCTCACAATTTCTTCCAATTTTAAATTCACTTTTGTCCTTTAGTGGATGGAAACCCTAATTGATCACAACCCTCCATTTAGCCTCAAAGTCAACATGTGATCATGACCCTCTATTCAAATCAGGTCTTCTATAAAATAACTCATCCAACTTCATTTTAACCCCTTATGCTCTTAGAACTCTCTCTCAGATGTACATTCTCCAAAATCTTGCTAATCATACACACAAGCTTCTCATGATGGTTGCATGAATTTGCAAGTCTGAGAACATAATGGAAGATGGAGGAGAACAATGAAGATTAGTCAATATTAGCTTAGATTCTTAGTTTATTTTTGTTTGTTTGATTGGTTTTCTAAGCTAGATTGCACTTCATTGCAATTAAGGTTTAGTTAGTTTGTTGTTTTAGACATTAAACCTAATTTTTCCCTAACATAAAGGTGTCTACACATAGAATTAGTATTGCATGCTATTTTAACACATTAAAGATTAAACAAACTATATAAAAAATAGAATTTCCTGAAGAGGCTCAAATTTCATGTCAATTCTTCTGTATAGAATGCTTTACATGCACTAACTCTCTAGAATGAATCTGCACCTTACACGTACATGAAAACATGCAGATACTTCAATACCTAGAATAAAACATGCATATTCATTGTATATTTTTACTAATTAACTATTGTCTTTTATGCTAGGATGATAAATCTCAATAAAAAATCCTGTCTCCTTTAGTTTTCAACTTTTTTAGTTTTTTTATTTATTCGATAAGTGTATGAATTTTTAGGTTGGCCCACTCCAATGGAGGTCGCAAGGGGGACCTCCTCCGCATAAAACTGCCACTGCCATCATAGCATGGATTGCCAATGGTGTAGCCTTGCTAAGTCTTCCACCACTGTAATCATGCCACTTGTAGCATGAATCGCCACTGGTGAATCCATCACTACACCACTGTTACCATGACCTATCGAGTTGCACAAGACCAAGGTGCACCAAAATTTGAACACACTCCACTTAAGAACCATGGAGTGTCAAGAGTCACCTACATATAGCCATAACCATTTAGAAGCCAAGATGTCTTTGGGGGGATTTGAACCTTGGTCTCCACAATAATGACCAAGTGGCCTTAACCACTAGACCACACCCACTTGACACTTTTTTAGTTTTTCTATGATGCTTTTATATATGTTGAATTGGATTTGGGTAAAACTTCACTTATTAATGTGTTTATATATATTAAATTGGATTTTGAGTGCCATGGTTTCAATTCCAAGTGTTACACATTTGATTTTTCACATAAATTTAATTTATTATTTAGAGATTTGAACTAGTGAAATATAGAAATCCAAAACTTAATCACTTTGATTTTTGATGTTCAATAATATTGTAAGGACTTTGGTGTTTAAAAATAACTTAGGGGAATCTGTTAGATCTCTAGGGTTAAGTTCTTATAGGTCAAACCTCTAAACCGACCAACTTCGTGATTATGATCAAATCCTAGTTTAAATTTCAGGGTAATCTTGACTGCCTTAAGATCAAACCAAAGTGGTAGTGAATTGAACCTTCATAGGAAAATAAAAACCTCAAGGAAAAGAGTCAATGTATGGAAGTTGGTGTGAATATGGGTGAAAGAACGAGATTTAAATGGTTAGTATCTAAGAATAAGTGCAAGTACGAGTAAATAAAGGTAGATAGGATCAAGGCATGAGCCAAACATAACACATAAGTATACCACTTGTCAATGTATAATTATATTAAAATGTTTCATCAAAATAAACCCAAAACTAAATAAAAATTAAAATCTAGATATATAACTCAAGAGATATTATGATTATATTTGTGGATGTACAATATATTGAATAATATGCCTATAGCCATTTTAGTAGTAAAGAGGGTTTGATTCCTTTTGACAGGGTGAGATATTATGATCATATTTGTGGATGTAATAGCTTTGAATGATATGCCTATGAGCATTTTAATATGATTAAGCATTTCAATAGTAAAGAGGGTTTGGTTCCTAATGATAGGGTGAAATATTATGATCATATTTATGGACAAAATAGTTTTGAATGATATGCCTATGGCCATTTTAATATGGTTAAGCATTTTAATAGTAAAGAAAGTTTTGTTTCCTAATGATAGGGTGGTGGGGAACATGATGTTTGGGTTCATATCCCCAATAAATATAGGATTTTAGCCCTAACCTTAGGCATGACTTGTTTTGTTTTCATTGTGGCTCACTTGCTCTAACATCGAACAATGTGAGCAACATGTTCATAAGCACCTTAGTAAGGCCCTTTTTCTATAACGACCCTTCAAACTTAATGTAACCAAAATTGGTGAAATTAATAATCAATGTGGTCATGTCTAGCCATTTCCCATCTTATTCTAGGGACCATTTTCTTTTTAAATTTTGTACACAATTTTTTTCATAAATACTTTTTTCATATTCAATGAGTGTTATATCCATTTTGTTATTGGAATTTGAATTTTTGTACATGTAATTAAAAATATAGCATTCTTAAGTTCTAAATGTGTTGTTTTAATTATTAGTGTTAGTTTATTTATTTTAATTAATCTAGAGTCAATGCATTAACTGCACCTACCCCACATAAGAGATTTTTGGGGATTTTTCCTCTTGACCCCTTGGGCCTTTCCTTTATTGCTATTATGTTTTCCCTGGTAGAGAGTAAATGCTAGTTGGTGAATTTGAAAGAGGATATGCTTAGTATATTTTTTGTGTGAAAGGAAAAGACAAAAAGGAGGGAATAAGAACATAGAAAAAATTAGAGAGAAGTATGCAACAATAGAAGTAGAAAATAGGGGGAATGTATGAAACAATAGGGCAATGAATATAGTTGAAAATAGAAGCTTTGGGTTGCAAGCAGCTTTGGAATGAACAATAGCTCTAGAAAGGGAAAGTGAACAACTCAATAGCAAGAGTAGTGAATAGCTTCGAAGAAAGTGGGAAGCAACAATAGGTTGGCACTATGCTTTGGAGTAGAGAGAAGTTTTTGGGAAAGATGAAACAGAGCAGCAACTCTAGTTTTTTTGTAATTTTTGGATGTAATTTTTTGAGTGAAAATATAAATAGAATAATCTTTGTTTCTTTAGTATTATTTGTGCTCTCTCTCTCTCTCTCTCTCTCTCTCTCTCTCTCTCTCTCTCTCTCTCTCTCTCTCTCTCTCTCCTCTCTCTCTCTCTCTCTCTCTCTCTCTCTCTCTCTCTCTCTCTCTCTCTTGTTTTTCTTTTCTTTTCTTCCAACAAGTGGTATTAGAGCCCTATATTCCTTAGGCATTCAAAGCAAAGCCCTAGTTTTTGGGTATTAAGGAAGAGCCCTAAATTTTTTAGGTTTTAACAATCTTCCCAAATTTATAAGAATGGTAGGAAGAGACAACAAGATTTGGTAGTATCCACCAACTTTTGATGGGAAAAACTATGATGTTTGGGCAAAGAAGATGAAAACAATATTGGTTGCAAATGATTTGTGGGAGCTGGTGGTCAATGGCTTCATAGATGTGACTGACCAAGGAGTTTATGCAGAATTAACAAATTCCCAAAAGAATAAGTTGAAGGAAGCCAGAATGAAAGATGTAAAAGCCCTCAGTTTGATTGAGGTATCTTTAACAAAAAATGTTTTCCCCCAATAGCAGTAGCTAACTATGCAAAGGAGGCATGGGAGATTCTCCAAAATAGCTACAAAGGGACTAACAAGGTGAGGCTAGTTAAACTCCAACTACTCTGAAGAGATTTTAAGACCCTTAAAATGATGAAGATTCAAATTTGGTATGATGGAGGCTAAGCATTCAAGCTCACATGGATGAGAAGCAAAGAAAGTAATGAATGTGGGAAAATGGGTAAAAATGGGTGATGACCAATCAAAGGGATGATGAAGGACTACCAAGGAAGTCTAGGATATGGTTTAGGATATGTGGATTCATGGATAAGAAGTAGGTAAAGTAATGGGGGTCCAAGAATCTTAGATGTAGTGCATGAAGGTTCTTGGAATCCATTACACTTGCAGCTAGGGCCAATAACCTAAGGGGAAAAAGAAATGAGAATGGAAACAAACTCACTTTGTGCAATATAGAAGTGTAAATATAAGCCATTCAAGTTTGCAAAAATGTAACATAGAAAAGGGGTAATCTTTTTCTAAATTTACATAAGTGTAGTTGTGTTTGCAATATATGTAACAATAATGCAAATCAAGGTTATGCCAAAGTAACTAGATTCAAGTTTATGAAAACTAAATACAAACAACATGAAAAATAAGGAATCTAAGGTCATATCCAACCAGACAAACCTTGATTAACAACCACTAATGAGCTGGGATAGATGACACAATCAAATGCTACGTGATTCTATGCTAATTGGGTGAATGTAGGAATAAGAATGTTCACCAAATGAAAGATAAAAGAGAATGATATTTTTAGTTATTTTGAAAGTTAAATATAAATTGAAAAATGAAAATGAATAAATAATAAAAAATAACCGATATTTAGGAGATCAATTTGATCTATGTTTCCTAGACACTTATATATTCAAACTGGAAGAAAATAATGCAAAACTATATTAAGATAAGTACTAATTAGTAAAAACAAAGAATTGATGCACTTGAGAGGGTATTTCTAATAGATATAAATGGATATATCCTCTATAAATAGCATAGCTTCTATACATGCACGGATTTCTTTATAGAGACCTAACAAGTGGCCAACCTTAAAAAAGCCATCATTAGGTCTTGGAAATTTGTGAAAAATTGAAAAGTTTGAGATTTTATAAAAAAATTACATAGATATTTATTAGGTGAATTTAAAACCACTTTCCTCTTTGAACTTTCTTATATTCTTCACCAATTTTTCTATATTTGACCTACAAGTTAAGATTTGCAAATAGGAACACCTGTAAAATAGAGTGTTAAAGGGGGTTCTACCTCAATTAGCCCCCTTATGGGATTAAAAGAAAAGTTACACATGATATATATATATATATATATATATATATATATATATATGAATGATAAAGATCTAAAAAAATTCTCCTATTCTAAGTACAAACATTAGATTTGGGCATAATAGCTAGTGTAGGAAAGAGAGCAAATGAGTGGCTTTGGAGATGAAAAAATGGTAACAAACTAAGAAAAAAATCTTAAAATAGATAATGGATGTCGAGAAAGGTGACTTAGATAGGAATATGAAACTACTAGTGTTTTATAAAAATACTAAAATATACAAAATTATGTTTAAAATACCAAGACTAGGTCCTAGATGGCTTGTAATGGAGGAGGGGTGAAATGAGTAGAGGCAAAAAGGAAAAAGAGAGAATAACCAAGTTCAAAAAATTGAAGTATGACTAGTGTATACTAGTAAAATACTGATATTAGTGATATAAATAAAGTGTTTGACTGAAAACACCAAGATCTAAACACAAATGAGGGTTTGAGGTTCTACGGTTTCAATAGAGGCTAGGGGAGGTGTTAATCTCAAACAAGTGGATACCCATAAAGGTAAAAATAATGGAAAACACTATTTGAGTGATACAATTATTGAATTAACTAATACACAAGAAAGTAGTTCAAATCTATGAGGCAAAAGGGAAGGATGATGAAACTTAGGGGCTTCTATGGCTTTTAGTGGGGCTAGGGGAGATGGGGAAAGGAAAAAAATGGAAATAAAAAGGTATGGAAAAGGGTAAGGATGGATGGGGTGATTGAATGGATGGGAACACACCAAGAACCTACATTTATCTTTAAATTTTTCACTAAATCTATAGTAAGAACATTGAAAATAGCTACCTAGGCTAATTGTTTTGGCTCTAGATAGTGAAGGATGCATTGTAGAACCTTCCCACTTGATCTTTCTAAAACCTTATTCTATTTATATATTTTCAAAACTTTGAAATAGGGTCATCCAATGGCAGAAAAATTATCTATAATTTCTCCAAGTTGAAATTTGGCAAAACTAGTGTACACATGAGACTTTGGAGGCTTTATGAACGTCATTTTTGGAGGGATTTTGACCTAAAAATATAGTATGATATTCATATAATCCTAAAATTAGGTTGTGAAGTTTTTAGCTTGATTGAAGAACTTTTAATTTTCACCCTCATTTGCCCAAATGGTAGGCATTGACTGGAACCTTAGAAATTTCAATTTCATAGGAGAGACTCATGATAATGTTTTCCACCCTTGGTTGATGGCACTAAGTGTGAAAATGGATTAGAATAAAGTTTTTGAGGTGGTCAAAGGTGGTTATAGTTCTAGGTTCAATGGATAGGCTTCATTAAATTATTTAAAAAGGTGGCCAAGGCGAGGGTAATGGATCATGAAGGATGGGACATCTAGGACCAAGAGATGATAAAGGTAAATTAAAAACACAAAAATGGATGGATACACAAAAGAGGTTAGGGAAGACAAAACACTAGGACATGGCTAGGGGTAACATAGGTAAAAAACTGTCAAAATGACACAGAAAAACACACACATGGTGAAGGGGCTAAAATGGTGACAAATGTGTGATAAAGGTATGTAAATACCATTATCAAAGTAGATTAATATCCTTTCTTGCTTGAAAATACTAGGTGGTCAATTTTGAAAGAGTTTTTCTCAAAGATTATTTGGTTTTATAGTTAAAGGTAAATCTTTTTTTCGAAAAATAAGTGTTATTTTTATTATTTTGTAGAAAGATAATAATACAGCATATTCAAAAAATGAAAGAAAATTAGCTAGAAAACCTCACACCCCATGGTTTATGCAAGGCAAAATTTTAAATGATAAATCCAAATATAAAAACAAAAGAAGTGACAAAACCATTAAGTAGCAACAACTATGGATCTAGTAGTAGGAGGGAGAGGCGGGTCATAATCATTTGGTTTGCCCTGGTCATCAAGCAAGTCATGGAAATTCAGAATACGTTTGCACCCTATAAGTGCACCGTGTTCATTATCAGGGGATTGGAAATCATTCCTAATAGGAAAAATAGCCAAAGAAAGGTGAGGAAACATACTAGTATCTAGTCAACCAAAAACACCATAATCATGAGGCTAAGAAGAAATTGAAGGTTGATAATGGGAATTGTGAATATTGTGCCCTAGGCTCTAGGTTGAGGTGGCTAAAAAACATATGAGTTATTAGAATCATACTGACATACATTATGACTATCTATGTCAACACCATTAAAGAGGGGATTGACCCTCATTAATAAAACTCTAACAACAGTATAAGATGAATTACTCTAATACTAATAAAAAAACACATTTAAAAAACACTTCTAACACAATTTTATTAACTTACAACTTTCAAAATAAGTATTTTCTATTTTAAAATAAAAATATTATTTATCACTTTTATACATCTATGAAATAATTCTTACTAAACTTTCCTGCTTAAAAATAATAGGTTATGGATTCAAACCTTTTCCTTTTACTAGACCAAAATTTGGAACCGGTGGAGATTTGCGTCATCAAACTGGCTTACAAAATCTGTGAATGATGTAGAATCTATAAACGTCACATAAGCTGTGTGACTGGTGACTGAAACTAAAAACCAAATACGTTAAAATGTAAATCATTACTAAAAATATTATTAAAAAAATTACAAAACAGATTTAGAAAATGGCTTTACAGAAAATTTATCCTTATCCTGTTCAATGGTTAGATAATAAGAATCGGAATGAAAGATATATGAAAGAATTTGACGTACCAAATTGAATTAAAAACATTAAAATACCAAATCAGAAGCATTCTACATTTTCTGCATTGAAACCTGGAAAGAAATATGAAGGGTTAGCAAAGGGAAAAAAATGATTAAATAGAAAAAAAATTTTGGTAATGGAGTCCTACATAATTTTTTTTTGTTATAAAATGAAAGATAACAAGTTCAAATACCAATCCTTCAGCATCGGATATAACTAATGCAGACTCCTCTCAACCTGGGACTGACATGCATTCACAAAAATGATTTCACACTTAACAGGTGTGTTGTTTCTGTGAATGCATTTTTGATCCAGGTCTAGAAGAATCTGTGTTAATCTCCGACTATCCATTTGTAGCTGCTGACATTTCAAGAGCTCATTATCTAATCTATACTTGCAGATTTATAGATTAGATCAATCGAACTTAGGCCCTCATATTTGTGTGCTTGGGAATTATACATCTATAACTACCAAACACATTACTAAAAAGTGTTATATTTGGATTTATAACTTGAGAGAAAGCTGTGTATATATAGAGCTTAAAAATTATTATAATATAAAATTAAATAATAATAAAGATATGTGTAATGAGGAGAGCCATAGTGTTATTTTTGTGAAGATAATTGGAACTATAAAAGTCTTATAGTTCATGGATCTAAAATGTTGGTGTTACAAATTTCTACAAGATAAATCTGAAATTCTCTTATTGAATATTGTGAACCATAAAAACACTATGGCTCTCATGGTTACATGTATCTTTACAAAGAACAAATTAATAACTAAATTTCAGTTGAATCCAAAATAATGATGCTACAAACTTCTACAAAAATAAATTCAAAGGCTCTCTTCTTTAATATCATGATCTATGAACACACTATGGTTCTTATATGACTCTTATAGTTGCATGTGTAAACAAGTACAACAACTACATTCCAATGGAATCTAAAATCATTAATACTACAAATTTCTACATAGATAAATCCAAAAACTCTTTTATTTGATATCATATCATGGACAGTATGATATTTTATCTTTTACTAAAAATAACTATAATAATTCCAATTGCATTTTTGTTCAATATCATATCATGAACAGTATGATATTTTATATTTTATCTTTTAGTAGAAATAGATACAATAGTTCCAATTGCATCAACTCACATCAAATTTCGTGTCAATTCTTTTGTACAGGATGCTTTACATGGACTAACTCTCTGGAATGAATCTGCATCTTACACGTACAGGAAAACGTGCAGATACTTCAATACCTAGAATAAAACTTGCATATTCATTGTATATTCTTACTAACTGTTGTCTTGTATGCTAGGATGATAAACCCCAATAAAAAATTATGTCTCGTTTAGTTTTCAATTTTTAAATTTTTTTTTTTTAATTTCAAGAAATTAAATTTTATGGATTAATGCTTTTATATATGTTAAATTGGATTTGGCTAAAACTTACTTATTAATGTTTCTATATATATTAAATTGGATTTTGAGTGCAATGGGTTTAATTTCAAGTGTTACAAATTTGGTCTTTCACATAAATTTAATTTATTATGTTGAGATTTGAACTAGTAAAATATAGAAATCCAAAACCTATTCACTTTGATTTTTGATGTTCAATAAGCTTGTAAAAACTTTGGTGTTTAAAAACAACTTAGGGAATTCTGTTAGATCTCTAAGGTTAAGTTCTTCTAGGTCAGAACTCTAGACCGACCAACTTTATGGTTATGATCAAATCCCAGTTTAAATTTTAGGGTAATCTTGATTGCCTCAAGATCAAACGAGAGTGGTAGGGAATTGAACCTTCATAGGAAAATAAAAACCTCAAGGCAAAGAGTCAATGTATGGAAGTTGGTGTGAATATGGGTGAATGAATGAGATTTAAATGGTGAGTATCTAAGGATAAGTGCAAGTATGAGTAAATAAAGGTAGCTAGGATCAAGGCAAGAGTCAATGTATGGAAGTTGGTGTGAATATGGGTGAATGAATGAGATTTAAATGGTGAGTATCTAAGGATAAGTGAATTATGAGTAAATAAAGGTAGATAGGATCAAGGCATGAGCCAAACTTAACACATGAGTATACCACTTGTCGATATATAATTATATTAAAACATTCCATCAAAATAAACCCAAAACTAAATAAAAATTAACATAGATATATAACTTAAGGTATTATGAGTATATTTGTGGATGTAATATATTTGAATAATATGCCTATAACCATTTTAATATGGTTAATCATTTTAATAGTAAAGAGGGTTTGGTTCCTATTGGTAGGGCGAGATATTATGATCATATTTGTGGATGTAATAGCTTTGAATGATAGGCATATGACAATTCTAATATGATTAAGCATTTTAGTAGTAAAGAGGGTTTGGTTCCTAATGATAGGGTGACATATTATGATCATATTTATGGATGAAATAACTTTGAATGATATGCCTATGCCCATTTTAATATGGTTAAGTATTTTAATAGTAAAGAGGGTTTTGTTCCCTAATGATAGGGTGGTGGGGAACATGATGTTTTGGTTCATATTCCCAATAAATATAGGATTTTAGCCCTAACCTTAGGCATGACTTGTTTTGTTTTCATTGTGGCTCACTTGCTCTAGCATCAAACAAGGCGAGCAAGGTGTTCATAAGCACCTTAGTAAGGCCCTTTTTCTTATAACAACCCTTCAAACTTCATGTAACCAAAATTGGTGAAATTAATAATCAACATGGCCATGTCTAGCCATTTCCCATCTTATTCTAGAGACCATTGTCTTTTTAAATTCTCCACACAATTTTTTCAAAAATACTTTTTTCATATTCAATGAGTGTTATATCCATTTTGTTATTGGAATTTGAAATTTTGTACATGTAATTAAAAATATAGCATTCTCAAGTTCTAAGTGTGTTGTTTTAATTATTAGTGTTATTTTATTTGTTGGAATTAATTTGGAGTCAATGAATTAACTACGCCTACCCCCCAAAAGATATTTTTGGGGATTTTCCTCTTGACCCCATGTCCTTTCCTTTATTGCTATTATGTTTGGCCTAGTAGAGAGTAAATGCTAGTTGGCAAATTTGAAAGAGGATAAACTCAACATATTTTTTGTGTGAAAAGAAAAGACAAAAAGGAGGGAAGAAGAACATAGAAAGAAGCAGAGAGAAGTATGTAGTAGTAGCAATAGAAAATAGGGGAATGTATGCAAAAATAGGGCAGATAATATAGTTGAAAATAGAAGCCTTTGGTTGCAGGCAGCTCTAGAATGAACAATAGCTTTGGAAAGGGAAAGTGAACATCTCTAGTAGCAAGAGTAGTGAATAGCTCTAGAGAAAGTGGTAAAGCAACAACAAGTTGTAGTAAGCTTTGAAGTAGATAAAATATTTTGAGAAATATGAAACATAGTAGTAGCTCTAGCTTTTTGTAATTTTTGGATGTAATTTTTGAGTGAAAATATAAATAGAAAAATATTTTTTCTTTAGTTTTATTTATGCTCTCTCTCTCCCTTGTTTTTCTTCTTCTTTTCTACCAACAAGTGGTATTAGAGCCCTAGATTCCTTGGGCATTCAGAGGCAAAGCACTAATTTTTCAAGTATTGAGGAAGAGCCCTAAATTTTCTAGGTTTTAACAATCTTCCCAAATTTATAAGAATGGTAGGAGGAGGCAACAAGAGTTGGTAGCATCCACCAAATTTTGACGGGTAAAACTACAATTTTTGGGCAAAGAAGATGAAAACAATATTGGTTGCAAATAATTTGTGGGAGCTAGTAGTCAATGGATTCATAGATGTGACTGACGAAGGAGCTTACATAGAATTAACAAATTCCCAAAAGAATAAATTGAAGGAAACTAGAATGAAAGATGCAAAAGCCCTCAGCCTAATTGAGGTATCTTTAACAAAAGTTGTTTTCCCCCCGAATAGCAATAGCTAATTGTGCAAAGGAGGCATGGGAGATTCTCCAAAATAGCTACAAAGGGACTGACAAGTTGAGGCTAGTTAAACTCTAGCTACTTCGAAGAGCTTTTGAGACCCTTCAAATGAAGGATGGAGAGTCTATTTCAGACTTCCATATAGGTTTTCCACCTTGGTAAATTAGTTAAGGATTAATAGAGAAGCCATGGAAGAGCAAAGGATTACTATGAAAATCCTTAGAAGTCTACCCTCAAGATTTGACCCCATTGTCATTGCCATAGAAGAAGCCAAGGAACTATCCAAGATGATAGTTGATGAGTTGAGGGGTACACTACAAACCCATGAGCAATGGTTGAACACATCCACTCCTTCCCTAGAGCAATCCTTCAAGGCTCAAAACAATGTAAGAGGTAGGGGAAGATGAAGAAATGGTACAAAGGTAAAGGTCAAAGAGGTAGATGAAGAGGCTACTCTAAAAGAGAGCTCAAATAACCAAGAGGAGGCAAGCACCTCACAACTAGCCTTCCAAGACAAGAAGAATAATAGAAGTTCAAATAAAAGGTATGACAAAAGCAATGTGTAGTGTTATTACTACCACAAATGATGTAGAGGTAAAGGTAGTGGATATAGAAGTTCACTAAATGAACTCGGTTGTCAAAGCTTCCTTCTTCTTGTTTCCAAAGGTGGACTGTCTAAAGCCTACACAAGGCTTTGTTTAGGTGATTGATCAAACCTAGGAACACACCTAAGTCCACACAGGTTGCTCAACACTCACCTTGGGGAGTCACTACTCTACCCAAACAATCAACACATTCACCTTCAAGGACAGCTTTCCACTCCTAACACCTTTGCTAGCAGGATCTCCATACACAATTTGACATAGGATTTTTTAAGACATGGAGGATAACAAGGTCTCTAACCAAAAGACCAATTTCTACACTCTCTAAGGCAATAGACAACAACAACAGAAGGACTATCCTAGAACAGTGTTTGAAGAAGGCTTAGATCATGTAGAATTGAGTCACTCAACTTTTTAAGGCCTCAAAGGACCCTCAACACCCAATGTATACTAAATACTCCATATAAACAACAACCATTTACTCCTATGCACTAACCATACTATGTTATGTAGGGTAGAGGACAGTAATAGCAACTTAACTATCCTATGACAGTACTAAAAATGATAGTTATATCTTGTAGCCTATAAGAACAGAAAACTAGCATTAACTCCTCTACCATGAAGGGTCTAAACACCACATACATTCACCAAGGACATGGTCCACTTGAGGTTCCTGACCCAGCTCCTCACCTCAGTACTTTCTCTGACAGAAATAATGATGCTGATGTGACTGTCTTCAAGAAACAGTCATAAAATGAAGTTAACTTGTAAACAAATAGAGCCTTTACACACCATTAAACACTCCCAACTCTCAATGACCATCTACAATCCATGCATCATCCAATCACCTATAGGAAACATGTACTCTTCCTCTAGCATGCAGCCATACTGTACCACCATGTGCAGGGACAGCAAACTGTATTTCTGTCAATAACTGTGGGTTTTCTTCTTAAAAGCCAGTCTATTTGAGATTATAGGAAAGATGTATATCAAGAATCCCTTGCCTAGATTAATGAGTCTCTTGTACAGGACTACCTTCTTCCACAATACAGAGATTAATCACCATTTGAACAATCTAAGACTGTTCTTGCACTTTCCTATCTTCTGCCTCTTCTAAAACTAACTAGTCACTGTCTCTTTGACTGGTTAACAGCATACCAACCACCAAGGAGGAAGGAGAACCAACATACAAACATCAAAAACATAAAAAACTACTTTGTCTTCCTCCATCCCACCATGAAATGGGCGACCACCTTCAGAGGGCAAAGGAAGAATGGAGCATTTTGTCCAAACCCTAGCTGTGGAGGGTTAGAAAACCAATTTGCAAATAATGAAATCAAACTAGACAATAAAAATGTTTCAAGAGCTCCAAATAGATGCAAATGAAAGGTAACTAGATCTACAACAATAATTCACAGACCATAGAATCTTCAACAGTCTGTACCAGGCCGTACAAGAAGACTGTTTTTAGCAAAAACATAAAAAAGACAACTTTTTCCTTAAAAAACTCCTTCTCTCCATTCACATATGGCATGTAAAAACAAAAACCAAGTTTATAGGAAGTTTCAATCCTTTGCACTTCCTATTCTGTCCGTACAACTGCCCATGAAGGCAGTAAATCGATGGAAAAATAGAGTTTCTTAAAAAAACTCCAAGTTTCAAAAAGATAACTCCTAGAAAATAGGCCTAGATTAATTCCATAGTGGACTAGTCAATCAAATGACTAAGTCTTTTATTTCAACACATCAAAATGGCTTTCAAATCCTTAGAGGTAAACAAATAACATGAAAATTAACTAGGAAAACAACACAAAACTGTGGAGCTCCTGCACCAACAAATTTGGTCATTATGCTAGTGAGTGTAGGAAGAAGTAACGCGAACAAGGGAGTCAAAATGCTCATGTAGAAAATGAGAACAAGAATGAAAATGAAAAATAGGCAAATGTGTTTATTGTATGCAATCTTGTTGAGCAGAGTAGTGCCTAAAATATGGTATTTGGATAGTGCCTGCAACAACCACATGAGAGATAACCAAAATTTATTTGCCTCCATAAATAACAACATAAAAACTAAAATCAAGATGGTGAATAATGAAAAAGTTCATGTCATGGGAAGAGGCAGAGTCACCATCCAAACCAAGCATGGTGAGAAAAGGAAGATCCAAGATGTCTATTATGCCCTAGGAATAAAACATAACCTATTTAGTATTGGACAGATGGTCTAAATGTTGAACACATAGAAGTACTAAGAGGGGGGGTGAATCAATACTTATTCAAATTCTTTCCCTTAAATGCAATCAATCCAATGTAAACATTCAAACTATATAAATCAAATGAACACATACACACATAACAGAAAATTTACGTGGAAACCCAGGATGGGAAAAACCCTGGTAAGCCAACTGCTTAGATCTACTATCCAAATCCAACTTCACAAATGAAAAGAGATTTACAATGAATTTTATGGGCGTCAACCCAAAGGAATCACCAACTCCCTGATACAAAGTTTATGAGCACCAACTCAAAGGAAGCACCAACTCCTTATACAAAGTTTTATGGGCTCCAACCCAAAGGAAGCACCAACCCTGAAAAGTGCTACAACACTTACAACACTTACAAGATGAGGCACCAACCTTTGTACCAAAACACTTGACTGATTCTAATGGTTCAATCACCTCTGCAACATCATCTCCTTTAACTCTTTGATATTGACTTACTCAAATAACCTCAACACCTCCACTCTATCATCACTGTTCAAAACACTTTTGCAATACACTACTGACTCTATTATGAATCATACATCATAACCTCCAGAGTTACTTCTCAATTTTTAGATCATTCATCCTTTTTCACATGCTCACTCTCACACTCACCATGAAACAATCTTCTATCCTTCATAGATATCCTTCGTAAGTCTTCAAAACATCATATTTGTTGGTCAAAATGAAATGTGTAACATGAGACGCATAACCAGCCTTGCTTGTCGGTTCCCAAATCATCTGTAGTAATGTAGGAGTGAAATCCCATAATGTGGTTCATAACAAGAGGTCTACTGGACCCATTTTACCTTCTCCCAACTTTTCTTGCTAGTGCACGCTTCCACACATATGACGCAATCAATCAAGTATACCATGTCAACGCTATAAACACTTATCCTTTCATACATTTGCTCTAGACCCTATGTGGTATCGGAGAAGAGAGTTATCCTCATGCAGCTCATGCCACAAACACTATATGACTTGAAAATCCTTCTCATGTACTCCTCTTACTTTTTCATACTTCAGCTTGTTGACACAAGCAATCAAACTTTGATGTCGATATCCTTTACACTATCTAGTCACCCTGTCTTGACATAGAACATTGAAAAACACACTTGCAGTGATAAAAAATACTTGAACCCTGAACTAAGCATATAGACTAACCATATGAACTTATCTTTCAAAAAACAAAGCAAAACATCAATGTGTAGTGAAATGAGGTGGCTTTCTGTTCTATCTCTGATAACCTTACATAGCAACATGACTTGTTTTCACTTTGTTGACTCTGAAAGACTCTGCAATACTTTGTATCCTTTGAAACTTGAGTATATCATTCTTGTACCTTTACTTTACCTAATCTCCAAATCGCCAAGTCATACATGCAAATGTGACAGCATTGAGTTTCATACTTGATCACCTTATACTATGATAGCCCTATTTTCAGTCTGTTGACTCTAGATGTCTTTGCGGTAAATCTTATGATCTAAAACTTGGATCATGCATACCTCATAGATGTCTCTGGCTAACCTCCAAGCCATGAGGTCATATCTAATGCGGTACAATCTCCTAAGCTTCTGTAATACAATTCCCTGTATCTTTGACAATTTGATAACTTAGACAATTTCCTTCATATCCATTGCAATGATTTTCATCAAGAGACACTATATGTAACAATGACTTCATATTATCAATGCATGACATTAATCAAAACATTTTGACAGCCTCACCTCTTCATCATCACTGCTCCTCTAATAATCAACATATGCAACAATATGCCTTCCACATCACAACACCTTTGATCACTACTCCTTTGACATCACTGATTACCACTTTTTTTATGTCAATGAAAACATATGCATCAATCTCGCCCTTTGTCATTGATGGCAACACTAATTTGATATACAAATTTTTCTCCCCCTTTGACATCAAGGACAAAGGGTCAGTGGTCTTCCTCTATATCGGAAAAACATACAAGCTCCCCCTGTCTATACAATCATTGTCATTATTCATAATATCTTATCTACCTATTCCACCTTACAGGTAGCCACCATCAATCTAGGGATAATAAATGTACCTTAAACTACTCCCCCTGGACAGATGCATCGTCTGTGCATCTAGTTAGAAGAAGGATGGGCAACAACCCCTAATTGCTGCCAAAGATATTCAAAAGTATCCTTAGGAAGAGGTTTTGTAAAGATGTCTACAATCTGATGCTTTGTAGGTACATACTCCAATTTACCTCTTGATCTGCAACCTTTTCTCTTAAAAAAGTGATACTTGATGGATATGTGCTTGGTTCTAGAGTGCATCACTGGATTCTTTGAAATATTGATGGCACTTGTATTGACACATGGGATAGGAATGGGCTCATCATACATTACCTTGATATCCTTCAATGTTTGCTTCATCCACAACACTTGAGTGCAACAGGATACTACAACTATATACTCTGCTTCTGTTGTTGATAAAGAGATTGAATCCTATTTTTTACTAAACCATGAGACCAATCTGTCTCCCAAAAAGAAATCTCAACCATTGGTACTTCTGCTATCATCAATGCTACTAGCCCAATTTGCATTAGTCTATACTGTTAGGGAGAAGTTATTAACTTTTTGATACCATAATCCATAATTTGGAGTGCTCTTCAAATATTTGAAAATTCTTTTGACTGCCTTCACATGTGTTTCTTTTGGATCAACTTGAAACCTTGCAACCATACAAACAATTTGCGTAATGTCAGGCCTTGATGCTGTTAAGTATAGTAGGCCCCCAATCATAGACATATATAGAGTCTGATTAGCCGGAGGTGACTCATCATATTTACTTAGATGATAGCTTGATACCATAAGTGTACTCACTGGTTTGCAATCTTCTATACCAAACTTTTTCAACATCTCCTTGACATACTTTTCTTGTGAAATAAAGATACCTTCATCTGATTGAGTGATTTGGAGTCCAAGAAAGAATGACAATTCACCTATCATAGATATTTCAAATTCCTTCTACATCTCCTCTGCAAACTTCTTACACATTTCATCATAGCCACCAAAGATAATATCAACATTTACTACTACTATTAATGTGTTCATTCTCAATTTTGATATATAGATTTCTATCTATTGTACCTTTCATGAGGCCTTGCTGGAGTAGATACTTATCCAACCTTGCATACCAAGCCCTAGCGGCTTGTTTGAGACCATATAAAGCCTTCTTAAGTTTGCATACCATATTCTAATCTTCTAATAGAATGAATCCTTTAGGCTACTCTATGTAAAGTTATTCTTCTAGGACACCATTCAAGAAAGTAGATTTGACATCCATTTGATATACATTGAAGTCCTTGTGAACTATGTTGGCACCTTCAAATTTGCAAATTTGAAGTGCCTATCTCCTTTCGATGTGTCGACAAAGGTTAGGTTGACATGTTGCTCAATCTATCTCAAAGCCTACCTTCGTTGATTAAAATCATACAGCTCAGAAGTCATCTTGTGAATCCATTTGATGGAATTTTTTTTGGCACATATGGTAACATGCCTGCTCAATTTTGTGCTTCCTGGATGAGTTTTGATGGGGTATTGAATGCTTTTCTGACTACGACCGGGTTAGATTTGGTGTTCCGAAAAGTTTCAAATCTCATAATTATGAGGGAAACCCATTTCTCACTTTGGTCTCAAACTTCTCCAGTTCTAGTTTCATCAAAATCAGAGACCATATGGAGCATTATTTTAATGTGTTTCAGTTGCGGCGAAGGCATCCGACATGCCAGTTTACAAAGGAAGTCCCTGAAATCATTCAACAAAGCAAATTCTGAGGAAATGGGTTTGCTTTAAATAATTAATGATGGCCTTGTGCAATTTTTTATGACCCTCTAACATCCCGTTTACTTGTAGTGGAAATGCACCATTTGTCCAGAGAAGGAAATTAAATATTTGCCAATTGCTAAAGTTGAAAGTGCATTTTTTTTAAAGGAAAAATATTTACATTTTTTTTTAATTGGCAAAATAAGGTGAAAAGGTTTTAATATAAACATTATTTTAAATGTTTATACATTATAAAGCAAAGGGCAAAGGAAATATGGGTCTTCTAGCTGTTCCTCTGCAACCATGCAATGGTGAGAAATCACCATTGCTGAGCCATTTTTAGCCTGCAGTCTCATTTGTTGTGAGGAATGGAGTATTTCCTTCACCATGGAGGTGTCTCTGAGGCGTTTTGATGCTGATTCAAGCAGGTAGTGTAGCAGGGTGAATGCTATTCACGTTGTTTGTCTTCTAAGTAGATTTTGGGGGTGTTTCGAGGCTTTAAAATGCTGATTCATGGTTTAAATTCATCCCTTGGCCATTCCTATTGCCTGGGCAAAGGTTTTATACGTGTTTGTGATGATTTTTGGTTTCCAGAATGGATGAAAATGCCCCTGCACTATGAAGAACAACCTAGAAATGAACGGATTGGGCAAAATTGAATTGGAAATTGCTGCAATGATTTCTCCGTGCTCTTTAATGCTAGATGCAATCATCAAGAAGCTGAAGAAGAGGCCCCACAACCTCATTTCACAGCTGTGCATAGAGATGAGGAAGCCTTTAGGTGTGCCATGCAACGGTGAGAAATAGAGGTGCCCGACACTTACAAAATTAAATGTGGAAAAGTCAAAAGGGGGGAAGGCAAATAAAAATAATTAATTCCATCATTTACTTACATTTTGTCTTCCCTCTATTACATGTATAACTTGTTATTACTCCCAATGTTTTATTGGCAGGAACTTGCCATGACAAACTCACCTACCACCATATTGTATTGAATTTTTTGAGTATCGTGCATTGATGGTCTTTAAAAAGGAGCATTTGGTCCTCATTCTGTGTTGTTGAATGATTGGGATTTGGAGGAGTGAATGAAATACAAGTTTTGCCTGTTGCCCTATCTTTGGTGTTATAAGTTTCTATTTAATATGTTGAATGTGTTTTTCATGAGCCATTTATCAGTTTTAGGTTGCAATATATGAATAATGTTGTAGTGCATGTGTTTTTATTAACTGTCTCCATTGTTATCTACAATCTTATTTTGAATAGTAAGTAGCCAAGGGTTGTCTAAGTTCTTGAATGCACATTTGTTGTATTGCATGTTTGATTTTTTACTTCTGTTTAAGGAATAGACTAAATGTTTTAAGTCAAATGTGGAGGGGAATGTTTGATAACAGGGATATTCATAAGTAGAGTTAATAGAAATACTCAAGCTTGGGAGTTGTCTGCAAGGCAAGAACTAATTAGACCCCCTAAAAATCTGTGTTCATTGGCTTAAGGAACGCCATTTACATGTTAAGAGTTGACTCCATACCCTAGGATAGGCACCGATCAAAAGCTTGGATTGAGTTTATAAATCAAACCCTAGTTTGGCAGCCAAATATACAAAAGAACAAAATCAAGTAATCATTTAATCTTTAGGATTATACGAGTAGGATTTAGGTTCCAAAATCCTTTGTTCATAACTAAAGTAGGATCCAAAGCTAGCCCCTTTGTACTTATCTCACAGTTTTTGGTCTGCATAATAGAGGATTCATCTTCTAGAATGTCAATACTTAGTTACAGTCAAGATTCACCATATGGGTATTGAGTGAGGGACAACCCCTAGGTCTTGCAAAGGCTGAAGTGCAGAGGAGACAGAGAGTCAGTCTCTTTTTTGTTGGCCACTGACCTAAGGTCCTTGTAGATAAAAGATGGCCACTTTTTAGGGGAACTCAGATAATTAGTTGGGAACACCAACAGATTGGCGACTGTACTGGGGACAGTGATAAATCTATGAGCAAAGAGTCAAATAATTTGATGAGTTTGAACATCTAGTTTAGATATTGAAGTTTTAGACCTAGAAGAGGCTTTGTTGCAGCAAATTCAAAAGAATTTATGTGTGGCTCTGCTGTCGGAGAAAACCCAGAATGAAAGAATGCTTTATAGAGATTTATGCTATTTGAAGCATAGTCCTCTATGAAGAGAGGTGGTGACTTTGTCAAAAGAACTTGATGAAGATGTGAAGAATGTTTTAGATCAATAAAGGCTTCTAGTCAAGGAGGAGAATTCGCAATAGCTACAACATATCCAGGTATTTTTCATATTTTGGTTTTCAAGAAGGATAAGCTTGTGCATGAAAACCATATTTGAAAGTCTTGAAAAAATGGTTCCCTATTGAGTGAAACTAAGCACTAAGGAAGGGAAATAGTGGTGATGGGCTTACATACTTTTGCATTACTGAGATAGTAGTATGTATTTTAAAAAGAAGTATGCAATATTTTTGAAGAAGCTCATTTAGAGGATCTTAAGAAAGATGAAATATAAATTTGCATTGTAAAGGGCTTAAGATCATTGTTGTAAAAGGAGTTTGAGTTGCCCTATGATTGCAAAGTTGATGTGAGAAAGTTTGTAACGGTGTAAGAAAATGTATCACCAACCTATGCATGCCTATATGGACCCAAATGTAACAATGCATAATGTACAACCCCTGTCATGTCGTCAAAGAAGTTTCGACACTGAAAGGTACAAAGCCATAAATTTCGATGGTATTTGTGGTTTCCCAAATGTCATACCATCTGAGATCAGGGATAAGCTACCAAAATTCAATGGTATAAAGAGTAAATCAGTAGAAAAACACTTGCAGCAGTTCAGTAATTTGATGGATGACTATGAGGTAGACCATGAAGATGTAATCATGAGGTTGTTTGTCCAGTTCTTGAAGGATGAAGCGAGAGAGTGGTTCTTGAACTTGCTATCACATTCAGTCAGCTCTTGGAATGAATTTAAATCAGCCTTCAATGAGCAGTTTGGTGAAAGAAGATCTGAGTTTTCAATTATTAGTGATTTCATAGATATCCATATTGAAAAAGATGAATTAGTTCCAACCTTTAACCTTAGATTCATAAAGGCATTGAAAAGAATTCCTAAAAAAATCAGACCTAATGATGCTTTAGCTTTACTCATTTATTTGGGTGCATTTAACAAGAAAATGAGCTATAGATTGAGAAGTAAGGAGCTTGCAACACTTCATTAGGCATATCAGATTGCCATGGACATTAAAAACAACTGGAGGTATGGAATGCACAAAGGTTATTAATCTACAAATGTTTTCTACCCTAAGGCCTCCAATGTTGATGAAAGATGTAATTCAAGTATTAAAAATGAGTGTCAGAGCACTTACACCTTTGTTGTCCTAGTTTATGCATCAGTCCATAATGTTGATCATGTAGAGCTCTGAACAAATTTCTAGCAAGCTGCATACAATGATGACCCTATGGTGTATATTCAAGCTTTGTTTGATATAAGGAGACTCATGGGAGAGTCAACATACTCTTTGTTTGCCAGATTCTTAGATGCCTTCTCGTAGATTCCTGATGGTTACAAGCTTGAAGAAGATACATGCATTGACTTGTTTATTGAAATACATGAATCAGGTTTGAGTTCATTGCCAAAGAAATTTAAGCCTCAAAGCCTTCATTAGGTATGTGAATGGATTGGAATCATTAACAAGATCAAGTGTGATTATGTAAGGAATGATGAAACAATGGTAATGAATCAACAAGAGCCTCATGTGAATATAATTCGAGAGGAGACAAAGGTATTCGTAGACACCAGAAATAAATCAGAAAATTATATACAACTGTATGATGAAAATGATTTAGAAGTATATCTATTAGATGATTTTTTTAATGGTTTGGGTGATAATGAGAGAATTGAATCATACAGTGATCATGAAATTACTAAGTTTTCTCATATACCTTTAACTCCTGAGATTAATCATGATGATCCTTATATTGATGCTCATGATAATTTGAATGAAGTTGAGTTGGAATAATTAACAATGTGTGAAAATGACATTGATATGTCAGTTCTTAACAATGAATGTTCATGCTTAAATGATTTAGTTGTGATCATATAGATCAGGATTCAATATCAATTTCATCAGGAAGCATTAGAGAGCTGGAAAGTGATACATATCATGCAGTTTCAGAATGCATTGATGTGGTAGAAGTTTTGTATGTAAGGCAATCAGATGATGAAGGTTCATGGATGAGGTGTGTTCTCTTAATTCTCGATTTGGTAATGCTGAAGAAGAGTGGGACTATCATGTAGAAGAAGAAGAGACCTTTGTAATAAGAGTGAATCTCCTTTATGATGAGCCTTCAGATACATTGGACATTGTCAGTCATATTCCTTATTGGTACAGGATTAACCCTCTTTTTGCAAATGATGATGAGTGTGAGGAGCTTGAAGAAAATCAATATGAGGTACTAATGGAAAACATTGAGGATGAATGTTTGAACTTATCAATTGATCTTGTGCATGAAAACAATGTATGTTTTCATATGAATCATATTGATGATATTGTGCAAAGGAATGAAAACCGTCTAATAGAGAATGAAGAAATATTTAGTAGCACTGGTAATAATGAAAAGGTTGCCTTATTGATGGTTAAGAAGAGTGATAGCATGTCTTGCAGTGATAAAAACGTTTGTAATCAGGACATATGTGGAAGTGTGTCTTGTAGCAGCATTGTTACTAAAAAGGTAAAGGAATGCATAAACATCCAATATGAAGAATCGACTTATGGAGTGAATGCTAGTGCTGATGTTTTATTGCAACTCAATCATAGTGATGATGTTCATCTTGAAGATTATGAATATGAAAAGGGTATTGAAGGATTATATCCAGATAAGGAGCTATCAGAGGATAAAATTTGTGTGGATAAGAAGCACATTTTTTTTTAATAAGATTGAATCAGAGATATTTGTTTCCATGCATAAGACTGATTTTGGGGATAGAAGACATTGTAAACACATAAATGATATATTTGACCCATGTTTTCTATTCCTACTATTTGAAGAGGTTTTCCAACTATTACAAGGTTGCAAAGAGTAGATTAATGAGAGTGTGGTTAAATATAACATAATCAGTAGTGTGATGGTATATTTGCAATACAATATTAGTCAGGATGTAGTTGATAATAATGCCTTCAGTTTGAATCAGAAGCAATCAAATGAAAATAGGGTATGTAACAGAGGAGGGTACTGGTTTTTCATTTTTGGGGGCCTAGGGCCACCCAATCAAGTTTGAAGGTATCATTTGGATGCAAGTTGGAGCAGTTACTTAGTAGCCCAATGGATTTGGCACCTGGTCTACATCCCGGAGATAACTGGAATCTCACCATGCTTGCAAGAGGAATGCATCCCTAAGAAAGAGCCACTATTGGCACCTTCAAAATTTACAAATTTGAAGTGCGTATCTCCTTTCGATGTGTCGACAAAGGCTAGGTCGACATGCTGCTCAATCTACCCCAGAGCCTACCTTCGTTGATTAAAATCTTGCAACTCAAAAGTTATCTTGCAAATCCATTTAGTGGAAGGTTTTTTGACACATATGGTAACTTGCCTGCTCAGTTTCGTGCTTCTAGGATGATATTTTATGGGGTATTGAATGCTTTTCTGACTGTGACCGGACTAGATTTGGTGTTCTAAAAAGTTTCAAATCTCATAATTATGAGGGTAACCCATTTCTTGGTTTGGTCTCAAACTTCTCTAGTTTCAATTTCATCAAAGTCGAAGACTATATGATACATTATTTTAATGTGTTTCAGTTGCGGCGAAGGCATCCGACAGGTTAGTTTACAAAGGAAGTCCCTGAAATCATTCGGCGAAGTGAATTATGAGGAAATGTGTTTGCTCTAAATAATTAATTATAGCCCTGTGCAAATTTTTATGACCCTCCGACATCTCGTTTGCCCGCAGTGGAAATGCACTGTTTGTCTGGAGAAGGAAATTAAATATTTGCCAATTGCTAAAGTTGAAAGTGCATTTTTTTTAAAGGAAAAATATTTACCTTTTTTTAATTGGCAAAATAAGTTGAAAAGGTTTTAATATAAACGTTATTTTAAATGTTTATACATTATAAAGCAAAGGGTAAAGGAAATAAAAGAAATCATATGCATTTCGCACCATTGCACAGGTCTTTGGCTCCTCCTCTGCAGCGATGTGATGGTGCAAAATCACCATCTCTGAGCCATTTTCAACTTGCAATCTCATTTACTGGGAGGAATGGAGTATTTCCTTCTCCATGGAGGTGTCTCTGACGCATTTTGCAACTGATTCAGGCGGGTAGTGTAGCGGGGTGAATACTATTCACGTTTTTTGTCTTCTGAGTAGATTTTGGGGGTGTTTTGGGGCTTTCAAATGCCAATTCATGGTTTAATTTCATCCCTTGGCCATTCATATTGCCTTGGCAGAGGTTTTAGATGTGTTTGTGATGATTTTTGGTTGCCAAAATGGCTGAAAATGCCACTGCACTGTGAAAAACAACCCAGAAATGAATGGATTGAGCAAAATTGAATTAGAAATTACTGCAGTGATTTCTCTGTGCTCTTTAATGTTGGATGCAATCATTAAGAAGTTGGAGAAGAGGCCCCACAGCCTCATTTCACAGCCGCACACAAAGATGAGGGAGCCTTCAGGTGTGCCGTGTGAAGTGCGAAATAGAGGTGCTCAGCACTTGCAAAATTAAATGTTGAAAAGTCAAAAGGGGGGAAGACAAATAAAAATAATTAATTCCATTATTTACTTACATTTTCTCTTCCCTCTATTATATGTATAACTTGTTATTGCTCCCAATGTATTGGTAGGAACTTGCCATGACAAATTCACCTACCGCCACATTGTATTGAATTTTTTGAGTACTATGCACTGAAGGTCTTTAAAAAGGAGCATTTGGTCCTCATTCTGTGTTGTTGAATGACTGAGATTTGGAGGAGTGAATGAAATACAAGTTTTGCCTGGTTTCCCTATCTCTGGTGTTGGAAGTTTCTACTTAATGTGTTGAATGTGTTTTTCATGAGCCGTTTATCAATTTCAGGTTGAAATATATGAATAATGATGTAGTGCATGTGTTTTTATTAACTATCTCCATTGTTATCTGCAATCTTCTTTTGAACTAAGTAGCCAAGGGTTGTCTAAGTTCTTGAATGCACAATTGTTGTATTGCATGTTTGATTTTTTACTTCTATTTAAGGAACAGACTAAATGTTTTAAGCCAAATATGGAGGGGAATGTTTGATAACAGGGATATTCATAAGTGGAGTTAATAGAAATACTCAAGCTTGGGAGTTGTTTGCAAGGTGGGAACTAATTAGACCCCTTGAAAATCTGTGCATTCGTTGGCTTAAGGAACGTCATTTACATGTTAATAGTTGACTCCATAACCTAAGATAGGCACTGATCAAAGGCTTGGATTGAGTTTATGAATCAAACCCTAGTTTGGTAGCCAAATATACAAAAGAACAAAATCAAGTAATATTTTAATCTTTAGGATTATAGGAGTAGGATTTAGGTTCCAAAATCCTCTGATTCATAACTAAAGTAGGATCCAAATTTAGCACCTTTGTATTTATCTCACAGTTTTGGTCTGCATAATAGAGGATTCATCTGCTAAAATGTCGATACCTAGTTACAATCAAGATTCATCATATGGGTATTGAGTGAGGGACACCCCCTAGGTCTTGCAAAGCCTGAAGTGCAGAGGAGATAGAGAGTCAATCTCCTATTCGTTGGCCACTGACTTGAGGTCCTTGTAGATAAAAGATGGTCACTTTTTAGGGAAACTTAGATAATCAGTTAGGAACACCAACAAACTACAAATGCAAGAAACATCTTGATTGCTTCCATTCTTACCACAAGAGCAAATGTCTCCTCAAATTCAATTCCTTCCACTTGCGAATAACCCTTGCAGACCAACCTTGCTTTGTTTCTAACCACTTCTCTATCTTCATTCAATTTATTTCTGAACACCCATTTTGTGCCTATCACATTTTTGTCCGTAGGTCTTGGCACCAATTCCCAAGTCTAATTTTTCTCTATCTAATTGAGTTCTTCCATTTCCTGGATCCATCCTTCATCCTTGCTAGCATCAATAAACTTTTTAGGTTCCATATTAGATAGCAGAGAGAAGTTTACATGTTCATTTGTCCTTGTAAATCTTCTTCTAGTCTATATTCCATCATTCTTGTCTCCAATTATCTAATCTTCTGAATGTTTCTTTTGAACATACTTAGCAGGAGTCTTGGTGGCCTTCTCTTGTGTTTCTTCCTTTTATTCAACTTCCTCCTCTTCTTCTTCCATGCAGGTTGGAACATCTAAACAACAGTCGTTTGAATCATCTAAACTGAAGACTAAATCATGTGTGGATGGGTGTACCTTTTCATCAACCCTAACATTTGTAGTCTCAACTACCTTCTACAGTCCCTTGTTGTAGCATCTATAAGCCTCACTTCTTGTTGAGTAATGAAGAAAAATTCCTTCATCAGATCTTGAGTCAAACTTGCCCAAGTTGTCTTCATCTCTTCTGATATAACATTTACTTCCAAATATTCTAAAATACTTGACTGATGTAGGTCTACCTTTCTAGAGCTCATATGGTGTCTTAGTGTTCACTCTTAGTTCTCCTCTGTTAAGAATGTAGACATCAGTATGGACTACTCTTTCAAATAAACATCAAGAAGCTTGGCTTCATTTAACATTGTTCTTGCCATCTCTTGGACTATTCAGTTCTTCCTTTCAACCATTACATTTTGCTGAGGAGTCCTTGTAGCAGAGTACTGTCTCCTTACCCCATGTTCTTCACAGAATTCTTCAAATTCATTTGATGCGAATTCACTTCCTCTATCAGACCTTAAGCACTTGATTCTAGAATTCATTTCATTTTCAACCATAGACTTGAAAATCTTAAACCCACTGAAAGCTTCTGATTTCTCTTTCAAAAATGTAACCCATGTAATCCTCAAGTAATCATCAATAAGAAACATAAAATACCCCTCACCTTGGAGACTCCTTGTCTTAGTAGGACCACACATATCAGTATGAATCAGATCCAATGGTCTTGTAGAAGAATATTCCTTAGTCTTAAACCTTGTCCTTGTCTACTTCCCAAACTAACATTCTTTACATAGGATGTTTGCAGGATTTGCAATTTTTGGCATTTCTCTTACTACCTGAGTGGAGTTGATATTCACAAGATTGTCAAAATTGATGTGTCCCATCCTTTTGTGCCACAAGCAAAATTCATTCGTCTATCCTAGAAGATAATTTCTTCCACTAACACCACTTAGGTTGTACAAGTTATTTTCTATCCTAGAACCCTTTGCCACCAGTTTACTAGTATTTGTTCTTCTGATTTCACATCCTTGTGTATGAAATATAAGATTGTATCCTTTGTTGCACATCTGACATACATTGAGAAGATTGTGCTTTAGACCTTCTACATATAGAACATCTTTTGTTTTAGATCTTCCATCAATACTTATGGTGCCCTTTCCAAAAAAAATTGCAGATGTATTATCTCCAAACTTGACTGATCCACCATTCCACTTTACAAGATTGATGAATTTGGTTTTATCACCTGTCATGTGGATTGAACATCCACTGTCTATCACCTAGGGGTTTGTTTTCCCTTGGGCATGAAATGTTGTTTGAATAATCACTAAATTTTCAACCTCATTATTTGTTTCCTATCTTTTGGAAGTGTTACTCTCCTTGTTTTTCTTATTAATATCTACCATCTAAGTTTCTGACTTTGCTAATCCACTTCTACAATATCTTGTTGTGTGTCCAAAATTGTTACAGATATGACATATCACATGAGAATCTACTAGTGAAGCAAGATGATTCCTACTTACAAAAGTTCTTCTATTCATTCTAGACTTGCACTCCATAGCCTTATGACCATATTTATTGTAGATAAAACAATAACCAAAAAAGGCATGATTGAACCTATTTATGAAGATCTGCCTTGCATGGAAGGGTCTTTCATATTTTCTTCCTTGAGACATGACTGGAATGAGATCTACTTCTTCAATGTCATCCAGATTTCCAAGCCTTTTTCCAAAGTTGATATTTTTGTCCAGCTAGTCATATACTTTCTCCAATTCTTTTCTGAGTGAAAATATATCTTCCTCAAGTTTTGAGCATTCATTTGTCTTGGCTTCCATTTGGGTTTTTTGTTCTTTGTTCTCTTTCCCTACACATTTCAAGTCTTCAAGAGAAGAAATAAGTTCACCTTCAAAATCAACTTCACGTTCTTCTTCATCAATAGTCTTGTTAGAAATGTTAGAGAATTCCATTCAGGTTCATCTTTTTCTTCTTAGAAGACAACTGTGCAAAGAGATTTGATCTGGTAAGGAACTTGTTGAGAAATTTGGCTAAGTGTCAGCATACTAAATTTAGTGTACAATGTTCCAGTTTTTGGTCCGCATTCCTTTGATATAGAATATTTATCTATGCGATTGTAAGGTGTTACAAACACATGGTTAGAGATTGTAAATATGAAGTTTCAAGTTCTGATGTTCTCTGGAATGAAAGATAGAATTGTTTGAGTGTCACACCCTAAATAGACTGTGCTTTGACAGTGCCAGAGGTGATTTGAATTACTCCGCATTTCACCGTAGGTGAACATTTTTCTATGTGGATTTGAAGACAAGTTTATGGATGCCTAAAGTGTGTATATTCCAGGTTTGAGGCAATTTGGAGTTCCAGATTCTGTTTTACGATTTGACAATTGGTTCATATTAGTGTTACTTTGCTAGTGGAGCCGACCTAAAGATAGTGATGTTGTGTAGAAGGTAAAAATGTTTTATAAAGTTAAGTGGAAGCTATTTTAGGTCCATCTTGACCTATTTCAATTTGTTTCAAAGTTTAATTTTGACACAAAGTGTGTGTGTGTGTGTGTAAAGTTTTGGGGCCAACGGGTTTTGTATGGCATGTTTTACATGCTACATCCAATTAGGCTGACCTAGTTGATGTTGTAAAGGAAGCAGATATATAAAGAAGTTTGTTTTTAATGCTTTGGGTAACAAGAATGTGTATGTGTGATCCGAATGATGCGACAAGTGCCTACAGATGCAAATTGAGGAAATACAGAGTAGGACTATGTGATATTTCATATTAGTGAGAAAAGTTTTGTTTTTGTAACTTTTCAAAAGGAATAGTATTCCATGCATATGTAGATGCAATTGTAATAGTTCAAATTCTGGCAGTCAGTTGCCCTTGTTTTCTCTCTTTCTTTCTCAGTGGGCAATGAGTCCACTTGGATAGTGAGCACTTATGTAATATCTTATAACCGATTATAATATATTGTGACTAATTCTCACCGTTGTTTCCCTTTTTGGGTTTTCCATGTAAAAATCTTGGTGTTCATGTGTTATGGTTTGTGGTTGTATGTTCTATTCTTAAGCTGCTTTTCTGTTATTGAATTTGGGAAATGGATTGATGCTTAATATGTGAATGGTTTAAAAGAATCCTGATTCACCCCCCCTCTCAGTATTCTGAGTGTTCAACACTACCTTCACCTATTAGGTTGTACCAATGAACCTTGCTCTTATACCAATTGTTGAACACACAAAAGTACTGAGAGGGGGGGTGAATTAGTACTTATTCAAATTCTTTCCCTTAAAAATCCACTTCACATTCTTCTTCATCAATAGTCTTGTCAGAAATGTTAGAGACTACCATAACCACGAATAAAGATTCTTCTCTTTCATCATTTGATGAGTAGTGATCTGCTTCTTCCGAAGATCTGTAGTCTTCTTTGGAAAGGAGGTTCCTTTTGAATTTGTTCCTTTTAAAACCCTTGCTTCTATTTTCATTTTCTCCAAAAGGACATTTAGATGCATAATGACCAATCTTTCCACATTTAAAACATTTGAAAGGTAGCTTATCTTTATACTTTCCTAAACCCTTCTTTAGCTTTCTCATAAAGTTTGCTTCTTCTTCTTCTTTAAACTCACTGTGTGGACTAGATGTTCCTTCTTTCTTTGCATCTTTGAAAGCAGCTTCCCTTTTGGATGTATCTTTGACTTTATTTCTCATCTCATAGGTAGTGAGGGACCCAAATAGATCATCCATGGTAAATGTGTTCAAATCTTTGGCTTCTTCAATAGAAGAAACTTTTGAGTCAAATCTGTGAGGAAGAGATCTCAGAACTTTCTTCACAACCATTGAGTCATTCACTTCTTTTCCTAGCCCTCTAATTCCATTGACAACTTCATCCACTCAGAGTAAATAGTCAGCAATGCTTTCCTCTTCTTTCATTCTCAGATTCTCAAACCTTCCTTTGTAAGTTTGTAATTTTGCTTTCTTTACTCTGTCATATCCTTCATAGAGATTTTTGAGTTTATCCCATAATCCTTGGTTGTCTTGCACTGTATTACCTTGACAAACTCTGAGTTGGTTAGACCACTTAAGATAGCATTCTTAGCTTTAGCATTGTTTTCATGGTCCTTCTTCTTAGCCGGATCTATAAGAGTATGAGTAGAATCAATATAAGTATCGATTGCAGGTCTCCAAACATCATACCCTAGAGAGGTAAGATAAACTTCCATCCTTACACTCCAAAAGGCGTAGTTAGTTCCATCATATAGAGGTACTTTGTTAGAATTGGATCCTTCCTGAGCCATGTGTTCTAATCCAAGATCTATCTTCACCTATTAGGTTGTACTAAGGAACCTTGCTCTTATACCAATTGTTGAATACACAAAAGTACTAAGAGGGGGGTGAATTAGTACTTATTCAAATTCTTTCCCTTAAATGCAATCAATCCAATGTAAACATTCAAACCACATAAAGCAAATGAACACATACACACCTAACACTAGATTTATGTGGAACCCAAGATGGGAAAAACCACGGTGAGCTACCTACTTGGATCTACTATCCAAATCTAGCCTTACAAATAAAGAGAGGTTTACAATGAATTTTATGGGTACCAACCCAAAGGAAGAACCAACTCCCTGATAAAACATTTATGAGCACCAACTCAAAGGAAGCACCAACTCCCTGTACAAAGTTTTATGGGCTCCAACCCAAAGGAAGCACCAACCCCGTAAAGTGCTATAACACTTACAACTCTTACAAGATGAGGCACTAACATCTTTACCAAAACACTTGACTAATTTTGCTAGTTTAATCACCTCTGCAACATCATCTCCTTTAACTCTTTGATATTGACTTACTCAAATAACCTCAACACCTATGCTCTATCATCACTGCTTAAAACAATTCTACAATAGACTATTGACTTTGTTATAAATCATACATCATAGCCTCCAAAGTTACTTCTCAATTTCGAGATCATTGATCCTTTCACACCTGCTCACTCTCACACTTGCCTTGAAACAATCTTCTATCCTTCATATATATCCTCCGTAAGTCTTCAAAACATCATCTTTGTCGGCCTAAATGAAACATGTAACATGAGACGTGTAACCAACATTGCTTGTCGGCTGCTAAATCATTTGCGGTAATGTAGGAGTGAAATCCCATAATGTGGTTCATACCAAGAGGTCTATTGGACCCATTTTACCTTCTCCCAACTTTTCTTGTTGGCGCACGCTTCCACACATATAGTGTAATCATTCAAGTATACCATGTCGACACTAGAAACACTTATCCTTTCATACATTAGCTCCAGACTCTATGTGGCACCAGAGAAGAGACATATCCTCATGCAGTTCATGCCACGAACACTATATGACTTGAAAATCCTTCTCATGCACTCCTCTTTCTTTTTCATACTTCAGCATGTTGATGCAAGCAATCAAACCCGAATGGTCCTGCGTCTTAGATATGGGGGTTAACCTACAAGTTTTAGGCGTCGCAACAAGCGCTGCCAAGAGGGAAGGTCTTCATCAGGAAACTAACCCTAGGGTTTCCTAGGTGAGAAAGAGAACACCAGTTTCAACCTAAGTCGATACCCTAGCCCTAGAAATTAACTAATTAAATTAAATTATAATGCAGAAGAAAATAGAGCTATAATCTATGTTAATCCAACATCAATTAAGACTCAATTAACACAAGGAATTTAAATTCAATTAAATACCTTTTCAAAAGTCTAACATTATTAAATAAGAAAAGAACATCCTCACAATGGCCCTTAGACAATAATTTAATACATTGGAATTAAATACGATAAAACATTACAATTCAACATAAGGAAATGTTCACACTAGACATTAAATAAATATCCCACCCAAGTTATCTAACCTCAAGAAATTTCGGCAGCATAACCTTACAATAGACCCCTCTAGGGTCAAATAGGTTCAAACCAAAATAAATTAAGTTCACTACTATAAAACCTTACAAAAAAAATTATTATTTCACTAAGTGGGTTTAAGGGATTAAAACGAGGTCAGGGACCTTGAACATTAGGGAAACCCCACAACCCTAAAACAAGTTTATAAAAGCACTACTAATCTCATTATTATCACACTTGTTTAGTTTTACAAGTTGGATGGAGCTTAGGGAAATCTATTCCCTATGGTAAGATTATTTCCCACCAAGTTTAGTTCTCTAATATTTAGTTTTCTAAATTTTCTAGGTTTTGCAAAGAGGATTTTATTTTCCCTCACCTTTTTTTATTTCAAAAGAAAATGATGTTTAAAAATAATATATATATATATATATATATATTACACAAAAATGCAACCAAACTATATGCATAAAATATATATGTATAGATGTGTGTGTATATATATAATTTTTCTAAATATACAAATATTAAATAATGTTGTGTATACAACAAGAGTATATATATAATGCAAGAGGACTGCATATATATATATATATATATACAAGCTGTATATATATATATATACAGACTGTGTATAATGCAGGGGTGTATAAGATAAAACAACAGTTGATAAAAAGGTTAGGCGAGAGTTTTTTTTGTTAGAAAATATGAGTTAGTGCTCAATGTATGTGGGTAAATAATAATTATGTGAGCAATTATTATCATGTAAATGTTACTAGTTAGTAATATTATTGTTATATTAACAATAATATATATTACGGTTTGGAGTTGTTTTAACAACTCATATGATTTGAGTTGTGTATTGTTATGTGAGTAACAATCACAACTAAATAGGGATTTATGGAGATAATCTCTCCTTGAGTATAGGAGTAAACTCTCCTATATATATATTACGTATTTGAATGGAAAAAATGTAGAAGGACGTATTATTTTGCTTTTGATTATTTGGCTTCACTATCTCTGCCATATTTCTAATATGGTATCAGAGCTGGTTAGGGCTTTTGATGCATTGTTCCACATTGCTTGGTGTTGAGTTTAAGATTCTGTAGGTGTTCTTCAGACCTTGGTAGACTAGGGTTTGAAGCATAAAAATGGAAGAGTTTTGTGCCAAATTCCATTTTAATTGAGGACGATTTAAGGGCACAAAATTGCAGATTGTTCAAGGGTTTAAATTATTTGTTTTCCAATCACATTGAACGTTAAATTGAATCATAAGTGAGGGTGATTAGCAGAAAGTAAATCACTTTGGTTCATTGGAGGAATTTGCAGCTTATAGGAGAAGTTTAAATCATTATTTGCAGGGCCGACATCACTTCAAGGGAGCGGTTTGGTATACGAGTTGGGATTTTAGCATCTAAATTGCAAATTGTGGCAATTAGGGGCAGATCGTGGGTCTTTTAGGAGCCGTTCCTACACCATTTCATACCAGCATTACTATATCAGACCTCTGCATATGTATTTTCAATCATTTGGCGTTTGGTTTAGCAGTAACAATGTGATGAAAACCTAGTTGTGGTGAACAGGAGAAATCCCTATATTTTGAGGTCATGCTTTAATGTGACCTATTATCTAAAGCAATACTCCCTATCTGGTTCTCTATCCGATGGTTGGTCTGGTTCATATCCTTTGAGATCGGAAGTTTTCTAGAGTGATTGTTGATGTGCAATCTATGCTCGTGGTTTTTACCAGCATTCATATATCTGTCATTCTAGATGTCGTGTGGGAAACTTAAAGAGTGCTGGGCGTTTACTATGAAAACATTTCATTAACTTAGTGGATTGTTGGTCGCCTTTGGAGATAATAGCTGACCAAATGAATCCTTTTCTAGCAGCTCAATGCATATCATTGTTTCCTATATACTTAGTCTCTTCCAAGGAAGTATATCGTTGGGCCTAGACATCTGAAAATTAAACATCAATGATTCTAATATTGGCTGGAAGTAAGTATACCATATTGTTGTGAACCTTATGCTTAGTGCGTGGAGTTTTGAACCTGTGTGTGTTATTTTGAGTGATTCACTCCAGAATCTAGGTACTTCAGTTTAATAGTAATAGGTAGAGGTGTTCATTTTGGGTTGTAGAATATGTTTTTAGGATGTTTTATTAGTTGTTGAAATGGTAGTATATGTAAAGTTGAGTTTTCAATAGAATTTATTTTATCAAGTCAAAGTTAAGTTATGTCATTTTAGAATAGGGTCTATTTTTAAGAGTTGTAAATTGTTATGTCATCAAAATTTAAAAATATCAAAAAATGTTTAATTGGAGTGCATGATCGGTGGTACCTGACACTCCTTGTAAGAAGTTCACATCAAGGGGGGACGATATATTATTTCCTCACAACTGATAAAATTGAGCCTCAAAGAAAAATTTGCTAATTAAGTAGCAAACCAAATGGAGGATGAAGGCATCAGAAGTTGGAGGACAACTAGTGACCTCTCGTCAGTCGCCAATGATGGGGCCACGCAACTGATTTGGTGACCAATGTGTAGTATGTTTTCATTTTTTGGTATGGATTTTAGTTTTTCAGATTTTTAGTGTGGTGTGTGGATACTAGAAAAAATGATTATATTGGAGAGCAGATGACTATAGAGATCCTCTGACTACTGAGATCCTCTGACTACAGATATCCTCTGAGTGCCATACTTTGTTGGAAGATGGTCAACTGGTGAATACGTTCACTGGCAATAATGGCCATGTGCAACAAGATCCAGACAACAGTATGCAGCAAGATATGATTTTCTTTTCAGTATTTTTGTTTGTGTGAATAAATGGAATTTCACATTGTGGGGGGAATAATAACCAATGTTCCATTCTCATTTGGCGCTAAAACAACTAAAGTCAAGGACAACTTCTAGTGGCAGTGGCAATTGTCTATGCTATTCGAGATCAAGTGGCAACGATCGATAACAGTGATTGCAATTAAGAACATTGTGTTCTTATAGAATGTAACGTGAAAACTTTTCTAGTGTGAGTTTTTCAAATTTGTGATATGTATGTTGATTCCTATATAACTTCTCTGATGTACAAGCATAGTGGCGAACAAAAGCACCAGAGTAAATTAGTTCATGGATCTTGAAAGGGTTTGTGGGAAGATCCAGAAAACCACACGAGGTGGATAGTTGATGAGTTCCTGTCACGTCAAGGTTTGTGGTAATCCTGTTTAAAACCATGGAAGGAGAGACCCTTTCTTTTGGATCAAGGTCATGAGTCACATAGTTGGACATGCCACAGGGGTGAGCATACTGCAGATGATTGTGTGAATGTCTTTCTACCATGTTCACACTAAGGGGGGTGTTAGAAAATATGAGTTAGTGCTCAATGTATGTGGGTAAATAATAATTACGTGAGTAATTATTATCATGCAAATGTTACTAGTTAGTAATATTATTGTTATATTAACAATAATATATATTACGGTTTGGAGTTGTTTTAACGACTCATATGATTTGAGTTGTGTATTGTTAAGTGAGTAACAATCACAACTAAATAGGGATTTATGGAGATAATCTCTCCTTGAATATAGGAGTAAACTCTCCTATATATATGTTATGTATTTGAATGAAAAAGAATGTAGAAGCACATATTATTTTGCTTTTGATTATTTGGCTTCACTATCTCTGCCATATTTCTAATATTTTTAGCATTGAAAACTGTGTTTAAGAAAGACATACAATGTGTGGTCATATATAGAAGAAAATAGGGACTCACACCCTGTGTAGGGCGCAAATCCCTCGTGGGGCCTGTGGCCTACACAGGCCATTTCCCTGAGGGTGGGGCGGTGGAGCCCCCACCCCACAACGCTTGCAGGCGATGTGGGTTGGGGTCTTTGAACCCCTTCCCCCACCCTCCCCACCACCTTCCATGGTGCGGGCAAGGTATAGGCCAGTGCCTAAAAACATAGACGTTTCTTTTAAAATTTATTATCATTATCCAAAATAAACATAACCCTAACTTGAATATTATCAAAACAAACTAATAATTATATATGTAATCTTATATATATACATAATTATAAATATAGATGTACATATATTTATCTCCTTTTTTCCCTGTAGTTTTTTATAAAACAGAGAATATCTAAATCACACACACACACAAACACACACACACACACAAACATATAAGCATAGAGAGTACAAATGTAAATGTATAACTCCTTTTGTTTTTAAGAACTAAATAAGCACATCTCAAGAATAAATCCATTTAACTATTAAAATTTTCAAGAGGGGTAGTATTTTTTTTTCTCTACCAAAATAGAAATGCAATAAGCAATATTATTTTCTTCAACAATAATACAATGAGAGGCAAGGTAATCTACTTTTTTTTCCTATATAATAAATCCAACTTAACACAACTTGAATAACTATTTATTTAACATGCAAGGGAGGTAGATATATATTTTTTCTTTATTTCCTGTTAGGCAAAAATATAAAATAGCAAGTATGAGTGACAGAGAGAGAGAGATTTAACTAAATATTTCATTTCTCAAATAGCAACCAAGGTATGAAAATTAATGCTTCTATTATTCATTATCATTTGAAACAAATACATATTACAAATAACTATTACAATAAATGGGATCTCCCAAGAGAGAGAGATATGCTCTCTCATACATCCAACCATATACAATCTCAAGGAGCCAAGGCATTTACATTTCCATTACATCAATACTGAGGCACTAAACATAGCCTAAGATCCATAAGGAAACTCTTTCTCCATTCCTTCCTTCTTAGCCCAAACTTGCAATAATCCAAAACAACACAACAAATCCAATGGAGGTGCTCACCACCCAACCATAGACTTGCTCACAAGCCTCCCCTAAGTTAGGAGGCCTACAAGTAACCTCGAAATACACACTTACACAAGGAAGCCAACCACACACACAATAAAAGAAGCACATTCCCAACCAAGGATATTCACAACACAAAATCCATATACCATGGATTTAAAACAAGGGGCAGAGAGTGGACTACTCTCCTCAAGGGAAAAGACATAAAATATCAACTTACTCATTTCTTCAACACTCCTTTCTCATATCTCAACTTGACCATTTTCTCATCAATATCCTCTCCTATTATAACTTTAACTATATTCTTACTCCAATAATCACAAGGAGGCATTCTTGCCTTTCAAACATAACCACATTCTCAAATAAGGTCTCAAGCCAAACAAATCCTCTCAAGGAGTGAGATTTACCCAAGGAGGTTCTCACCTCTCCCTAAACCCCAAATACAAGGCAAGCTCTTCCACACAAGTGGTGAGCATTTTTCTTAACAACCCATCCCAAAACAATGGCACAACCAAATAAGAACATACAATACATGCATTCCATAAGAGAATAAATGAACTACTAAAAGCTTGAAGACTCTTGAGAGCTTACCTCTCAAGCTCTCCAAGTATGAAGGAGTTGAAGAAGGTCTACACAAGAGTCCTCCAACACTTCCAAAATTCTCTCAAAAACTCAATCTCTTCCCCAAAATCCAACTCCAAAAACCAAAAGAAAGAATCCCTTGTTGAAGGCACAAGACGACTGAGAGGGGGGGTGAATTAGTTGTATCAAAAACTTCAAATCCTCATAAACATAATCACATCCACACCAGTTCACTTAAACCCTTAATTTGTTATGAAGATTAAACATGAAAAGAAGATAACATAAACTTAAACACATCAACACCATGCACAAGAGAACACCAGATTTTTACATGGAAAACCCTATAAGGGAAAAACTACGGTGAGGATTAGCTCATGATATAATGTAGTAGCAATATCGAATTACAAGAGGTTCACTGCCATAAGAAATAATGCTCACTGCAAGGGACACATTATCCAAGTGGACTCATTGCTCACTAAAAAAGAAAGAAAGAAGAAAATAATGGCTCACTGTACCAAACTTTGAACTGATATAATTGCATCTAACCTATGCATGGAATTCAGTTCCAATGAAGCTCATTATACACCACAACATACACAACTCCTTCACAACATCATTGAAAATTATAGACACCTTCTATTCGCTGCATCTGGTAGCCTAACACATGAAATCCCTTGCTATCCTGATCGAGTTTGCATCACAACATCATATCCCCCATTCGCACACCTGTATCCATGAATCCTTAACACTTATTTATACCATCATTATCTTTGAAACAATCTTCAAGGTTGGCAATACAATCTCCAAGGTCGACAACCACACAATATTTGAATTAGGTCTGGACCTAAATAGTCCACAACACAAGGGAATGAAGGAAAATCACTCTATTCCTTATCTCAGACCCAAATCTATCCAGGCATGCTACACAACACTCACATAATTACAAAATCAATTACTCAATTAGTACAAACATTTAAGGTCGGCCAAATAGTGTAAACATAAGGAATTCTTGATCACATGCTTCCATGATCACAACCATAACTTGCAGACCATACACAAGGCTTTTACACAATCTAGAAACATCCATGAATATCTTGAAGTCACTTGGAAACCAACAAATTTAGCCACAACAACTTTCACCTAAACACAACAACATTGTTGAACTCTACCACACAATAAGTTGCTTTCTAGAGCACCAATTCACAAACCTTTTGGAAGGTAGGTAAGATCCTTATGAACACATATCTAGAACCGCAGCACCTGAAACCTTTGTGTGGAGGAATGCGGAGAAAAATACTTTCTCCCAGACACCTCTGTACAACTCATAAACACTATCAAATAATGTTCTCAAACTGGTGCACATAAATTTCACTACACAACAATCCAAAGCACCAAATTCTAGATTTAGCATCTTCAAACACTTCTTGACAACATATCCAAACCACACACTTAGATCTCCAACATAGAAGAAATGCGGAGAAAAAACTTGAACAGCACTCTGTAAGTCAGAGGACTTCTTCAACACACTATTTCCAGTATTAATCAAATTTTCTCAAAAGCACTTGGAAACTCAATATCAGAAGCATATTCTTAACATATTTAGTACTACCGTTAGCAAGACAACTTAATCAAATAGAAACAACTTCATCAGAAGACACAGTTGACACCAATGACAACAAAAGCATGTTGGCATCAATGATAACACCAATTAGCACATACTTGCAACAATCTCCCCATTTGTCATTGATGACAACATATGATGTGAAAAACCATCATGACATAGCTTTGTACCAGTTTCACTCTCCCCCTTTCTTTTATACATCTTACTCTCTTTCTCTCCCTTTGATTTTCACATGAACTCTATCCCCTTTTGACATCAATGGCAAAGGGTGATACATTGTTTCAAATTCTCTCCCCTTGATTATGATAGTGCACATACTTGCATTGTTCTCAAATGCTTTGAATACTCCCCCTTAGAAGTACACACTAACCTGTACCAACTCTTACTCCCCCTGACGACAACAATCATTAATACAACTACCTACTCTAAATGAATCTTGAAATCCAGAAAAGAATGAATCTTGAAATCTACTAGACTGATGCATTTCTTTATGCATCTAGTTCAAAGGAGGCGCAATAACCCCTAACTTCTCCTGGAGATACTCAAATGTATCATTAAGAAGAGGCTTAGTGAATATGTCAACAACCTGATCCTTTATAGGCACATACTCCAACTTCACTTTATTCTCTGCAACCTTTTCTCTCAAAAAGTGATACCTAATTGAAATATGCTTTTTCCTTGAATGCATCACCAGATTTTTTGAAATGTTAATAGCATTGGTATTATCATAGAAGATAGGAATTGGATCATCATAGTCATCTTTGATATCCTTCAAGGTTTGTCTCATCCATAATACCTATGTACAACAGGATGCAACTGCAATGTACTCTACCTCTGTAGTAGATAAAGACACTGAATCCCACTTCTTGCTCAGCCATGACACAACTCTTTCTCCAAGAAAGAATGCACCACCACTTGTACTTTTCCTATCATCTACACATCCGGCCCAATCTGCATTTGTGTAGGCACTTAGGGTAAAGTCATTATTCTTAGGATACCACAGACCATGATCTAGAGTACCCTTTAAATACCTGAAGATCCTCTTCACTGCCATGACATGTGACTCTCTAGGATCTTCTTGAAATCTTGCCACAAGATAGACTGCACGCATGATATCTGGTCTAATAGCAGTTAGGTATAGCAGTCCTCCAATCATTGATCTATATTTTCTCTGATCAGCCTTAGGGGATTCATCATTTTTTCTTAGCTTGCAACCAATTGTCATGGGGGTACAAACTAGTTTAGAATCTTCCATTCCAAACTTCTTTAACAATTCCTTGACATAATTTGATTGTAAAATGAAAATTCCCTTATCTGTCAGATTAATTTGTAGCCCAAGGAAGAAGTTCATCTCTCCACACATTGACATCTCAAATTCTTTTTGCATTTCATTGGCAAAGTCCTTACACATACCTTCATTTCCACCAAAGATTATTCATCCACATAGACCTCAACAATTAGGATTTGATCTTTGCTTGACTTGATGTACAAATTACTATCTACAGACCCCTTACTGAATCCTTGCTACAACAAATACTTGTCTAACCTTACATGCCAAGCTCTAGGAGCTTGCTTCAGTCCATACAATGCTTTCTTCAATCTACATACCATACCTTATTTTTCTGACAACCGAAATACATCCGGTTACTCTATGTATATTTCCTCTTTTAACTTACCATTCAGAAAAGTAGACTTCACATCCATTTGATATACCTTGAAATCCTTATGTACTGCATAAGCTAGAAATATCCTAATAGCCTCCATTCTTGCCACAAGAGCAAAAGTTTCCTCATAGTCTATTCCTTCCACTTGTGAGTATCGCTTACACACAAGTCTTGCCTTGTTCCTTACCACTTCTCCATTCCCATTCAACTTATTTTTGTATACCCACTTAGTTTCAATCATATTCTTATTCTCTGGTCTTGGGACAAGTTTCCAAGTCTGATTCTTCTCAATTTGCATTAGTTCTTCTTCCATAGCCTTAATCCAATACTCATCCTTGCATGCCTCAACCACTATTTTAGGTTCAACTTTTGAAAGTAAACATAGATTTACCTATTCTTCAGAAGCTCTACTTCTTGTAAATACACCTTTGCTCTTATCACCAATGATCTAATCTTTAGTGTGATGCCTCTACACATATTTAGGAGTTTTAGGAACTTTTTCTAGAGCTTCTTGTTCTTCAACTTGTACTTCTATTTTAGGAGCTTCTTGTTCTTCAACCTATACTTCTTTTTCTTTAATTTCTCCTTTTTCTCCACAAGAGGACTCATTTGATTCATATCCATTAATCTCTAAAAGCTTTTGTATGTCTTTATCAACCTTAACATTAGCACTTTCAACAATATTTCTTAGCCTCTTATTATAGCAACGGTAAGATTTGCATTTGTTAGAGTATCCAAGGAAAATACCTTCATTACATCTTGCATCAAACTTGCCTAGTTCTTCATCTTTTATTATATAACATTTTCTTCCAAAAACTTTGAAATATTTTGCAGTGGGAATCCTTCCATACCATAGCTCATAGGGAGTCTTTGTGTCATTTGCTTTCACCTGTACTCTGTTATGTATGTAGACAACAGTGTGAATTGCTTCTCTCTAGTAGACTTTTGGTAGGTTTTCTTCCTTTATCATTGTCCTTACAGCTTCTTGAACAATCACGTTCTTCCTTTCAATCACTCCATTCTGCTAAGGAGTTCCAAGTGTAGATAGATGCCTCTTTATCCCATGATTCTCACAAAACAAGTTAAACTCATTAGACATAACTCTCCACCTCTATCAAACCTCAAACATTTGATTTTCATATCCAATTCATTTTCAACCATTGCTTTAAAAGATTTAAACTTATCTAGGGCTTCTGATTTTTCCTTAAGAAAAGTGACCCAAGTCATTCTAGAGCAATCATCAATAAATAACATGAAATACCTGTCACCTTGAAAACTCCTTACTCTGGTAGGACCACATACGTTTGTATGCACCAATTCTAATAGTTCGGTAGATGACTGATCCTTGATTTTTAAGATTCTTCTTGTTTGCTTTCCAAACTAACATTCCTTACAGACAACAGTAATGGGCTTTGTTAACTTTGGTAGATCTCTCACAACTTGAACTAACTTATCCTTACCAGGATAACAAAGTTGATGTGACACAATCTCCTATGCCATAACCAACTCTCACTGATTTGAGTCATAAGGAAATAACTAACACCACCTTTGAGATGATAAACATTTCCACTTGTCTTCTTTCTAGCAGCTATTACTATTCTGAAGCTCTTTCTGATCTCTCATCCATCATTCTGAAACATAATATTGTAACCCTTGCTACACATTTGTCCAACACTCAAGAGATTATGCTTTAAACCTTTTACATAAAGAACATCATCAGTGTTATGCTTTCCATCAAAACTGATCTAACCTTTTCCACAAATCTTAGCAGCTTCATCACCACCAAACCTAACTACTCCACCATCAAATTTTTCAAGTTTAATAAACTTACTCTTATCACCTATCATATGATTTGAGCATCCACTATTAATGGCCCAGTCATCCTTTTCACTCCTAGCATGAAAATTAGATACTACAATTCTTTTAGAGTTAGTACATGCTTCTAGATTCTTTTCCTTCACATAGCTTCCAGAGTTAGTAGAACTAGTTTCATCTCTTATGGAAATAAATAAGAATTCATCATCATTATCATCCTCAAAGTTAGATTCATCATCAAAAATGCTTGCATAGTAATTTTTCTTGAGCATCCTTCCTCTGTTTTCCTTATTCTTAATTCTCAGAGCTCTATCTAGACACCTTGAAGCATAATGACCTATTTTTCCACAATTGTAACATTTAAAAGGCAACTTACCACTGAACTTACTAGTACCCTTTTTCATCCTTCTCACAAAGTTGGCTTCCACTTCATCAAAGTCTTCTGGTTCTAATTCAACAATCTTCTTTATTTTTTCAGCTTTAAAAGTAGTCTCATCTTTTGCAGTTCCACTAGATGTGCCAAACTCTCTTATTTCAAAAGCAGTTAGTGTGCCTTGAGCAATTGATCTTTGGTAAATTTACTCAAGTTTTGTAATTATTCAATAGAAGAAACCTTATGACTATAAGATTTAGGAAGAGTTCTCCAGTACCTTCAATATTACTTCTTGATCATCTATATTTGTACCAAGTCCCTTGATGCCATTGACAACTTTGTCCACCTCGTGTAAGTAGCTTGTAATGTTTTCATCTTTAGACATATGCATGGCCTCATAAGTGAGCTTCAAATTCTGTATTTTAGCCTATTTAACCTTCTCATCTCCTTCATAGACACTTTCCAACCTTTTCCAAATCCCATTAGCAATTTTCAAATTCAAAACTTTCACCAACTGAGAATTAGTAAGTCCACTGAAGAGAGCATGTTTTGCCTTACTGGTGTAGTCACGGTTAGGAGGGTCCTCAAAGAGAACAGTCTAGACCATGCAACTAGAGTAAACACAATGGAAACAACTCAAAGATATGAAGCAAATGCAGATTCATTCATCTAGTATATCATAGAATTTAAATACAAATTGGTTGGCAACATGCAGGCTTACAATTAGACTCACAGGCCTGATTACAGAATATTGGAATATACACAAGATATAGCTTTGAAGTCCTTCGTACAAAATTCAAACTATCAACTTCTAAACTATCCAATGACTACTTTCCTAGGCGTCTATTACATCATTATATATCATCTCTAGAACCAAAGATTCCTCCACGTCAGCCAAGGAATATCACAAACTTTAGTGAAGAGTTGTAATGTGTGTACACGGATAGGTCAGACCTAATTGAATAGAACTTCTTCGCAAATGAATGGAATGATGTGTGGATCTCGGGGAAGGTTGGCCATGAACCAATAAACATTGAATTATGTGAAATTTAGCTCTGTGAGTTGTGAAATGCTCTGCAAGTCTTCTCCTTCAATTGATTGTTTGAGACTGTCAGGATGCTCTATTCTGAGAAAATAGTCAATCTTCTGATAGTGATATCTTATTGGTACCTGATCCAAATAATCTAAGATTTGGATATGATGTACATGAATGAATTTAGATGCTAAAGCTAGCTATGCAAGGTCTAAAATGTAACTGCAGTAGAATGCAGACCAAAATACAAAAATTGCTACTGACTAAACTGCCCGATCTACACTAGAAAATGAAAAGAAACAAACTAAAATGCAAATGTTTTTGGTTGATGCAAGATTTCTCTTGAACCAAGGATTCTCTTGCATCAGACATCTAGGGTTATTGAAAAAGTGAGTCCCTCACTTTGTTGGGGCTAGAGGAAAACCAAGATGGTCCACCTCAGCTTGAGAGATCCAAGATGAATCTTCTTCTACTCTACCTTTCCACTTCACAAGATATTATTTGTACTATCTTCCTCTAGTACTGTGTCCATCTCTACTATCTGTTTAAAGTGAAATTGGTGAAGAGGATTTTTTTGTGTTTAGGGTTGATATTTCTAGTTTGTATGAATCCTCCTTCACCTCTAAACATTCAAGGACTTCAGTCGAGTAGGAAGTCTACTACAGGCCTTCGGTCACTCAGAATATAGAGGAAAATTAGAATGATGTGATTTAGTTGTTCAATCAAGCCCAATTATGCTCAAAACCCTAATTATGCAAATTTGAAAGAAAACAAACAGATTACGGAAAATGCTCGCACACATAGATATCAAATGACAATCAAATGCATACTAGATTTCAAACTTCAGAAAATAGAAAATTCAGGGACTAATGAGCAGGTGCCCTAGTCTACCGCCACCATTTCTGTCAGGATCTAGGAATCTTGTCTGCAACCTATTCCTACTATTCCAGAGATTTTCCCATTGCAGGATCCGAAGGACTAATGAGTGGGCACCCGAGTCCAGGACCCTATTTTCTTCTTTGATCTGTAATTCTGACAGTCTGCACTACTCTCCTATAACTCTACTTTTTCTTCTTTCGCAACTTGTAACCTGCAATCATGGAAAAAAGGGTTAGGGGTTATGGTGTTTAGAGGCTTGCCCCAGTCAAGCCCTAGAGAGACATTCAAGTCTTCTGAACATCATTGTTAGATAAAGAGTGCATATCCCTACGGGATAGAGGTAAAATCTAAATGATAAATGATTGAAAACACAATTGATATCACCTTGTAGTGAAGATCTCATGGAAGGAAGATGCTCTTCATGCCATGAGGAGATGGATGCCAAATCTGCAAATATAAACACTATGACAACACAAATTCTGGTCTACAACACATAATGAATGCCTTGTATCACTTTCACAAAATCTCTTGAATAAAAAATACCATCTCATGTCCATCTCTAGTTTACAAATGAATCACTAATCATGCTTATATATGCAACTACAAACTTTCCTGCCAAGAATTTCGTAAATGAAACTTACAGTGTCAGCATAGAACCTAAATAACAGTCATAAACCGACACTCCAAAATTGGTCCTAACCTAAAATAGGGCAGGACTAGGGCGCGAGTGCCCAAGTCCTCCCTCCTATTTCATGTAGGACTTATGTCAAGTGCACCTCGTAGGTCTCATTTGCCATGAAACTTTAGGGTTTTCTCATCGGGATGTCAAATTAACATGAAAAATGCTCTAAATGCATAAACAAGACCTGGGAGCTAAACCTTAAGAAGGAAAATCCCCCAGGGGGACATTTTCTAACATAACATTTATCCCCCACTTTAATGTATGTATAAATCCAAGGCCAATACATGAATTGAAGTACAATCAACAAACACAATAAACATGCCAAGCACGGAGAACACATGCCAATCATAGAGAAGACAGTAACATGCACACAAAACACGGAGAAGATAGTTACAGTCATGCAAAACACAAAGAAGATAGTTACAGTCACGCAATATATGAAGAATAGAACATTAAAGACACACAAAACATAGTGAGGAAAGTGAATGTAGTGAAGACAGTGAATGATTTTCTTTTTCTTTTTCTTTTTATGTATATGAAATGTAGATGCAAGTACAAGGAAAGTAAACACACCACCCATAATGCAGGAGGGACTCATCGCCACCAGTCTTTAAGACTACATATGGGGCAACAGACACACAATACAAATCAAGCACACCATACAAATCAAGTACGCCATACAAATCCCAAAGCATAGGAGGGCTTCATCGCCACCAATATTTAAGACTATGCTTGGGAACAAACATGCAATACACACACACTTGGAAGACACAGATAAAACATGATAGAAAAGCGATGGAGTGTTCCTATTTCTAGGTTCAACACCATCTTAGGCACATTACATGCACACATCGATGATTGGGCTTCACCACAATAATCACTGAAGACATGCTTAAGGGTTGAGTTAGTCACATGAGGAATTTTTGAAAATGACAGGATGTGCACTCTCTTTGAGAGATACACCATCCCTGCCTTGTGATGAGGGCTTAAGATAGAAAAAGGATGTGATATTCCCACCTTGCAATGAGGGCTTAAATGATTGCAAATAAATCTCAGAGTGTAGGAGGGACTCATCGCAACTAGTCTTTAAGACTGCACCTGAGAATAAGCACATTGCTAACATCTACAACAAACAACTTACCTTATATATGCCCCCACCTTAAGGTGGTTGATATCAGGTATCGATATCAAGCACGTTAAGGTGGCAAGAAAACACACAAGGGAATATGAGCTCTCGCAAAGCCCATGCCCCCCGGAGGTGACATGTACTTTACGATTGCCAAATGTTCCCACAAACACATCCCTACAAGAAAGTGTTAGTGTTCATATAGTCATGATAAACAATAATGCATATAATCAACCACATAAAGAACTGAGGAATGCCAGATTCAAGATAGACAAAGTGCATGGAGTAGCAGTATTATTATGTTTTTGTAAGTGTGATAAGACACTATGAAGATTACATGGAGTGATTCTACTAGCCAAGCGTCGGATAATATATGACAACTCCATCGTCATATAGGAACTAAGTATAATTTTTTATTTCTTGCTAAAGGGACACTAGGTCCACATTAGTATAATATGTTTTTCATCATCCTCCCACTAGGTAGAATCACTAGAGGAAGGGAAACAATAAATTAAGAGAGAATAAACAAGTGCCTTAGGGACAGTCACATAGGAGGGTGCCCCCAAGTCACCAACCGCAATGCTATGTCCGCAAGACATAACACACAACACTGAAAAATAGAGGAGAAGCAATATAGAAAAATGATGACACAAATAGAAGAAGGGTCATAACAGAGGCAGTCTTCTGGTATCCTGGACCTTACAAGAGAATCAAGGGTCATCCCAAGAGGCCTAAAAAACACAAAACACATCACGGGAGAAACACATCACGAGGGATAAAGGGTTAGACCTACTTACCTATAGGGACAACCTAATTAAAGGTTGTCAACGAGCAAGTCATCATCATCTTCCCACTCTCGAATGTTAGAAGAAAGTAGAACATAAGGTACCATAGCCCAACTCTTATTCTTGTTTTCAAGTTGTCCATTCTTAAGATCTTCATGGTTTGATTCAATGTTTGGTGAAATATTTTATTGTTGAGATGCAAGTTGTTGGGTATAAGCTTGTTGTCTCCCCCCCCCTTTATTTTTCTTGTCTATTTCTTTTTGTCCTACCACTTATCTCTTGTAATATAGTGTTTTTCTCTTCCATAGGTTTTTGTGTTTTAGAGGAGGAAGCAACAGGATCAAATCTCATTTGTCTAGGTTGAATATTTTGTTGTCAATGATTAACTCTTGATCCTTGTAAGGATGGCAGGGGAGGAACCTCAGCATAGGGTCCATTTCCTTTCGGTCGAGGATTCTCTTCAAATGCGGGTTGTTCGTCTCTTGTTGTTTCTTGGAAAGAAGGATTGGCCACTTGATGTAATAGTTTTGTTTTGTAGTTTCTACAGCTTAGGAAGTTAAAATCTATTCATGGTTCCAGATCCACCTCAGATCTTTCCCAAAAGTAATCCAATGTACAATTTTGTCTTGTAATCAAAGGTTTATACCTATTGTGAAGAATAGTATGCACTTGTCCATTCAAGGGAAATTTTATACAGTTATAAATTGTTGAAGGGACAACTTTCATAGTCTTTAACCATGGATGTCCTAGTTTTATATGGAAAAGGTCAGAAATGGGGACAACATCAAACCATTATTCTACAAATTTCTCAAATACAGTGATGAATAAAGATATCTTTGCAAAAGTGTTTTCAAAGGTTCCATTATGTGTCTTAATCATCATATCCAAAGGGTCATAAGGGCCTTGCATTAATTGATGTGAATAGAGGAACTCTTTCATTGCCACATTAGTCATTCATTTAGGATCAATAAGGGTTCCATCCACAAGATTTCCCATTATTTTCACAGTGATATAGAGAGGTCCTTCAGTTTCTCCAATTGTTCTATCATGAGGTGTAAACACAAGTTCAGGTTCGGGGACCATTCTTTTCATGTAAGGCCTAAGAGGGAACCTATTGTTAAAATTGTGATTAGAAGCCATGAGTTTAAGTTTTACTTTCAATGCAATATCACATTTTAAAATCTTTTCAAATTTTATGCAAAAGACAAGTGCAACACTATGTATGAAAATGACCTAAAATGCTTGATTTTTTCAACTTTTTCAATGCAAATATGTGAAAGAAAGAGTGCTGTAAGGAAATTGATCAGGGGAAGGAAATAATATGTCTTATATAAGTCCAATAAAGAAATAATATCCTTCACAACACACTTTTGATGCAAATCTAGAGTGATGCCAAGTCAAAATCTAGTGAAAATACACTAAAATATGCATTTTTTCACAAATTTTCAACGCAAAGACCCAATAAAAAGGGTGTTGTAAAGAATTTTAGGAGGTGAAGAATATTATAATAGTAATATCAGTAACCTAAAGCCATAAAATCCATCACAACACGCTTGGAGTGCAAATCTAGGCTGAACCCTAAGGAAAATATAGCCAAAATATGCAATTTTTTACCAAATTTCAATGCAAAAGAGTATGACAAAGGGTGTTGTGAGGAAAATGATGATGGAAATAAAATTATAATAGTAATAACAACCACCTAATGCCAAAAAATTCATCACAACACGCTTATAGTGCAACTCAAGGTCAAACCCTAGGGAAAATATAGCCAAGATATGCAAACTTTCACCAAATTTCCACTGTAAGAGGCCAATAATGATAGAAATTTAATGAAATTAAATGCAACTAATTCGAATTATTTGAAAATGCAAGCTAAAAATACTTATTTTTTTCAAAAATTTCATTTTTTTTGTAATTTTTCAAATGAAATGAGATGAACAATGATATGAATGAATGAAATGAATGTAAATTTGAAATACAACACTCAGCAGGGTGTAAAATTCATTAAAAACATGGGTTCACCAAAATGTTTAAAGTGAAATTTGGTGAAGAGGATTTATTTGTGTTTAGGGTTGATTTTGCTAGTTTATATGAATCCTCCTTTCACCTCTAAACATTCAAGGACTTCAGTTGAGTAGGAAGTCTACTATAGGCCTTCAGTCACTCAAAATATAGGGGAAAATTAGAAATGTGTGATTTAGTTATTTAATTAAGCCTAATTATGCTCAAAACCCTAATTATGCAAATTCAGAAGCAAACAAACATATTATAGAAAATGCTCGCACACAGAGATATCAAATGATAATAAAATGTGTACCAGATTTTGAAGTTCAAAAAATGGAAAAGTTAGGGACTGATGAGTGGGTGCCCTAGTCTAGTGCCACCATTTCTTTCAGGATCTAGGAATCTTGTATGCAGCTTGTTCCTGTTGTTCCAGAGATTTTCCTATTGTGGGATCCAGAGGACTAATGACGGGCACTTGAGTCCAAGTCCTTATTTTCTTCTTTGATTTACAATTCTGATAGTCTACACTACTCTCCTGCAACTCCACTTTTTCTACTTTCACAACCTATAACCTATAATTGTGGAAAAATGGGTTGGGGGTTGTGGTGTTTAGAGGCTTGCCTCAGTCAAGCCCCAGAGAGACATTCAAGTCTTTCAAACACCATTGTCACATAAAGAGTGCATATCCCTATGAGATAGAGGCAAAATCGAAATGATAAATGATTGAAAACACAATTGATATCACTTTGTAATGAAGATCTCATGGAAGGAAGATTCTCTTCATGCCATGAGGAGATGGATTCCAAATCTACAAATACAAACACAATAACAACATAAATTCTGGTCTGCAACACACAATGAATGCCTTGAATCACTTTCACAAAAGCTCTTGAATTAAAAATGCCATCTCATGTCCATCTCTAGTTTACAAATGAATCACTGATCATGCTTGTATATGCAACTACAAACATTCCCACCAAGAATTTTGTAATTGAAGCTTACCATGTCAGCATAGGACCTAAATAACGGTCATAAACTGACACTCCAAAACTGGTCATGACCTAAAATAGGGCAAGACTAAGGTGCAAGTGCCCAAGTCCTTTCCCCCTATTTGAGGTAGGACTTATGTCAAGTGCACCCCCTAGGTCCCATTTGCCATGAAACTTCAGGGTTTTCTCATCGGGATGTCAAATTAACATGAAAAATGCTCTATATGCATAAACATGACCTGAGAGCTAAAGCTTAAGAGGGAAAAGCCCCCAAGGGGACATTTTTTGATGTAACACTATCCAATATGTCTTCAATCTACTCCGGTGCTTTTTATGGTAACTACTTCTTCAAGTCTTCTTCAATGTTGTCACTGAATTCTGCTTCATGATACTGATATAGGTGTACAATGTTGAATATAGGTGATATACCCAATGTCTCTAGTAACTCTACTTCATATGCACTTCCTGAATCAAACTTCATGAGTATCCTATAAGGTCCAAACTTCTTCATCTTTAACTTGTTATAAGTGCCAACTGGAAATCTTTCTTTTCTCAAGTATACCATCACTTCATCTCCCACTGAAAATTCTTTGTGTCTTCTCTTGTCATTTGTCTATTCCTTATATTTGTTGTTCAATTCCTCTAAATGCTTCTTCACTTGATTATGCACTGTCTCCATGTGTCCTACAAATTCTTCTACTTCTGTACTTCTCTTATCTTCCATATTGATATCTCTCAACTCTGCTACTCTTCTAGGGTTTACTTTGGTAACAATCTCAAAAGGTGTTCTTCCTATACTCCTATTCACTGAATTATTGTATGCAAACTTTGCTTGTGAAAGAATCAAATCCCAACTTCCTGCCTTCTCTCCAACCAAACATCTCGACAAGTTTCCCAAACTCCTATTCACTACCTCTGTCTATCCATCAGTTTGTGGATGAAATGTTGAATTGAAGTTCAAATCTATCTTCATCTTCTTCCAAAGTGTCTTCCAAAAGTATCCAAGAAATCTTGTGTCTCTATCTGAAATTATGCTCTTAGGGAATCCATGCAATCTCACAATCTCGAAAAATAGGTCAGCTACATGCACTGCATCAGTTGTCTTCCTACAAGGTATGGAATGTGCCATCTTTGAAAATCTATCCACCACTACAAATATTGAATCATGTCCTCTTTGTGTCTTAGGCAATCCATTACAAAATCCATACTTATGTCTTCCCAAGGTCTCTCCAATACTGTCAATTGTTTATACAATCCAGTATTTTGACTACTCCCTTTTGCAACTTGACAAACTCTACAACTCTACACAAATTTCCTAACATCCTTATGTATCTGAGGCCAAAAGTAGTTTTCACTCACCAAAGCCACTATTTTATCATTGCCAAAATGTCTTACCAATCCACCACTATGTTTCTCCTTGATCAAATTATCTCTCATTGAACTTCTAGGTATACATAACTGATTTCCTCTGAACAACATATCTTCTTGAATGAAATAATCCAACCACTTACTCCTATCTGCCACAACAAGTTCCTTACATGCTTTCCAAGGTTCTGCAAAATCAAGATCTTCTTCATACATGTTCTTCAACTCATCAAATCCCAAGACTTCAACTCTCATCTCTGTCAGTAGGTTCCTTCTCCTACTTAAGGCATCTAACACTTTGTTTGATTTTCCACTCCTATCCTTCAATACAAAAGTATAACTCTGCAAGAACTCTACCCATCTCATATGTCTCTGATTCAACTTACCTTGACTATTCAAATATTACAAAGCTTGATGACATGTATACAACACAAACTCCTTAGGCAATGGGTAATGTCTTCACTTCTTCAAGGCTTGAATTATGGCATAGAACTCTTGATCATAAACAAAATATCTTCTCCTTGTGTCATTCAATTTCTCATTGAAATATGCTACAGGTCTACCTTCTTAACTTAACACTGCTCCTATTGCATTCCCACTTGCATCACAATCTACTTGAAATACCTCACTGAAATCTAGTAATGCCAAAATAGCTTGCTTTGTCACCTTCTGCTTCAACAATTCAAAAAAATTATCTACTCCTGATGTCCACTTGAAATCTTTTCTATCTTCTCTCATTGTCTCTGTCATAGGGTTACAAACTGAACTGAAATTTTTTATGAACTTCCGGTAGAAGCTAGCCAATCCATGAAATAATTTGACTTCTCCAATGCTCTCTGGTGTAGGCCATTCAACAATTGCTCTTACTTTCTCAAGGTCCATCTTCAATCCTTCCGCATAAATCACAAATCCCAAGTATACCAATTCTTCCTTCATGAAACTACACTTCTTGATGTTTATCAACAATTTCTTTTCTCTCAGTCTCTGCAATACTTGTCTAATATGCCACAAATGTTCTTTTGTCTGATTGAAAATCAGAATATCATCCAAATATACAATAACAAACTTACCCAAGAATTTCTTCAAAACCTCATTCATCAATCTCATGAAAGTACTAGGTGCATTTGTCAATCCAAAAGGCATCACTAACCACTCATACAATCCTTCATTTGTTTTAAAAGTAGTCTTCCATTCATCTCCTTCTCTGATTCTGATCTGATGGTATCCACTTTTCAATTCTACCTTTGTGAAATATTTTGCTCCACTCAAACAATCCATGATATCATCCATCCTAGGTAAAGGAAATCTATACTTAACTGTGATCTTGTTGATTGCTCTAGAGTCTATACACATTCTCCATTCTCCATCTTTCCATGGTGCTAACATTGCAGGTACTGCACAAGGACTCAAACTTTCTCTAGTCAAACCTTTCCTGAACAATTCTTGTATCTACCTATTCAATTCTTCATTCTCTGTCGGTGTCATTTTGTGTGTTGTTTTGTTAGGCAAACTAGCTCTAGGTATTAGATCCATGTGATGACTGATACTCTTGATTGGTGGCAATCTTTCAGGTACATTGTCTAATATGATGTCTTCATACTTTGCTAGCAATTCAGTTATCTCCTCCGATTGTGATTCTTCAGTCCCCTTCTTCAATGTTTCAAGCTTCTTAGGAATCAAAGCATAACACATATTTTCATGTCTCAAACCATCCAAAAATTTCCTTCCATCTACCAAATAGATTCTAACATTCCCACATACTTCACTCTTAGGATCATCTTCCAAAGGAATCAAAGTAACTCTCTTTCCATTTGATGTTATATTATATGTATTCTTTCTCCCATCATGTATAGCTTTCCCATCATACTGCCAAGGTCTACCCAACAAGATATGACAAACATCCATTTGAATAATATCACACAATATTTCATCATGATATGATCCAATATGAAATTTCACCAAACATTGTTTACTCACCAGTACCTTATGATCATCCTGAATCCATGCTATCTAATAGGGCTTAGGTTGTTTCAATCTTTCCAACTTCAGCTTAGTCACCATCTCTTTTGAAACTAGGTTATCAGAACTACCGCTATCAATTACAACTTTACAACATTTACCTCCTGATTTGCATATGGTTCTAAACAAACTTTTCCTCTACAGTGGTTCTTCATTTCTCTCTACTTGAAATAGTGCTCTCCTCATCACAAGTGATTCTCCTTTCTCAATTTTGCCAACTGAACTAGGTGATCCAACATGTTCTTCCACATAGGCTACTCTTCCACTGTTCTTTGTCTTCTTGCTTGTACTCCCTTGATTACATTAAAAAGCTCTATGTCCTTCACCACCACACTTGAAACAGGTTCCTCTGAATGTTCTCCTTTCAGCTCCTCTTCTTTCTCTTTTGTATCCTTCACTCCGTTATGGACTAGGGTTTCTTCCACGGTAGAAATTTCTATCATCTCTCCAGTATGCATTGTTATCTTTGTCCTCCTTCTTGAATGTGTTCTTTGATTTTTTCTTCTCCGTGAATGATCTATCTCCTTTAGAAAATGTTCTACTTCTCTAAAATTTACCTCCTCTGCCTCTTTATCTCTGATCATGTCTCTTATTCAACTTTCAGGGCAAACTAGTATGCTTCTTCCAGTGTTGTCATCCTCACCAAACTCAGTTCTTCTTAAATGTTCAATCTCAGTTCATTAATGTATTTAGCCACTTTCTCCTTGCTTGCTTCACTATGTCCTATTCTTATGATAATCTTATGAAATTCCTCAGTATACTCCTTCATAGATTTCTCCTTTTGTCTTAGGTTCTACAATCTCTTCAAGAGTTCTAGCTCATAGTCAGCAGGTACAAACTGGTTCTTCAATTTTGTCACCATCCTATCCCACTTTGTGATCTTTTCTTTTCCTCTTCTATTTTTATCCAACTTAACTTTTTTCTACCATATAGCAGCATGTCCTTTCAACTTTGTTTTTGCAAATTTCACCTTCTCCAGATCTTTAACTTATTCATACTCAAAGTACTCTTCCATGTCATTTATCCAGTCAATCAACTCTTTAGTGTTCAATTTGCCAGTGTAATTCAGTACATAAAATTTAGGTCTCTTTCCAATCTTTGAAATAACTCGCAACATCTTGACTTGATCTGATTCTTCTTCTTCTTCACCTCCTAGGGTTTCTTCAGTTTGATTTGAAGATTGAAATTCTTCATAATCACTCTCAATATCAATTCTAGGGCTTAATCCTTTTCTTCTATCTTCTTTAACAACATCAAGTATAATTCACATTATTTTAATCATCTCCATCATCTCATCCATCATCACAAATCTTTTGGAAGGAAGATAGGTAAGATTCTTATGAACACATAACTAGAACTGCAGCACTTGAAACCTTTCTGTGGAGGAATGTGGAGAAAAATACTTTCTCCCAGACACCTCTGCACAACTCAGAAACACTGTCAAAAATTGTTCTCAAACTATTGAACATAACTTTCACTGCACAACAATCTAGAGCATCAAATTATGGATTTAGCATCTTCAAACACTTCTTGACAACATATCCAAACCACACACTTAGATCTCCAACACAGAAGAAATGTGGAGCAAAAAGTTGAACAACACTCTGTAAGTCAGAAGACTTCTTGAACACTTTGTTTCCAATATTAATCAAATTTTCTCAAAAGCACTTGGGAACTCAATATCAAAAGCATATTCTTAACATCTTCAACACTACCTTTAGCAAGACAACTTAATCAAAAAATAGCAACTTCATTAGAAGACACAGTTGAGACCAATGACAACAAAAGCATGTTGACATCAATGACAACACTGATTAGCACATATTTGCAACACCCCTCTCACCTTAACAAGAGGGAGATAAATATGTCTCCAAAAACCATGCTCATGAATGAGGAGGTGACACTTGTCACCTTCTCATTCAATCTGTCAAGCATAACTCCCCACATGTGCTCTCACACATGTGTGATATATTGATGAGTAGGGAGGTGATACATGTCAACCTCTCATTCCTCCTCAAGAGTACATCTCTCCACACTTCTCCTCACATGTTTGAGACATGGGGAAAAGGGAAGTATTATGGAGTAAAAATTCGACACATGTCTTTTTACCTCTTTGTTTAGCTTCTAGGTCCTTGTGATTACATTATACATTCTAAATGTTCATCCTAATGGAAAATTGTCTGAAACCAATGTAAATTGGGAACAAGGGGCCCATATCCTATCTTACCCCAGACCAAAAAGAAGCCTCAAGACTTGGGCACTTGTGCCCAAGTCTTCCCTAATTGGTCAGGCCAAATTTAATTGTATATTGGCATACGACCTTTAAAAAGGTTTCTCCTTGTTCTCTGTTTTGGTTTAATTTAACTAATGTTAGAGGGAAAGAATTTATAAACTGTATTTTTTTAATTGATTATGAACCTAGATAGAGATAGTAAACTTGAAGCATTGGAGTAAAGAGAATTCAAAGCATTCATTGTGATTCTAGAGCATATTTGTATTGTTATTGTGTGTGTTGTTGCAGGTTTGAAGTTATCATCTTTCTCTCCTTATGAGTTGAAGAGATTTCATCCTCTTAAGGGATTCATCACATAGGTGATATCATTGTTGTTCATCATCATTTGATTCATCATATTGATTTTGTGTTTAGCCTCTGGCCTGCCAGGGCACACTCTCTTTATCTATCAACGGTGTTGGGAAGCTTGAATTCTATCCTGGGATTTGACTAAGGCAAGTCTATAGAAACACCATAACCCCCAAACCTCTTCTCTTCTTCTTGTGTGCAGGTTATAGGTGCGAGATCTGGGAAATATGAAGATATAGGAAGACTGAGCAAGGATCAAGGTTTCCGGATCTGACAGTAGTTCTAGAATATTCCTCTATGCAAGACTTGGGCATTGGTACCCTAGTCTTTTTGCCTCAACAGACTTTAGATCTAGCATCAAGGCAATCTCTACAACATTTCTCCAGTTTATAGTTTCTGAAGATTCCACCTTTCAAGATTTGGGTGCTCTTGAAATAGTCCTCTAGCATCTCTACTTTTGGGACACAGGTTCTATCATCTTCCTAACCCTCCCTATACAATTGGTTTCTAGAGATTTGTTGTACATCATCTGTTATATTTAGATCATCATAGAACTAGGGTTTATTGCATTATTGACCTAGGTTTTGATAAAAATGCTTGATTAAATTAGATCTTTCCATAACACTTCTGAGTACAAGATCTATAGCAAAGTCCACCTCCATTTGGTAGTGATTTGGCTCGAGCTTGTCCTTGAATGATATTATGAAAGAGTGTTTGATCTAGTGTGCATGCTAGTCTCATCATTCACCTTTCTCACACTTAACAGGAAATACTTGTGTTTCTCTTCTCAAGGGCTCTTACAATGTGTGCTCACACATGTGAGACCCTTGGTATTCTCCCAAGCCCTTACATGAACCTAGGGTTGTGGGATTGCGATGTGACAAGTCACCCAACCCTCATCCCAAAAACCCTAATCTCACCATTTAACTCCCATGGTCAAATAGAGTGGTCAAATATGAGTTAAAACTCATGATTTGAGGTCTATAATGTACCTACCCCATAGGTACTTGACCTAGGACCCTAAAACATATGAAATTAACATAAAAAAGCTCAAAAACCATCATTTAAAAAGCCCCCAAAACCCATGAACGAAAATGGACACATGGATGACACTCATCATCCACCCCATCCTAAGTCAACCTTAAGAGACTCAATCAAAACTAAAATAAATTAATAACACAATAAATTTATGCTCAAATAACATATAACCTTTTTCCACCTTAGGGACTAGGTTGGTATCACGGGGATAATTATTAGGGATACTTGTGAGACGTCTGGTTTCCATTGGCCAAGGAAATAACCTACACACTTACACACATGCACATCAATAGTCCAATGTATATCATAGTTGAAGAAACTCAAATTACACACACACGAGGTTGCACAAGTTCATACATTTCAATTAGGCAACTTCAATAACACATGGTATAATTCACTATATTTCCAAACCAAATTAACTTTCAACAACACAATCTTGATCATGGAATCGTAAATCAATACACTAGTCCATCAACTCAAATTAGCTCATTCTATAAATTCAATTGTATCATGCAATTCAAGTCATTCATCAACATAGAAGCATAATATAAACCAAGCATATATAGATACATCATCAATAATATAATAACACATCTATCTACTCAAAACACAAAATTAAGCCATCAAAAGACTAATGGATGAGATCAATAGTCCTTAATAATGTCCAGTGTCAAAATATAATCCAAAGATAGCAAGTCTCATAGGTCGAACCAAGAGGTGTAATAAGGTGACCTCATAGCAATTTCACTAAGGATCCTTTTCAAGCACAATCGAGTGATATACAAACAATCCGAGCTAAGGAATACATCTCCTACACATACTCAAATAAACACAACTACCTTATAAATAGATCCACAACAACACCATATCGTCTCTTGGACAAGGTCACCATACCATATACCAAATCCTAACCCTGGGTGAAGCAATACAATTAGGTCTAATACTGCAACTAAACCTGTCACACAAGGGTGGGCCTCACATTATGCAAGGAAGAACTCAAATTAGATTCCAAAAAATTATATTTAGGACAAAGCCAAAATGATTGCACTTTTATAAGTATATATATACATAGGGTATACTTTAAGAAATGATCTCTTAAAAATTCTATAGAATCCTTGGCGAATCCACTACAAAGAAGCATAATATTATAGCCAATTTTCTTTCCTATTGGAAATTAAATTTTAGAGTGGATATGATTTTTTCTCCTTGTGTGATTCTTTTACAATTCAATGACTAAATTTTTCATTTAATATATGACTTTTAAGTGATTCAATGTCTAAATTTTCTATCAATACATGAATTTTAAACAAATATGTTGAAATGGGTGAGTATAGAAAATAAAAAAAACAACCCTTAATAAAATGGGGGGATTGGGTTCCAAAATTTAATATATAATAGTGTGATATATGTGTCTATCCTAAAGATTTAAATTTTCTAATGCAAGGCGATTTTATTTTAAGACCATGGAAAATCTCTAAAATATGGGCAACTTGGAAACTTTTAAAGAAACTAAAAATAGCCAAATAGTGATATATAGCCACTAAAAAGTTCCTTGTAATACATATATATCAAAACACCCATGTAACAAAAGAGATATACTATTAAGCTAAATCATCTCAAACATACTATATATGTATGTATGTATGTATGTATGTATATACACACATATATACATATATGTCTATACATATGTATATACATACATAGATATACACATATATACATACATATATACACACATATATACATATATGTGTATATATATACTATTAAGCTAAATCATCTCAAGCATACTAACAAAATAATGATGCTTTTTTTTAAATAAGTATGGTGTTGTAGTTGTAAATGTTATAAAACTAGTAGCCCACAATCATTATTACATTATATTTACAAATTAGGAGTTAATTAAAGGAATGTGGATTATATACAATTGTAATGTCAAAAATTGCATATGAGGCTACAATTTCACATTATGTCTTGAACTCACCTTAGTGTCCATTTCCATAGCATGTTCTAGGACCACTTGAACTCAAACTTGGCCTATTTCCCTTGAATTGAATTTTTACCAAAAATATATACTAGAACATTATTCTCATCACTCTTCTCAATGCACATGTTAAATTTGAGCTAAGTTTCCCTAGACACTAGCGCAACACAGACATCTACATGACACATTGTCGTCCTATTCCATACACCGCCACAAAATATGATGCAAAAACTTTCGAAGGTCATAACTTTTGACTTGGGAGTCTTTTTGAGCTGAAAGTTGGTGGGTAGATGTGTCTTGAGGAGTTGATTGAAAATCCTACCCAATTGGTAAATTTGGTAGGTCACCATTTTGACATTTTTTTGAGACCTTTTTCAATTATCTAAGGCCTCAAAATGAGGTTTTAATGATATTTTTGAGATTTTTCCAAGTTGTTTTTCTAATTAGTTTTCAAACTTTACATGAAATCAGATTAGAAAGTTGACAATTAGTCCTCTTTTAGTTAGTTTCAAATAATTGGCAAGTTTCATGGCCACTAGGATAAGGATGCGAAATTACCAAAATGGCAATTTTAGAAAGTTGCTAAAAACTGCCAAAAAGGGTAATTTTCATTTTTGTATATGTTTGATTTTTCTTTTCATTTGTAGGAGAATGGAATGGAATGAGAAGGAGAATTCAAAAATATTTTAGAGTTTTTGAGCATTTTTGGAATAATAATAGTGTTGAATATTATGTTGTAAAGTTTGGTTGCATCAAAATATACAATATTCTTGCATGTCACTATCTCATAATTTCTCCTAACATTTGTAACACTCCCACAAATGCACCTCACTATTCGTAGCCTATCCTTGACCAAATAAAGAAGACAAGATCAATAAAAGTTCTATTTTCACAATAGATGGGGTCTTCCATCTTCCTTGTAGCAGTCTTTCTCTCCATCTCCAGCTCTAAAAATTTTAGTATTTCACCAACTTCTTGATTTCATTGTGCAAGTTTATAGATTTATCAAAAGAACAAATTTCTCTATGTTACCCCTTTATTTTTTGTTTCTGGGTCTTATATTTTTCATTGCCTATTCTCATATTTCACCCACTATTTTCCTAAGTCCAAAGGTTTTGTGTTACCCTTGTTACATTTGAAAATCCTTAAAAGGCTACTTGTGCTGGAGTTTTCCTAACCTAGTCACTGATCTTTCAAAGTTTGCAACCATTCTCACACGGTTCTAAAGTTACTAAACCTATCGACCCCTTGACTATGCACCATGTTGTTAAGTCTTTCCCCAGTGGTTGTCTTTGTAGTCGCCAAGTCAGAGGTTTTTGAAACTTCAAAACCTCCGACTTGAGGTTCTAAGGTTTTAAAAACTAGTAACTCCATGACAAAGTAGGTGGTGGGCCAATTTTCAAGGCTCATAATGATCATTTAATGATGGTTATTGTACACGAAGTGAATGTCTTTTCAGGGATTTTCGGAGTGTGGGCAAATCTTGGAGTTATTTTCTCAAGGCACAAATTTAATGTCACCTTAGCTCTGCATTTATAACACATCATAGCGTTCCTCAAGCGTACTTATTTACTCTTAACTGTAGATTTTTCTCTAAGTGATGCAGCTACCATTACTCCTATACTGTGCCATTGCTTTTCCAGTACTTAGTCTTTTTTGCTCTGCATCCAGCAATAGTGATGAAATTCAAATATTAGGGAGATCCTCACAATTCTAGGATTGAAAATAGTTGGTCCTGTGTAAGAGATACTAGGCTTGGTCATATTGATCTGGAAGAGTTCTGGTCTCACCTACACTAGGAGGATAAATCACCCATTGCTGAGAAGATATTGCAGAGTGGTTTAGCACATGCAGGGGGCTTTCTTATCTTTGTGTAGACTGTAGATTTGGTTGTGGCTTGCACAAGTAGATAGATTCTTGAAGCCTTCAAAATTAGAGCTAAAGACAGGACCGTAGTAGGAAAGATTGATCCAGAAACCGTCACTCGTGCATTAAGAATCCCAGAGAGGCAGAAGTTTGAAGAGATGTCTGTGGCCATTGGAGTGGAGTTCTTCTGAGCAAAAAAGGATTGCTGCAAGAATTCCATCACGCGAAACTGGTTAAAGTCTGAGAAGAGAGGTAAGTCTTAGTTGCCCCAAAAGCTAAGGAGAGCCCATTTCAAAAATGAAATTTCAGACATTATTACTTTACTGCATCATGTAGTGGGAAGTGAACACAATTTTTTTTGAGGATTGGATGTGTCGTTTCATTTTGTTGATATGCAGTGAAAATAATTTTATAAATTGGGCTGAAATCATTAGTTTTCATTTGAATGAGCAACTAGTTAAGTTCCAGGAAACTTTAACCTTTCACATGTGCTCGTACCTGGTATACATTTTAGCCAGTCAAGAGGTTGTTTGGACTAGGTTGAGGCCACATGGGTCTTTAACTTCAAACACACCTATGTATAGCTATTTTCCTCAACTGAAAAAGGGTGTGGGAATGAAAGACTACCATTGTGTAAATGATGCCTTTTTGATGTTTTTAGTAAGAAAATTGGGTGATAATTTCAAGTGAGAATTTCACCTGAAGCAGCCTCTTTAATCATGGAATTTGGAAGCTTCTACATTCAATTCAATAGGTTCACCTATCTAAGGGTGGGGGGTTATGAAAATGTCCCAACAAAATTACCCAGGTACCCCAGTGATTTTATCATTTTTCTAGAGGTTTGTAAACAAATGTCTGTGGTAAATGTTAAATACTGAAACATGAGGAAGAAGGGGTATGATTTCCTACTAAAGCTGTCTTCCTACTCATGCAAAACAAATGATGTGGCTAGAGGAGTTGAACATGTTTTAGCTGAGTTTAATTTGCATTCTTTGTCAATGAGACCCAGTTTTGACATTAAGAATTATGTGAAACAAAATTTCCATGGCTCTGGTTCTTATGAACATCGTCCAAGTTTGGAAGAGTTTTGGGAGGATTGTATAGGCTACCGAGAGGTCCAAAGGAGGAATTGCATGAGACTCACCTTGAGTCATATTCATGTTTTTAGTCTTTCTATATATCCCAGATGGAGTGGAAGAAAATTCTGAAATAATTGACAAGGAATATCACACCCTAGTCACTAAACCCCTTCCCCGCATTAATTGGTCAAAGAAAGAGGTTGTAGATTTAAGAGTTCGTTCTACTACTGTAATAAAAAGAATTAAGGACTGGTTAGTTGGGAGGTGGCGTGGATGTGCTAGTTCTCCTCATGAACAAGGAAGTTCCAAAACTAATGAGCATAGGTCCGTACAAAGTTCTGGTGTTTGTATTTCTTCTGGGAGGCAAGAGATGTCACAATCTAACTCTAATTCACAATATGGAGGTGATGGGGAAAGGATAGAGGAGATTCTGAAGTTAAAATTGGCCCATGAATCAAATGGTTTATCCTTGCCTAACCTGAAAAAGAAAAATACCCTAGCTAAACCTACACTTGTAGTATCTGATTCTATTTTTGAACAAATTATTGATGATAGTTCATTCCCACCGTTCATGGAAATTCCTTCCTCTCCTATCACTGAAGAAATATCCATCTCTGTTCCTGTTAATAGTCAAGTCAAAGTTGTTCCAAGCAATGTGAATACTGATATGGTATCATCTTCACCGGGATGGTTAAAGAAAGTTGTGGATAAAAAGAGAAAGGTTGTGCCCACAATAGTAGTTGAAGTTGATATAGTTGCCAAGTTGCTGCAAACTACTTCTAAACCTAAAAAGGCCAAAAGGATGTCTAGAATGGTAAATGATGCTGCTATAGGACATCAGGTGTTGAAAATTGCTGACCCGGTCAAGGACCTAAATAAAGATGAGATAACTGAAGCAGACTACAAGATAAGTCACATAGACTTAGGTCCTTCTACTCTAGAGGGAGAGGCTTATCATGCCAACTTCTCAGTAGGTGCCTTGATTAAAAGAGCCAAGGAAGAAAGGAAAAAAAATATAAAACTTCAATCTCAGGTTTCATCTTTAAGTAGGTTTATTCAATCCATTGTGACTCCCACATCTCAAGATGCACCTAGTTCAGAAGTAGTATGAGTGGATGCGAATACGGTGCAACAAATTAAAAAGAATCTAAATTTTGCCAAAGCTATTACTGAGTGGGTAGAGAAACTGTCTTGTGAAAATTTGTTTTTCTTAACCAGAGCAACACAATCTTATACTCAGGTGCATAATAAAAGGAAAGAATTAGTCAGTGAACTGCAATAAGTAAGAAAAGAGTAGGGTAGTACTTATGTACTCTCAAAAGAAATTTTTGAATTAGTTTCCATGGATTCCTTAACTCTTCTAAAAGAAAATTTGGCCAGTGATCCTCGTGAGATTGATCCATCCTAGGCTAATTCATTGGAATGGAAATTAAGCATGAATGATAATCACATCAAACATATTAACAAAGGCTTGCATGATTATCTTGATATAATGATTGGTATTCTGAATGATTGCAGAGCATTGGATGTGAACATTTTAGATGAGTTTGGAGAAAACTTGTGAGATCCCAAGGAAATCACAAAAGAAGCTCTAAGGACATGCTTTATAAAGAACTCTTAGATCCTAACTGTATCACTGGAGAGTCACTTGGTAAAATGGGCCTTACGCAAGTCTACCTTAATGGTTTCAAAAATAGAGGTGATGATATTCAGGAGGATATGGCTAAAATAGGTAAAACGTTGGCAAGATTCAGAACTAGGTTGTAGATTACTACAACTCCAGGAAGCAAGAGCATCACTGCCATTATAACCAAGTATTGAGAGTACAAGCTAAGAATTACGGTGCAAGAGAAGATGGCAAAAGATCAAGGTAGGGAAAGCATTGAAGACTCGAAGGAAGGTGAAGGGGTGGCAAATTAGCTTTTATTTCTTTTATGCATTTCTTAATAGTTGGCTCAAAACAAAACTTCTTTAAGACTTTATTATTTAAAAAAAATGGTTGTCTTCAAGAAACCGCTCTCTTTTCTAAAATACAGTTATTATGTGGACATTATAAATATGTTGTGTGGGACATAGTATGGATGTTCTTTTTGGGCAAAACATTGATTTTCTCATTAAGTTAGATATCTCTGATATATGTTCTAATTTCAGTTTTCTTCAATATAGAGAGAGATATACTGTTGGGTGTTCAAGAAAATATAGTCTTTATGCTGTGGTGTTTGAATTATCATTCTTCCTATGTTGAATGCATTGCCATTGGTTATCTTTATTTATATTGAAGAATTAAATGTTCGGTTGCTTCATTACTGTGAATGTTTATCTTTGAATAAATATGTCATGGTGATGGAAATTTGAATTCTATCCTTGTCGATTATCATTCGGAGTCTTTGAGCTTCTTTAGATTTTTCATTGTAGATGTATGGAATCTCCTTTCAAATCTTTCTAGTTAAAAGCATTACCTTTCTTTTGCTTTCTGGTTAAAAGCAACACATAGTTTAATTCGGTGTGTATCATTCGAAGGTAGCTGCCACCTTGTAAAACAATCAGAGTTAGTTATAAAATACTATTGTAATTGGCTCAACTGTGGTTACATCTATCATTATTTGGGCAAGCGAATATAGAGTTGGATGACAAATATGTGAACCAACACTCTATAGAAGCTTACACTTCTCCCAATGATTCCTCCAATCTCTCTTATGTATATCATTGAAGGCATTATTAGTAGTGATGAAGGGGGTAAATCACAAAACACACAATAACAGATACTGAACACAACAAATAGAACTTTCTTTTATTGAACTAGGTAACTCATTACATTACAGAAGCTCAATTACAATCAGAGGATGAATCCTCTACTGGCTGCAACACATTATAGCGTTCCCAACCTCAAGACTCTAGAATCTTCAGCCTTCTGTAACCCCAAATCAGCTAGGGTTTCTGTTTTCCCACCTATTGTTGACTCTACACTGGCCCCCTTAACTCTACTACTCCCAAGGTTCCCAAATAGTCATAAATAGCACTTTTTGGTGACTTCCAGCTAAATTTTGAATTTTGCAACTCCCTCCAAAAGTAGGTCAACTTCCAGGAAGCATAACTTTTGATCCGGGTGTCCGATTGACGAACCGTTTTAAGCGCCGGAAAGCTCGCGATGTGAACTATCACACTGAAAATTCATAAATATATTTTCCTCAACTTTTTGGGACGTTATGGAAAGTTTTAGTGCCTCATATCTCGTTCCAGAAATTTTCAGGGGCTTTTCAGAAAACAAAAACTTTAATATCTTTCAGCTCACAAATGATCTTTGCCTGATTCCTTCACCAAAGGTCTTATATTTCCATTATGTAACTTTCTGGAAGTTTTTGCTTCATTACGTGCCCAAATGCAAACTTTCTAAAAATAGTAGGTACACTTTCCTAATTAGGCAGGTCGCTATTTTTAGCAGTTTTAGAAAAACTGAAAGTCCTACATTATTATTCTAGATATTATGGAACCAAAAACACTAATTATGGAAAGAAATGAAAGCAAATACAATGATTTTGAATTAACTTCTTTTTGGGTGATGCAAGATTGCCCTTACACCACTGGATGCTCCTGCATCAGACACCCAGGGTAGTTTGAGAAGTGACCCTGTCACGTCTCATATGTTTGTGTGAGGAAAACCCAAATGGTCAACCTCTGCCTTAGACAACCAAGAAGAATCTTCAACAGGCCTTCCTTTCCATTTTACCAGATATTCTTCATATTACTTGTTCCGAGTACTTCTTCCCACACGGCTATCCAAGATCTCTTCGATCTCCTCTGTTGAAGTAGATGTTGGAATACTCCACTGCACTTCTGTTGGTCCATCCTCTATTCCACCTTCATGATATTCTAATAAATCAGCAATGTTGAAAACAGGGGAAATATTGATCCCACTTGGCAGCTCTACCTCATATGCATTTCCTGAATCATGTTTCTTCAAAATTTTGCATGGTCCAAATTTCTTCATTTTTAACTTATTGTATGTTCCAATTGGGAACCTTTCTTTTCTTAAGTGAACCATGATTTCATCTCCTACTTGGAATTCCTTATATCTCCTCTTCTAATCTGCCTTAGCCTTGTACTAAATATTCATTTTATTAATGTGCTTTCTCACCTCTTCATGCAAATTCTTCAGATGTTCTGCAAAGTCTTCAGCTTCAACACTTGTCTTTTCTCCATTGTCCAGCTTCCTTAACTCAGAAGCATTTCTTGGGCTATTGCCATATACAATCTGGAATGGTGATTTACTAGTACTCCTATTGACAGAATTGTTGTAAGCAAAATTTGCCTGTGGTAAAATTAAATCCCATCCCTTGGGCTTATCTCCTACTAAGCATCGTAACAGGTTACCCAAACTCCTATTCACCACTTCAGTTTGTCCATCAGTCTGTGGATGGTGTGCAGAACTAAACTTCAAATCTATCTTCAACTTCTTCCACAATGTCCTCCAGAAATAACCAACAAACTTGGTATCTCGATCTGAAACTATGCTCTTTGGTAGACCATGTAGTCTCTCCACTTCCTTGAAAAATAACTCTGCAATATGAACAGCATCATTAGTCTTCTTACAAGGAATAAAATGTGCCATCTTTAAGAATCTGTCCACCACCACGAAAATAGAATCATGCCCTCTCTGTGTCCTTGGTAAACCAAAAACAAAATCCATACTAATATCATCCCATGGCTTCTCTAGTATAGGTAATGGTTGATACAACCCTGTATTTTGACTTGTTCCTTTTGCCATTTGACATAATCTGCAACTCTACACAAACTTCCTCACATCCTGCTGCAACTGTGGCCAATAATAATTTTCACCAGCAATAGAAATGGTCTTATCTCGACCAAAGTGTCCAGCCAGTCCTCCACTATGCTTCTCTTTAATCAGATTCTCTCTCATGGAACTCCTCGGAATGCACAACTGGCTTCCTCTAAACAACATGTTGTCTTAGATTATGAAATCCAACCATTTTGTCCTATCCAAAGTAACAGGCTCCAGACAAGCTTTCCAAGCCTCTGCAAAATCTGGATCTTCAGGGTACAAACTTTTGAGCTCATCGAACCCAACAACCTCTATCTTCATTTCTGTCAACAAATTTTGCCTTCTGCTCAAGACATCTGCAACTCTGTTGGACTTCCCACTCCTGTGCTTCAAAACAAAGGTATAACTCTGCAAAAACTCAACCCATTTTAAGTGCCTTTGGTTCAACTTCCCTTGACTATTAATATACTACAAAGCCTGATGATCAGTATATAAAACAAACTCTTTTGGCAACAAATAATGTCTCCATTTCTTTAAAGCCTGAACTATTGCATAAAATTCCTGATCATAAATAGAATACTTTTTCTTGGCATCATTAAGCTTCTCACTAAAATAGGCAATGGGCTTACCTTCTTGGCTCAAAACAGCTCCTATACCACTACCACTAGCATCACAATCTACCTGAAATACCTTATTGAAATATGGAAGTGCCAAAATAGGTTGTTCTACAACTTTCTGCTTTAATGTATCAAAGCTCTTGTCTACTCCTTTAGTCCATCTAAACTCTTTTCTATCCCCTCTCATTGTCTCAGTTAGGGGTGCACAAATGCTACTGAAATTCCTGATAAACTTTTTGTAAAAACTTACCAAACCATGAAAAGATCTTACCTCCGTTGCACCCCTTGGCGTAGGCCACTCAATGATAGCCCTTACTTTTTCTGGGTCCATCTTAAGACCTTCCTCCGAGACAACAAATCCCAGGTATACCAACTCCTTTGCAAAACTGCATTTCTTCAGATTAATCAACAACTTTTCCTCCCTCATCTTCTCTAGAACTCTTCTGATATGCATCAAATGCTCATCCCAAGTCTTACTAAAAATCAAAATATCATCCAAATAAACAATAACAAAACTTTCCAAAAATTCTTTTAGCACCTCGTTCATGAGCCGCATGAATGTGCTCGGTGCATTGGTTAGCCCAAATGGCATGACTAACCACTCATACAAACCTTCCTTTGTCTTGAAGGCTGTCTTCCATTCATCCCCTTCTCTGATACAGATTTGGTGATACCCACTCTTCAGGTCAATTTTCGTAAAGTACTTGGCTCCACTCAAACAATCCATGATGTCATCCATTCTTGGCAATGGAAATCTATACTTGATCGTTATCTTATTGATGGCTCGAGAGTCTGTACACATCCTCCATTCTCTATCTTTCTTTGGTGCTAGTACTGCAGGTACCGCACATGGACTTAGGCTCTCCCTTATCAGTCCCTTCCTCAACAACTCCTGAACTTGTCTGTTCAACTCTTCATTCTCTGCAGGGGTCATTCTGTGGGCTGCCTTGTTTGGCAAACTGGCTCCTGGTATCAAATCCATTTGATGACTTATCTTCCTTACTGGTGGTAAACCTTCTAGTACATTATCAGAGATAATGTCCTGGAACTCTTTCAACATATCTGAAACTTCTGCTAGTACATCTTCACATTTCTCTTGACTAATCTTAGGAATCAATGCAAAGCAATGATGCTTATGCTTCATACCCTCCAAAAATTTCCTACCATCTACCAAACAAATTTTGGCAGTACTACATACCTTTTCTTCCACCTCCTTCAAGGGCTTCAACTTATGACGAACTCCATCCTTTGTTAGGGAATATGTGTTTGCATGGCCATCATGGACAACGCTCCTATCATACTGCCATGGCCTCCCCAACAGCATATGACATGCATCCATCGGTATGATATCACACAGCACCTCATCATGGTAGTCACCAATCTTGAACTTCACTAAACACTGCTCATTGACCAAAGCTCTATGGTCCTTCTATAACCATGCAATACGATATGGATGCGGATGCTTTCTTCTTGTCAACTTCAACTTGTCAACCATCTCCTCTGAAACAAGATTATTAGTGCTTCCACTATCAATAATAATATCACAACACTTACCCTCACATTTGCACCTTGTGTGGAATAAACTCTTCCTCTGATTGGGTTCTTTCTCCTCATTCAACAAGGTTCTTCTGACAACTAGGGTTTCTCCCATTTCAGTATCTTCAGAATGCTCAGAATGTGCATCTTCATCTACATGTGCAACTCGTGCATTACCTTCAGGTCTTCTATTTGTCCTTCCTTGATGTTGTGGACACTCATATGCTCGATGCCCTTCTTCTCCACATTGGAAACAAGTTCCTCTAAAACCTCCTCTTCTAGGTCCTTGCCCAGGTCTGCCTCTTCCTCTTCCTCTTTGATGCAGGGACTTCCGGAGGTCATAACTTTTGACTCGGATGTGGGTTTTCTACGAAATTTTACAGGTGGATGCATTATGAGGTGGCCAGTGGTTTCCCAACCTGCCGTAGCGGGTTGGACCTCGTCTTGGCACTTTTTCGGGGCTTCAAACTTTCATCTTGGCCCTCAAAATAGCAAATTAGTGTTTTTTTCTAGTTTTTTAAAAAGTTGCTTTTTTTAATAACTCGAAACTCATGTTTCGAATTTAGGATGTTAGTTGGTTTTTCGTCCTACCTTAGCTTTATGAGCTTTTTGGGAAAAAACTAGATTCTCAAGATATGCTTGTAAAATTACCTAAAATGGCAAAATCTGACAATTGTCGAAATCTGCCAAAAAAAGGTAATTTTTTGTTTTTTTTGTTTTCTTAGATATAAGAGAGTTTTTCTCTCATTGTAGCGGTAGAGTTGAGGAATAGAAATTTTGTTATGTTTCAGCTTCCAAATTTTTGTCTCTCATGTTTAATGGCACAATTCTGTTGAGTGAATGTTGAGTGCTGCATCATTTGGTATCAGAGCAGGAAGATGGCTGGGAGAGGAAGAGGAAGAGGCGGTCTTGCCCAGATGCATAGAGAAATGCAAAATCTGCAAAGGCAAATAGCAGAACTTACAACACGGATGGAAACCCAAAGACTGGGTAGAGGAGGAGACGAATCTGATGAAGAGATAGGTCAAGGAGCTGCAAATCAAGATACAGAACATGAAGAAGAAGAATTAGAAGGCATGAGTTTTGAAGAGAGGATGCTCAGGGCCTTAGAAGGGAAAAATGAAGGGATCAAGGTAGATGTGTCAGATTATGCAGGTAGTCTTAAACTAGAGGAGTTGATAGACTGGTTGAATGGCATGAGAAAATTTTTTGAATGGAAATCCATGACAGATGAGAAGAAGGTAAAATTTGCATGCACCAAATTAAAGGGTCATGCAATGATTTGGTGGGATCATCTTCAAAAGGAACGAACAAGGAAAGGTAAGGATAAGATTAGGACATGGAATAAAATGGAGAAGAAGTTGAGAGAAAAATTTTTGCCCATAGATTATGCGCAAACCCTTTTTCGGAGGTTTCAAAATTTAAAGCAGAACCTCTCTTCTGTGCAAGATTATACAAATGAGTTTCATACACTGTCTATACGTATAGAGCATCAAGAAACTGATGCACAAATGGCTGCTAGATATGTGAATGGCCTGAAATTTTCTATTCAAGATGAATTGAGCACGCATCGACTCAACAATATGGAAGAGGCTTACCAATTGGCTCTAAAGGCTGAAGAAAAACAAAACAGACAGTATCATCAGAGGAATAGAGGAGGAAGAAGGGGTACATCAACCCCATTTCGAGGAGGTTCAAATTATGGCAGGGGAGAGTCATCCCATGGTGTGGAAAAACAAGTAGACACTCGGCAAGATCCTCTGAATCAAGAACGAGGAAGGGGATTTCAAAGAGGTAGAGGTTATGGTAGTGGTAGAGGATGGGAAAACCAAAGAAGGCCTTTCACTTGTTTCAGATGTGGAGAAGAAGGTCATAGGGCATTTGAATGCTCCAATTATAACATGCAAGAAAGAAATCAAGGAGGACAACCTAGGGTGAACATGATTCAAATGCAGCATGAAGTGGAAGGGACAGAACTAGAGATTCCACCAGATGTGGGAGAAAGTCTCATGATGAGAAGAGCAATGGTGATTCCAGAGAAGGAGAAAACACAAGCCAAAAGCTCTGATGGTTCATGGCTTCGAACCAATATCTTCAGAACCAGATGCACTTCGGGTGGCAAGGTATGTCAAGTCATTGTTGATGGAGGTAGTTGTGAAAATATGGTTTCTAAAGAAATGGTAGACAAATTGAATTTACACTGTGAAAAACATCCTCATCCATATCGCATTGCATGGTTTAAAAAGGGAAATGAAGTCACTGTTGATAAAAGATGCCTAATTAAGTTTAGCATAGGGAAGATCTATCAGGATGAGATATGGTGTGATGTTGTCCCAATGGATGCCTGTCATGTGTTATTTGGAAGGCCATGGCAGTATGATAGGAAAGTTATGCATGATGGAGAGAAAAACACATACACCTTTTGGAAAGATGGCGCTAAGGTGATTTTATTGCCTCTCAAGGATGAAGGAAAAGGTGAGACCATGTTGTCTGAAAGAGATCTTGTTAAAGAAATGAAGGTGACAGGGTGTTGCTATGCATTAGTAGTGAAAAAGGGTGAAGAGGAAGACATTTCAGTTCCCCCAGAAGTAGCCGAGCTGTTGAAAGAATTTGTTGATGTTTTACCTAATGAATTGCCTGATGGTCTACCGCCAAAGAGAGATATTCAGCATCATATTGATTTGATTCCAGGAGCAACTCTACCCAACCAAGCAGCTTATAGGATGAATCCAACACAACATGCAGAGATGAATAAGCAAGTAATAGAACTCCTAAGTAAAGGTGTGGTGAGAGAGAGCATGAGCCCATGTGCTGTACCTGCATTGTTAACCCCAAAAAAAGATGGAACATGGAGGATGTGCACTGATAGCAGAGCAATTAATAAGATTACCATCAAGTATCGGTTTCCTATACCTCGTATGGAGGACATGATGGATGTCCTTGCAGGGGCTAAATATTTCAGCAAGATCGACCTACGAAGTGGCTACCACCAAATCCGGATTCGAGAAGGGGATGAGTGGAAGACAGCCTTTAAGACTGGAGATGGATTATATGAGTGGATGGTTATGCCATTCGGGTTATCAAATGCACCTAGCACATTTATGAGATTGATGAACACTATACTACGCCCTTACATTGGTAAGTTTGTGGTCGTTTATTTTGATGATATTTTGGTATTTAGTAACAACAGAGAAGAACATCTACAACACTTGAGGATCATCTTTGGTGTGTTAAGGAACGAGAAGCTCTATGCCAATTTGAAAAAGTGTAGGTTCATGCAGGACAGTTTGGTTTTTTTAGGCTTTGTCATTTCTAAAGATGGTGTCAGAATGGATCCAGAAAAGGTCAGGGCAATCCTAGAATGGCCTAGTCCAAGCAGCATCACAGCGGTAAAAAGTTTTCATGGCTTGGCCACTTTCTATCGAAAGTTCATTCACAATTTCAGTAGTATTGTAGCTCCTATAACAGATTGCACCAAAGGGAGGGAGTTTGTATGGACCAAGGATGCTGAGGAGAGCTTTAAGTACTTGAAGAAAAAGGTAACAGAAGCACCTATACTTGCATTGCCAAATTTTGATAAAGTATTTGAAGTAGAATGTGATGCCTCCCATGTAGGAATAGGTGCTGTACTTAGCCAAGCTAGCAAACCTATAGCTTTCTTTAGTGAAAAGCTGAATGCAGTGAGAAAGAATTATTCTACTTATGATTTGGAATTTTATGCAATTGTCCAAGCATTGAGGCATTGGCGACATTATCTAGTTCCCCAGGAGTTTGTATTGTTTACAGATCATATTGCACTGAGGTACTTGAACACACAGAAAAAGTTGAATAGTAGGCATGCCAAGTGGGTCTCTTTCTTGCAGGGTTACAACTTTGTGTTGAAGCATAAGTCTGGAAAACAAAATCAGGTTGCAGATGCGTTAAGTAGGCGTGTTGCACTTTTGACCACAATGGAAGCTGAGGTGATTGGTTTTGATGCCATCAAAAATTTGTATGAGTCTGATGATGATTTTTGGGAGATTGTGGAACAATTGAAGGCACCAATATCTGGTAACTTGGATCACTTTAGGGGTGAATATTTTATGCAAGATGGGTATCTATTTAAAGGAAAACAACTATGCATACCGGCTGGCTCTATGAGGGACAACATTATCAGAGAATTTCATCGTAGTGGGTTGGCTGGACATTTTGGCAAGGACAAGACAATAGCCTTGATAGAAGATAAATATTACTGGCCAAAGATGAAAAGGGATATAACTAAGTATGTAACAAGGTGTAGAATCTGCCAAGTGGCTAAGGGACATTCACAGAATACAGGATTGTATATGCCCTTACCAGTACCAGTTGCACCATGGACAGATTTGAGCATGGACTTTGTGTTGGGACTTCCACATACTCAACGAGGTAATGATTCCATTTTTGTCGTTGTTGATAGGTTCTCCAAGATGGTTCATTTTATTGCCTGTAAGAAGACTAATGATGCAACGAGGGTAGCAGAGTTATTTTTCTCAGAAGTTGTTAGACTACATGGTGTTCCAAAGACTATTACCTCTGACAGGGATACCAAATTCCTCAGTCATTTCTGGAGGACTTTATGGAAGAAAATGGGGACCAAGTTACAGTTTAGTAGTGCCTATAATCCTCAAACAGATGGGCAAATAGAGGTAGTTAATCGGAGTCTGGGAAATTTGCTGAGGTGTATTGTTGGAGAAAAGCCAAAACAATGGGATTTGGCATTACCCCAGGCCGAATTTGCCTATAATAGTTCTGTTAACCGATCAACAGGAAAGTCCCCTTTCCAGATTGTGTATGGCAGGAATCCTCAGGGTGTTCTAGATTTGGTACAGCTACCAATGAAAGATCGGGTCAGTGATGATGGGGAAGCATTTGCAGAACACCTTCAACAGTTGCAGCAAGCAGTGAGACAGAAGTTGCAGGACAGTAATGAGAGGTATAAGAATTCAGTGGATCCTAGTCGGCGACATCAGACATTCAGTGAAGGTGACTTAGTGATGGTATATTTGAGAAAAGAGCGGTTTCCTACTGGAACATATCACAAGTTGAAGTACAAGAAAATTGGTCCTTGCAGAATTACAAAGAAGATCAATGATAATGCATATGAGGTCAGTTTACCAGATGATCTCGCTATTTCTCCCGTGTTTAATATTTCTGATTTATATGCCTTCCATGGTGAGGATGATGCTGAAGATAGTCAACCAGAGGTGTCATGGCACAACCACATTCCCCATAAGAAGAAAGAAAAGATTGCACAGATTCTTGATAAGAACACTATCTCCACTCGGCACGGGCGTTACAACAAGTATTTAGTATAGTGGGAAGGATTGCCACCAACAGATAGCACATGGATTACAGAGTGGGAAATGCAGAGGTTAGATCCCGTCCAATGGCAGCAGTTTGAAGACACTCACTTGCAGGAGCTGCGTTCTTTTCAACCAGAGGAGAATGATGCAGGGACTTCCGGAGGTCATAACTTTTGACTCGGATGTGGGTTTTCTACGAAATTTTATAGGTGGATGCGTTATGAGGTGGCCAGTGGTTTCCCAACCTGCCCTAGCGGGTTGGACCTCGTCTTGGCACTTTTTCGGGGCTTCAAACTTTCATCTTGGCCCTCAAAATAGCAAATTAGTGTTTTTTTCTAGTTTTTTAAAAAGTTGCTTTTTTTAATAACTCGAAACTCATGTTTCGAATTTAGGATGTTAGTTGGTTTTTCGTCCTACCTTAGCTTTATGAGCTTTTTGGGAAAAAACTGGATTCTCAAGATATGATTGTAAAATTACCTAAAATGGCAAAATCTGACAATTGTCGAAATCTGCCAAAAAAAGGTAATTTTTTGTTTTTTTTGTTTTCTTAGATATAAGAGAGTTTTTCTCTCATTGTAGCGGCACAGTTGAGGAATAGAAATTTTGTTATGTTTCAGCTTCCAAATTTTTGTCTCTCATGTTTAATGGCACAATTCTGTTGAGTGAATGTTGAGTGCTGCATCACTCTTTGATCACCATTGTTCTGGTCACGAGGGCGGTAGGTATTATCCCCTCTTTGATTTTGACTGGTGCCTGTTTCTTCACTTTTCTTTTGATCTTCATTACGGCCTCCATAGGGTCTTCCACCAGTCCTTCCACCTTGACCTCTTCCCCTTTGCTTGCTATCAAATCTTTTGTTCAGCTTCTCTTCCACCTTCAGGGAAAACTGATACGCATCTTCTATGGTGGTCATTCTGACCAGGCTCAACTCCTCTTGAATACTCAGCCTCAACCCATTAATGTAACGGGCTACCTTCTCCTTGTTGGGCTCTGCATGGCCTGTCCTGATAGTAATTTTATAAAACTCTTATGTATACTCCTTAATAGACTTGTTACCTTACTTTAGTCCTTACAGCTTCTTCAACAACTCCATCTCATAGTCCACAGGAATGAACTGCTTCTTCAGTTTCTCCACCATCTGATCTGGTGCAGGGCACCTAGGAGCACCTTGGTTCCTAAAGTCACTTTGTTTGCATTTTTTTTTTGAAAGTTGTGGTTTTGATTGTAATAAGGCTTTAGCCATGAGTATATGGTCCTTTTTGTGTGGTCAAGATGATTGAGGTGACCATATAAACCTCAATCATGCTTAGTCCTCTTGGATCCTTGTTATGCCACTTAGGCCTAGAAGGTCTAAGGGTTGGTTTTTGAGTTTTTTTTGATTGTTTGTGTGTTTTCTCATGTTTTGGGAGTATGGAGGATGTTTTGATTCCATTGGACAAGAAAAACAAATCGCCATCCTTTGGAAAATGAAAAAACTCTATAGTGTCATGTGTTGTCAATGGTGTCAATGACACATTGACCGGTTGCAACTTCATTTTGGTTATTAAAACTATTTGTAGAAGTTGTAAACTGACTTGGATAGGTTGATATGGAGGAAATCTTGCTCCAGTACGGAGGAGGAAGTTTTTGTATGGAACTTGGGCACAAAAATCAAGAAAACTGATTGTTTTTCACTATTTTTCTTGTTGTGTATGGACTGTACGGACTGAAATCTTGGTCTAATGTACTTTTTCTGAAACTAGAGAGAGTCTAGGTTCAAATGCAACTAGTTTGAGGTCTTGAAGTGGTCGGAGTCAAAAGTTATTGAATTTTCTTTCAAAATTGGTCTAGAAACCCTGTTTTCTAGGGTAGTCCCACAAATTTGGCCCTAGAATGCATTTCCACCAATGAATTTTCATGCCACTCAGTGAAATGTAGGCTAGGGGTGTATACTACTTGATTCCAAAAGCATTTTCTGAGAAAATACAGTTTACTATTTTTAATGTGATGCCCTAGGTCAAATATCTCTATGTATTTGACTAAATTTATGCAATTTATTGTTGTATTTGACAAAACCCTAAGAGGATGAGCAAATGAATGGTGGATTTGAGTTGTTTGGGTATGGTAGAGTCATTCCAAGTTCTGGCCCCTGACCTATGCACCCAATTTTGAGCACTTGCTTTGTAACCTAGCCTAAATTGATCAATTAGGCCTAGAGACCTAGTAGGCGTTTTAGATTGCTGGAGTAGAGTTGGAGCAGGAGATTTGGAGGTTTGTTAGGGTCCCCTGAAGGGTGTTCAATTCCATCATTTGTTTGCCTAGCCCTTTGGGATTTTGTCAAGTTTTGTTGAGAAAACCTAGTTTGGAGGGCTAGTAGCCTTACTAGTCAAGGTATAGGTTGAAGAGTTTTGGGAAGTTGGAGATCAAACCAACTACATAAAAGGTGTTTGTTGATCTATCCTAAGGTGTTGGAGAAGCTTAGAAGGTGGAGCCATCACTAGGATACCAAATCCTTCATACACCCTTGAATGTGCCTTTGGTTGCTTGGTTGAAACCTGTTTGAAGTGGGTGAGTGGGCAAAGGACAGTAGAGTAAACCTTTGTGTGTTGCTTCCCTTGTGCCACTCTGCATCACGATCCCATCTGGTAATCTTTTCTTTTCCTCTTCTGTTCCTCTTTAATTGGACCTCCTTCCACCAAATATTGGTGTGGCCCTTCAACTTTGTTTTTGCAAACTTAACCCGATCTGGGTCCTCCACATCTTCATACTCAAAATACTCCTCCATGTCATTAATCCAATCAATAAGCTATTCTGGATTCAAATCTCCAGAATATGTAGAAACTTTGATCCTCGGCCTCTTTCCAATCTTTGAAATGACCCTCAACAACCTTACTTCTGCAGCATCTTTGCAGCGTCTTGTTCTTCCTCAGATAGCTCTTCTTCAACTTCATCTTCACTTTCTTCTCTTGTCCTCGGCTCAAACCCTCTTCGTAGCTCCTCTTGCAATGCATCGATTTGCCTTTGTAGGGCTCTAAAACCCTCTTCCGTCAAAGCATTCCTCCCAACACGATTTCTTCGTGGAGGCATCTTGGTGTCCGCAGCAAACCCACAACCTCAGGTCCTGGTGCAAACTGCCTCACAGTCGGCGATCTGTCTACACACTCAGGAACCCTCGCTCTGATACCACTTGATGAAGGGGGTAAATCACAAAACACACAATAATAGATATTGAACATAGCAAATAGAACTTTCTTTTATTGAACTGGGTAACTCATTACATTACAGAAGCTCAATTACAATCAGAGGATGAATCCTCTACTGGCTGCAACACATTACAGCTTTCCCAACCTCAAGACTCTAGAATCTTCAGCCTTCTGTAACCCCAAATCAGCTAGGGTTTCTGTTTTCCCACCTATTGTTGACTCTACACTGGCCCCCTTAACTCTACTACTCCCAAGGTTCCCAAAATAGTCATAAATAGCACTTTTTGGCGACTTCTAGCGAAATTTCGAATTTTGCAACTCCCTCCAAAAGTAGGTCAACTTCCGGGAAGCATAACTTTTGATCCGAGTGTCCAATTGACAAACCGTTTTAAGCACCGGAAAGATTGCGATGTGAACTATCACACTGGAAATACGTAAATGGATTTCCATCAACTTTTTGAGATGTTATGGAAAGTTTAGTGCCTCATATCTCGTTCTAGAAATTTTTAGGGGCTTTTCAGAAAATAAAAACTTTAATATCTTTCAGCTCACAAATGATCTTTGCCTGATTCCTTCGCCAAAGGTCTTATATTTCCATTATGTAACTTTATGGAAGTTTTTGCTTCATTACGTGCCCAAATGCAAACTTTCTAAAAATAGTAGGTACACTTTCCTAATTAGGCAGGTTGCTATTTTTAGCAGTTTTGGAAAAACTGAAAGTCCTACATTATTATTCTGGATATTATGGAACCAAAAACACTAATTATGGAAAGAAATAAAAGCAACTACAATGATTTTGAATTAACTTCTTTTTGGGTGATGCAAGATTGCCCTTACACCACTGGATGCTCCTGCATCAAGTAGGAAGCAAGCAATAGATTGCTCCCTAAAGATCTCTCACACCTTCAATATCCAAATCATCACAAGTACGATAAAGAATCTCTTTATTTTTTCTTTATTAAATTCCATTAAAAATATAATTTACTTTGCTAGCTTTGATATCTTTATCATTTTGTTGATCCTGTTGCACAAGCAGTGAATCAACAATCCCTCTATTGTTATCTAGGAAATCCTCTTTTTAGCTCTTTAAAATCTATTACTGTAGACCACCATTTTATTATCTAATCCACAATCTAGTCCTAGTATACTCTCTGTAGAATAGGGAAGTACTCCTAGCACATTTTTCATTGCATTTCCATTCCTAAACACACTTAGGATAGGTGCACACACATTTCCAAAATCTCTTTATCATTTGACTTCTCATGGAGATCAGAAGACCAAAGTAGGGGTTTGACCATTCGTGGCAAACTTCTTAGCAATGCCAATCTTCTCTTCTTATACCAGAAATAGGTATCTAGAAAGAGTTCAACCACACAAAGTTTTGGTTGTGTTTTCATGTCATTTCTATAGGATCTAATTATCTCATTTCATTTTTGATTTTATCTTCATCATTGAGATATTACGCTTATTTTCACTTGTTTTTGTTGGGTAGGTTTAGTTTGAAACTGTACATGTTAAACTAGAAATTGCTAAGAAGGCATAAAACATTCTAGGTTGTACCTGTTGGTCTGTACTACTTTGTACAAATGACTACACTATGGGCACATGTCCATGTGACACGTTGGTGTCCTAGGTCAAGACTCCCAAAATTTTTTTACCAGGTTCTATTTCATATTTTATTCTACTTTCAAAACTCCATTTCTAAAAAAATATTTGTCATCAATTTGTATTTGTAATATTTGGATTAATCCTAGGATTTTTAATCTAGTTTGCAAATTAGCTCTTTTAATTAAGTGTGGAATATGAATTAAGTAGAACACTTTTTCCCCATTCACAACAATGACATTAAACTTCCATATAAATAGACACATCATGATATATGTTTTTGATTAATGGGTAAAACAATCTTTTAAAGGACCTAAAACTTAAATATAACCAAAAAGGAAACAACATGTAACAACTAACCAATAGCGAGATTGCAACAAAGTTGTAGGAGTTCGGACAACACTGAGAGGGGGGGGTGAATCAGTGTTGTGTAGATTTTTGCAACTTATTATAACTTTTGATTTACAAGACTCAGAAAGAGAAAGTCATCAATAAACTATGTACAAGTTTGATAGTGAAAATTATGAGCAAGACCACATAGAGATAAATCTTAACATAGAAGCAAAAACACACATAGAAGCATATCATTAACACAAGAATTACTGGAGTGGAAAACCCTCTCTGGGTAGAAAAACCACTCATGAAGTGCCTCACTGGCTTAACTTTGAAAACATCTTACAAAGCCTCACTGGCTGAATATTATGTCTCACTGACTATTGAGGTCTCACTGACCTACAAACCTCACTGGCATACTGTGTAGAAGCACCAGCTTCAAGGAGCACCAACCCCTATTACAGAACAAACTGAAAACACAAATTCAGAGGGTTTCTCTGTTTCAATAGAGAACATTTATTCTCTATCATATGTTTGTCAAATGGCCATTTTATTTCATCAACCCAAATCATGTACCAACTCAGATATTCAAAATCAATCCTCTATCACTCCACTCAACAACACTGCATCTTTTTATATATCTTTACAAAACACCTGCATGACCAATGTATAAAAATTGAATGTCTTTTCATATTCCACAGAGCACCTACAATAAAATTATAAACGAAAAGACTGTTGGAATTCCTCTCCTCTGCATATCTTCAATCTGAAAACAAATAATCAATTTTTTCTTGTTGATAACTTTCAATGTTCCATCTTCTCTCTGCAATTTTCCTCTTCATATTTCTTTTACAAATGTCTTCAATAAATTTGCCTTCATGTATGAACCTTCATATTCCTCATTTTATTTTCAACAGGACTCTCCAAACATCTGTGTATAAACAAAAGCAATTCATATTCTCTTTGCAATTTTTCACAAAAAAATAAAATCATTCAATCCTTCAATCTTCCTCAGAAAACCTTTCATATATTCAATGATCTTTACTATATTGTTTTTGCCTTCATGACATTTCAAACCAAACACAATTTTTCTTCAATAAAATTCCTGCATAAAAAGAATTTTCAATATTGCCCCTATCAAAAATAATTTCTTTCAAAAAAGAACTTTTCATATATCTCTTTTCAATAAAATCATTCTGCCCAATTAAAAATAACTCTTCACCAATGAAAAATTTTCTCCAAGCTGTAAAGAATCAACTTCCTCAATCTACAAATAAGATCATCTACAAATAATCTTTACCAATTTGATCTTCTTATTTTGCAAAATACCTCTCTCATTTATCTGGAAGAAAATATAAAAAACCTCTCCAAAATCATTTAATCTTCTCACAAATAAAAATCATCCTTTTTGTGCCAAAAAAAATTTCTTTATAAAAAAACTCCTCAAAAAGTTTCTTTCCTTAACAAAAGTTTTGTTTCCTTAATTTTATAAAAAAATTACAAAAACAACTGCCTTGAAAATGGAAATAAATCTTCATTAAAAACACAAAAGCTTCCTTTTTGAAAAACTTTCCATTCGAGCACACACAAAGCTTTTGACTGCAGTTATGGCGTCCTACCACCCGTCAATATGAATACGCAGTGAGGGGTCTAAATTTGAATTCGAGCCGCTGATCAGCCTTTGCATATTCAAACTCTGCCCTTGATTCATTTTTGCAGCCCGATGACATACAATTGAAACCGTAATAGCATGTTAGGTTCGGTGGAGGGGCCGGTCACTCAACATTGTTTACCCCTTCGTAAGTTATAACTTAAGACCTGACTACCACTTCTCCCGGTCAACATCCAAATAGAACGTAACGGGATGACGGGTAAGTCAATAAAGTTTCCTTCTTTAAATATAAAGATAAACATTAAGCCCTAACCATAATGTATGATGAGAACATCAAAAATGTATGATGAGAACCTTATCAACTCTAGTTAATTATCATCATGAATAGATCAATCAAAGAAGATAAAATGAACTCCATAACATGGAGATATCACCATTACTTATAAATCTTGAAGACATGAAATCCAAACCAAGTGAAGCATGAAGGAACTCCTGACTTCTACTCTTGCAGTCATCATGATCATGACAACAAGCTCAATTCTGCCATATACACTAAGAACATTGAGCTATGACAACAAACTAGAAAGAACTACACAATGAAGATATTAACTCAAACCCAAGAGGCATCAATCAATCGACAATACAATTTCATCTAACTGATCATCCAACAAAGAAGCACCTTAACCTTGTCTTGAGCACAACCAACCTCAAATGAACTGATCTCTCTACTAGACATGAATGAGTTATTCTTCATGACCTCTTATGAAACATCAAATAAACTCCATAATGAAGACATTAAACTTATGATCAATGACATTCTGAAAGATGACTTTGCACAAGATCAACACAAGTTAGCAAGATAATAAGCTCCATCACCTGTATAAGCAACTGAACCACTTTATCCTGATTGAGTGAACAATTCCTAATAGATTCCTTCCATAAGTGAATAACAGTGAAATGCATGATCATTAACAACCTTTTGACATCAATGACAAACTATTACCATCAAAAGTTGCTACAAAAGATAAACAACAAAAAAACTTTGGCTTACAAGGCGAACAAAATAGTCTAAATCATGGCGACTTGAAGCCAAAACACTATAATGAACTTTGAGTACATTCACCAAACCTAACCATAGAATCCGTGTTTGATTTCTCCTTAGCCATCTTCCCTTTGTTGGTCATTCTAGAATCAAGAACCTTTTCATCTAGAGGTGACATCCATTTTTCCTTGCATTTGGAAACCATCAGGGTTCCAACCAATTCTATCTTCTTTTGCACTTGATTAGCCAACTCAGAGCCCCTCTCAGTAGGGTCATCTAAAGAAACACTTTCCGTGACACCATTATCCACAAGTAACCCCTCTAAAGGTTGGGATGGAACCATTTTTTTGGTTTCTTCTAAATAAATCTGGGACACCCATTACAAGAATGACCAACCTTCTTGCATTTTTGGCCCATTATAGAAGAGTCTTCATAGATAATTTCTTGCTTACATTCCCCAAATTTTGAGGACAAAGTTACAACCGATGGGAGAACAAGATCTATTGTAACATTTACACAGAATCTAGCATACACCAGTCATTTCTAATTTTTTGTCATAGCACCAATGGCAATGAGTTGCCCAAAAGCACTCGCAATACCCACCAAAACCTCCTCTTCCTAGTACTCCGTTAGTAAGCACAGGTGCCTAATCCAAATAGGGGCCCATTTGATGCTCTCCTTAGGATTGAAGCCAAGTTCCCATTTTATTAGACTAAATGAGAACAATTAAAGATGGGTATTATTATGGATCTACTAAATAAATCTTGTAAACATATATTGTATACCTAAAGTGGCTCAGAAAGTGTTTCATTAGTTTCATATGAACCATCAAAGGCGTCATTATCAACCCTATCAACACAATCATCATTGCCACTATACCTTCTTTATGTGTTCAGCTTTAAATTTTAATGTTAAAATAAACTTGGGATGCTTAAGTTTCTATCTTGATACAAAACATTATTAGCCAGCAGTATCTTAAATTTCAAAATAACATGGAAGAAAAAGTAGACAAAATTATAAGAGACCTTCATAGAGGGATGGCACCAAATGTGTATAAAATACTAATTTGCATATATAATAATCTTTACTAAACTTTGATTACCTATCTACATTCAAAATTGGTGAATCAGCCAAGAATATATAGTTATCACCCTTATAATATACTATGAGTAAATATATTTATATTTTTTATTTGTTTTGATTAGGATAAGTTGGTTTTAAAGGGACCATAAACCTTGTACAAACCTCAAGTTTTGATAGGACCCTGAAACCTTACAAAGCTGCAGCGAAGGTACCTATGGGAACAACACACCCACAATGTAAAGGGCCAACCTACACAATACTGGATCTTGAATGAGCAATCTGCACACCCTTAACTCGGGTGAGAGTCAGCCACCGAAGTGGGGATATTTTTTATTTGTTGTTTTTATATAAATATATTATTTAAGCGGTAAGAGAGTGAGGAATAATAAGAATAAAAACAGGTTGTGATATAATTTAAACGAAAAGAAATAATACTGAAAAACATATGAATACAGGTTTTCTAGACCGCAAAAAACCACCTCAGCCATGCTAGCTAAAAAATGATTGTTACTCTCAGTCATTTTGTATGTATAAATATTGGAAAATTGGGCCAACAACTGCTACATGTATGATTCTTATTCTCAGGCTAAACAACTGCTTCTACACACATGATTAATCACATGTGGGTAAACAGAACTACAATTGCAGATAATGAATCACATGAAACCCTAGAATAAATATCCACATAAGAATATATGTTATTAGGCTAAATGATAATAATTTTTAAGAGATGGGCATTATTAAATGGATCTTACTTATCAAAACTAATATGCATATTTCACAAGTTGATTTGCAGGAAGATCATAGTACCTTTAAAGAGGCAAGTAATCCGAATGAAACAAGCTTTTGTCATATGGTAACTTCCAAAACATTAATTTTTATTAAAAAAGAGATCCATACATAACAATCCAACAAAAAAAACAAAAGAAAGAGAACCCTACATAGCACGGCAAAAATGAAGAGAATAAAAACTTCAAAACCAGAGATGAGAATCCAATGGACAGGCGCCCTATCTTTTGTTTTTTAAAAAGCAGAGTTTTGCCTGGAAAATTCCACACAGGCGAAGAGACATCTATTGTATTCAATACATGTGTTGAGGATGTGGGCTTCGTTAAATGACTTATCTCTGACAACAATTGAATATGAGCCCATTGTCTTCTGTGTGTAGGAAGGTGAATTTCTCTCACTCAATAGATAAGATAATACTATCATCAACGTGCATCTCAACCACACAATATATTGATAAAGCTTCAACCACGTATTAGGAAAACAGAACCTTCTAAAATATCTAGTGCCAATAAATTAATTAAATATAAGTAAATAACTTGTGTGATAAATTGATAGAAGTGAATTTCATATTATATATTTTATGTATTAAAATGGAAATGAGAAAGAATTAGAGTTTGCAATGAAATTTATGGATTTTGATTGATCTCAATTATGATAGAGAGAGGGAATCTAGAATTTGATATAAGATCTATGGTCAAGATGACTAAAATTTGAGAAGCTCAATGTTTAGGATGCAATCATGATATTGATCTTGTCTAACAGTATGATCACATCTAGATTTGTGCAATTCTACCATAAGTAGAATCAGATCTTTGAAATTTGTAAAACCTAGTCCATTGATGATATTTGAGGTATGAGAAAACTTGGTGTTGTTAAGAAGCACAATGGGACTTGCTATACAAGAGTTGAAGTTCAAAACTTTCTTGTGCCTTAGTCAGGGGTTGCATTTGAGTTCACAATGATAAACAAAGAGTGGAAGTGAAGTTACATGTTGATGTAGAGAGAGTAGTCGTTAGTTGGTGTGAGGGGGAAAATAGGTTAATCCAAAAGATTATAAAAACCCAAACATCTACAGAATATGAAGATAAAAGGAGATTAAAGCAAACAACAAATAATACTTTGCACCTTTACCTTTCGCCTTCTGTAGTTCGCCTATCTTTCTTTGATCTTGATTGTGAAGCCCTCAGAAGCTAGTTGCTTGCTTGCTTGTTGAAGATGACAAAGGAAGAATGGCTATCATACTTATGTATTTGAAGATGAGCTTCAAATACATAAATGGAGTATGAATGAGAATGCTGAAATGGGAGTAGGGGTGCCAAAGACGCGTTGATATCTCTGCAACATAAGTTTACACAAAATCCAGATATATGAAATGAAGAAGGAGAGGGTGGTATTTATAGAAAAAGGTGAGGGAAGATCAATGGTTGAGAAGAAAAGAGAAAATCAACGGAGGAGGATTGTTGAGGAATGTGCAACAAATGGAAGAAGGACACATGTCACTCGAAAAGCAGCCTTGTGAAGTTAACTCCTCTCTTGATGAGGATGAGATTTGATTTTCTTAATTTAGAATTTATTTTTCTAATTTAAGAGAAAGTTTGCTTTAAAGATGCTTTAAAACTGCTTTTGCTTTTGTATGACAAGAGGAAAGTATTTTTAGAAGATAAGAATAATTTTTGTGAAGATAAGAAGGCATAATTAAATAAAAAGATTTATTATTTAATTATTTTATAGATAATTGAGAAGAATAAATAAAATATAGAAATATATTTTATTTTTGTGAAGATATTTGAAGAATAAAATAAAATATAAAAATATATTTTATTTAGTGGAGAATTTAGATTTTATTTAAATAAAATTTGCATTTTATTTAAATTTGGAAGAATAAAAGATTTTAATTAAATAATTGAAATTATTTAATTATTTAGAAGAATGAAGTTGATGCAGATGAATTTAATTAATTAAATAAAAGGTGATTTATTTAATTAAATGAGAATAAGTGAATCAAATAAATAGATAAATGTATTTATTTATTGATAGAGGAATGCGAAGGTGAAATAAATATTTAAAATATTTATTTAAGTAGAGTCATGTCAATTTTAGGTGTATACATTTTGCCCCTCTTTGATGCAATGTGTTTTATCAAGTTGTTTCAAAGAAAAAGAATTTTTGACAGTGATACATGCCCCAGTTTGCCACTGGTACAAGTTTAACGACAGGATGCCCCCTTGGGAGATTGGACGGGGAGATGGTAGAAAGGCATGAGATGGACAATCTTACGATGAAGAAGAGGAGAAACAGGAGAAGAAATGGTTGGATGCAGAAGAAAGATGGCGAATGATATGTGATGCAAGATAAAATGATGACATACACAAGAAAGTAAGTAAGAATGCACAAATGATACAAGAACAGGCAAGGTATTGCCCCAGTCAAGCGGTAAACCAATGATATAGATCGATGATGTTTGGTGTCAGGAATGAAACATGTCATATAAGACTCCGGGTCTAGTTTCGACAATGCAACATCTTGTCTAAGACATTTGATATGATAACAATATACGACAGTGTTGTCATGGCGGGGAATGATATATCCCTAGAGCAACATGAAGGATAGTTATGACTGATTGATATGGTTTACAACAAGATTAGGATCAAGACCGCTGATTGCGATTGGATAATTTGACAAGATTGACTTGACTTGATTGGTATGGATTAAAGATAGACTTGCATGTGGATCACTGCTCAGGACTGACAGCTAGAACTATTGACGAGAGATATGAAGACATATAGAAAATTTGATCGATAGAAGAATGACTTGATAGAAGAATGACTCGATAGAAGAAATCACAAGCTTTTGTAAACATTGATTCGCTACATTTTGGATCTTTATTGGATGGGATATGGAGAAACACAATCGGATATGGATATGGATATGAACTACAATTGGATACGGTATGGATATGGATATAGATATTTGTCATCTTGATATAGCAAGTATTTTGAAGTGCTTATTTCATCATTGGGCTTTATAATGTTGTAAGAAAATACAAGCATCTAGGTATAATTAAACCAAGATGACCTGAGTATTACTTACATGGAGTTTGACATAGCAAGTTAATACAAGCATCTAGTCAAACTTGAATCTAGATGACCTGATTATTTCTTGCGTTTCAACAGACAAGGATTACCCTTTTTTATGTTTAGACCTCGGAGTCCTCGATGATCTTTTGCTGATCATGTCATTGGACAAAAGTCGTCACATTACTAAAGTTTAATCCACAAGTAGTAGACAAAGAAAACGATTATGCCCCCATCATAGCATCTCTAGCTTTTGGCATCCTTAAGTAGCATAAGAAGACATAATGACGAAAATCCAAGACCTTGTAAGTTAACCTGTTCACAAAACGTTCTTTGCATTAGATGTGTCTTTTTGCCATAATTGATATAGAATTAGCTTGAGTGTTTTAGTATGGTGCTCTGCTTTGGACAGGTTGATGTTTTTGCCAAGGTTTTGTTTGGAAACGCATTGTGCTTCACTTGCTTGCCTGGTGAAAGGGTGCGGACGCAGATAGAGAGAAGGACAGATGACAAAATATGGAACAGATGCGTAGTGGAGCGGAGCCTCGGGGGCACATTGATAATGGCCTTGCCTACGTGATAACTCAGAGGCAACGTAGTTCGAGGAGAACCCTGATGGACCTAAGATATGGATTGGATGAGACACGATATGGATCAGATATGGAATAGGTAACATTGATGATAGAGGCCATGCTAGGCTGACACTGTGGACAAGATATTGGACAAGAATTTTGGATAGCCTTAATGCTAGATACTGATGACAAGGGAAACACCACAAATAGGTAGATGGATGGGCGATAGGGGATCAATGGTAGGTTAGGTAGAAGGAAACAAGGATGTGATTTCCAAGGACCATGTTGCATAAGAAAAACATGCCCCTTTGTAGGTAGAATACATAGGATTTTTCATGACAATGTTTATGACGACAGGAGGATGAGAGGATAATGAAGGATTTGTGTGGTTTTGGAGGGATAAGGTATGTCAAGAGACATCTAGAACATTTGTCAACATTGTGCCCCCAATCTTTATCAAGATCAAAAAATAGAGGAAAGGAAGATCAGGATGGATGGACACGACAAGATAGGTATGTAATGGATAGAGGAATAGGATAGGAAATGGTATGAAAGGAAACTGGTAGGAGAAAAGTGATATGCTGATGAGACAAGGTGCCCCCAAGTGTAGGTGATGTAGAAGATCAACTTACACATGATGCCTGTTTGCTATGTTTTCATCATGGTACTTATCCAAGGCGCCTGTTTGCCAAGTTTTCACCATTAGATAAAGGGATTTTTTTTTTTTTGAATATTTGGATAGAAGAAGGTGGATATGGAAGGACTCAAGCATCTAGTTCCTTGAAAGGTGATAGTCTCAATGGATGTCATCACATGGACCAAGTCAAGTGTTCTCATAGATGTTGGTAGGGGATTGCATGAAAGTGAGATATGGAGAAGGTAGATATTGGATAATGGAAGGTGCGATAGTGGACACTGATGTAGATATACGGATTGAAAAGCTTATGCAAAAACATGGACCATGGGAGTAGGATGGGTAAGATATGTAGGATAATAGTTGAAGGAAGGGGAGATGGAGGTATGTGGAAATGTTGTGGAATGGAAGGGAACCATGACCAATGGTTACACATACTGTGATAAACATTGAAGCTTATGATAGGCAGGTGGTGTGGGAAGCAATGAAGACTTTTGCTTGGTAGATAAATGATATAGGCCTTTAGGGACCCACATAGACTTAGTATTTTTCTAATTTTTGCTTGTCTTGTGGGATGAAAAGATTGGATATTTGTGGATAACAGAGGAGAAAGGGATGGTTGGGATTCGTGAGAGGTGGATGCCTCATTTGACTTGAGGGCTTTTTGCTTATGTACCCAAACCATTTTGCTTTTAGACTTCTCTTGTGAAGGTATGGGATTGGGTGTATGCGGCATTTGTGCAGCTTCAGAGGTAATTAGTTGTTGCTTAGGGACCCACACCTTTTTCAGTTTGGCATTGAGGTGTATGGGTGTATGTAGCTTTTGATATGGATAATTCTTAGATTCTTTTCTTTTGTATCCTAGGTCATGAGGACGCTTAGGATTTTTGACTTGAGAGGTAGAGGCATCAAAATTTTTGTTGTTGAATTCTCTTGGGATGGTGGAAGTGGGGTAGGTGGAAGCTCTTTGTTTAGACAACATGTGCATTTGTTGGCCATGACTGGGATATTTAGAGGATTTATAGATGGATGGATAAGGTGTTGGAAGAAGTGGAGGTAGGATGCACGGAAGGCTATTAGGAGTTGGAAGTAAAGGAGGTAGATTGGATGGTGGAAGGTGTATGGTCACATGCTTTTAACAAATGTAGGATGATGGAGGTGGAATGGCGACATATGTTTTGGGGATATGATAGGGTTTGCGATGGAAAATGGTAGACTTAGAAGGAGTGGAGGAAGTACCAACATCTCGAGATTGTTCACCTTGGGGTATGTATCCCAGGCCATATGAAGGTGGAGGAACATTGACATGGATGGGCTCCAAAATACCTTGTTCGTGAAGGCCTAAGCCTTTACCCTAATAGTTCATATGTTGGAGTATGCGACGGACAGTAGGATTATGTGTAGGTGGAACACTAGACAAAAGTTCTTTATTGGATGGAGAAGATGAGATAGAGGATAATGGTTGTTGGTGTTCTAAGGAAGAATGTTCATGCATGAAAGTAGTGGGACCAAGTGTTGGAACTAAAATTTTCCCACCAAATTTTGCAAATATTTTAGGTTCCCATAATGAAAAACTAATTCCAGCACTCAGAAATATAGTTATAAGGTGTTAGATGTCAATGCTTTGAGACCTGCAATAGTCATGATTAAAATTCCACACTAATGGTGTAGTGATACATAAACTATGGCAACAAATAAAACAGTCTCAACTACATCTTCAAAATCCATCGGGGTGCTACAATGGCTTATAGGCTGTAAAGTATGAGGTTCATCATATGAGGATGAAGGATATCTTCATTATTATGTTGATTAAAATGTATACAATAAGCATATTAGGTATCAAAAGTATAAGAGATAGGCAGGAGCGATAAATTGATCTTTATCAAGTGAGGGTCTTGAGGTATAAGGGTTTTGACAGGCATGAAATTCCTTAACAAAATTTAAATTAGTTTTACTTGTTCATAGTTTCATGTGTCTGATTGTATGTAACAGTGTCCACAACGTATTTACTTAGTTATTTTATCATTTGTATTGTCTACATAGGGTTTGCTTTTCTACTTGTAATGTACTTAATTGTTACTTTTTTTAAAATAATGTTTTTAGCAATGCTAATTATTTGCTTTACTACGTCCATTTTTAGTGAAGTTAGCCACTGCAAGTTTGCTGGTGAATGGTGAGTTTGTTGAGTTCAAATATGTTACCAACTGTGCACTATTACATAATAATGAGATGCAGAATTTACAGATTGCAAATAATCATTTTCGAAGCATTGCCTAATGGTACAGGATTGTGACATCTTATATGGAATGGGCATTACAATCTAAAAACTTTTACTCTTCATGCTTGAAATCTTTCCATTTCTTAAAATAAGAAAAATAAGTATCATAAACTATATATAGAAAGTGTGGCAGTTTTCTTTGGCAACCCAATAAATTTATTATAACTACGTGAGTTAAAGAAACACTTATGCTTTCACTGATAAGTCAAGATATTAGTTAAAATAAAAATAACGGGAAAAACAAATATTGATGAGGGAAATTTCTAATGTGCAAATAGGAGTTTATAATGGAATGTGATTATAGCAAAATATAAATTTCACACTTTCGTAAAAAAGGTGCCGAGGTAAATGATTTCACAAGGAGTAAAAAAAAAGGGATGAGAAAGATTTAAACAAATTTTAAGGAAAATCAAAATGCCAGGCAAATAAAACATTTAAGAAATAGATTCCCAAGAAAGGTTAAAATGCAAAATGAAAATTGTAAAAGTATTTTTCACCAAGATGTGAGATATTTTTACTAGGAGAAATATAAAACACTCTAGGGAAATATATTAAGTCATCACGTTAAAAATTATCTTGAGAAGAAATAAATTTTGCAAAACAAGAAATATTTTTACCAAAAGTGCAATGAGATTAGTTATTATCCAGGAAAAGATTTTGTAAATAAGGATATGGTGTTTTTACAAAATTAACCAAAAGGTGAAGATTTTATGAAATCTGGTAAAATATTTTCACGGGGAATTGACAATTATTTTCACCTAAATAGAATTATTATCAAACAAAGAGTTAAAATACATGTAAAGACCTCAAATAAATAATTGCAAATCAAGCCTGAGGAATATTTGGAGTAAAGTATTTTCACTGAATTTGTAAAATGGGGGAAATAATTATTTTGTCAAATAATAGTAAAAACATAAGAAATATGATTGGGAAATGAGATGAAGATTAAACTATTGGAAATACTTTATTATGCTAAGACATGAGATTAAATATTTTATTATCAAAGAAGATGAAGATTAATTAAATTTGGCAAAAGTAACCAATAATTTAATTTGGCAAAAGTAACCAATTAAATATTTTATTTTGCCCAGAGTGAATTGAATAGTCAAGCCAAAAGGTAAAAATCAAATTTGTAAAAAATTATAAATTACAAATAAAGAATCCAAATCATTGTCTGGATTAATGTTCCAACCACCATATTTAATTTTATTTGCATATGCTCAGAGGTGAATTAATTTTTGGAAGATTTAACTGGATACAAGGAGAAATTTTGGTATTTTCATCCTGAAATAAGGCATCGAAGGGATTAATTCAATAGGTGACTATTTCACCCAGAAAATATTCCGGAAGAACATACAAAGGCTAGTAAAATATTTTGCCAAGGAGGAGTAATAGTTTTTGAATTAATTTTGCCCAATAAAAGTGAAAAATGTGGGTGAATATTTTTATGAGGACTGGTAAAATGATCTCACCAAAGAAGTTGGAGGAAATCATTTTCACTAAAATAAATAATATCATGAGAAAGAATTATGAGAATATTAGTAGAGGTAAAATAAATCTTCCTAATACATTAAAATAAAATAAGAAGAGGATTAATGTGATTATGTCAAGTGAAAATTTTATATTTCAAAGAGAATACTTTTTGCGGAGAATTAATTATTTTGGTAATTCTTAAAAGGCATATTTATGAGTGTTTTTCACCAAGGGAGTAAAAAATATGCTAAAAGGTAAAATGTTGAAAGATATTTTATGAGAAGAAATATCAATCCCCAAGAAAAAGTTTATGATGGAAACATTTAGGATTTACCATATGAAAATTAGTAGTCTCAAGAAATTATTTAATCCCTAATAGATGTCACGTGAAGAGGCTAGAATGGGGAAAAGGGTGATATTCAAGCTTTGAAGAATATTTTATTTTGTGATAGCAAATGACCAATATTAAAAACAATAAATTAAACCTAATGTCATGCCAAAGAATTTATGAAACTATTGGAGGCTTAAAAGGAAATATCGAGGTGAATTATTGGTATACAAAGTGATAATTAATTAAGATAACATGGAATATTGTCACAGTGATAAAACCCTAAATACATGGCAGTAAGCAAATATACAATGGAAATAAGGAAACGATACCGCACGCCACAGTAAGATTCACCTCAATGTAAGTTATATGTTTATATATGATTTATCTAATAAATGATTTGATTTGTTTTTGTAGGATTATGATTATGATAATAAAGTGATTTCAAGAAGAGGATCGAATTAATGGAAGACAAAATGTTTCAAGCCGGAGATGAAAGAATGCAGCCAAATGATTAATTATTTTCTTATCAAGTGAAACCATATATCCGTTATATCAGTTATTTAAACTGTAAAATGAATGTAACGGGTTTGAGGCTTGTTGCATCTCTTTAAATAGAGATCCCAGGACCCGGAGTAAGAAGTTAGAATTAGGTTAGAATGAGATTAGAAATAGATATTTTTACAAAAATATAATTGAAACATTTTATGATTAGATTAGGTTAGATTTGATGCAATCTAATGCAAATTTGATCCTTCTATGCAATTTCATTCTGAGAAAGGCTATGGTGCATGATACATTCTGAGGCAACAGTTGAGGATTCAAATTTGAAATACATTGTGACGGTATCATCTGTTTGTTGTTTTTAATTCAATCAATTTAATTTTCTCCATGTCATTCATTTTCTAATTATTCAATTTGAATATGTTAAGGATATCTTCAAATTGTCTGATTACGTTTGCTAATCTAGTATAATTGATTTGATTGGTTTCTCAAAGAGAATTAAATGCTTTCTCATCAATTATAGTAATCTTAGAATGTTGAATGGATTCCTAAGTATGATTAATTGATTAGGGTTATTAATTTGTCTCCAGAGTTGATCTAATTTATTATTTTGCAAAGTTAAATTGGTTCTTTCTGGAAAGATTAAAATCCTTATAATATTTTGCATTAAATACAATTATGTCCTTTGGATTATTAAGAATGAATTAATAATTTCTTCCTTGCACGTTTGTACAAGTTGCAAACAGTTATATGTGCCAATTAGATCGAGTTATTACCTGATACAAGTTATTTGTTTCTGACATCCTGACTCCATTGCCCAAATGGACAAAGCACCAGTCTAACTATTCATTTTATGTTTAAAATCTTTACTCTGTTTTATCGCTATAGTTTAGATTCATTTCATGTTAGTTGTTATTTATTTCTGTTAGAATTTAGATTAAATCATTTGCTTTCTTTAGAAATAGTTTACAATATCTCATTTTATTTACAAGTATGCCATTGTAATTGGATAAACTAGCAGCAAACCAACGTTGATTTAATCATACAACCTGCTTTGATAATCAAAGGTTCACCCGCCTAGGTTGTAGCAAGACCTAAAGCGCAGGGAGAAGTTGATCGTTAAGGTCAAACTCCAGTCATTGGCTCAAAAATGTTGTAGATTTGACCATAGGGCTTGGCATCCCCTTAGAATCCACAACCTACATTTTTGAGACCTAACACCAAGGATATAGGATAACGGATTTGCAGCTTGGTCAATAATGGATGGTGAAGGATCATTTGGATCTTGATCATCATTATGTTCTTTAGGGTCCAAGTTATTGGGTTGATCATCCATGTGCACTTGGGAGGCAAGTGTCTCATCAGAGGAAGCAGAAGTTGTTGGATCATGGATGGATTAAATGGAAGATGGATAGGAGTAATGGAGGTTTCTTTCTCATGAAGGGGTATGGGATCAAGTTGTTCAAGGACGTCTTCTTCATAGGGAATATCTTGATCGTGGAAGAGATAAAGGTTATGAATGGTTTGAAATTGGATCTCTTTCCCATGTATAGGATCAAGTTGCTCATGGATAGCTTCTTCATAGGTATGATCTTGATCGTGGAAGAGATAAAGGTTATGAACGGTTTGAAATTGGATGGGGGTGTTTTGATCTTGATTTAGACAAAGGGTGGATGTTTCCACATGCTCTAAGGTGTGCTCTTGACATAGCTCTTGGTCTTCTTGAATGGAAGTTGATAGCTCTTGGATAGATTCTTGGTTGACAACATGGATGTTTAATGGACTTTGACTTTGGTTCATGGTAGGAGGTTCTTCGATAAGCTCAAGGGTTTGCAGATGACATGAAGGTGTTGTAGGATTTGACATGGGATTGGAAGAATCTTTGGTAAGGTCAAGGACCAGAATTTGGGGACATGGTTGACTCTCTGCTAGTAGCCCTTGGATCACATCATTGGTAGGTGTATGGATAGGTGAATGAGGGGATTTAGCTTTCTGTCTAGCTTTTCTCTAGTTGTATAAATTTGGAAAAACTCTTTCCCACCACTTATTTGATTCTTTTTTGGTCATCCATTTAGAGTTTGAGGAACTAGATGGTGGTGTTGGTGTAGAACTGGTATGTTTTGGAATATGTGTCTTAGAAGGTGGTGAAGGAGGACTAGTAGATGGGGTGGTATATGATTTCTGACTTAAGGTGGTGCTTGCCTTGTCATGAGTATGGGAAAAAGATATATGATTTTTGGGCGAGGTGTAGCTGGTACTGGCACGTTCAGCTTGCAAGATTGCCATTTCTTGTTGTAAGACTTGGGCTTGTTGAGAAATTGCTATACAATTTTGGGGTGAGGGATCTAAGCTTATTTGTAATTGCAAGTATTGGAGTTTTTGACCAAAATATTCTAATTGGTTTTCCATTGACATAAAACCAGAAAAGCTTACTGGTTTGGATGCGCAAAAACAAATGTGCCAGAATAGAGTGCAAATGCGCTACAAGTCAGATCAAATGCGCAACACTGGTGATGCTTCAAATACACTGCAATAGAGTTTAAAAGCATTGAGAGTCAGATCAAATGCGTTGCAATTCGTTTCAGATGCGTAATTCTAGTTTTTTTGCTTGGTTTTTTCAAAGTTTTTAGAAAATTTTGGAATGTTTTTAGGATTTTTCTATTTTTGGTTTGAAAAACTTGGTGGTTCTGAATATTCTGATGTTCAATTATGGCAAAAGCACAGCAAACACATAGAAGTTTTCCATGATTTTTATCTTTTTATATTTTTTGACTATTTTGACTCTTTTTGGACTAGAAAGAAAGAACAAGTACAAATCCTAGGCTTCAAAATGGTTTACAAGGGTTTTTGGCCACTAGACTAAAAGGTGTTTAATGAGGGCAACCGTTCAAGTGGTTATACATGCGGCAGCACTACTCTCCGTTATGGAGTCTCCCAGCCTATAAGGGTTGCGCCTTGGAGGGTTTTGGGGGAGGTTGGCTATCGGTATAACACAACTTCACTCATTGTTTGAAGCTTTCGCTCCAAACACAATTTATTTATAGTGGCTTGGAAGGGCTTGGCGTCTAGCCTATTACCACTTAGGGTCGTTCTTACTTGGATAAGCGGTATGCAAGAGCAAGCCCCTCTCAAGGAAAAACACATGCGAAAATGATACTTCTAGCATTTTGGTCACCCAAGATAGGGGAGAGCATAGGCCTGGTATCATTCCCAAAAACATAGTATACAATGGTTCTTTTCCCCTATTAAAATAAAAAAACTAGATGAGCTATCTACTTGGGCAAGCACAGAACTTTGAAGTGAGTAGCAAGATAGCAGTGGTTCATTTTAAACCAAGATAGCAATGGTGAGTTTGATTTTATCCATGATAGCACGAATTGTTAACTTTGAAATTTTAGTCAATCAAGATAGCAGTGGTTTAGTTTTAACCCAGATAGCAATAGTGAGTTCAGTTTTAATCTAGATAGAAAAAACTTTGAAAAGATAGCAATGTTACAATGCAAGATAGCAATGATTCAGTTACCACTTTCCTAGTTAGACTATGTGAGAGTTTGCATGAACATCCATTTTACTTTCCTGCTTTAGAAATCAAAGTGTGATCTAGCAAATGCAACTACATGAATCTAAACCAATGCCTAGCCTGCAAAATTGATAAGAGCATTCCTGCAAAAGATGTCAGTGTTTAGCAAAAAAACACTAGATTTAAGATTAGAAAGATAGCTGAACTTTGACTGTAAAAATAGCTGATAAAATGATAAAATCACTTGATCAAACCTACTCCATTGTGAAGTTCATAAAATTACCTTTCCAATGAGTGTTTATTTGTGCGATTACGAGTTCGTATGCTCCTATTATGGCAAAAAGAAAAAGATACCACCCTTATGGCATGTAGAAGAAGGTAGGATGGAGGATTGTTGGATAAAATGATGCACCCTATGGAAGCACCCTTCGGACCGCTAGATAAAACGATGCACCCTATGGGAGCACCGTTCAGACCGCTAGATAAAATGATGCACCCTACGAAAAAGTTCTTTGGACAGTTGGATAAAAGGACGCGGAAGCACCCTTCGGACCACTGGATAAAGCGATGCACCCTATGGAAGCACCCTTTGGACCGCTGGATAAAAGGATGCATCACTCTTCGGACCATTGGATAAAAGGATGCACCCTGTGAAAAAGCACTTTGGACGGTTGGATAAAAGGACGCTGAAACACCCTTCGGACCGTTGGATAAAGCGATGCACCCTGCGGAAGCACCCTTTGGACCACTGGATAAAAGGATGCACCCTCAAAAAATCACATAGATATTTCTAGTCTCTGATTTTTGTGAATTAACAGGTGATTCTAAGGTTTTCAACCCTTCTGAGCATGTTGGTGATGTCAGTTTCAGCCCAAGAGGTCACCTTTTGATAGATCCTTGCAAAACTCGATAATGGGGTTTAGAGAAACACAAATTTTTACTACAAAAAATTGCAAAAAACATAAAATTGAACGGTGGGCGCCAAAATGTGAGGGGGAAAATAGGTTAATCCAAAAGATTATAAAAACCCAAACATCTACAAAATATGAAGATAAAAGGAGATTAAAGCAAACAACAAATAATACCTTGCACCTTTACCTTTCGCCTTCTTTAGTTCACCTATCTTTCTTTGATCTTGATTGTGAAGCTCTCAGAAGCTAGTTGCTTGCTTGCTTGTTGAAGATGACATAGGAAGAATGGCTGTGATACTTATGTATTTGAAGATGAGCTTCAAATACAGAAATGGAGTATGAATGAGAATGCTGAAATGGGAGTAGGGGTACCAAAGGCGCGCCGATATCTTTGCAGCATAAGTTTACACAAAATCCAGATATATGAAATGAAGAAGGAGAGGGTGGTATTTATAGAAAAAGGTGAGGGAAGATCAATGGTTGAGAAGAAAAGAGAAAATCAACGGAGGAGGATTGTTGAGGAACGTGCAACAAATGGAAGAAGGACACATGTCACTCGAAAAGCAGCCTTGTGAAGTTAACTCCTCTCTTGATGGGGATGAGATTTGATTTTCTTAATTTAGAATTTATTTTTCTAATTTAAGAGAAAGTTTGCTTTAAAGATGCTTTAAAACTACTTTTGCTTTTGTATGACAAGAGGAAAGTATTTTTAGAAGATAAGAATGATTTTTGTGAAGATAAGAAGGCATAATTAAATAAAAAGATTTATTATTTAATTATTTTATAGATAATTGAGAGGAATAAATAAAATATAGAAATATATTTTATTTTTGTGAAGATATTTGAAGAATAAAATAAAATATAAAAATATATTTTATTTAGTGGAGAATTTAGATTTTATTTAAATATAATTTGCATTTTATTTAAATTTGGAAGAATAAAAGATTTTAATTAAATAATTGAAATTATTCAATTATTTAGAAGAATGAAGTTGATGCAGATAAATTTAATTAATTAAATAAAAGGTGATTTATTTAATTAAATGAGAATAATTGAATCAAATAAATAGATAAATGTATTTATTTATTGATAGAGGAATGCGAAGGTGAAATAAATATTTAAAATATTTATTTAAGTAGAGTCATGTCAATTTTAGGTGTATACAGTTGGAATCTACAAGCATCAATTACATGTATGTGCAACTATGTTGTCCCACTTGTCAAGCAATATTTTTTAATTGTAATAGAATGACCTAGGGTAATTCCTTTAAATATAAGCTAGCCACACAATTTCAACATTTGGGTGTACATGCCATTAGGTAATGATTGTTTGTAGGATTGTTGATCTTGGCATGCATAGAATTGAAAGTTTAGAAAATAGAGGTGTGATTGCATTCATGATCTAACTGAGGGGACATAATCATAGTTTTGATTTAGCAAGGTGAAAATGTTCTAAGAAAAGTATCAAAGATGTTCTCAGTAGAGTGGAGAGGCATAATAAAGTGCTAGATAGGGTCTTTAGTTAGTGAGTGTGCCAAAATAACCCAAATATGTTTAGAAATATGCATTAAATTCATCCATACAAGTGGCTTAAAATGAGAGACAATGTATAAGGGTATGCACTTTTACTCTCTACATTTTTCCCCCACCTTGTGTTAGAATAAGATGTTATGAACCTTGCAATTGATCCTAAATGTTAACATTTGTATTTCTAACAACTTGGGAATAGGTACTTGCATGCCCATGTAGGTGGTTGATAGATAATATTTTATTATTTTTTCTCCTTGTAACTTGGCATATTCTTGTAGTGGCATTATCAAGGGAGGTTATAGTTGGTAGGAGTTACAATCATCATCATTATAAGATTTATTGAGTATCTCTCCTTCATGTAGCACTTAGGAGTTACATTGGGAAGAGTGGAGGATCTTGTTATGACAAGTGTGGTCCACATTAATTGGCCATCCACAATGGAGCACTAGACTTGGGATGTGTGGCTATCAAATTAGTAAGGTCAAAGATGCATTTTTTGTAAGCAAATTTTATCTTGAGTGTTATCGTTATTGCACATGGGAGTGTTGGTTTTTTCCATAGACCATGATTTTGCATGCATGTGGTTTTGGGAAACTACTTGTGGTTAAATTCACTTCTCACTTCTCACTTCTCTACAAATTGGATTAATTAGATGGAGGTATGATGGTTTTTTGTAGGTCTCAAGAGTATTGTTATGTTGTCGAAATGGTGTCAAGTTGAAGAGTTGGATTTTATGTATTGATGTACCACTATTATTGTGATTAATACAAACTTGTGCTCTCTTTGGTGGTGAAGTTTCTCAAGAAAGGATTCCTCCACATACATATAATGTCATGTGTTTAGTTTTATATGGTTGCTAATTTTATTGCTGATATATACTTCTCCAAGTCCTATTTTAGATTTAAATGGTTAATCACATGTTCATTTAATCAGATTTTCCCTTTAATTTATATACCTTCATTATATTTGTTTACCACTTTTTCAACATTTGGTATCAGAGCCAATGGTTTTTCTCGATGAAGGATGTCTTTCTAGAAGTGTTGTGATATTTTGTGTTTCAATGGGAGTATGTAATTTAGTGGATTTTCATATCCATTTTTGTGTGAGGCCTACTTTTTACACTACTATTCATGAGACTATTTGCAGTGCTTTAGTTATTATTTTATGTTGAGAGACTATGGATTTCTGAATTCTGGATTATTGAACCTATGTGATTTTAAGAAAATAATTGTGCAATGATATTAGATGTTGTTTGAAAGAAAATGATGAATGGATATGGAATTGTATTATGATTTCAGTATGTTATAAGGTAGCATGTTTAGTTATGCATGTATTTGAATTGCTTCGGCTATGATATCTCTATGAGTTATTGACTTCGAGTTTGAGTGTGCAGGTATTACTAATGAAATGACATAGATAGGAGACCATTCCCATATCCTAAGTTGTTTCCCTTGTGAGCTGATCTAGTTCCATGAGGAACTGAGATCAACCTCTTGTTTTGGAAAAATGTGGTAATGTTGTAATGTGTTATTTTTCATGAGGTTAAGGGAATAAGGGCTTTTATCTGAATTACTTTTATTATGATAAGTGTTATAAGTTGATGTTTTGAATCTTGTTTTAACTTTCATTCTTTTTTACCCTTTTCATGTGTTTTATTTGACGCTGGGAGTCTAACTAGGTTTAAAAACAACCCTAGGTTGTATCTCTTGGGTTTAGGAACCTTTTTGACTAGGTTAACCTTGGGATAACTTCCTTAGGGTCACCTCAACTTTGGGGTGAGGTAAAGTGACGAAAATTGGAAGCTTGGGGGACATGGGATGAGTGGAATCCCCACTCATGCCCACTTCCAAGTCATGGAGCACTCCATGATCGCCCTCTTTATGGAGGGCTTGTCTCCATGTGCCTCCTTTTGGTGGGGTTCCCTTTTATGAGGGTGTTGTGTCACCCATTCTATGTTATTTTAAGTTTTCTCATTTGTATTTTATTCTTCAAGTGGGTTTTAATGGGGAACCTATTGAGTGGGGGTACATTGTTTTATGATCACTAGTTTAATGGAGGAAGTGGGGGGTTGAGTTGTTTTATTCCTACTTGGGAAATTAGAAAAAAAATAGAGAAATTAGTTTTAAAAAGAGGAGGAGGAGAGTAAGAGGAGGAGAGTAAGGGAAGGAAAGAGAGTTTTTGAGAAGGGAGGAGAAAGGAGCTCATCATCAGTTTTCTTCCATATTTGACTCTAGAAGGTTGGTGTACTGATCTAATCTCTTGCGTGATCTAACGTTGTTATGCATGTTTGTATCTTGGTTGTTGAAAGAGTCTTGCAATGTCTTCTTGAGCTTTTCTGTTTGTTTATGGGATTTGTTTGGGGTGTAGAGAGAGCTCCTTCCAGTTGGAAGGCAATGCTCACCGTGTTTAGGGAGGGGAGGTGTGACCCTCCTCGGGTGTCATCCTGGTTTTGGTTACATGATATGCTTTGAGGGAAACTTTGGTACTGGTTTTAGCCTTGAGGGTTTATTGGCTTTGAGAGCCTGTTTGGATATCCTTGGTTACTTGATTCATTGGAAGGCTTGAGGCCTTGTGGAAAAATTATACTGTTGGCTTGAGGCCTTGTGATTAATTGTGAGAGGATGGCACCTAGAGGTAGAGATTGTCTACTCCCCCACCCTTCATGTACTCACCTAAGCTAAGACTTTGTTATGTGTGTCAACCTTGTGGGTGTGTGGATCGTTGCTTGGTTGTTGCTCTATGTTTGTGATGTGGTTAGTCTGTCTTACCTTGGATATGAGGATGGTCTCCCTAGCTCGAGGGTGACCCTCTTGCGGGTCAAAGGTAGGGAGGAGAGCTAGATGTTGGTTGTTGTTTTCCCTTGCGGTTTTGTAGGTTACTGTTGGAGCTTGTAGATAGCCTTGGAGAAGTTTTCTCTTGTCCAAGAAAATGTCCTATATTATTATTTGTAACAAGAAGCTTGATCATCATTGTTCTTTATGTAAGAATTAAAGAGTGAACATCTCTCTCATTATTGTTGTAAATATTGTTACCTTGGGAGTGAAGGAAATAGCCTCTCTAATTTTGTTAATAGTTGTGATTTTTACTTGGTTGTTACAAAACATCATTTGTTTGTGGGAGAGGAAAGATCTTACCTCCCTTAGAATGTATTAGCGTTGTGGAACTGTTACAGTAGATGGTCATCTGTTGGTTTATCAAAATGTAAAGTGATGTGAATGTTGTTGGTTTGTATCAAGGGTTTACAATTATCTCTTGTTTTATTTAGTGAAAAAGTTAACTTTCCTGTAATATGCATGTTATAAGATTTGTCTTGAAATTTCAAAATTTAAACAAAAAGAAAAGATGTATACAAATCTCCTCATTTCTATATTCCAATTTATGCATAAATTCACAGCTTTCTCTGTCCTCTATGCACTCCTTACAGATCTCTAGTTGTGTTCTTAGAGTATGGATTTTACTCATCTTACACTCTTGATCATCAACATTTAAGTCCTCCTCTGTTATTGGCATTTCCTTGCAGCTTCCATAAATATCATTTGCTTCAGAATTTTGAAATTCAACCAGAAAACCATCATAATAAATCATGCACTTTCTACAAAATGCTTGATAAAATGACAAATAGAAATTACAAATTTAAATGATTAAATGATCTGATCTATGATTTAATTGTTGATTCAATTTGTAAGGTTGAAAATAATGTGAAAAGGAATTTTGCCATGAGTTATCATTTTATAAATGGGAATATATATTTATTCTACTTGAAATTCAGTTGTGGAAATGGTTAAAGCTGTATTTATATTTTCATTATTGAAAGAAATTATGAAACTGAAATATATATATATATATATATATATATATTTATTTATTTATTGTTATTTCTTTAATATGAATTTGAGAAATTGAAACTATGGTTACATTTGTGAATGTATAAATATATACAAATATATATATATATATAAATATATATATATGTATATTTTAAATCGTATAAAATGGAGTCTAATCAAGAAAATGATATATATATATATATACATATATATATATATATATATAGACATATATATATATACATATATATATGTATGTATATATATATATACATATATATATGTATGTATATATATATATATATATTATATGTTATTGAAAATTTGAAAGAATCAAGAAATGCGATTTAAAGATCGTGGGTTTTACATAGTGAAATGAAATGCGTTGGATATGCTGTGGTGGGGGTTCTAACCTCCACCATTTGTTTGCTACTGTGGGTGTGGGGAGGGGCGGAGCCCCACCCACACCCCACCATGTGGGGTGTGGGTGGGGCTCTGCCCCTCCCCACATCCCCTTTCCTTTTACCACTGCGAGCCACAAGCTCCCAAACCCCCGCGAGCACCTCCTCTGCATCTGCCCGCGCGGCCTTCTCCAGACATTTCGCCGTCGTCTGATGCCTCACACACCACCTCCACCGCACCATACCCCGCAGCCAGTACTGACACCTAACCTCTTTCTCCACCTTCACAAATCCCTCTGCGGCCACTCCCCAAAATCGCGGCCTCCCTCTGCTCACTGCCCCTGTAAATTGACCTTCACACAAACTCCAGCGCCGCCGTCGACTCTCTTCTTTCCTGCTTCAAAAAAAAAGAAAGTGGTCTTAAACAATAGATGTTAGAATTTTCTATACCTTATGGTTTATAAATAAAGTTCTAAATATTTTTTATTAGCACTACTCTATTCATATTGTTAAATAAACAGGTGTAGTTGTAAAAGATTAAATATATAGCAATTTAGATAGGTATACAAACATTTATTTAATCTTTTTCCTTGTAATGGGAAACACAACTACCACCACTACCACAGTTATGCATACTTACAATGAGATGAATAGGAAGTATTAAACATGGACAACTTTAGAATAAGAGAGACAAAGTAGGTTATGATAAAATAAAATAAGTAAATGGAGTTTGAATAGATTTAATATTTATAAACAACAATGAACTACTTAATTTGAAAGTCCATGATCTAGCTATTAATATGTAAATAAAAAGTAGTCATTTGTACTTTGATAATTACAAGTATTAATAGAGAGGATAATTGGATTTGACAATATATCAAATCATCGTATTGGTTCATAATTAGATAATTTTCGAGTAAATAGATAAACAATAAGTTGTAGTTATTAAACGCTTAACAGAATAATCAGAGTATTGAGCACAAAATTATCTTGGCAAATTTAATTAAGCTACTAAATAAATAAGTAAACATATGTATGTGATAATAATCGAACCAACTTGAAGAGGAGGTAATCAATACTGCAATGAGAAAACCCATTAGGGTCAACCCTTTGTTCAGTAAATTAAATGCAGAGTTTGAATATCAAGTGAATATCATCCAACAAGTAGTGGGTCCCAACATAGAGAGGGTGTAGGTAAGGTTATTATTATGTTAGTATCAGTATCGTTGATGATCGAGCAAAATTTAACAAACAACTCGAATGTAAGCATGGAGAATGTCGTCAGGCAAAATAGCAAGTCAAGTAGATAGGTTTGCACTCGAGAGTATAACATTCCGCTATCAATTGCACCATTGTCGACTTAAATTTACGCGACTGAGCACGCCTATGCATGCAAGGGGAAACTTAAAGTATAGAAGGGAAAATTTTTGATAGTTCGTATCATGTCTACAGGACATATGTGGACATAACACGCGTGTATGCGTGTTGTGACCACATACGAAATGTGGGGATGACATTTGGCATCAGAGCCCAGAGTTCTATCACTAGGCTTGTTTAGGCACATTATTCTTCTGCGAGTAAACTGATTAGAGTCTACTCCGTTTTGTAGGATGCCTCCTAGATGAGTTCGGCAGCTAGTGTCCCACTGCACTCTAGCCACCAAGGTGCACACAGATTCTTCAGCTATGGGACCGAAATAGCCAGCCCCACCAGAACAGCCAAATCCACAAGTTCAGCCAGTTTTACAGGCACAATCAGTTCCCCAGGTACCGCAAGCACAACCAGCTCCACCAGAAATGGGACCATAGATTTTACAGGCCTTATAGGCTATTTTAGATAGGCTTCCACCGGCTGTAGTTGAGCCGCGCGTAGAGCCACGTGACAAGCCTCGCAATGTTCTACGAGAGGAGCCACGCGAGGAGGCACGAGCTGAGTCTCATGTCAAGCCACGTGTGGAACCCTGCGTAGAACCACAGGGGGTGCTACATGTGGAGCCTTATGTCGAGATGCCAGATATAGAGGAGGTTAATTCGGTCGGCAGGGGCTGTAGCAGGAGCCCCACACATCATGCCAGGCATGATGAGACAGTGAGAGTAGCGCATTTTGTTCCTAGACCTAATGAGATTCATGCAGATGAGCCTTACAGAGGGTGCAGTGATAGAGGAGATCCCATTAGGGATATATTGAGGTTGAACCCTCCTAGATTCATTGGAACTATAGAGGGAGCCGTGGCAGAGGCTTGGCTTATCAGTTTGGATAGGTGCTTTGCGTTGTGTCCATATGCAGGCAACACGAAGGCCCGTGTGGCAGTACACTTATTACGGGATGCAGCAGCTACATGGTGGCGCACTGAGGAGCACAATCGTCACCTTTCCATAGACACACTCTCATGGGAGACTTTTATTGAGTGCTTCAACGTGTGTTATCTATCAGACCACTACAGACAGCGTCGTATAGATGAATTTCATGACCTACAGCAGAGGGGACTCTCAGTGGCACAGTATGAGAGCAAGTTTACAGAGTTATCGAGATATGCAAAGTATCTCCATGATGAGAAACTCCTATACATAAGTTTATTAGAAGTCTAAACCAGGGTATAGCAGGACCTGTTTGGATGGCAGATCCACAAACTTTGAGTGATGCTACCGAGAAGGCTTACATTACTGAGGAGATTCAGGGATGGGGGTATAATTCTCACCCTCAGTTCCAAGATCAGGGACAGCAGCAACATCAACAGAATTATCGCAGGCCAACACAGCAACATAATAGAGGAGGATACAGTTCAGCACCATTACCTCCTAAACCTCCACAACAACAGCAGTCATAGCAACAACAGAAAGTTAAAACACAATAGAAATCATATGGGGGAAATAATAGAGGTTGGCAGCAGCAGGGCTAGCGCAGAGATTAGAGACAGCAGGGACCACCTGTGGGACCCGCGAGGTCACAGTAGTCTTATAGGGGTTCACAGGGGTCTATTGGCAGAACAGGACAGTAGAAGTCGAGTCAGACTCAGACTGTACAGGTACAGGTTAGAGGGCCTTGTTATACTTGTGGTGAAGTAGGATATATAGCTAGAGAGTGCCCACAGGGTTATACAGCTGGGGGACAGCATCATGCAGGAGGTTCCGAGTAAACTGTGGGTGACGTGGGTAAATCCCACCATATGTTTGCAGCGGTTGACAACCGCGAGGCTGATTATCAGGCTTCAGTTATTGAGACAGTAGGTATGATTGTAGAATCTCCCATCTCTATCCTTTTTGACTCCGGAGCTACCGACTCCTTTATATCTACATTGTTAGTGGAACGTTGCAGGCTGGTGGCTTCTAGGCAAGACATTAGGTGGGAGGTCGAATTGGCCACTGGGGCTAGGATGTTAGTTGATACCATGGTCAGAGATTGTGAGATTTCCTTGGGTCCTTTCATTGCTACATGTGATCTTAGGGTGATGCCATTAGGAACCTACGGCGTAGTTCTTGGTATGGATTGGCTTGCGGCTCATAGAGCCAAGCTAGATTGCCGTCAAAAGACAATTAGTTGCTTAGACGATCATGGCATATCGGTCGAAATGGTGGGCATACAGAAGCCCACAAATGCTAGAACAATCCACTCAGCAACTTAAGCATTGCATGCGGAAGGGTTGTCAGTTGTTTGCTATCACAATCAGTGATAGATCAGAGGAGGTACCTGGGACTTCATTAGATGATCATCCCATTCTAAGAGAATTTGCAGATGTCTTTCCACTAGAGTTACTCGGTATGCCTCCATGGAGAGAAGTTGATTTCCACATTGATTTAGTACCAGGGGCAGAACTTATATCTCGTGCACCATATAGAATGACTACACATGAGCTTACAGAGCTTAAATTGCAGCTAGAAGAATTGTTAGAGAAGGGACACATCCGACCTAGCATTTCACCATGGGGCACACCGGTTATCTTCATAAAGAAGAAGGATGGATCTCTTCAGTTATGCATGGATTACAGGCAGTTGAACAAAGTAACGGTAAGGAACCGATATCCTTTGCCAAGGATTGATGATCTCTTTGACCAAATGCAAGGAGCCAGAGTATTTTCAAAGATTGATCTTAAATCTGGGTACCACCAATTGAGACTTTCAGAGGCAGATATTCGCAAAACTGCTTTCTGAACCAGATATGGTCATTATGAATTTACCGTGGTACCTTTTGGGTTAACAAACGCCCCTACAGTGTTCATGATTCTTATGAATGGGGTGTTCCGCGCTTACCTAGATCAGTTCATGATCATTTTTCTAGATGACATTTTGATCTATTCACGGATCGAGGAAGAACATGTGGGTCATTTGCGTAAGGTTTTGCAGTGTTTACGTGAACATCAGCTTTATGGCAACTTAGCGAAGTGTGACTTCTTCAGGACAGAGGTGCAGTATTTGGGGCACATTTTATCAGGCGATGGGATCTCCGTAGATCCATCTAAGATCAAATCAATTCAAGATTGGCTAGTACCCACCAATGTGACAGAAGTTAGGAGCTTCATGGGACTAGCTGGTTACTACCGTAGGTTTGTTGAAGGCTTTTCTAGGATAGCTCATCCTATCACTTCCCTCCAGTGAAAAGGGAAAGGATTCACTTGGACTGAGTAGTGTGAGAAGGCCTTTGGGATCCTTAAGGAACGTCTTACCAGCGCTCCCATATTAGCTATTCCTGATCCGGCAGAAGACTTTGTTGTTTGCACAGATGCATCTTTAGAGGGATTGGGAGCTGTACTTATGCAAGGTGGTCAAGCGATTGCTTATGAATCGCGAAAACTAAAAACACATGAGCTAAACTACCCTACCCACGATCTAGAGCTAGCAGCTGTCATTCATGCTCTTGTTCGATGGAGACACTTTCTCTTAGGCCGACATTTTGAACTTCATTCAGATCATCATAGCTTGCAGTATATTTTCACTCAGCCAAATTTGAACGCCCGCCAACAGTGTTGGATGGAGTTCTTATGTGAGTACGACTTTGATGTCCACTACATCAAGGGGAAAGAGAACGTGGTCACCGACGCTTTGAGTCGAAGGCACCATGAGATCCTAACTCTTACATTGAAAGTGGATTTGAGAGAATGTATCTTACAGCATCTGCCTGAGGACGAGTGGTTTCTTGAGGTGCAGCAGGAAATTCAGAATCAGAGGGTCCTGTAAGGTAAATTCGTGGGATATTCCCTGGAGTCCGATGGATTACTTAGACATAAGCAGCACATCTATGTACCCCGTGTGGGTGATCTGCGTGCAGTGATACTTTCTAAAGCTCATAGGGCACCCTATGCAGCTCATCCAGGAGTGAAGAAGATGCATGCGGATTTACAGCAGTTATATCATTGGGCAGGAATGAGACGTGACATTACAGAGTATGTTGCTTGATGCTTTGAGTGTCAGAGAGTTAAGGCTGAGCATCAACATCCAGCAGGACTTTTATATCCCCATGAGATACCTGAGTGGAAATGGGACACCATTTCTATGGACTTCATTGTTGGTTTACGTATGTCATCACAACGCCATGATGCCATCATGGTGACAGTTGACAAGTTGACCAAGGTGGCGCATTTCACACCCGTACACACAACGTACAATGCACCATCAGTGGTGAGGGTGTTTCTAGATCAGATTGTCAGACTGCATGGAGTACCTCGCCGTATTATATCTAATAGAGACTCCATTTTCACATCTTCATTTTGGATAGCTCTACATCAGGCATTGGGCATATAGCTCAACTTCAGTTCCGCTTATCATCCTGAGACTGATGGCCAGACAGAAAGAGTTAATCAGGTGTTAGAGGATATACTGCATATGTATGTTATGGATCATCAGTCTAAATGGGAGAAGTACCTGTATCTAGTTGAGTTTGCCTACAGTAATGGGCATCACAGCTCGTTGGGTATGCCTCCTTACTAGGCTTTATACGGCAGACCTTGCAAAATGCCTTTGAGTTGGGATCAGTTAGAAGACGAGTTGCCATTAGTCCCAAAATGATCTAGGATATGGAACAGCAGGTTACCTTGATCAGGCAAAGACTATAGGAAGCTCAGGATAGGCAAAAAAAGTATGCAGATGCAAAGAGGATAGATCGAAGCTTCTCAGTAGGTGACAGAGTATTCTTGAGAGTGCGACTGCATAAGAGTCCAATCCGTAATGGAAAAGGCTCTAAGCTCGCACGCTAGTTTGTAGGACCTTTTGAGATCCTAGAGAGGATAGGACCTGTAGCCTACCATTTAGCCTTGCCGCCTAGCCTGTCTCGTATCCATGATGTCTTTCATGTTTCAGTTTTACGATGTTATATGTCTGATTTGTCTCACGTGTTGGATTGGAGTGCTCTTCAGGTAGAGGCAGACAGACAAATGGCCTTGGAGCCAATACACATATTAGCTAGTTGAACGCTGGGCCTTCGAGGTCAAGAGCTGGACTAGGTTAGGGTCCAGTGGGATATGTACGATGAAGTCACTACAACATGGGAAGATGCTACGAGACTAAAGATGCTTTACCCTCACCTCTTTGATGACTTCCAGGAGGAAGTGCAATCTTAGGGGGAGAGGATGTGAGGCCTACTTTTTATACTACTATTCATGAGACTATTTGCAGTGCTTTTGTTATTATTTTATGTTGAGAGACTATGGATTTCTGAATTCTGGATTATTGAACCTATGTGATTTTAAGAAAATAATTGTGCAATGATATTAGATTTTGTTTGAAAGAAAATGATGAATGGATATGGAACTGTATTATGATTTTAGTATGTTATAAGGTAGCATGTTTAGTTATGCATGTATTTGAATTGCTTCGGCTATGATATCTCTATGAGTTATTGACTTCGAGTTTGAGTGTGCAAGTATTACTAATGAAACGACATATACAGGAGACCATTCCCATATCCTAAGTTGTTTCCCTTGTGAGCCGATCTAGTTCCATGAGGAACTGAGATCAACCTCTTGTTTTGGAAAAATGTGGTAATGTTGTAATGTGTTATTTTGCATGAGGTTAAGGGAATAAGGGCTTTTATCTGAATTACTTTTATTATTATAAGTGTTATAAGTTGATGTTTTGAATCTTGTTTTAACTTTCATTCTTTTTGACCCTTTTCATGTGTTTTATTTCACTCTGGGAGTCTAACTAGGTTTAAAAACAACCCTAGGTTGTATCCCTTGGGTTTAGGGACCTTTTTGACTAGGTTAACCTTGGGATAACTTCCTTAGGGTCACCTCAACTTTGGGGTGAGGTAAAGTGACGAAATTGGAAGCTTGGGGGACATGGGATGAGTGGAATCCCCACTCATGCCCACTTCCAAGTCATGGAGCACTCCATGATCGCCCTCTTTATGGAGGGCTTGTCTCCATGTGCCTCCTTTTGGTGGGGTTCCCTTTTATGAGGGTGTTGTGTCACCCACTCTATGTTATTTTAAGTTTTCTCATTTGTATTTTATTCTTCAAGTGGGTTTTAATGGGGAACCTATTGAGTGGGGGTACATTGTTTTATGATCACTAGTTTAATGGAGGAAGTGGGGGGTTGAGTTGTTCTATTCCTACTTGGGAAATTAGAAAAAAAATAGAGAAATTAGTTTTAAAAAGAGGAGGAGAGTAAGAGGAGGAGAGTAAGGGAAGGAAAGTGAGTTTTTGAGAAGGGAGGAGAAAGGAGCTCATCATCAGTTTTCTTCCATATTTGACTCTAGAAGGTTGGTGTACTAATCTAGTCTCTTGCATGATCTAATGTTGTTATGCATGTTTGTATCTTGGTTGTTGAAAGAGTCTTGCAATGTCTTCTTGAGCTTTTCTATTTGTTTATGGGATTTGTTTGAGGTGTAGAGAGAGCTCCTTCCAGTTGGAAGGCAATGCTCATCGTGTTTAGGGAGGGGAGGTGTGACCCTCCTCGGGTGTCATCCTGGTTCTAGTTACATGATATGCTTTGAGGGCAACTTTGGTACTGGCTTTAGCCTTGAGGGTTTATTGGCTTTGAGAGCCTGTTTGGATATCCTTGGTTACTTGATTCATTGGAAGGCTTGAGGCCTTGTGATTTTATTGGCTTGAGGCCTTGTGATTAATTGTGAAAGGATGGCACCTAGAGGTAGAGATTGTCTACTCCCCTACCCTTCATGTACTCACCTAAGCTGAGACTTTGTTATGTGTGTCAACCTTGTGGGTGTGTGGATCGTTGCTTGGTTGTTGCTCTATGTTTGTGATGTGGTTAGTCTGTCTTACCTTGGATATGAGGATGGTCTCCCTAGCTCGGGGGTGACCCTCTTGCGGGTCAAAGGTAGGGAGGAGAGCTAGATGTTGGTTGTTGTTTTCCCTTGCGGTTTTGCAGGTTACTGTTGGAGATTGTAGATAGCCTTGGAGAAGTTTTCTCTTGTCCAAGAAAATGTCCTATATTATTATTTGTAACAAGAAGCTTGATCATCATTGTTCTTTATGTAAGAATTAAAGAGTGAAAATCTCTCTCGTTATTGTTGTAAATATTGTTACCTTGGGAGTGAAGGAAATAGCCTCTCTAATTTTGTTAATAGTTGTGATTTTTACTTGGTTGTTACAAAACATCATTTGTTTGTGGGAGAGGAAAGATCTTACCTCCCTTAGAATGTATTAGCGTTGTGGAATTGTTACAGTAGATGGTCATCTATTGGTTTATCAAAATGTAAAGTGATGTGATTGTTGTTGGTTTGTATCAAGGGTTTACAATTATCTCTTGTTTTATTTAGTGAAAAAGTTAACTTTCCTGTAATATGCATGTTATAAGATTTGTCTTGAAATTTCAAAATTCAAACAAAAAGAAAAGATGTATACGAATCTCCTCATTTCTATATTCCAATTTATGCATAAATTCACAGCTTTCTCTGTCCTCTATGCACTCCTTACAGATCTCTGGTTGTGTTCTTAGAGTATGGATTTTACTCATCTTACATTCTTGATCATCAACATTTAAGTCCTCCTCTATTATTGGCATTTCCTTGCAGCTTCCTTAAATATCATTTGCTTCAAAATTTTGAAATTCAACCAGAAAACCATCATAATAAATCATGCACTTTCTACAAAATGCTTGATAAAATGACAAATAGAAATTACAAATTTAAATGATTAAATGATCTGATCTGTGATTTAATTGTTGATTCAATTTGTAAGGTTGAAAATAATGTGAAAAGGAATTTTGCCATGAGTTATCATTTTATAAATGGGAATATATATTTATTCTACTTGAAATTCAGTTGTGGAAATAGTTAAAACTATATTTATATTTTCATTATTGAAAGAGATTGTGAAACTAAAATATATATATATATATAGTTATTTCTTTAATATGAATTTGAGAAATTGAAACTATGGTTACATTTGTGAATGTATAAATATATACAAATATATATATATATATATATATGTATATTTTAAATCATATAAAATGGAGTCTAATCGAGAAAATGATATATATATACATATATATATATATATTACATGTTATTGAAAATTTGAAAGAATCAAGAAATGCGATTTAAAGATCACGGGTTTTACACAGTGAAATGAAATGCGTTGGATATGCTGTGGTGGGGGTTCTAACCCCCACCGTTTGTTTGCTACTGTGGGTGTGGGGAGGGGCGGAGCCCCACCCACACCCCACCATGTGGGATGTAGGTGGGGCTCCGCCCCTCCCCACATCCCCTTTCCTTTTACCACCGCGAGCCACAGGCTCCCAAACCCCTGCGAGCACCTCCTCTGCATCCGCCCGCACGGCCTTCTCCAGACATTCCGCTGCCGTCTGACGCCTCACACGCCACCTCCACCATGCCATACCCCGCAGCCAGTACTGACACCTAACCTCTTTCTCCGCCTTGACAAATCCCTCTGCGGCTACTCCCCAAAACCGCGGCCTCCCTCTGCTCACTGCCCCTGCAAATCGACCTTCACATAAACTCCTGCACCACCGTCGACTCTCTTCTTTCCTGCTTCAAAAAAAAAAGAAAGTAGTCTTAAACAATGGATGTTAGGGTTTTCTATACCCTATGGTTTATAAATAAAGTTCTAAATATTTTTTATTAGCACTACTCTATTCATATTGTTAAATAAATAGGTGTAGTTGTAAAAGATTAAATATATAGCAATTTAGATAGGTATACAAACATTTATTTAATCTTTTTCCTTGTAATGGGAAACACAACTACCACCACTACGACAGTTATGCATACTTACAATGAGATGAACAGGAAGTATTAAACATGGACAACTTTAGAATAAGAGAGACAAAGTAGGTTATGATAAAATAAAATAAGTAAATGGAGTTTGAATAGATTTAATATTTATAAACAACAATGAACTACTTAATTTGAAAGTCCATGATCTAGCTATTAATATGTAAATAAAACGTAGTCATTTGTACTTTGATAATTACAAGTATTAATAGAGAGGAAAATTGGATTTGACAATATATCAAATCATCGTATTGGTTCATAATTAGATAATTTTCGAGTAAATAGATAAACAATAAGTTGTTATTAAACGCTTAACGAAATAATCAGAGTATTGAGCACAAAATTATCTTGGCAAATTTAATTAAGCTACTAAATAAATAAGTAAACATATGTATGTGATAATAATCGAACCAACTTGAAGAGGAGGTAATCAATACTGCAATGAGAAAACCCACTAGGGTCAACCCTTTGTTCAGTAAATTAAACACAGAATTTGAATATCAAGTGAATATCATCCATCAACTAGTGGGTCCCAACATAGAGAGGGTGCACGTAAGGTTATTATTATGTTAGTATCGGTATCGTTGACGATCGAGCAAAATTTAACAAACAACTTGAATGTAAGCATAGAGAACGTTGTCAGGCAAAATAGCAAGTCAAGTAGATAGGTTTGCACCTAGGAGTATAACATTCTGCTATCAATTGTACCATTGTCGACTTAAATTTACGCGACCGAGCACGCCTATGCATGCGAGGGGAAACTTAAAGTATAGAAGGGAAAATTTTTGATAGTTCGTATCATGTCTACAGGACATATGTGGACATAACACGCATGTATGTGTGTTGTGACCGCATACGAAATGTGGGCATGACATTTTGGTTGGAACCATGACATGTACTTCCCCTTTCAAGACTGATAAATTTAATGGTACTATAAATGAGTAGTTGAAGTAAAAAATGGAGGATCCCTTGGAAGAAAGGCATCAATGGACAGTGGTTGCAAAGTAACGAAAGTCTGTGGGTATGTCAAATGAAGACTTTATAATTTGAACAAGAGGAATGGAGAATCATTTAGTTGTCTTGAAAATTTAATTCTTTTGAATGTCTTGGAGGAGGCTACCACACACAAATTGTGGAAGAGAATAGGTGATAGCTATTAAATTAAGAACCTTGTAAATAAGTTGTATTTAAAAAGAAAATTTCACTCTTTAAAAATGAAATATGGAGACTCTATTATTGAGCATTTAAATCATTTCAATTTAATTTTGTGTTAGCTAATAGGATCCATTAATATTAAGATAAATGAGAAGGATAAGTGTATTTTACTTCTTTGTGCTTTACTTGAATCTAAGGAAAAACTAATCATTGCTATGAATAGTTCTATGATAAATCTAAACATAGATGCTCTTGTTGCTACTTTTCTTATTCAAGAGATGAGGAGAAAATTAATTAATGAGGGCTTGATGTTAGATTTAATAAAGAAGAATGATTAACAATACTAAATCTCCCTACAACAAAAAATAGTTCATAATGACAACATAAATTCACTAGCAAAAAAGACAAGAATTTGATAGAAATCCAATATCTAGATTATTTATGTTGAAGGTATGGAAATGAAGGAAATGACTACAATATATAGGCTCTAGGATGAAAAATTAAAGGTGACAAGTGTCCCAAAGGAGAGAAATAAAGTAGAGATTAACTTGAAACTATAGGAGAAATAATGTCAAGTGAACTCATCTTGATGAGGGAGATGTGGCACCTAACTACTATCAATCAAGGAGTTGAATGAGGTAGATGTGGCATGTGCTCTCATCAGTCAAGGAGATGGCATGTGCTCTTATTTTCTAATTTACTCAAGTAAATATTTAATATTAATTACCAAAGTAAACTTAATATAAGGTGTAATAATAATTAATTACACCAACACCCTCTTTAAGTGCAATTGAGGTAATAAAGAAATGGGTCTTGGTAAGACAAGCCATATTAGATACCTATGTATGATATAAAAAACCCTAATTTACAAAGAGAGTATATGTTGGTGAAAAATTATATTTTCACTTTTACATAAGTTAATTAGGGAGATTCTTTTTCTATTTTGAGCCTCATGACATGTATCATAGGCTTGATTTTCTCTTGAAAGCATTGTGACATCTGTCACATGCTTTCTTTATACTTTCTTTCCCCACTTTGTCTATTCTTGGATAGTGGTTGTGTATATCCTTTGTATTTATATCTGAATAATGCAAGGGGAATGTGTAGCACTAATTCATTCATTTGGGTTTTGCAATATTTTCTTGCAACTCTCTCTTGTAGAAGTTTTCCTATAGATGATTTTGGGAATCTAACATGGTATCAGATCTCCAGATTTGTCAGTTTCTTCTCAAATTGGAGAGGGTTTTAGCCATGAGAAGATAATCTGTGCATCCTGGAGCAAAACATACCTCACGGTTGTGCTTAGAAGGTGTCAAAACCCCTATTTTCATATAAGGCATTCTCTATTTTGTTGAAAAAAAAGTTTTGGGCATTTTTTGGGGTTTTGGTTTTTTATGTGCAGGAAAAATCCATATGGCCGCTTCAATTTCCGTGCCATATTTTTTTGTACAGCCGCCTCAATTTCCATGCCAATTTTTTGAGCTTATTTTGATTTTTGAGCTACCTCGATTTGCATGCCATTTTTTTGAATTTGCCTTGATTTTTATGCCGCTTAATTTTTGTCTGCCTCAATTTCTGTGCCGCTTAATTTTTGTCTGCCTCGATTTCCATCCTGCATTTTTGTGCAGGCCTAAAAAGGTAGTTTTCTTCCAGAGGCCATAACTTGAGCATATGAACTCAAAAATTGGCAAACAAAAAAGCGTTGGAAAGTGGGTTCTGAGCACTATCCAGTAATGCTAGTCTTTTCCCCAAATTTTTCTATTTGAAACCTATTTTTTTCTATTTGAAGACAAAGCATCATTTTTGGCTTCCGAGCTTCGTTCTTGTGCCTAGAATCTCTGTTTTTCAAAAATGAATAGGCATTGGAAAGGTATAAGCAAGCTCTACACAACCATTTATGTAATTTTTTCAGATTCAGCCCTAGGTATATTTTATTTAGTTTGTCAATTTTATGGCTTCTGTTAGATATCCTGGACATGCTGCCTCCTAGAAAGGTTCTGTTTGCTTTGATAGGCTTCTATTATCAGCATAAATCTATTTGCATATTCTGATCTCTATCATTTTGAGGAGGTATGATTGGTTTTGCCACTCATCCTTCTGTGGTCAATTTGACTAAGGACAATTATGATTCCTGGCAAAGAGGCACCTTGACACATCTCAGTGGCTGCATCTTTTGCCTCATCTTTATGGGCTCATACCTGAACCAGAGACACCTATGAAGAAATCTATTTGGGGTAATAATCAAGATCATGTTGTAGGTTTAATTTGTATCACTGTTGATTATGATATTGCGTGTGATCTTCCCATCTATGAGAGCCCACACACACTTTGGACAAAAATTTGGGAGTTGTATGGAGACCCTCATGTCTCACCATTTCCAAATGATCCTACAACAGATTGTCTCATTCCACTTGATGATGTAGATAATATACCTTATGATGATGATACTTTAGAGGAGCTTGAGTATATGGCATGTCTTGAATGTTCAGAGATAGAGACCTCTCTTGCTCCCTCTTCTCCTATTGAGATCACATCATCTCCATCACCTGTTGCTACTTCAGAGTTCAGTGTTGCAACATCATTGGCTTCCAGTGATTCTCTGTAGCAAGTTAATATCAGTCTTTCAGATCCACCTCATTGGGATTCCTATCTTCCAGACATATCATCTATGTTTGTGAAGTCTCACATTACTAATTTGGTGGACACATTTGAGGGTTTATCTCTCTTGTTTGATGCTATCTCATGTGGCTTTGCATCACCACCTTCATCTTCTGTGTTTCCAGATGCAGTTCAAATCATATCCTCTCCTGGTTCTTCTTCTCTAATTGGGCAGACAATTTCTATTTTGGAGAAGACATATTTTCCCAGTATGAGGTCACTTGAGTTGCATTCAGAGGCACATGTTTCAATATGGATTCCCTATTCATCTAAGATGTGGGAATGGCTTCTACATTCACCAGTGGATTTATTTCTTCTAAAAGGGAGAAATGTTGTTTGTAGGCAGTGGATTGGATTCTGTCTTCAAGATCTCTTCATTGGTTCTAGAGCTTCTTCTTGGAGGGGATTCATATTCTCTATTCACTCTCTCTTATGGGGGAGCACTCATGATTGTACTCTTGTGATGGATTCATTCCAAGGGGAGTCTTAGTGTTCTTCTTCCATCACATGTTCTTGTACTTTCTTTTTATTTTTTCTCTCTTTTGGAGAGGAGTTTTCTCCCACTGGGTTTTTCTCCTTTTCTCCACCTTATGAGAGATCCTTGTTGTTTATGGGTACCTAACATGGCTTTGTTACCGGGACCCATCTTTCTTTCTTTATTTTTAGCTTGTGTAATCTCCCTAAGTTGCACTTATGGGGGGGTGTTGGTGAAAAATCATATTTTCACTTTTACATAAGTTAATCAGGGAGATTCTTTTTCTATTTTGAGCCTCATCACATGTATCATAGGCTTTCTTTTCTCTTGAAAGCATTGTGACATGTGTCACATGCTTTCTTTATACTTTCTTTCCCCACTTAGTCTATTCTTGGACAATGGTTGTGTATATCCTTTGTATTTATATCTGAATAATGCAAGGGGAATGTGTAGCACTAATTCATGCATTTGGCTTTTGCAATATTTTCTTGCAACTCTCTCTTGTAGAAGTTTTCCTGCAGATGATTTTGGGAATCTAACAATATATTCCTGTTATGTCGAAAAATGTCCCCTTGGGGGATTTTCCCTCTTAAGGATTAGCTTTTGGGTCCTTTAGAATGCATTTAGAGCATCTTGCATGGTTTTGATGACTCCTGATGAGAAAACCCTAAAATTTCATGGAAAATAGGACACAGAGGATGCAATTAACATAAATCCTTCCTAAAATGGAGGGGACTACTTGGGCACTCACACCTTAGTCCTACCCTATTTTTGGTTAGGACCAATTTCAAAGTGCCTATTTATGACCATTATTTAGGTCCTATGCCGATACGGTAAGTTTGAATTACGAAATTCTTAGCGGGAATGTTTGTAGTTGAATATATAAGCATGATTAGTGATTCATTTGTAAACTAGATGGACATTTTGATTGACAAGCTTATGTTAAGGTGATTTAAGGCATTCAATGTGTTGCAGAGCAAAATTTGTGTTGTTCTTGTGTTTGTAGTTGCAGATTTGGCATCCATCTCCTCATGGCATGAAGAGCATCTTCCTTCCATGAGATCTTCACTACAAGGTGATATCAATTATGTTTTCTATCTTTTATCATTTGGATTTTGCCTCTATCCCGCAAGGATATGCACTCTTTATCTGACAATGGTGTTCAGAAGACTTGAATGTCTCTTTAGGGTTTGACTAAGGCAAGCCTCTAAACACCACAACCCCCAACCATTTTTTTTGTGATTGTAGGTTATGAGTTGTGGAAGCTGAAAAAGTAGAGTTGCAGGAGAGTAGTGTAGACTATTGGAATTACAAATCAAAAAATAGGGACCTGGACTCGGGCGCTTGCTCATTAGTCCTTCGCATCCCACAACTGGAAAATCTCTGGAATAACAGGAACAAGTTATAGACAAGATTCCTAGATCTCAACAAAAATTGTGGCACTGGACTAGGGCACCCACTCATTAGTCCCTGCCTTTTCTATTTTCTTAACTTCAAAATCTGGTACACATTTGATTGTTATTTGATATCTCTGTGTGATCATTTTTCGTAATTTGTTCGTTTGTTCATGAATTCATGTAATTAGGGTTTTGAGCATAATTGGGCTTAATTGAACAACAAATCTACACAATTCCAATCCTCCCCTATGTTCCAAGTGACAGAAGGTTTGTAGGAGGTTCCTCTACTCAGCTGAAAGTCCTTGAATGTTTAGTGGTGAAAGGAGGATCAACACAAACCATTGAAATCAAACCCTCTTCATTTTTTACCTTAAACAATTCCTTAGAAGTAGAAAGAGAAAATAGACCTCCATCCTAAATGAGGTATGAAAAGGAGGACAAGTTAGCCCCTAGAAGTGGCAATATCCTAAAATCCTTGCAATAAGGTACATATATGCCTCTACAAAGAAGAGAGAGAAAGTCAATGCAAATTTTTACAAAGAAATGCTATATAGGTCCCTTTGTAAAAAAAAAGATGAATCTTCCTTTTACAAGATTCAAACCCTGAGCTATCAATATACTAAATTTCCACTTAGATGGTGGAATGAGGATGCATGGTTCTAGTAGTTGTTCATGTGTCTCAATTCCTATGCTAAACTATGTGTAATGCCCATATGCATTTGTTCCCTTCTCTTCATCGCCTTTGGCGAATCAATATTTTGTTGTGATATTTTGTATTGTGAATTGGTGATCTTTAATTGATACCCATGTTTGACCTAGATGTTTGATGTGGGTGTATTTGAACCTATGAGACTCTTATGTGTGTGTATGATTATATTATAAAGTTTTAGCTTCACTATTTTTATTTAAACATTATGCTAGGTGAGTAGATATGATTTCCTTCAGTATTATTGTTTCAAATGATTAATTGCATTTAGATCGTATTGTTAGAATATTTGATTTAATTAAAATATGCATACTAGATGGTTAATATTTAATTGTATATTTTTCGTTATTCGCTTCGACTATTGCTATATATTGGGTAGATGTGCATAATGCTTGCAATGAGGGTGCAAGATATTATAGGATATTGCCCAATGGCTAGTATGTGGAGGAGGTTGACATGGATATCACTTAGTCACCTTACCTAGTTGTTTCCCTAATGTCAAAACCAGTGAAACCTCATCCGAATTGATTTACGATTCCAAATCCCCCTTGTGTTAGACTAGTAAAACATCTTTTAGGGTGTATTTAATTATATCGCATGTGTGATTTTGCTTGTGCTTGGTATGTGTGGAATGATTTGTGATTTCTGGAAACCCTTCTTTGATGCTATGTATTTTGGTTTAGAGAAAAGCATTTTGAATTATTTAAATTTGTATGTTAGAAAATATTTAATTTAAAAATGCATTTTATTTTATGGTTGTTGATTGAAGTAGATTAAATTTGATTTGGAAAGGAAAATATTAAATTTCAAAGATTATATTGTTCATGAAACTTAGTTTTGGGAAAGGTGGGTTAGTTTAACCTAATCTTCATTAGTTGTTATATAAGGAAAAGATGATTTATTTCTATTCATTATGCAATATTGATATTTTGGAGATAAAATTAGAGCAAAAACACATTTCTAAAACCCTCTTTGAAGAATTTTATTTTTGATAGCTTGGGATTGCTTGGATTGGATTGTTGTTGGAAGGAGAAGTGTGTAGTTTGTGATTCTGAATCCTTTGAGGTAATCCTTTGTTGGTTTAAGTTTAAATTTGAATTTTTATTTGAAATTTTTAGTTGTAGGAATGCATTTATTTTGAAAACTATACTTTCATGAAAGGTCATGGAATTTTTTTTGGAAATGTTGTTTTTATTTGAAAAGTGTCTTGTTGGGTAGATTAGACACAAAAGGGTATGCTTTCATTTTTTAAATTTGCATTTTTTGAAAAACATGAAAATTACTTGATTTTTCATGTTTTACACTGCTTGATTTGATTAGAAATTTTATGTCATATTAAGAGTGTATTGTTGGGAACTTTTAGATCAAGAGGGTATTCTCAGAATTTTAAATTTCATTGTATTTCGAAAAAGGGAAATTTGGGTGTATGGTTTTGGGAAGGATGCTTCAAGATCCATCAATGGTGGATCTTGGACATTCAAAAATTATTATTATTATTTTGTTGAAAATTGAATTTTTGGATGTTACTTGTAATGTGGAATGATTGATTTCCCCATGGTTTTCATATTTGAGGTGCATTGGGATGCATGTTTTCTGGGAAAACTGCTCCTTTCCTATTCATGGGCTTCAAAAATGTTGACCCCTAAATTCTGTAGGATAGGGGATATTGGTAGGAGGCTTGGGATGGTCCTTATGTACCTTTGAGTGTTGATAGTTGAAGAAGTTACATACTACTACTGCATTGAGAAAGTGTTAAGAGATGAAGAAGTTCCCCACTACCATTGTATTTAAGTAAGTGTTGAGAGCTGAAGATGTTCCCCACTACTGTTGTATCTAGGTGAGTTGTGTGATGAAGAAGTGTCATGATACCTTGAGGAGAAGCATCCATAGAGTGAATGGTTACTTGAGGCATTCAGGCCTATTCTACTCCTAGCTTGGTTTTGGAGAACCAAGGGGAAGCCCACCCCAAGCCACTCTCCCCTATGCCTTGTTTAGTTGGATCGAGAGTATTTGACCTTGTGTTGAGACAACCTTGTTTGCTAGATAGTCACACAAATGAAGGATGCTATCCTAGATCTGAGTTTGTTGCCTATTCTAGTATTGTGTTGTTCTGTTTGATTCTTGTGTATGTGAGACAGTGTTTTGGGACTTTGTTTCTTGTATGTGTGACTTGATGATAATGTATCCATGGCCGCCTTCTCCATAGCTCAAGGGTTGGCTAGAGTGGCATAGGCATCTATTATGCTTGATAATGGTAATATGATTGGGAGGTGGGTAGCATTCCCCTATTGGTCCTTGAGCTGATCTTTCAAGAGCAGGAAAGTTCCTTGCTCATTTCAGGACATTTTGGCTATTGTACTATGTGCCTATTGGGCTACTTTAGAGGTGATATATTAAGATGTATATTCATGGTTTGTATATTTTATTCATTAGAGTGTGATCCTTCCATGTTTGGGAAGTAGCCTCTATCATGTTGTAACTTTATGATGTTGTTTAGCTGGAAAATGAATTATGTTTTGGATGGAAATTGCCATTTTGCAACTGTCTCATATGCTTGAAATGGCTAATTGAGGATGTTGGAGTCCTCAATTTGATATTCAATACTTATATTATGCTATGTTTATGGATTGGGTTGTATTTTTATCCCATTATGATCAAGATTTTCATGTTTTGTTTTGGCCCAAATTAACATTGGTGTTGAACGAGCATGGCATTTTGTTTGGAGTTTCTCTTATTTGGCATGTATGTTAGCATTTTGGAAAATGGTTATAATTTTCTACTTGAGTTATTTCATGCTTTTGGGATTGGATAGCATGTTTTTTATGGTTGTTTAATGAATTACATGTGATTTAGATCCTTGTGGTTGTACCATTTTGGTGAGGTGTCATAGTCGACCCTCCTTTCGACTTGTTGGGTGAATGATGATAATGTTGGTATATTGGCCATATGTTGACATTGGTTGTTTCGTGGAGGATTTTGTTTTGTTGAGAATGGTATTTCCTTGGTGGTCACCTTCTCTCATGTGCCTTGGAATTCACATTGTTTTGTGTGTCGATCTCCACCCTTGTTGGAGAGCATTTTCGTCATGCATGTTCCTTGTCAAACTTGAATAGCCTTGGGGCTATTGTTTTGTCTCCTAAGTATTTACGAGGGGTTGTTGAGTGTTTCTAGGGGTTGGTAGTGGTCTTGGAGAGGCATGAGGGTTGTTCCAGAACTTGTGTCATTGAAAAAATTTTGTTCGGGTACTATTTAGAGACACTAGCACCCCAAGTGGACTCCAACGCCCAAGAAGGACTCTAGCACCCAAAAAAGACACTAGCACCCAAGTGGGACACTAGAAATAATTTCTAGAGTCCCAAAAAGGTGCAAGAGTACCTAGGACACTTTTGCTACATGTTGTCATCATGTTTCACACTATAGTCCTTGAGCTTTTAGACAAGCAACATTTTGTGATTTCTGTTGAGGAAACTTTATATACAAAAGTTGTTCCCCATGGTCCCCTAAGTCCTCTCATATTTTTATCTTGACTAGATGTGATGTATTTTGGTATATATGACCATTTTTTCTTGGGAAGCATGTGTCATGTTGTCTCGACTAGTTGTCATTATTTTTAGTGAGGGTTGTGATCTCCCTAGTGGATCCCCTTCTTGTTTGGATGTCTTGTATGTTTGGGAAGTCCTCCATTGGTGTTGTTGGTATGTTTGGACCCTAGGTGGTCACTATGGTTGTCTTCATGTCATATCCTAGAGTGTCATCATGGGACATTGTGATGAATATAGTGCATGATTTTGTAATTGGGACATGCGCATGTCACAATTACATCACAACAAAATTGTGTCCTATTTTGACCATCAATGTCCTAGTGTAAAAGTTGGGGCATTACAATTGGTATAAGAGCCCATTTTGTAGCATTAAGAGCTATGGGTTGCTTGTGGTTTAGGATGCTTTGTGTGTGTGGTGTGAGCGGATTTATTTGTGCTCATGTCATGATGTGCTTCTTTTGATATGATGTGATTAATTTATTGTTGTGCTGACATGTGTGATTGTGTGTACAGGAGGATGCCTCCTCAGAGATATCACATGCAATGTGCTAGGTTGGATAACCCTAATTGGAAATCTCTGTAGATTTAAAGTGATCATTATCCCTTGTTGAGGCTAGTGTGACCTAATGAGGAGGTTGGACTCCCTAAGATTGTTGGGTTTCATAGAGAGTTGTTGACTAGGCTTCCCCTAGGTAGGATCGACGAGGTAGGGTCAAAGGATTCTCAGTCTTCTCAAAGGTATGGAGAGAGTCAATTATAAGGGAGAGAGCATTCTAGGAGTCCTCCCTAGGTTAGGGAGAGGGATAAGCATAGGTAGGATGGACCTCATCATGAGGATAGGTAGGGTGGTGATGGAGGTAATGTTGTGATTGAATAAATGAGAGACCTTCTTCATCTTCATCCATCTACTTTTGAGGGTTCACTTGAGAGAACATAGGTAGAGGCTTGGTTGTTAGCTTTAGGCCAATGATTCAACCTGCAACATTGTGAGAGAAACATGAAGGCACACTTCACGATCATGCACATTTGGGGATATGCTTCTACTCAGTGGGAGGAAGAGGAACATAAATTGAATCTTGAAATATCCACCATCTATTGGGAGATCTTTAGAGAGATGTTTTGTGCTCATTACCTTTTAGAGCACTTTAGGAAGCACCATTATGATGAGTTACACGATCTCCAATATTTTTTATTGACAATGGCTCAATATGAGAACTATTTATTTAAGCTAAAGTAGTATGTGCACCTCATCAAGGATGAGAAGATGCTTGTGCATAGGTTTGTGAGAGGCTTGAATGCTTGCATTTTGGAGTAGTTGTTGATGCATTGTTATACACACACAACATGAGATAAAATTCACTATGAACTTTGTCTATCTTGAAAGATATGGAGAATTATCAAATAATAATTCACAATCCCAAGGCTTTGGTAGTCAGGTCATGACTGTGTCAGATTACTCAAGGTTCAATGTGAAGTTGTTTAACAAGGGGCCTTACATGATTTAATTGTTCTTTGCTGGCTATTACTACTCAATCTTTACAAGTATTTCCAAATTGTTCTCAAAATTTTGATCCTCTACTTCTATTTACAACTTTACTACTAATCTTTGCATGAATTTTAAAGAAACATGCTTTATATCTCAAATTTATGAAAACTACTAAAGATCTTTATCATTTACATGTATTTACCAGAATCTTTAACAAATTCCTTTAGATTTTTTCTTGTTAGCTACTTATTTAAACTACTGGTAAAAGAAAGATAAAAAGCTAAGGTTACAAACATGATCAAACCAAAATATGATGCTCTGTTACTCATGTGGATAAGCTTGATTATCCTGGACAATTCATAAGTAAATTCATATATGTTAATCCAGATCATTTTCACAAATTCACATATAGAATTGCAATCTTTAAAGGAAATATATCATAAACACATGAATCAAATAACACTCTGGAATAAATGCAAAAATTTGATGTTTGCATTTACTGATATATACTAGCCATTTCAAATTTACAATGTTCAATGACTTCAAATCTTTTGAATGCATCAACAAAATTAACAAACTTACAGATGTTTTTACAGATGTAGAAAGGAAACAGGATGTTCCACATAATCCTTCCTACAGACATAGGCATATTCCTTCTCAAATTAACTATGCTCAAAGTACTCTCCTAGTCACTTATCTTGCAAAATTCTCTGATGTCTTTTTCTATGTAAGTCGTGTGTACTAAAATAATGTAACAAAGATCCTTATATAGATCCAGATCCTTTGCTATGGCTAAAAAATCCCATCAAGGGTTCAGATTCAAAATACAATATCAACAGTGGAGAAAGACGTGCCAACTATGCACTAGCTGGCACATGGGAATATCCTTGGAATATACTTTTTTTAGTTGTCACTCCAAAATATCTTGAAAGAATATTTCGTTGGTCATAAAGATGCCTTTAGAATCCTCTTCTTGACATATCACAATATCTTCTAAGGTTGCCTTGCTATCTTTGAATTTTCTCTGAAGTTACAAAAGAATAACAAAACAAAGAATGAAATATGCAATGAATAATCATATCAATCACTATCCCTGATAGCTTCCACCTGTTGATCTCCTCCCTTCTTTATCATATAATTTGTATATCTCTCTACCAAGGCTATTATGGGTGCATGGCCTATCTTTTGAGATGTCTCCCATGTATATTGCTACATTTCTATAGTTTTCTTTAATACTTGTGCCCTACCTTCCATATCCTCTTTTCTTTTCTGATACTTCTTAATTTTGGCACTCAATTCCATTACCTCCTCACTCAATTTATTCACAGGGTCATCAATGCAAGACTGAGAGATATCTTTAAACTCTTTTACTGTGGTGGATACATCATAAACCTGAGCCTTAGAGCAAGGATGCCTTACCAAATGTTGTACCATCTTTAGATGTTTATCTAATAGGTCCCGAGTAGTTCTTTCCAATTCTTGTACACTAATAATACAAGGTCTAAGTATACCTTCCTCAAATTTCAACTCCATTTTCCATCAAGGTACTTGAAAGGTAACCTTTAAGGTTAGGACCCCTTCATTAACCAATGCTTCCATAAGCTCTTCCATGGCATTGAGTTTATTTAGTTCATCCTTATTCTATTTTATTCTTGATTGACATTTTTGTAGAAGGCTAGCACAATTATTCTTTTCAGTAAGAGTGGTGTCCCAATTACTAATTGCAATCTTTCACTTTCTGCATAAATGTTTTTACATACTCTTCAAATATGCTAGCTTCGTTCCTTTTATTCTCCATGTCACTTATTTGTTCTTTATATAGAATTATCAATTCTAGAGGTAACTAAAGTAAAATTTGTTTTGGATTTATCATTCCTTGGATGAACTACTGCAATTGGGAAATGTACCCCTTCAACCTCACTATCTTTTATTTGTCTTTCCTCATCTTGGTGGTAGTTAGTTCTATCATTTCTTGTAGCTCTTCAATATGTTGCTCCCGGAACATGTCCAAGGTTCATATTTATAACATTGTATTCCTCTATGCCTATTTCACCCTTTTCTTTGTCAACCTGAGGAACTGCCATTTGTATAGTTCTAGTACTAGAAGGATCTCTTTTTATTGCAGACATGATCCTGGCTTTCCTTCTTCCCCTCTTGGAGGCCTCATTAGCTAATAACCTTTTTATATCAATTGCCACTAGCTACACTGTTGACTCTTGGCGCACCTCAGATCCAACCCAAGATGGTACTACCATTCTTGTATCTGCAGCTTTATCATTCATCACCTTATCTTGAGGTTCCTCTATTATCACTTCTTCTTGCCCTTATTCTTCATGTTCCTGATGATGTTGTTGAGGAGGTTTTTTATTAGGAAGTTGTTGTTGTTGAGGAGGTTGATCTTCTTGTTGGTGCTCCTGTTGGACATTCTATATTTATACATTTTGTTGTTCCTCCTCATGATGCCATTCACGATTAGGAACATCATGTGATGCATCTTTTCCTTCATCCCTTTCATTTTCTTGTCCTTCCCTTGCCTGATCTTTTAGAATTTCTTGGGCATCTTCTTTTACTTCCTCCATAATGTTTTTAGGTACTAAATTACCAAATAAATCAATCATTTCTATATCCTCTACTGATGGTGCAGTAACCCATGGAGCTTGTGATGTTGTTGCTACCTTTTGCAATGCTATTGCATCAAATTTTCCCAGCATGAGGTGACTCTTAGGTATTTGTCTATCTTCTTCATCCTTGTTACTCATCTCTAGGCTACCACCACTACTTTCATCCTCACTTTCATCTTTATCATCTTCAACATCATCCACATCCACTACTTCTATATCTTCTTTTGTGGATGCCTGAACCATGGATGCTTTTTTCACCATCTCCTCAGTCATTTCTTGTTTGACTTGGATAAAACCTTGTAATTTCTCTTGCTATGTTTGTGTTTCCAAAGGTGTTTGCTGAGTTGTTGGTAGGCTTTGAACACTTGGTGTTTCTTGACGTATTGCAGGGGTTTGTACTGGAGTCTTCTCTACTATGGTAGCTATAGTTGGTGTCCCTCCCTCTATAGATGTAAATGTTCCTAAGGAGATAGCCATTGTTACCCTAATGCATGAGGATCTAACAATGTGGCTAATGAATCTGCCTTGGCTATTTTGGCCTCTAGTATCTTCCTCTTTTTCCTTAGGAAATCATCAAAACTATCTTCATTTTCCAAACTCCTCTTTTTCCCTTTCTTCCCCTGGTAAGTGACTTTTATCCATTTTGCCTTTGACTTTCTATTTTCTCTTTTATCCATACATCTAAATACGTTATTACTGACTTTGAGATATTGTCTAGTGAAGCTTCCTTAGGTTGATTCCAGTTGGGCTCTGTTATGACTTCATCAGCCAGCTTTTTGGCTTCATAGCTACTATGTAATATTTTCTCATCATCCTTTTAAATCTCTTGGGGTACCTCAAGTACTCCCAATGTCCTTATTTCATCAGCCACCTTTTTGGCTTCATAGCTACTATGTAATATTTTCTCATCATCCTTTTTAATCTCTTGGGGTACCTCAAGTACTCCCAATGTCCTTATTTGATGGGCCCTTTTCCTAACCTCTGCTTCATTGTCACAATCAGCCCAAAAATCATCAAGGTGTGGTTGATGTCTAAACTTCTTATCCACAAAATTTTGTATCCTTCTGAATGGGTCAAATGGCCTAGCCAAATCAAAAGTTTGAAAACCAAAATACTGCAGTTCTCGCCAAGTACATATAAAACACATCATTTACCCTTATATAATTCTACATCACGTTCTTTTCATGTAAGTCTGAGTAATGATCATAAAATCACATCTACCCTTGATCACTTCCTAAGGTACCAATCCTTGGTATTCCTCCCAATTGCATCTTGGCTTCACATGAGTATACTATATAGGATGATATAAAGAACATCCTATGCTTATTCCATCTCAGGACTTGTGCAAAAATAGCAAATTACTAATGGCTAGAGCCTAGTGAACTATCCCTGTTTCTACTCTGATAAACTGGATTACAGAAAATATCCATTTCTCAAATGCACTTGCATCTACCAAGCCCATTAGTCTACTCAATAGTGTGATTATTGTGTAGACGTTTTTCTTGAAGTGTATCCTATACAAATGTTTTTAGAACCTAGCAGTTGCTTTTGGTTTCTTGTCTTGTGAATATCATCCATAGAATATTGTACTTTTGCAGGATGCCTCATTTCCTTTAAAATCAGCTGCGCATTGTTCCACATCTATTTCTTTCATTTTATCAGTGATTTTCAAACCGAAGGTTTCCACTATTCTTTCCACTGACAAGTCTGCATATACAACTCCATTATGCTTAACCTTCTTGGAATTCATGTCATACTTCTGGATGCATTTAATAACCAAATCCCTAGCTTCCATTGCAAGTGGGAATCCCTCAGCATTAAACAACCCCACATCTAGTACATTCTTCATTGCCAGAGACGCTCCAGGTGCTCTAATCTTCTGTAACAATTCGGCAGAGTCAAAATCCCTAATTTTTGTGTCAACTACCCTTTCTCCTGAAGAATGGATCTATGAATTATAACCCCTGCTAAAAAATTCTTCTTTAATCATCTCTTTCTTTGTGTCTTTCTTTTCTTCTTTTCCGTCCATCTTCTTGGTTTTCTTTCCTTTGGGCGGCATCCTATCAAGAAACATATTCATTTTACGACCATATTCTCGTTTTCTAGGGTTTTACCATATAGATTACCATTTAACTTTTTCCCCTAAGGTTTTTTTTTTTCTTTTCACTTTTTGAATTCTGTATGGCTATCCTACTACATTTAAGTTTCACAATTCATCATAGTAATTAACTAATTTCAAAATATTTCTGTTACCCTACTCTAATTACTATAAAATTGACCATAATCGTATTCCATTAAACACAAGTAGGATTTTTAGATACGTGCCTAGATTCACAAACATTGACTTTACACTGTTGACAAGAGATTTTACCATTTGAGTTGACCGCAACCATCTTTGAATCACAATTTTCCTTTGTTCGCCTTAGCTCTGGGGAATACTCTGCAACTGTATTCTAAATGTAATCGTGAAGTTTATGCAATCTAAATTTCCTTTTACTCCTTAAAAATTAAGTACTTCCTATGGTAGTTATGCATTAAATGCTACAAACAATATATGCAATTTGATTTTTGTTTTATGATACCGTTCAATGCATATTTTGAATTTTGTATACTTTGGCTCCTTTTGCACTTTTTGCATTTGTATATCGTATACATGCAGTTTTCACTAATATGCATAATAGAGGTGATGATGTCATTACAAATATTTCTACTTAATGACCATTTTGACATTAAGTTTGCCTTTTGTATCTTAAAGCATGCCCGAGTTACCTTTATGCACTTGTGATTTTTCCCTCTCATTTGTTTTGTATATTTGTTTGTGTATATTCATATATATCTTATACAATTGCCAAACATACAATCACGAACTCTATCAGGTTTATGAAATGACTTGGAATTACCTTTGGATCTGGTTTTGTATATATATTGTTTGTATTACCTTTTTTGTATATTGTGCACATGCACTTTATACCCCGCAGACGTGATGTTGACTCTTACACGCTTTGTTATGTATAAATGCACTTTATTTTGTGATTTAATCCTAAGTTCACATCCATGATTGCATCTTACTCTTTTGTATATTTAATACATGTATTTGAATATACAAATGCAGACCTCACCTAAAGTTTATAAATTCTTAACTTTCTAATCACGTCCAGATTTGTATCTATACTTTAGATACATGTGCTTATACATACAAATACAACCATTCTCTTCCACTTTCTAAACTCAATTGAATTTTCTTTTCGGGTCCGCTCATGCATTTGTATAAAAAAGCATACTACTAGAAATGTATTAACCATACAAATGAAATGACCATGACTTTATATGCTAATTTTGAACTTCCTTTGATGTCCGCCAATGCATATTTGGAATTTGTATAAAAGATACATGCGTTGTAATATACAAATACAACTGTGGATTTCAACCATTATAAAGTACATATGAAAAGCTATCGGGTCCGGATTTGCATAAGTATGTTTTAAACTGTTAAAGATACAAACGTAACACAAGATTTAAACACGATGCAGATTATAATGCGACAGACCAAAAACACAAAAGATACATGCAAATGACAATGTATATGAGATACATGTTGACCAAAATAGCCCAATGTTGACTTTTCATAAAAATTAGCATAACTCTCAAAATACATAGAATTTTTGAATCGTTCAAAAAGCAACCCTAGCTGAATTTTAACACAAACTTCATTGAAAACACCTATTTTTTACCAAGCACCCTGTAACTCGAATTTCAAGCATCAGAGACATTTTACCCATACTGCCAAGCAAGTAGAACCAAACCAACACAAAAGAAAATCAACAACAAGGGTCCTCATTTTGCTAAAGGGTAAAATGGGGCATGTTGTAAGCATCACAACAACTAGAAACCAAATAAAACAACCAAATTTAAAGAACTTAGGAAATAAAAATGAAATAAGTCATAAATTTCCAACTTCTTATATGCAAAATGATATTTAATCATAGAGATAATGTATTCACTAACCCAAACAAATATTCCAAAGGAATTTAAGTGTGTGTAATTGATTCATTCCCATTCTTTGGAACAGACTCGAAAAACAACAACTATTTGCATTAAACTACATAGATGGATTCCACCTTCTAAGCCAACCTAGATAGAACCTTGCTACCAGTCAAGTGTCTATATCCCCAGTGGAGTTATCTGGTAATCCTCATTTGTTTCAAATGACCTCTTTGATTATTCCTCTATATTCATTATTTTTTACTTTTGATATTGCAATAAATCTCATGTCCCATAGGTAACAAAATCCTGTCCTTGATATGTAGGGTGGAGATTATAGTGGTAGCAAAGGCAAATCTTTAGATTTTTCACTTAATGCAAGTGTCCACTATCTCCTAAACCTACTCCTAGAATTTTAATTATGTGCATTCGTATGATTCCTTAAATGTTTCAATCTATCGCTAGTGAATAATATCCTTCAAAGACCAAACAAGCAAACTACATCTATAAAAGTTACAACCTATGCATAATTTTCAAATGGTTCCCTCAATTCTATAAATTCCACTATTTTCTAAAGTTGTAGCCTGCTCTTGTATATCCAAAATCAAAATGAGGATCCCCAACAAATAGAACAATAACAAAAACGACACAAACAAGAACACACAAACAACACCAAAATAAAATAAAACAAAACAAACAACTATACAAGCATTTTCAATATGGTACATAGTAAGACTCAATTCAACACTTTAGGCTTGGAAGTAATGTTTAAGATATTAACCATTAACAAGTAATGGAATATCTTCACCAGTTAAGTTTTTCAACCTAAATGTGTTATCTCCTATAATTTCTGTGATCTGCAATGGACCTACCCACATCTTATCAAATTTTCCCTGATTTCCCCTTTTCTCATGGGCTTTGTCCCAACATAAGACTAGATCTGAGATTTTAAATGTTTTAACCCTGGCCCTTTTATCAAACCATCTTTTGACCACTGCTTAATGTTTAGAAAATCTATCTATGGCTTGATTTCTTTTTTCATCTAGATGTAGCAATTGAACTAGCCTGGCCTCTCTTTGATCTTCAAAGCCTAAGTATTCATTAGCGAACTTCCAAGTTGGAATTCTCAAGTTAATAGGTAGAATAGAATCTCTACCATATACAAAATAATATGGAGAATTACCTAATGTTGTTTTAACCTCTATTCTATCCACCCACAAAGCATACTTCAACAAAGTATTCCACTCCCTAGGATTTTTGGCAATCAATTTCTTAATGATGCCTAACAGAATTTTATTAGTTGAATTTGTACCTTGTGGATAATAGTTCGATGAAAACTTTAAAACAATACCATATTCAAAAGCCCAGTTTAAAAATTTTAAAGAAGAGAGTGCAAGGCCATTGTCACATACCAGTGTATAAGGTACACTGAATCTAGTTATGATATTCTTCTCTAGGAACTTGATGACAACTTCAGTAGTAGACAACTTACAGTAGGTAGCCTCTATCCATCTAGTGCAATAATCAGTCATTATAAGGATGAACTTATGTCCAGAAGAAGATGGAGGGTTAATGACTCCAATGAAATCCAACACCCATTGTGCAAAAGGTCCAGTTTCTATTACAGGATGTAAAGGATGAGTCATAGTTCTTCCCTTATCAGATGTGGTTTAATAGGTACGGCAACACCTAATATGCTCTTCAGTGTCTTTAAACATGGTGGGCCAATAGTACCCTGCTCGTAAGTTCTTATGTGTTGTGGATAAATGAGACCCGTGAGCTGTTCCATACTTATCATGTAATTCTAACAACACTTTTTCAATTTGATCTCTATATTCAGACATCTCAAATATATTCCTTCATGATTCTTCTTGAATAATAAACCCCCCTGAATCATATACTTTTGGGATTTCAACCTTAAGCCCTTCTCTGGGAGGATTTCATCTGACTGGGATATTTTCCTAATATAAAAAATGAAGGTCATCATACCATCCACCTGTAGTACCTGTATTCACCACATACTGTTGGTTAAAAATCTTAGGATCTGTATTGGCTGTATTCTGCACTAAGGCTTGACCTCTGACCAATTTCATTGGAACAATTTCCAAATCAAATTCCTGTAGCACTGTTATCCACTTTGCTCTTTTATCTCCTAGTTTGTTTTGCATTAGCAACATTTTCACTGCAGCATCAGGCACAATAGCATTGACTTGACTTCTCAAAATGTAATGTCTAAACTTTTTTACTGCCTTTACCAAGGCAAAAGATTGCCTTTCAATATCTAAGTACTTCAATTCTACATCCTTAAGGGGAGCACTCATAAATACTATTGGCCTCTCTTCATTTTCTTCACCTTTTTGTGTCAAGACTGTTGCACAAGAGTGTTCTGATGCAAAAGAGTAAATAAAGAATGGTTTAGTATAATCTAGGCTAGTCAATACCAAAGCATTAGTGATAACTTCTTTTATATCTTTGAAAGCTAATCTAGCCACAAGTGTCCACTCTATCTTGGCATCCTTTTACAACATAGCATTTAGAGGTTGTACTATCTCAGTAAATCCAGTGATGAATTTCCTCATGAAGTTTATCTTGCCAAAAAATGATTTCAATTCCTTCTTTCTAGCAAGCAACTGCAACTTAATCTCTTCCACTCTGTTTGGATCTATGGAAATCTTGTTCTCAGAAATGATATGTCCCAATAACTTACCTTCTGTCACCCCGAAACACATTTCTTTGGGTTCAAGGATATACCATATTTTTCACATCTTTGCAGCACTTTCCTCAAATCCTCTGCATGAGTAGACCTATCTTTAGAGAAAACTATGAAATCATCCATACAGATTACAATGCATTTTCCTACAAGTCCATGAAAAGTAATATCCATGGCTCTCTGAAAGGTAGCCCATGCATTTATTAAACCAAATGGCATCCTCCTATAAGCATAATTACCCCACTTACAAGTAAAATTAGTTTTCAACCTATCCTCTTTATCTACTAAGACCTGATTGTAACTAGAGAATCCATCCAAGAAGGACATCATTTTGGCATCATTTACTATTTGTAAAACCTCATCCAAAGATGGTAAAGGATAGTTATCTTTTTCTAACACTTTATTGAGGTTTCTAAAGTCCACACAAAGTCTAATATCCCCATTCTTTTTTCTTACAGGAACTAAGTTAGCTATCCAAGTGGAATGCCTCATAGGAAAGATTATCCTGGCAGATGACAATTTCTTAACCTTTTAAAAAATCAAGGGTTCTAATATGGCATTCACTGGTCTTTGTTTTTTCTTAAATGGTTTTACTCCTAGTCTTAGGAGAATCACATGAGTTATGATAGATGTATCATAAGTTTTAAGCTCCTCATATGTCCATGCAATGACATGTTTATAAGCTTTCAGTATAACAATTATATCATTCCTTAACTCAGTGGATCAAGTTTTCCCAATTAGCACATTTTGAGGGTCTTTATCAGTACCTAAGTTGCAAGGATCACACTTGCCTCCCTCTATTTTAGGAAGATCTTTGTTTCTAACAACTCCATCAAAATCAAAAATCTTTTCTAGTTCAATTACCCCCTTTGGTAAGAAATTACTTTTAAGGTCAATGATATCTTCCTCATCCTAAGATAATTTCCTGTCTATCCTGTTCATTGATTATTTGGGCTTCAAAGACATCATGACTTGTTATAAAATCAAGGATCTGTTGGTCACCCTCGAATACGTGAAAGTTTGTTACATTATCGGGTATACTAGGAATAGACACCAATTCTACTACAAATTTCATTAGTCCATACAAGATTAATGGTTCAAGTGAACTAGCTTCAACTACTAAGGCATCTGGACATTGATTTAATTCTCTGGAAATGTGTATAATATTGAAAGCATTGAAAGACTCTATCAAATCCTAGACTCTATGTCTATAACTCACCATTTTCTAGAAATTACAAGCATACAACTTCCTAACCTGTCTAACCACTAATTCAAAATTATATAAAACTTGAAGGACTCTTACCTTCTTCTTAATGGCCATTAATAACCCATGTACTAGTACTTTGTACTCTGCTACATTATTTTTACATGGAAACTACAATCTATAGGCTGCCAAAAATGACTTCCCATCAGGGTCAATAAGTTCTATTCCTGTCCCTACTCCTTGTTTAGATTTTGATCCATCACACTTTAAAATCCATGTTATTTCTTTTGCAAACTGGATCTTTTACTTTTATAGGAAGTACTTAATGCAATTTTTACATGGTCATGTTTGTTCTTATGCACTTTTGTCTAACCTACAGGTGTGGTGATATTTTCTACAAGGTTTTGTGGATTAGAATGCTTGTTATCTTTTGATTTTATGGAATCACTTGGATCCTTCAATATAACACAAGCATCCTTGTGTAGTAGCAACTTAGAATTATCAACAGTATGCCTACCTTCCTGATTTTCAATTTGTGCCATACATTTTCTATGTTGATGTTCAATTACTTTCCTACATATTCCACAATCTTCTTCAGAATGAGCAATCTTATGAACTCTGCACCATCCTTTACATAGAACATCCTAAATAGAAGATCCTTGCTAAATACATTGCCAGATTTCCCTATTCATGATCTGGTTAAAACTACTCATGGTGTTTTCTTCTTCAGAAGAAGAACTAAAATCAAATTCAATGAGAACACTAGTTCCCTTGTCTATAGGTTTTTCTTCAAAATCAAAGGCTAGAATTTCTTCTATTTGGACTCCCCTATTAGAAACTCTATACACACTAGGTTGTACTATAGCATACAAAACACTTTATTTGTTTTATTGTACTCTATTATCATGTCTTTCATTTTTTATTCTACATCAATCCCAATATGATTAGGGATGCATCTCCAGGGTAACCACATGTGTGAAAAATATGTTGACATATATCCATTTAGAGCCTTGGACCAGTCTCTACTCAACAACATCCCATAATTCACAGGGATATCAACTACCTGAATGTCAATATAATGTTGTACTCTAGGATCAGTGGCTAATTACATCTGAATATGCATTAACTCTCCTACAATGTTTTCTTCAGATTTGTCTAATTGAGTTACAACTTTGGCCGACTTAGTAGGGGTGAGTCCTAAAGTCCTACACACTCCTAATGGCATGACATTAGCAGAGGCTCCAAAGTCTACCATGCAAATATGAAGATTTTTCCCAAAGATTCTTAAGGTCAACAGAAAAGGAGGAGACTCCTTCTTTTCTGTATATAACACTACATTAGTACTCGTAGGTTGCAAAAGGAAGCTAGGTGTGCAGAAAATGCTTCCTATGCTAATCTAAAGAGGATAGATGAGTACAAATTCTTTTTAACCTTTACAATTACAGTTTTATTAACCCAACAATGGAGATATTGCAGCAATACACATACACACAGAAAGTAGACAGAAGAGAGAGAGAGAGAGAGAGAGAGAGAGAGAGAGAGAGAGAGAGAGAGAGAGAGAGAGAGAGATACATGGGGAAAACCCTTACAGGTCAAAAACCACACACTCCAAAACACATCTCAAATGTATTATAGTAAACAATCAAGGTTACAATACAGTTTCAGAGCCAATGCTTTTGTAGGAGTCTTTGACACTCGTATCTGGAGATATTCTAGTAGCATAATAGTACCTATCAATCACATAATAGATCTCCTCTCCAAGCACCTATTTAGATAGAAGTTATAAGGCAAAATTGGACCTTACTTGGAATGGGCATCCAAATTGGCCTCATGGCCCAAAACCCATGCCTAAGGACACTTGTCCAACACTATGGTCATGACACTTGTCAGATCACCCCATCCCAATATGGATGCCTAATCCCAAGATAGGCAATGACATATGCTCTTACACATCTTATGACTATCATAGAATTTGTCATAACTGACAGTACTTACAGTTGTAAGAGAATATGTCATACATAGTCTAAAAATAGCATATTCCTCTTACAACATGTCATAACCTCCCTTGGGTGTCCAAAGATGCCTTCCTCAAAGATGCTCTTTGACACATGTTGTCACCTGTCATAGAACCTTCTATTTCTGACTCTTACACATCATAGATTCTGTCATAGGAATCTATCATAACCATTTCAGTCAAGATTCCCTTACACACTAGTCAAGATGCCGACACATGGTAGAAAACCTCTACCACACAAAGGGTACGCCCATCTCCACATGGAGTGAGTTGACCATCCTAGTCATCTTACAAGTGGAGTGACAACTCATCATGCCACTTCACACTAAATGACAAAATAGGATGTGCAACAAAATTACAGCATAGGCTAAATAAATAAATACAATACAAATAATAAATGCAAGGAATTACCAAGGTTGAGACACCTTAATTCCCAACATTCTCCCACTTGTCAAACACCTTGTAAGAGCCAATAGAATAACATGATTTAGTTGTTATAGGCCAAGAGGCCCATAGACTCTGAACACCATCTGAACTTGTTTGTGCCCACTAATTTCTTCAATGCATCTGCAACATTCTTCAAAGTGTCTACCTTATCCATGTTCACCTTCCTATCCTCTACCATGTCTCGCATGAAATGAAACTGTACATCAATATGCTTTGTTTTGGCATGGAAAGTCAAATTCTTCGCTAGGTAAATCACACTCTGACTGTCACAACAAATAGTAATATGTCCTGCATCAACACCAATATCAAAACACAATCTTTTAAGCCAAATGGATTCCTTACAAGCATGAGTAATTGCCATATACTCAGCCTCTATCATAGATAAAGTGACCACAGGTTGTCACTTACTCATTCAACTAATTGCATCATCGAATAAAGTAAACACATAAGCACTGATAGATCTCTTGTTGTCAATGTCACCTACCCAATCTGAATCCACAAATCCATGAATAAATATAGAATGCAGAGGTCCTATAGGATGACCATGATAAAATATGGAATACTTAGAAGTACCCCTCAGATATCTGGATGCTCACTTTACTACATCCTAATGTACCCATCCAGTATTAGCCATAAATCAACTAAGGACTCCCACTGCTTGGGAAATGTTTGGTCTTGTGCAGACCATAGCATACATCAAATTTTCAACAACACTAGCATAAGGTAGTCTACTCATGTCCTCTACCTTAGAAGGAGATTTTAGACAATCATTAATAGATAGCTTTGTCCCCAAAGAAACAGGAACACACAATTATCTACAATCTACCATACTAAACCTATCCAACACGGTCTTCACATGCTTACTTTGGCTTAACCAATTTTTTTGTTAGATCTGTCTCTTCTGATTTCCATTCCCAGAATGTACTTGGATGTCCCTAAGTTTTTCATCTCAAACTATGCTAACAACTAATACTTCAAATCAAAAATCATATTCTTACCATTCCCAATTAACAACATATCATCAACATACAATGCAATAATGAGAATGTGATCATTGTCAAACTTGTAATATACACAATGATCTGATTTTGATCTCAGAAATCCAATCAACAACAAAAAGGCATCAAATTTCATATACCACATCCTAGGAGACTGATTCAAACCATACAAAGACTTTTTCAGCTTGCAAACCAAATTTTCTTTACCTTTCTCTATGTAATGCTCTGGATGTGACATGTAAATCTCTTCCTCCAAATCACCATGAAGGAATGTTATCTTCACATCCATTTGCTCCACCTCTAAGGCATATGCTACTACAAGAGATAACAAGAACTGAATAGATGTCAGATTTGTAATGGGAGAGAAAATTTTACCATAATCAATTCCCTCCACTTGTGAGTACCCCTTCGCAACTAGTTTGGCCTTGTACTTTTCAACACTGCCACTTGCACTGAATTTCTTCTTGAACACCCATTTACAACCAACAAGTTTCCATCCTTCAAGAAAAGGCACCAAGTCCCAAGTCTTATTCTTCTCTAAAGAAGCCATCTCATCTTCCATGGCTTCCTTCTAGGGACTTGCATCTTTCATGCCCATAGCCTCTGTCATAGTTCTAGGCTCATCAGTGTTAGTAAGCAAAGAAAAAGCACAATTAGAATCAAGAAATGAATAACCAAACCTATAAGGTTGCCTCCTTATTCGTGTAGACCTCCTCAAAGGTTGAGGTTGAGGTTCTACTTCTTCTTCTGAGCTTTCAGAGCTGCTAGAGCTCTCCTCATCATCAGATCTCACAGGGTCTGTCGATTCAGTCTTCTCAGGGGTAGAAGGAAACTGAACCACATCTTCTTTCTTTTCTGTCTCTTCTGGCTATAGAACAATGGAAGAAGGTGTTAACTCTCTTAAAATAACACTTCTATACAACACTTTTTTAGCCACATGATCCCAAAACTTGTGTCCTTTCACATCGACACCATAGCCAATGAAAATACACTTAATAGCCTTGTTCTCCAATTTTGACCTTTTCTCCCTAGGCACATGTGCATATGCCTCACAACCAAAAACAAAAAGATGTCTCACTGAAGGCTTCTTACTAGACCACACCTCCATAGGTGTCTTACCAACAAGAGCTGATGTAGGAGACCTAGTGGCTACAACTTCAGCCCAAAAATTTTGTTTGAGGCATGCTCCACTAAGCATACTCCTAGCCTTCTCCATCAGTGTTTTGTTCATCCTCTCTGCAACTCCATTTCGCTATGGGGTGTATGGAGTTGTCTTGTGTCTTTCAATCCCATGTTCTTTACATAACTTATCGAACTCTGCTGAACAAAACTCACCACCGTTGTTAGTCCTCAAACACTTATCTTTTTACTAGTCTGATTCTCAACAAAAACTTTGAACTCTTTAAACTGACTAAATACTTCATATTTTCTTCTAAGAAAATAAATACATTTCCTTCTACTGTAATCATCTATGAAAGATACAAAATATACAGATTTAGAGATCGAAGGAACACTAACTAGACCAAACACATCAGAATGAATAAGATCCAACACACCAAAAGACTTGTGAGAACTAGAGTAAAACTGAACATGATTTTCTTTCCATATATACGATGTTCACAAAAGTTGAACTCGAGATTACAATCATTTAACCTCTCAACGAGGTTTTTATGTTTTAGGGTTCTAAGACCCTTCTCACCAATGTGGCCAAATCTCTTATGCCATAACATTGTTTTCTCAGCATGAAGCTTAACTTTCAAAGCATGAGCACCCTTGGGTACCCAAAATGCACTACCATTAGAATTTGATACAACAAATCTTTTAGTTTCTAGTTCCAATGGGGATGAAGTGACTATAACCCTTTTCTTTGAGTTAGAAGAACTATTGTACTATGAAGTACATGCCTCTAGCTGAAATAGAGTACCTCTCTAAGTACCCTTCACAAGCACCATAGATCCTCTAGTCATCTTGCATCCTTCTTTTGAGAAGACAACCTGCACACTTGCATAATTCAATTTACTTACAAAGAGTAGGTTCTATGCCAAGCCTAGAATGTGCATGACCCCAGAGATCCCCTTCACTTGTCCATCAGGGAATCAGATTGAGACTCTTCCATGACCAAAAATCTTCAAATGAGAATCATCACCCAAGTACACTCTTCCACCATCAAACTCTTCATACTTCATAAACCATTCTTGATGCGAGGTCATGTGGAATGATGCACCAGAATCAATCAACCACACATCATTAGATGCATGGGTGGCCAGGGCTATAATGAAGGCATCACCCTCATCTTGTGACTTGCTAGAATCTGAATCTATGACATTCTTTTTCTTCTTCTTTTTCTCCTCTTTGCATTCCTTTTAGAAATTCCCAGATTTACCATAGTTCCAATAGAGAGCCTTGGACTTTTTAGGAGATTTGTATCTCCCACAGGATTTGGATCTACCCTTCTCAGTTTTCTTGTACTTCTTTTTCCCTTTTTCCTTGGGTCTTCCACAAAACGCAAGAGCCTCTTTGGTTGACTCATTTGCCTTTCTCCACATCTCTTCAAATAACAAGAAAGAAACTACCTCATCCATCTTGAAGGTGGTTGTAGTTCTTCTGATGGCCATTACAAGATGATCCCACAAATCTAGAAAAGAATAAAGCAAGGTCATATATCAATCCTCTATTTTCACACCCACGAATGTCAACTGTGCAACTATCATGTTGAAAGAATTCATATGATCTGCAACAGATCCTCTGTCTTCCATCTTTAGAGAAAATAACTTTTTTTTCAGGAAAAACTTGTTCACCAAGGACTTGGCCTAATAAACATCTCCCTTCTACTCCCAAAGATCTTTCACGGTCTTCTCCTCATGGACAATCAATAGGATAGAGTCAGCTAAACTGAGTCTTATGAGACCCTTAGCCTTCCAATCTTTGAGATCCCAATCAGCTTGTGGAGTTGCCATAGGTTTTGTTCCATTAACAGTTTCCCATAGGTCTTGATCAATAAGCATGTCTTCCATCTTGAGTTTCCACAACTCAAAATTTGTGCCATTAAACTTCTCCACTTCTAATCAACTGGATGTGCCTGCCATCTCCTTCCTGCAAAAAGATTTCAAAATACTTTGCACACACTCCCACTCAACTTAAGATTAGCTGAAAAAACCCCTACCTAGTAGCTAGAACCAAAACTGGCCAGGCTCTGATACCAACTGAAAGGAAGCTAGGTGTGTGGAAAACACTTCCTACACTAATCTAAAGAGGAGAGATGAGTGTAAATTATTTTTAACCTTTACAATTATAGTGTTATTAACCCAACAATAGAGATATTGCAGCAATACACATACATAGAAAGTAGACAGAAGAGAGAGAGAGAGAGACAAGATATACGTAAGGAAAACTGTTATGGGTGAAAAACCCCACACTCTAAAACATAGCTCAAATGTATTATAGTAAACAATCAAGGTTACAATATAGTTTTAGAGCCAATGCTCTTGTAGGAGTCTTCGACACTCATATCTGGAGATATTCTGATAGCATAACAGTACCTGTCAATCACATAATACATCTCCTCTCCAAGCACATGTTTAAATAGAAGTTACAAGGCAAAATTGGATCTTACTTGGAATGGGCATCCAACTTGGCCTCATTACCCAAAACCCACGCCTAGGGACACTTGTCCAACATTGCAGCATGGTCATGACACTTGTCACATCACCCCATCCCAATATAGGTGCCTAATCCCAAGATAGGTAATGACAAATGCTCTTACCTATCTTACGACTCTCATAGAATCCATCATAACTGACAGTACTTACAGCTGTAAGAGAATCTATCATACGTAGTCTAAAAATAGCATGTTCCTCTTACAACATGTCATAACCTCCCTTGGGTACCCAAAGATGCCTTCCTCAAAGATGCTCTTTGACACATGTCCTCACCTATCATATAACCTTCTATTTTTGACTCTTACACATCATAGATTCTATCGTAGGAATTTATCAGAACCATTTCAGTCAAGATTCCCTTGCACACTAGTCAAGATGCCAACACATGGTAGAAAACCTCTACCACACAAAGGGGATGCCTATCTCCACATGGAGTGAGTTGACCATCCTAGTCAGCTTACAAGTGGAGTGCCAACTCATCATGCCACTTCACACTAAATGACAAAATAGGATGTGCAACAAAATTACAACATAGGCTAAATAAATAAATACAATACAAATAATAAATGCAAGGAATTACCAAGGTTGAGACACCTTAATTCCCAATCATTTGCTCAATATTTTTGTTCTTATCCTTAATTTGCATGTCCTTACTATGAACATCTAGACCTATTGATTTTTCCTTAGGACCTAATTCATCTAAGGACTTCAGAAAAGTAGTTCTAACTACTGGAATTCTCAGCAATTCATACAAAGGATCATTCACTTTTATTTTCCTATTAGAAGCATCATTCAGTTTTGATTTACCTACCTAGATCCTCTGAGGCTAAAGTACCAGCACCTTGATGATTTGCCTTTAGAGGTAAAGGATTGTTACTTGAATGTACATTCGGTGGTGTATTGAAATTTTTTGGAGGTGTATAGGTAGTGAAGGGACCTTTAGGCTTGTTGTTACTTCTCAAGTTGTACGTGTGATTTCTTTAAGACTACTAAAATGCTTGAACTTCATGTACTTCAATTTGTACTTCATTCTTAGTTTCAAAGGGGAATTGGAAAGTTTCTAACACCAAAGCTGACTCAGGGTACATAATTTCATGATAGTATGATTCATCTTCTTCAATCTGATTCTCCTCTTCATTTGATGAGAATGTGAAACTTTCCAAAAACATTACCAACTCATATCCTGATGGTACTATCTCATTTCCTTTAGGAACAAGGAAATCTGATGTAGGGCTTTGCACTTCTACTTTGAAAATACTTTCTGCTAAGTGAAATTGCAGGAAATCTAACTCGACATGAGCACTTGTATTGTGGATCCTACACCAATTGTTAAGAGCCACTTCTGCTACTTCTCTAGCAAGCTATTTGGATTCTTAATTATCTAGATTCTCAAAAGGAGATGTCAGAGTAACATTATTTGGCCTTTTATTCCAAACTCTAGGAGGTCTAGGTTGATTTGAATTTATGTTATCATTTCCATGAGCTTTGTTATCTCCATTATGACCTCTAGTGGCTATAGCCCTTGTCCATGGCTCTAATGATTACTATTTCCATGGTTCTAATGACTGCTATTTTGATGATTCTGGCCATAGAAACTATGATTTCTCATCTAAGTCACTTTCTGCAGTCAACCTTCTCAAGTGAGTAGTGATTTCTTTCAATTCATCTCTATCCTCTTGTGCTTTGGCTACATAAGCATCTTGTGGTGCTTGAAAGAATGATTGTCCATTGAAATTTTCATCATTAACAACATTGCTTATATATGGAACCATAGCCTGGGTAGGAATTGGATTGTACACTAAAGCATGATCCATCGGTGCACCATTCAACTGCTGCATTTGATTAGGAATTGCAGCATTTCCAAGGATCACTAAAGGACCATGGCCTATTTGCCACATCTCCTGATTGATTTTCATAGCTTCTTTGTATGCTTGAGACAAACTTGTCACTTGAGGTACCTTTTTCTTAACAAACATTGAAGTTAATGGATCCAAAGTAGCATAATACATTTGTAGCACTGCATCATCAATTATAGTATAAGGAGCTACTAATCTTAAATAGGCCCTTTGAAAGTGATCATTAAATACAGTTATAAATTTTCCTTCACTTCTTTTAATCTTTGTTAACCTATGATATAGGGATGCTAGATCTATTGGAACTCTCAACATAGACAGGAATGTTTCTTCCATAATTTGTAAATTGACATACTAGTTATAAGCTTGTTCAGTTAAAGTGAAAGGAAATAACCTGCATACCACATCTTCATGTGCTAACCTTGCCCTAAAGAAAGTTTCTTTTAAGATCCTTATGTGATCTTCAGTATCTTGATGTAATTGATATTTCAGACATATCTTGTTTGAATTCTTTGGCATGTCATGATATGCAGCAAAGTGCATAGGTGATTCTACATTGATGAATGCCATGACATGACCTCTAGGTGGAACTAAACCAAAGTTCGGTTGATTTTGAGGATTTAAACCAAAATTCAGCGGTCTGAATGTGGAAACATTTGGACTTACCATGTTAAGCTGAACCAAAGGTGAACTTGGACTTGGAGGAGTATGTGATGAACTCCCTGGCTGAAAAAATTCTAGGACTTAAGATTAAGGGATTATTTATACCTTTACCTCATTTGTCAGGTAATTGCACAAAGATATCCCATGGATTTGACCTAGACCTAGTCGTTTGACCAGTCTTGTTAGCCAGTTTGCACAAAGCTTTCTTTAAATCCTATCAGGCCCTCCTTTTAGCACCAAAAACTGTTGATGCGGTTGTGATGAGTGCTTCTGGATTTGATTGTGTTTAAGATTTTTCCCTCAACGTTTCGGATCACACAACATGAGATAAAATTCACTATGAACTTTGTCTATCTTGAAAGATATGGAGAATTATCAAATAATAAATCACAATCCCAAGGCTTCAGTAGTCAGGTCATGACTGTGTTAGATTATTCAAGGTTCAATGTGAAGTTGTTTAACAAGGGGCCTTATGTGATTTAATTGTTCTTTGTTGGCTATTACTACTCAATCTTTACAAATATTTCCAAATTGTTCTCAAAATGTTGATCCTTTGCTTCTATTTACATCTTTACTACTAATCTTTGCATGAATTTTAAAGAAACATGCTCTATATTTCAAATTTATTAAAACTACTGAAGATCTTTATCATTTGCATGTATTTACTAGAATCTTTAACAATTTTCTTTAGATTTTTGCGTGTTAGCTACTTATTTAAACCACTGGTAAAAGAAAGATAAAAAGATAAGGTTAGAAACTTCTGGAAAGAGACACTACTCTGGTATGGACTTGTCTGTTATCATTGATGGCAACAAATATTAGAGAACTCATTAGTATGAGGACCTACAACTCTAGAAGATTACATTAGATTTTAGGTCCGGATAGAAGAAATGGCTAAGTATGGACATACACAAAGTAAAGGATAGTAAGTTGGATGGTATGCTTCCATAGATGATGATCTAGTAATGTAGTTTAGGTATGATGTTAGCAATTGTTTGGTGGTGTCATACTCTAGAGATTAAGTCTTGACTTCCTCTGGAAGTCATCTTGAAGAAAAGTCTAAGTCCAGGTAAGCAAAGAAATAGCAGGAATAGTGAACAGGGTATAGTGAAGTAGTCCGCATTTCTCCATAGGTGAGCATTTTGTTATGAGGTTTTGAGGTGTTGTAAACACTTATATGAAGTGTCAAATTCTAGAGTTGGGAAATCTGAAGTCCACTAGAAAGATAATTGCAACCTGCTAAGTATCGGCATAGTATTTGATAAAGCTTGATAGAGATAGAGTCTGAGTTCTAATGGTCTGTATTTCTCTACAAGATGATATCATACATTGCAGTTCTAAGGGTAAGATTGAGAATGTATCAAGAGTCCTTGATATGATTTTGGAGGTGTTTTGAGATCCACAGTAAAAATTTGTAAGTTAGCAGATGAACTTGTTAAGCATACTCTTGAAGAATAGGCTGACTAGTATGCTAAATCATTGTGCGGAGAAGAGATAATGTTTGAAGGATCCATCTAAGTAATTGAATGATTAGAGCCAACCTATATGAACATGTTTGGGAAAAATTTTGGGTCCTCATAACATATAGTGCATCGGATTAAGCCGACAAGCCACATCTTTCTATGTACATGCTTTATCTCTTAGATGCTGACCTAATTGTGGATCAAATCATGATACAGATATATATAGGTGATGAGTTTCAGTTGTGAAGGGTGTGAAGGAAGAGTGATTTCATGTGGGCATGTGAATAGAAGAGCAGAGTTAGAAGTCCAGCAGAGATGAAGACTTGGGATTCAGAATTCAGTAGCTAAATGACTGCACCCTGGCATAGTGATAGATGCTTTTACAGTATCTAATTTTCATGCATAATTTGCATTACAATGAGATTTATTCATCAAGGAAATGAACCTAGCAATGAGCTTCCATCAGGGTTTAATAGTCCTCAGGGTTTAATAACCCTTATTGTAATCTTGCTAGGTTTAGAGTTGAGGCAGTGAGCCTGCTAGACCTAGTTGTTCTTCACGGCAGTGTGATGTAGGGTACACAGTGGAAACACTCAAAACAAGGGTGAAAACTCATTTAACCCACAATACAGAGGGATTAATGTTCAAACATCTTTAAATAACTTCCTCAAGGTCCAAATAAGACCAAACCACACATGTTCTTCATGATCGACAAGACTTAATGCTATTGACAACTTCAAAAACCATTCCCCTGATGCAATGATCACTCTGATGGCTCCGTCGAATTGTACTCGTCGGTGAGACTAAGATCATTAGCAGGATGTTTCATTCACCTTCCGATATGCTGGTGTCTTTGCTTTCATTCCACACTCGTTGGCAAGGCAAACCACTATTGGTGGATACTTTCGACTTCCTTCTGATACACCGATGGACTTTGACCATCGTCGGTGAGACTCAAAGCATTGCCAAACTCTAACTTTGCTAGGCCGACACACTGATGATTCTCCCGTCAGAATTGCTTATCTCCAGTCACCCTGATGTAACTCGATGGATCAACATTTGCCATCACAGTTTCGGCAAGACTTACTTCATCGGTGGAACACTCAACTTCTCTTCCAATATGCCGATGCAACCCACTTAGTATATGCAAGACATGACTTACTATTACCGGTGAACTAAAGCTTCTTTACCATGATTTCACCATTGTGACCAGTCACCTTTTGTATCTGACGAAAGATACATTCACAACATACATTTGTGATATACATTCAAAATACACATTCGGTGAAACAACACGAAACTTACATCGATGCAAACCTCTGCAACTCTGCAACTCTACAACTGAACAACTCACATAGAAACAACAAAATTCAACAAAATAGAAAACACTCTACTCCTAAGGAAGTCATTCCACTGATTTCAAAGAAATCTCAACCAATGGAATGCTTCCAATCTACATTCCTGTGATTAAACCAAAACAGAACTTTGATTCCTTCTTCTCAAAAAATATACATACAACAATCTATTTTCCATCTATGTCTACACACACACCCTTTCCTTAATGAACACAAGCTGACTATATAGACTCATATTGGTAGTTACACAAGATGGAAGGTGAATCGCTCTACAACCACCTCTGCCATATAGTTACATCCTTCAGTTCGGTTACAATCTTGAATGACACGTATATAGATTTCAGTTTATGCCACTATTCGGCCAAGTATGACTCCATATGGCGCGAAGGCCTTACAAACATGAAAGACAACTTAGACAAAGTATAGTAGGGATCCTCCTAATCCTCAGTGTCTCAAGGTGCTCTTGCACCATACAACCAACCAACAAGGATTACCAAGTCTCTTGGAAATGTACCTACATAACAAAACTACCTTTTCCTGCATCTCTGTCTGGCTTCATCTTTCACTTTGTCTCTTTAGCTTCAGGCTTCAAATCTTCACATCAATGGAACAGTGACCAACCAACCAATAATGGAAAACCACCATCAACATTTCACAGTATCTTCAGGCTCCTTCTACTCCTAGCAATGGAGTACTCTCAGACTAATCAAAGCCTCAACGACTACAACACAATGCTCAATCAAATGTCCATCCTACACGCTGCTTCACAGACCCATTCCTCTCATCCAACAACAGATCCTGGAGATACACTACCACTCTCTCTCTCAGTGGCCTCACTCTGCACCCTCTTCCAGCCAAATCTCTATTGGTGAATGGTCTTGACAGACCTCATCATCGTCTGTCCACACTACATGAATCCTATTCCTTCTCGCAACTAGATGGCATGAGCATTTGCAACAGTCTAGCAACTACTATCATCCTTCAAAATACTTCTTATCATCTCTATTTTCAAAATGCTCACCAACCAAACATTTTGTTCCAACTCTTCATTTTCTTCAACTCTTCACCTGGCTTCTCATTGTGTAGACCTTTCACCAGCTTTGATACCAATTTGATGCAGAATACACAGTGGAAACATTGAAAACAAGGGTGAAAACTCATTTAACCAACAGTACAGAGGGCTTAATGTTCAAACATCTTTAAATAACTTCCTCAAGGTCCAAATAAGAGTGAACCACACATGTTCTTCATGATTGGCAAGACTTAATGCTATCGGCAACTTCAAAAACCATTCCCCCGATGCACTGATTATTTCGATGGCTCTGTCAAACTGCACTCATCGGTGAGACTGGGATCATCGGCGGGATGTTTCATTCACCTTCCAATACGCCATGTCTTCTCTTTCATTCCACACTCATCAGCAAGACAGACCACTATCGGTGGATACTTCTGACCTCCTTCTGATACACTGATGGACTTTGACCATTGTCGATGAGACTCAAAGCATTGCCAAAATCTAACTTCACTGGGCTGATACACCGATGATTCTCCCATAGGAATTGCTTATCTCTGGTCACCTTGATGTAACTCGATGGATTAGCATTTGCCGTCATGGTTTTGGCAAGACTTACTTCATCGGTGGAACACTCAACTTCTCTTCCGATATGCCGATGCAACCCACTTAGTATATGCAAGACATGACTTACTATTGCCAGTGAACTAAAGCTTCTTTACCCTAATTTCACCATTGTGACCAGTCACCTTTTGTATCTAACAAAAGATACATTCTTAGCATACATTCACAACATTCATTTGCGATGTAAATTTGAAATACACATTCGGTGAAACAACACAAAACTTACGCTGATGCAAACCTCTGCAATTCTGCAACTCTACAATCGAACAACTCACATAGAAACAACAAAATTCAACAAAATAGAAAACACTCTACTCCTAAGGAAGTCATTCCACTGATTTCAAAGAAATCTCAACTAGTGGAATGCTTCCAATCTACATTCTTGTGATTAAACCAAAACAAAACTTTGATTCCTTCTTCTGAGAAAATATACATACAACAATCTATTTTCCATCTATGTCTACACACACACCCTTTCCTTAATGAACACAGATTGACTATATAGACTCATGTTGGCAGTTACACAAGATGGAAGGTGAATCACCCTACAACCATCTCTGCCATATGGTTACATCCTTCAGTTCAGTTACAATCTTGAATGACATGTATACAAATTTTAGTTTATGCCGCTATTCAGCCAAGTATGACTCCATATGGTGCAAAGGCCTTACAAACATGAAAGACAACTTAGACAAAGTATAGTAGGGATCCTCTTGATCCTCAGTGTCTCAAGGTGCTCCTACACCACAGTGAGCCAACATGTTCCAGGCCCATGGAGTGACCAAGCCTGAACATCATTATTTGTAAAGATTGCAATATATATTTGAGAGCTAATCCTCTCCATGGTTTTTTTTGATTTGGGTTTTCCATGTAAAAATCTTGGTGTCTATGTGTCATGCTTTTATGGGTGTTGTTCATATGCATGTTATGCCTTTGTTTAATTAAGTTTAGAAAATGGTTGAAAGTTAAAGTATATCAAAAGGCTTCTAGAACATTGATTCACCCCCCCTCTCAATGTTCATGACATTCGACAATTGGTATCAGAGCAAGGTTCCTTGGAAGAAGTTTAACAACTTGAGGAAGATCTAGGATAGTGTAACCATGGTAGCAAGAAGATATGGGAATTATGAAAGCAACAGTGAACTAGAAGAAGCTCTTATGGATCTTGAAAATTCTAAGGCAAAAATTAGGGATTTAAAGGATAAATTGCAAGAAGTTGATGAATGCATCGCAAGACTAAAGGGACAAGTCAAGAAATTCAAGGACAAATACAAAGAGGTTAGTGAATAATTAATATCAGCAAATGAAACCCTGAATCTTCTAGAAGTAGAAAGAACAAAAATAGAAGAAGATCTAAATTCAATTGTGAAAAACAAGTCAGAAGATTGTGTCAAACTTGAAAAGGAAATTGTGAGTCTAACAGTAGATCTAGAAAAGGCCAAAATCTTTGAAGAAAAGTTTAAAATAAGCTCTACAAATCTAGAGGAGTTATTGGTTAGTTAAAAACTTCCTGATAACAAGGATTGGGATTTGAAAAGGGAGAAAGCTCAAATTCAGGTCAAGACAGATTTAGAGAAGGAAGAGGCAGAAACCATCTGGTCAGGAATCAAAGAAGAGGACCCAAAAGACCACCGGTCAGGCAACCAAATGCTCAAAGGTACCCATCTTTTAATGGCTATTGTTTCAAATGCAATAAGTATGGTCACAAAGCTACTTAGTGTAGGAGCATAATAAATCAAAAGGTTTCATCATTCTCTGGTCAATGTTTTAATTGCAAGAAAATTGGTCATAGAGTAGTTGAGTGTAGAAGTAAAGTGGGTTAGAATTCAATTAGATGCAATGCATGCTATAAAATGGGACATAGATCAAATGAATGCAGAAGTTTTGTAAGAAACATTTTTTCAAAATATAAAGAACAAACAATCATTCAATGGAAAATGTTTTGCATGCGATAGATTTGGAGATATGGCTAATCAATGTAGAGCAAATCTAATCAATAAAAAGAATCAAGGTCAAAAAATTTTGGTGTGCTTCAGTTGCAACAAATCTAGACACATTGCAAAATTTTACAGAAGCAAGAATGTGAAGAGAAATTACTCTTCTAAAGAAAGGAAGAGAGAGCAAAGAAATGATAAGGGAAAAGAGAAAGTTGATCCAGTTGAAACCAAGAAAGAAATGGACAAGGTTGTTGGAAAGAGACAATGCTCCAGTATTGACCTGTATGTTTTCATTGATGGAAATAAGGCTCAGAGATCCTATCACCATGACAGGAAGAGATATCTCTGGAAGAACATATTGGATCCCAGGTCCGGTTGACAAAAAATGGCTAAGTATGAAAAGTATTCTGAGTAGAGGACAGTAAGTTGGATAGCATGTCTCTGCAGATGATGATTAGTTGATGCAGTTTAGGTATGATGTTCTCAATTTTTTGATAGTGTTATGCTTCAAAGGTTAAGTCCCAACCTCCTCTGGAAGTCAACTTGAAGAATTGTCCAAGTTCAGATAAGCAAAGATATAATAGGAATAATGAACAGGGTCTAGTGCAGTGGTCCGCATTCCTCCGTACATAAGTATTTTATTATGTGGTTTTAAGGTGTTGTAAACACTTGTATAAATTGTCTTATTCCAGAGTTAGGAGATATGAAGTCCACCGGAAGGTTAGCTACAAGCTGCTAAGTATCGGCATAATGTTTGACAGAGTTTGATAAAGGCAGAGTTTGAGTTCTGATGGTTTGCATTTCTCCACAAGATGATATCATGCCTTGTGGTTCTAAGGATAAGATTGGGAATGTGTAAAGAGTCCTTGACATGATTTTAGAAGTTTTTTGTGATCCGTAGTAGAAGTTGTAAGTCAATAGATGAAACTGTTAAGCATGCTCTTAAGGAACAGGCCGACTGGTGAGATAAATCATGATGCAAAGAAAGGATAGTGTGTGAAAGATCTATTCAAGTAATTGAGTGATTAGATCCGACCTATATGAATACACTTGGGAAATGATTTGGGTCTACACGACACATAGTGCATTGAATTGAGCCGACAAGGTACATCTTTCTATGTACACATCTCACTTGTTGGATGCAGACCTAATTGTGAATCAATTCATGATGCAGATATATAAATGCGATGAAATTTAGTTGTGGTGGTGGTGTGGTGTGTGTGTGAGATGAGAGCATGTGAATAGAAGAGAAGAATTAGAAGATCAGTAGCGATGAAGACTTAGGATTCAAAATTTAGTTGCTAAATGACTGCACCCTAGCATAGTGGTAGATGCTTAAGAAGTATTCAGTTTTCATGTGCAATCTGATTGGAAGCAAGCTTTTGTCATCAAAGAAGTGAGCTAGCAATGAGCCTTCTTCAGGGTTTAACAACCCTTATTGTACTCTTTCTAGGTTTAGGGTTGAGGCAGTGAGCCTGCTAAATCTAGTTGTACTTCATGGTAGTGAACCAACATGTTCTAGGCCCTTGGAGTGACCAAGCCTAAACATCATTTTTGTAAAGATTTCAATATATATTTGAGAGCTAATCCTCTCTGTGGTTTTTCCCTTCTTGGGTTTTCTACATAAAAATCTTGGTGTTCATGTGACATGGTTTTATGGTTGCTATTCATATGCATATTGTGCTTCTGTTTGTTTAATTTTGAGAAACATCTGAAAGTTAAAGTGCATGACAAGATTTTTAGAACACTGATTCACCCCCCTCTCAGTGTTCTTGACAATCAACAAAGGTATGGATCAAAAAGGAAGTAATTGAAGTCAGAGATTGATCCGCACCAGTATTTGGTGCATATACTTTCTCTGGGAAGTGAATTGAGAACTCTAGTTCAAGGGGAAGCAATGTTGAAAATCCAAATCCCCCTGCTAGAAAGTGGGTGCCAGAATCTGGCAAGAAGGTGTATGATGAAACCTGATGTGACTCAAATCTTAGAAGAAAACTAGAAGAAAAAGGGTTAATGCGACATTTGATTGTGAAGAACATATCAGAAGATTGTGCAAAACTTGAAAAAGAGATTATAAGTTTAAACATAGATCTAGAAAAGGCCAAAAGTTTTGAAGAAAAATTTAAGATAAGTACTGCAAAGCTTGATGAAATGATTGCTAGCCAGAGGAATACTGATGACAAACATGGTTTAGGATTTGAGAAAGGAGAATGTTCAAACTCTGGTCAAATGAGCACTAAGTCAAGGTAAAATAAAGGATACCAATTTAGAAACCAAAGAAGAAGACCTAGAAGACCTCCGGTCAGACAACCAAATGCTCAAAGGTACCCATCTTTCAATGGTTATTGTAATTCATGCAATAAGTATTGTCATAAGGCTACTCAGTGTAGGAGCAGAATAAATAAAAAAGTTCCATCATTCTCTGGTCAATGTTTCAATTGCAAGAAAATTGGTCATAGAACAAATGAATGTAGAAATCACATCAGGAAAAGTTTCAACAATGAGAGAAATGAACAATCATTCAAAGGTAAATGCTTCACTTCCAATAGAATTGGTCATAGAGCTGTTGTATGCATAAGTAAAGTATGTCAAAATTCTATTAGGTGCAATGCATGTTATAAAATGGGACACTTATCAAATGAATGCAAAAGCTCGGTAAGAACTAACTTTCAAAATACAAGGAACAGTCAACCATTCAATAGAAAGTATTTTGCATGCAATACATTTGGACATATGGCAAATCAATTCAGATCAAATTCAATCAATGGAAGGAATGAAGGTCAAAATAATGTGATGTGCTTCAATTGCAATAATTTTGGACATGTTACAAGATTTTGTCGAAGCAAAAATGTGAAGATAAATCACTATTCTGAAGAAAGGAAAATAGAGCAGAGAAATGACAAGGGAAAAGAGAAAGTTATTTTGGTTGAAACCAAGAAAGAAATGGACAAGGTATGGATCAAGAAAGAAGTAATTGAATTCAAGGATCAATCCACACTAGTATACAGTGCATTTACTTCCTTTAGGAAGTAAATCGAGAGCTCTAGCTTAGGGGGAGCAGTATTGAAAATTCAAACCCCCCAGCTAGAAAGTGGGTGCTAGAATTAGGCACGAAGGTGTATAATCTGATGTGACAAAGCTCTTAAAAGAAAAACCAAAAGTAAAAGGGTCAATACAGCATATTGCGGAGCAATCTTATTTGACTATGTTCTATAGTGAGGGGTTTTCAATAGCTTTTTGGGAGTGAGCATTTAATAACGATTAGGTCAAGAGCAGAGGATAAAAGGTAAGTCATTTTTCTTATAATTCACTTTGCATTCAAAGATTTTCAGACGTTGGAGAGAGATTTCAAGGTGCAACAAAGATTCAAAGCTTAAATCGACTCAGGAAGGAAACCCAAATTTGGCATATCAAGGTATTTTTGTAGAAACCCTCATTGTGAATCTATTGAATCTTTGCTATGATGACTCCACAAATTGTAGTCATTACTAAACACCCCTAACCCAAGTTCAAGAAACACCCTCATAAAGAAACCAAAGTGGATCAAATGGGTGCATTTTTAGGTATACCTTATGGTGTCTTGTATGTTGAGGATGTTAGGGCATATATTCATGTTGCCCTAGATGAACACAACATCATTTGTCTGACAGATTTATATCTCAAGCATCTAACTGATGACTAGTTTGACCTAAAAAGGAATACAAAACCCTAAAGGAAAAGAAGTTTATTCAGTATGTGAATTTTCCTATGTTTGCGGAGGATGAATGGGTAAGGTACATTCTGAGCTGAATTGACAATGAATTCATGTGGTTAGGACAACCCTTCAAAATCACCAAGGAAGCAATTAGGGTAGTGAGAGGATTAAGTTCCACCAGAAGTGTGCCCTTGTTGAAGGCTATAAAGAATCAGACTGTTATAGAGGCCACTAGAGAAAAGTTGCACTGACTATCAATGATATCACAGATCATGATATAAGATTCACCTCAATGGTTTTGGGCTACAAGATCTATTTCTCCAATTGGGAGAATTCTATCTCAGGAACAACAATCTATACTGCATATCAAATGGTCAAAGAGAATACAGATTATGATTTGTGTGAAATGCTGCTAACCCAACTACTAGAGAACCTAAAGAAGATAAATGAAAGCAAGAACTACCCCTTCAAATATGGTACGTTGGTCATCCGTTTATTCTTTTATTCTATGAATGAGCTACCAAACATGAAGAATTTGATCTGGTTAAGAAGAAAACTAGTAGTTGTCCAAAGTAGAAACCATCTAAATAGCATTAGAAGTGTTAATGAGAAAAACACAGCCTTATGGGGGTACTTAAAAAAATTTCAAGTCATAATGCAGGCTAGAGAAAGAATTCCTCAGAAAATTGTTGAAACTTTTAAGGACACTATTAGTTTCATGGTTATAAAAGACCAATGCCTAATGGAAGCTATTGAGCCTAGGATCGTCTGGGTAATGCCAATGGGGTATGAAGTAGATGGGCAAATATTAGAGAACTATGCTTAATACATGTTGAGCAAACCCAAGGACAACAAAGAAGAAAGGTTTGGAACTTATGAAGAGCTATCCATGAAACTGTTGGCAAGAGACATTGCTTCAGTATGTATTTGTATGTTGTCATTGATGGAAACAAGGCTCAGAGATCCTATCACCATGACAGGACGAGATATCTCCAGAAGAACATATGAGATTCCATGTTTGGTTGACAGAAAATGGCTAAGTATGGGAAGTATGCAGAGTAGAGGACAATAAGTTAGACAGTATGCCTCCGCAGATAATGATTTGGTAATATAGTTTAGGTATGATGTCATTTGGTGTTTGATAATGTTATGCCTCATAGATTAAGTCCTGATCCTCTCCTAAAGTCATCTTGAAGAAATGTTTAAGTCCAGGCAAGCAAAGGTATAGCAAGAATAGTGAATAGAGTCTAGTGCAGTGGTCCGTATTCCTCCGCAGATAAGTATTTTGTTATGTGGTTGTAAGGTGTTGTAAACACTTGTATGAATTATCTTATTTCAGAGTTAGGAGATCTGAAGTTCACCGGAAGGCTAGCTACAAGCTGCTAAGTATTGACATAGTGTTTGATAGAGTTTGATAGAGACAGATTCTGAGTTTTGATGGTCCGCATTTCTTTGCAAGATGATATAATGCCTTGCAATTCTGAGGGAAAGATTGGGAATGTATAAAGAGTCCTTGATATGATTTTGGAAGTGTTTTGTGATTAGTAGTAGAAGTTGTAAGTCAACAGATTAACCTGTTAAGCATGCTCTTGAGGATTAGGCCGACTGGTGAAATAAATCATGATGCAAAGAAAAGTTAGCATGTGGAAGATGTATGTAAGTAATTCAATGATTAGAGCTAACATATATTAACACGTTTGGGAGAAGATTTGGGTCTGTGCATGACATAATGCATTGGATTAAGCGACAAGGTACATCTTTCTATGTACACATTTCACTTCTTGGATGCTGACTTGATTATGGAATAAATCATGATGCAGATATATAAAGGCAATGGAATTTGGTGGAGTGGTGTGTGGTGTGGAAATATATGTGTGTGATGCGAAGATGTGAATAGTGGAGAAGAGTTAAAGGATCAATAGTGATGAAGACTTGGGATTCAAAATACAGTTGTTAAATGACTACACCTTGGCATAGTGGAAGATTTTTAAGTAGTATTTAGTTATCATGTATGATCTAAGTAGAAGCATGTTTTTGTCATCAAGGTAGTAAGCCAGCAGTGAGCCTCTAGTAGAGTTTAATAGCCCTAAGGGTTAAACAACCCTTATTGTAATCTTGCTAGGTTTAGGGTTGAGGTAGTGAGCCTGCTAAACTTAGTTATACACCATGGCTATGAGCCAGCATGTTCTAGGTTCGTGGAGTGACCAAGCCTGAACATCATTTTTGTAAAGATTGTAATATATATTTGAGAGCTAATCCTCCCTGTGGTTTTTCCCTTTTTGGGTTTTTGCACATAAAATCTTGGTGTTATGTGTCATGCTTTTGTGGATGTTGTTTAGTTGTATATTTTACTTCTGTTTGATTATTCTTTTGAAATGGTTGAAAGTAAAAGTTCAAGAAAAGATTTATAGAACACTGATTCAGCCCCCCTCTTAGTGTTCCTGACAATCAACAATTGGTATCAGAGCAAGGTTCCTCAGAAGAAGTTTAACAACTTGAGGAAGATCTGGGATAGTGTATGGAAATTATGAAAGGTACAATCAATTAGAAGCAGCTCTTATGGATCTTGAAAAATCTGAAGCAAAAGTCAAGGATCTAAAAGAAAACTTGCAACAAACAGATGAATGCATCTTAAAGCTAAAAGAGCAAGTCAAGAAATTTAAAGACAAATACAAAGAAGTTAGTGACCAATTGCTATTAGCAAATAAAGCCCTAAATGATTTGGAAGCAAAAGTTACAGAAAGAACAAAAGCAAGAGATGATCTAAACTTGATTGTGAACAATAGATTAGAAGATTGTGTAAAACTTGAAAAAGAAATTATAAGTTTAAAATCAGATCTGGAAAAGGCAAGAAGTTTTGAAGAAAAATTCAAGATAAGTACTACAAAGCTTAATGAAATGATTGCTATCTAGAGGAATATTGATGACAAACATGGTTTAGGATTTGAGAAAGAAGAAAGTTCAAACTCCGGGCATATAAGCACTGAATCAAGGCAAAACAAAGGATACCGGTTTAGAAATCAAAGAAGAAGACCTAGAAGACCTCCTGTTAGATAACCAAATGCTTAAAGGTACCCATCTTTCAATGGTTATTGTAATTCATGCAATAAGTTTGGTCATAAGGCTACTCAGTGTAGAAGTAGAATAAACCAAAAGACTCCATTATTCTCTAGTCAATGTTTCAATTGCAAGAAAATTGGTCATAGATTAAATGAATGTAGAAATTAGTTCAAGAAAAATTTCAACAATGGAAGGAATGAATAGTCATTCAAAGGTAAATGATTCACTTGTAATAGGATTGGTCATAGAGTTGTTGTTTGTTAGAATTCTATTAGGTGCAATGCATGCTATAAAATGGGACACAGATCAAATGAATGCAGAAGTTCGGTAAGAACTAATTTTCAAAATATCAAGAACAATCAATCATTCAATGGAAAGTGTTTTGCATGCAATAGATGTGGACACATGGTTAATCAATGCATATCAAATTCAATCAATGGAAGGATTCAAGGTCAAAAGAATGTGGTGTGTTTCAATTGTAATAAATCTAGACATATTGCAAGGTTTTTGCAGAAGTAGGAATGGGAAGAGAAATCATTATTCTGAAGAAAGGAAAACATAGAGAAGAAATGATAGGTGAAAAGAAAAAGTTAATCTGGTTGAAAGAAAGAAATAAATGAACATGGTATTGATCAAGAAAGAAGTAATTGAAGTCAGGGATCAATCCGCACTAGTATCTGGTGTAGATACTTCCTCTGAGAAGTAAATTGAGAACTCTGGCTCAAGGGGAGCAGTGTAGAAAATTTGAATCCCCTAGCTAGAAATTGGGTACCAGAGTCTGACATGAAGATGTATCATGGAATCTGATGTGACACACCTATTAGAAGAAGAACCAGAAGAAAAGGAGCTAATGCGGTATATTGCAGAGCAATTCTAATTGACTATGTTCTACAACAAAGGGTTTTAACAACTTTTTGAAAATAAGCATTTAATGACATCTAGGTCACATCATGTAGAGGATAAAAGGGAATTTGTTTAACCTCAAATCACTTTACACTCAAAGCCATCAAATACTCAAAGAGATCAGAATAGATTTTGAGCCACAACAACCAAGATTTGAAGAGGTTAGAGAATTTTGGATCAAGGAAACCCTACTCCGGCGAAAAAGGTATTCGTAACTTGAAACCCTACTGTGAAAATTAAACTATTTTGGAAAAATGTTTACTCATGTAATCGAGATAGGAAAAATGTCTCACCCCAAGTTTAAGAAACAATTCTTCAAATTACCAAAAAATGATCTATTAGGGGCATTCTCAATTACTCCACATGGGGTCTTGCATATGGAAGATATCAGGGCATACATTCATACCAAATTAGAAGAATATGACCATATGAAGTTAAGCAAACTGTATTTGAATGAACAGACTACTATGGATATTATGTTGAAAGGTGATTACAAATTCGTAGGAGAAAAGAAATTTGACACCTGGAAGGACTTTCCCACAATTCTGATCGATGTATGGGTCAAACTTGTTCTAAGAAAAATTCATGATGAATCTTTATGGCTTAATGAACCCTATTTGATAACTAAAGAATCTATTAAAGTAGTAATTGGTATGAGTTCCTCCGAAAGGGTTCCAAGCATAAATAAAATGAAGAACAATGTGGTAATGCAGATAATAGGAGCCAAATATGAGAAGAATGGCCTTACAATGAATGATATCAGGGATTCGGATGTCAAATTTGCATCAATGATTATAGGATACAAAATATACTTCTCCAACAAAAGAAAAATGTGTCTGCATCAGCCATATACACAGTGTATGACATGATAAAAAATAATACTGATTATGATCTTTGTGAACTGCTTCGAAATGAACTTATGGAGAACTTGAAAAGGGCAAAAGAAACTAATCATCCTTTCAAATATGGAACATTAATTACATGTTTACTCTTTTACTTCTTAAAAGAGCTACCTGGTCTAGGAAATGTTATCTAGCTCAATCACATTCCTATAGCTTCTCAAATAAGAAATCATTTACAGAGTTTGGGTAATGTAGATATGCAAAATAAAATCTTGTGGAAATATTTCAGAGATTTTCAACAGAAAATGGTAAGGTTCTAGATACTTAAAAAAGTGGAGATAAAATATAAAAAGGACATTGTATTCATGGTTGATAAAGATAAATGCTTTATGGAAGCTATGGAACCAAGTACTGTATGGGTCCTTGCACTAGGTTATGAAGTTGCAAAAGATGTCTTGACTGAGTTAGTTGATACACTACTAAGTAAACCTTCTGATCCCAAAGAAGACAGATTCAGGACTTTCTCATAATTATCTTCTAGAATGTTGATGGAACTTGAACAATCAGAAAGAACATCAACTAAATAATTAAGTAAGGAAGAAACCAAATTAGGAAGATCTGAGTTCACAAGCACTCCAGAAAGGAAAGATAAGAGATCTAAAGAAGAGAGACCAACATCTAGTCCTAGAAAAAGAATAAGGATCTCATCCATTACAAAAGCCACAATTGAAGGAGAAAAGAAAAAGAAAGCCTCACTTTGTGAAGATAAGGTGACAAGAGACACTGATTCTTCAGCAAAAGAAGTGATCAAAAAGGAGAAACAAGATTGGGATGAACAAGAATTACTACAGGACCAAATAAATCTGGACACAATGTCTTTGACACAGAAATTTAAGTGGGCCTCAATTGTTCAAGCAAAGGTTCAAGAAGAGTTGTTGAAATAGCTTACTGAGGATAGTAACCTAATTGATAAAGCTTTTGGGATCTTGGAGAAGCTGTTGCCTACCCACAAGAGGGATTCATCCATGTCCCCAGCAAGTCATTTGAAGGGATTAATAAATTTAGTAAGTAATCAGTTTGAATCTTTTGAGAAATCTGCAGAAACTAAAGTAAGGTAGGAATTTGAAGAAAAAAGACTGGAAGAATTAAAGACAATGTTAACCAAGGATAAGATTTCGTTAGATAATTCAATATCCAACATTTAAAGAGTTGTGAAAGAAGCTGGAGATGTGTACAAATTTTGCCTATCCTAGCCAAAAGCTACTCAAGAGATTAAAGAAAAGATCAAAGAGCTAGAACAGAGAATGATGGACATCTCTAACAAATTTGATCCAGTAACAGAATCAATTAAGAATAAGGGAACAAAAGTCATCCACATCCACAATGATCTAACTGATTTATTAAATCAAAAATATCAATTAAAAAGTAGAATGGGACAACTAAGGAGAATAGTCTACCCTAAACTGGACTCAATGACAAATCTTACTGCAAAGGTTAGGGTAGCTATACAAATAGGCACACCTTCTGATCTCAATAAGGAAGAAGTTTTAGCATTTCTCTACAATGGACACATTCAAATTTTGGATAATGCTTAGAAAGGTTCAGAAAATGAGTGGGCACAGATCAAGAACGTATTCAATGACATTCTCAAATACATGTAATACAAAGAGGTAGATTGCACTTGTAAATATACAGATGGATACATCAATTTTGGGATTTTGACAAATTTTTGGTTCCAGATCAACACCCTTTTCCATTAATGTCAAAGAGGGAGAAGTAGATCACTGAAAAATGGATAATCATCTTAGCGGAGCAAGAAAGTATAGTGTATGTATTAAAGGGGAGCAGTCAGGCATTTTTCACTAAGTGTTGCCATCAATGCCAAAAGAGGAGATTGTTGGCAAGAGACACTACTCTAATATGGATCTGTATGTTTTCATTGATGGTAACAAGGGTCAAAGATCCTATCACCATGATAGGAAGAGATATCTCTGGAAGAACATATGAGATTCTAGGTCTAGTTGACAGAAAATGGCTATGGGAAGTATGCAGAGTAGAGGATAGTAAGTTGGACAGTATGCCTCCGTAGATAATGATCCAGTAATGTGGTTCAGGTATGATGTCAATTAGTGTTTGATAATGTTATGCCTCAGAGATTAAGTCCTAATCCTCTCTAGAAGTCATCTTGAAGAAATGTCTAAGTCTGGGCAAGTAAAGGTATCTCATGAACAGTGAACAGAGTCTAGTGCAGTGGTCCGCATTCCTCTATAGATGAGTATTTTGTTATGTGGTTGTAAGGTGTTGTAAACACTTGTATGAAGTATCTTATTCCAGAGTTAGGAGATTTGAAGTTCACCAGAAGGCTAGCTACAAGCTGTTAAGTATCGGCATAGTGTTTGACAGAGTTTGAGTTCTGATGGTCCGCATTTCTCTGCAAGATGATATAATGCTAGTGCAGGGGCACCCCTTCAAAAGGACCAACATGCACAAGAAGAAGAAGAAGACTAACATTAGTTTGACATTTCATGTTATCTATAACACCTTTTAATGTAACATATAATGTTAGCATTTTCTGTATGAAGTTTCTGACAATTTGGATTAAGGGAAAGATAATCAAGGTGTCTTAGCTATAAGAGTTTTGCTGTCTTAGCAAAACAGATGTCCTTTGGAATAGATTAAGGGTTCCCACCTATAATTTTGAAAAGCTAAAATCCTAGAAACAGAGGAGAATGTCAATTCCTTGCATTAAGAAAGATAAAAAGAGGAAAACCTTTGGTAGAAGGAGGAGGTGATAGGTTCGGCTCTGGGTTCTGCAGAGTAAAATGTAAATTTCTGAACATCAAGGAGGAATAGAAGTTCTGCAATTTATTTTCCTTCTGGATTCTAAATACTGTGAAAATATCCAGTGTAGATATTTCGTGTATACGTTTCTCCTGTGTAGAGTCTATATAAAATATAGTTTTGTGTCTCTGTGGTCGAATTAACTAGATAAATCCATTCCACTAGTGGATTTTTGTGAAATCAGTGGAATGGATCTGTAGAATAGTTTCATTTGTTCAATTTTGTTTGGTTTAAAATTACTGGATCACTCCAAAGTCCTCCTTGGTGTATAATGTTGTTACAAGAATGGTATCCGTGTTCTTAAGTTCATTTTTTTGTATGCTGTAGGAAGCATTGGAGTCTGTGTGTTGTTCGTCAGTTGTATCCATATGTACATCATCGACTAGGTAGGGGTTCAAACCAAGTCAAGAATATATGTTTGAAGACATCGGCATAGGTCCTCATTTGTGTTACCGATGAAGGAAGTATCGGCGAGAGTCAAGGCATCGGCAAAAGGAAATTGTGTTCACCCAATGGTGAAAGTCTCTCCGATGGTAGTATTGGCCAAAGCCATCGGCGTGAGAAGGTGTATCGGCATAAGATCTTGAGTGTTTTCGATGTCCATCCGTCTTTCATTTGGCTAAGTCCCTTTGCCTTTAAACCCTATGTATATCGCTAATATACAAGCAATTAATTGGATTCAAATTTGCCTTTGAGTTCCGCATGTATATGTCGCAATGTATATTGCCTTGTATATCGCGACCTACAAATGCAAAATATACAAGCAATAAATCCCATTTGATAATCCCTTCATTTCCGGTGTTGTATAAATCATTATACATCGCCAATATACAAGCCCACATATACAAGGATTTAACCTTGTTTAATAACATTTTCAGGTCCGATGCTTGTATATAGCGCTTGTATATTTCACCGTTGGCAGAGGTGACCAGGACCGGCGATCACCGGTTGAAGATTATAAGCATCGGTGTGAGGGAGAGCGTCGGCAGGAGATTCAAGGGGTTTGCCGATAGGTGATGTCTTGCCGAAGGGAGAGATTAAACCTGTCCATCGGTTCAATGGGTTTGTATGCTTCGGTGAGACATTACTGGTCCTGCCGATGGAAAGCTCATCGGGGAGAAATCCACATCAGTGAAGGAGATTTTAGTTTGACCAACGGTGGGCTGTCTTGCCGATAGGAAAGAGTGTGTCTGTTTTGGTGAGACAATTCAAAGGTCTTGCCGACAGAGTTTCTTTTGGCTGTCTTGCGGGCTCTGATACCTTTTTTTTTGTATGTTTGAAGACATCGGCATAGGTCCTCATTTGTGTTTCCGATGAAGGAAGTATCGGCGAGAGTCAAGGCATCGGCAAAAGGAAATTGTGTTGACCCGATGGCGAAAGTCTCTCCGATGGTAGTATTGGCCAAAGCCATCGGCGTGAGAAGGTGTATCGGCGTAAGATCTTGAGTGTTGTCGATGTCCATCCGTCTTTCATTCGGCTAAATCCCTTTGCCTTTAAACCCTATGTATATCGCCAATATACAAGCAATTAATCGGATTCAAATTTGCCTTTGAGTTCTGCATGTATATGTCGCAATGTATATTGCCTTGTATATCGCGACATACAAACGCAAAATATACAAGCAATAAATCCCATTTGATAATCCCTTTGTTTCTGGCATTGTATAAAATCATTATACATTGCCAATATACAAGCTAGCATATACAAGGATTTAACCTTGTTTAATAACGTTTTCGGGTCCGATGCTTATATATAGCGCTTGTATATTTCACCGTTGGCGGAGGTGACCAGGACCGGCGATCACCGGTTGAAGATTATAAGCATCGGTGTGAGGGAGAGTGTCGGTAGGAGATTCAAGGGGTTCGTCGATAGGCGATGTCTTGCCGAAGGGAGAGATTAAACCTGTCCATCGGTTCAATGGGTTTGTATGCTTCGGTGAGACATTACTGTGGTCCTGCCGATGGAAAGCTCATCGGGGAGGAATCCGCATCAGTGAAGGAGATTTTAGTTTGACCAACGGTGGGCTGTCTTGTTGATAGGCAAGAGTGTGTCTATTTCAGTGAGACAATTCAAAGGTCTTGCCAACAGAGTTTCTTTTGGCTGTCTTGCAGGCTCCTAGAGGTTTTTTTTGAACTGGTTCACACGCTTCAGTTGGCACGTGCTCTGCATCAGGTGGTATTAGAGCAAGAGAAAGCTCTAGGAAAGGTTAGTGTGAAAATTTCATTTTTTGAAGTTATTTGTTCCATCTTGTAGTAGAAGGAGAAAATAGAATGTTGGAAGGAGAAGCTTCAGACACTCTTCTAGCAAAGATGTCCAATGCTGAATTGACAGCCTTGGTGAAGAAGCAAATAGCAGAAAGTAGAGCTGATAGGGCTCAGAATCAGGCAATGAAGGAAGAACTAGAGAAGCTGAGGGAAAGAGTGGAGAGAGGGGAAGAAAACTCTGGTGAACATGAAGATGGGGATGAAGAGGAGACCCCAGAGCAGGAAGAGCTAGTGGTTCCTGTAGACTAGAGACCCTTACTCAATGCCCTCAAGTCCATGGAAAGAAGGACCATGGATGTGAAAATAGACCTGCCTATGTTTGCAGGAAAAATGGAACCTGATTCAGTAATGGAGTGGATAGACTGCTTAAATAATTTCTTTGAGACAGAAGAGATACCAGAACACCAACGAGTGAAGATGGCTCAGTCCAAAATGAAAGGAGCTGCACTGACTTGATGGAATTTCATCCAAGATGACAGGGTGAAAGAGGGAAAGAACTGAGTTACAACATGGAAGAGAATGATGGTATTGGTGAAAGAGGCCTATGTTCCATTGGATTACAATATCCAATTGCACAAGAGAAAACATAATTTGAAGCAGAAGGAGCTAGATGTCAGCTCATACACGGAAGAATTCATGAAGTTGTGTGTAAAAACAAGGGTAAGGGAAGATGAGGAAGAGAAGGTAGCAAGATACCTCAATGGGTTGAGACTTAACATCCAGGAAGACTTAAATCTGCATAATCCAGATACAGTTCAAAAGTGCTATCAATTAGCACTCAAAGTGGAAGAAAAACTAAAGAGAAGGCATGAGCAGAATCAGAGAGGTAGAGGCAGACAGCAGAGAGGAGGAAGAAGTCCTTTTAGAGGTAGAGGATTTGGATACCAGAATGAATCCAACCAAGAGACCAGCAGAGGAGATAACAGTCAGAACCAAGGAGGAAGCTACAATCCAAGGGGAAACTTCAGGGGCAGAAGACCACCTTTTAGAGGAAGATCTCAGGGCAGAGGACCTATTAGATGTTACAATTGCAACCAAGAAGGCCATATAGCCAACAGATGTCCAGCAAAGGCAACAAGCTCAATAGGAGAAAAGAGGATCAATCTGATCCAAGAATCTGATTGTCAGAGTGTAGCAAGCTCAAGCACTATTCAAAGTGTGAATGCTCCTAGCAGTTATGGGTATCCTGAGAATGGAGAATCTTTGATGATTAGGAGAGCAATGACTACCATGAAAGTGCCTGGAAAAGAACCTCCACAAAGGAAGTCTCTCTTCAGAACTACTTGCAAGGCAGGAGGAAAGGTATGCAAAGTTTTAATTGACTCTGGATCTACTGAGAATTTTGTATCCATTGAGATGGTAGAAAAACTTAAGCTTAGGAGAATGCCACATCCTTGCCCTTCTAAAATTTCATGGCTTACCCAAGGACAGCAAACAGTTGTAGAAGAACAGGCTTGGGTAGAATTTCAAATTGGCCCATACAAGGATAAGCTATTGTTTGACATTGCCAAGATGGATGCTTGCCATCTCCTGTTTGGAAGACCATGGCAGTATGATTTAAAAGCATACCATGATGGTGTTAGGAACACCTACTCAATTTCCAAGAATGGTAAAGTAATAGAATTGATACCATTAATGGAGACAGAGGTGGAGACAAAAGGAAAAGAGGTTAAAGTGATGATGGTAGAAGGAAGACAATTCATGAAAGAGATAAGAGAAGAAGGAGTAGATACATATGCTCTAATTCCTTGCCTAAAGGTCAACAAGGAACAGCAGAAAGAAGTCAAGGGAGAAAAGAAACAAAAATTCATAGACCCAGCTGTCCAAGAGCTATTGGATAAATACAAAGGTATTAGTTCTGATGGGATGCCAAGTTCCCTACCACCTATACGAGACATCAGCCATTGTATAGATCTGATCCCAGGATCTACACTTCCCAACAAAGTAGCATATAAGCTCACTCCAGATCAGAATACAGAGGTAGCAAGACAAATTGAAGAGTTGTTGAAGACAGGCCTAATTAGCAAAAGTTTAAGCCCATGTGCAGTACCAGCTGTACTAGCACCAAAGAAGGAAGACACTTGGAGACTTTGCACGGATTCAAGGGCTATCAACAAAATAACAATCAGGTACAGATTTCCAATCCCTAGGATAGAAGATTTACTTGATTGTTTAGGAGGAGCTAAATACTTCACCAAAATAGATTTAAAGAGTGGTTATCATCAGATTAGGATTAGACCTGGTGATGAGTGGAAAACAACATTCAAGACAAATGAGGGGTTATATGAGTGGAAGGTCATGCCTTTTGGTTTATCCAACGCTCCTAGTACCTTTATGAGATTGATGAATGAGGTCTTGAGAGAGTTCATAGGTAAATTTGTCATAGTATATCTAGATGACATCTTGATTTTCAGTAATCTGAGGGAAGAACACCTCATCCATATAGACTTGGTTCTCAAAAGGTTACATGAAGAGCAGCTAATGATAAATTTAGCAAAGTGTCTATTTATGTAGGAAGAAATCATCTACTTAGGATTTGTTATCTCACATAACAAACTAAGAATGGATCCAGAAAAGGTAAGTACCATATTGTCTTGGCCAACACCCAAAACTATGAATGATGTTAGAAGTTTCCATGGATTAGCAACCTTTTATAGGAAGTTTATAAAGGGATTTAGTCATATCTGTGCACCCATGCTTGACACTATAAAGGGAGGACAGAAGTGCAAGTTTTCATGGATAGAGGAGGCAGATAATTCCTTTGAAATGTTGAAGAAGAAGATAGCAGAACAGCTAGTTCTTGCATTTCCTGATTTCAGCAAGATTTTCCAAGTAGAATGTGATGCAAGTCATATTGCCATTGGAGCAGTACTTAGCCAAGAAGGAAGGCCTATTGCATTCTTCAGTGAGAAATTAAATGATGCTAAGAAGAGATACTCAACCTATGATTTGGAGATGTATGCTCTAGTCCAGTCACTTAAGAAATGGAGGCATTATTTGATGCCCAAAGAATTCATAGTGTTTACAGATAATCAGGCTCTTAGTTTCTTAAACAGTCAAGAGAAGCTGAACCATAGACACATGAAATGGGTGGAAACTTTGCAAGCTTTCACTTTCACACTCAAGCACAAGAAAGGGGTTAAAAACACAGTAGCAGATGCTTTGAGCAGGAGAGTACTGACCATAAATCAAATCCAATTGGAGAGTGTTGGGATTGATTCGTTGAAGACAATGTATGCAGATGATGAAGACTTTAGAGAGATCTATAAGGTATGTACTTCTTTTGGAGACAAATATCATGTTGAGTTTTCTGAATTTCTGATCCAAGATGGATTACTTTTCAAAGGTGGACAACTGTGTATTCCCAGATGTTCTATGAGACTGAATATTGTTCAGGAAAAACATTGTGGGGCTCTGTCAGGACATTTTGGTCTTGATAAAACTCTTGATCTGATAAAAAGACATTACTATTGGCCTAAGTTACAGTTAGATGTGAGAAAATTTGTGGAAGCATGTGTAATATGTCAGAAAGCCAAAGGAAGATCCACAAATGTAGGTTTGTATCAGCCATTACCCATTCCTTCTAGGCCATGGGAGAGCATAAGCATGGATTTTGTACTAGGTTTGCCATGGACAAGGAAAGGATATGATAGTGTTTTTGTGGTAGTAGACAGATTCAGTAAAATGGTACATTTCTTGCCATGTAAAACCACTTGTGATGCTTCATATGTCGCTGATTTGTTTTTCAAAGAGATAGTGAGAATACATGGTTTACCATTGAACATAGTATCAGACAGAGATGTGAAGTTTATTGGTCACTTCTGGAGAACTCTTTGGAAAAAGCTGGGAACTAATTTGTCTTTCTCATCAGCCTACCATCCTCAAACAGATGGGTAGACGGAAGTTGTTAACCGTTCATTGGGTAACCTACTCAGGTGTTTAACCAGGCAGCATGCAGAGAAATGGGATAACATCCTCCAACAAGCAGAATTTTCTTATAATGACACCATCAATAGGAGTACAGGAAAGTCATCTTTTCAGATAGTGTATGGAATTCATCCCAGGGGTATTCTAGAGCTGAGAGATCTACCTGTAGGAGATCCTATTAGTGCAGATGGTGAAGCTTTTGCTTCAGCTATTAAAGAAGTACATGATCAGGTCAAGCATCAACTCCAACAGGCTATAACAAAGTACAAAACATATGCTGACCAGAAGAAAAGAGATTTACAGTTTACAGTTGGAGATTTGGTCTAGGTAAATCTAAAAAAGGAAAGGCTCCCCAAAGGTAAGTATACTAAGCTAATGCAGAGGAAGATTGGACCCTATCAAATTTTAAAGAAGTGTGGACAGAATGCATACGAGATCCAACTTCCTCATGATCTTGGATTGTCACCAATTTTCAATGTCTGTGATTTGACTCCATACAAGCCAAATGTAGATATAGAACAGGAACCATTGCAGGCAGCAGATGATGATATTCCTAAGCATGATCCACCAAAGTTGAACCACATCTTAGACTCACGAGTGCCCAGAAACAAAGAATACTTGGAGTATTTGGTGGCTTGGCAAGGATAGCCAGATTCAGAGGCAGTTTGGATGACTGCTGACCAGATTTCAAATCATGGTACAAGACCTACAAACTTTGATCTCAAAGGGGCTTGAGATCTCTTCTCCAGGGGAGTATGGTGCAGGGGCACCCCTTCAAAAGGACCAACATGCACAAGAAGAAGAAGAAGACTAACATTAGTTTGACATTTCATGTTATCTATAACACCTTCTAATGTAACATATAATGTTAGCATTTTCTGTATGAAGTTTCTGACAGTTTGGATTAAGGGAAAGATAATCAAGGTGTCTTAGCTGTAAGAGTTTTGCTGTCTTAGGCAAAACAGATGTCCTTTGGAATAGATTAAGGGTTTCCACCTATAATTTTGAAAAGCTAAAATCCCAGAAACAGAGGAGAATGTCAGTCCCTCACATTGAGAAAGATAAAAAGAGGAAAACCTTTGGTAGAAGGAGGAGGTGATAGGTTCGGGTCTGGGTTCTGTAGAGTAAAATGTAAATTTCTAAACATCAAGGAGGAATAGAAGTTCTGCAATTTATTTTCCTTCCGGATTCTAAATACTGTGAAAATATCCAGTGTAGATATTCCGTGTATACGTTTCTCCTATGTAGAGTCTGTATAAAATATAGTTTTGTGTCTCTGTGGTCGAATTAACTAGATAAATCCATTCCACTGGTGGATTTCTATGAAATTAGTGGAATGGATCTGTAGAATAGTTTCATTTGTTCAATTTTGTTTGGTTTAAAATTACTGGATTGCTCCAAAGTCCTCCTTGGTGTATAATGTTGCTACAAGAATGGTATCCGTGTTCTTAAGTTCATTTTTTTGTATGTTGTAGGAAGCATTGGAGTCTATGTGTTGTTCGTCAGTTGTATCCATATGTACATCGTCGACCAGGTAGGGGTTCAAACCAAGTCAAGAATGTATGTTTGAAGACATCGGCATAGGTCCTCATTTGTGTTGCCGATGAAGGAAGTACCGGCGAGAGTCAAGGCATCGGCAAAAGGAAATTATGTTCACCTGATGGCGAAAGTCTCTCTGATGGTAGTATTGGCCAAAGCCATCGGCGTGAGAAGGTGTATCAGCATAAGATCTTGAGTGTTGTTGATGTCCATCCGTCTTTCATTCGGCTAAGTCCCTTTGCCTTTAAACCCTATGTATATCGCCAATATACAAGCAATTAATCGGATTCAAATTTGCCTTTGAGTTCCACATGTACATGTTGCAATGTATATTGCCTTGTATATCGCGACATACAAACGCAAAATATACAAGCAATAAATCCCATTTGATAATCCCTTCGTTTCCAGCGTTGTATAAAATCATTATACATTGCCAATATACAAGCCCGCATATACAAGGATTTAACCTTGTTTAATAACATTTTCGGGTCTGATGCTTGTATATAGCGCTTCTATATTTCACTATTGGTGGAGGTGACCAGGACCGGCGATCACCGGTTGAAGATTATAAGCATCGGTGTGAGGGAGAGCGTCGGCAGGAGATTTAAGGGGTTTGCCGATAGGCAATGTCTTGCCGAAGGGAGAGATTAAACTTGTCCATCAGTTCAATGGGTTTGTATGCTTCGGTGAGACATTACTATGGTCCTGCCGATGGAAAGCTCATTGGGGAGAAATCCGCATCAGTGAAGGAGATTTTAGTTTGACCAACGGTGGGCTGTCTTGCCGATAGGCAAGAGTGTGTCTGTTTCGGTGAGACAATTCAAAGGTCTTGCCGACAGAGTTTCTTTTGGCTGTCTTACGGGCTCCTAGAGGTTTTTTTTGAACTGGTTCACACGCTTCAGTTGGCACGTGCTCTACATCAAATGCCTTGTGATTTTGAGGGAAAGATTGGGAATGTATAAAGAGTCCTTGATATGATATTGGAAGTGTTTTGTGATCAACAGTAGAAGTTGTAAGTCAGCAGATGAACCTATTAAGCATGCTCTTGAGGAATAGGCTGACTAGTGAGATAAATCATGATGCAGAGAAAGGTTAGCATGTGGAAGATGTATGTAAGTAATCGAATGATTAGAGCCAACATATATGAACATGTTTGGGAGAAGATTTGGGTTCACGCATCACATAGTGCATTGGATTAAGTGACAAGGTACATCTTTCTATGTACACGTTTCACTTCTTGGTTGCCGACCTAATTATGAAGTAAATCATGATGTGGCTATATAAAGGTGATGGAATTCAGTGGAGTGGTGCATGGTGTGGAAATATATGTGTATGATGCAAAGATGTGAATAGTGGAGTAGAGTTAAAGGATCAACAGTGATGAAGACTTGGGATTCAGAATACAGTTGTTAAATGACTACACCCTGGCATAGCGGCAGATGCTTAAGCAGTATTTAGTTATCATGTATAGTCTGAGTAGAAGCATGTTTTTGTCATCAAGGAAGTAAACTGGCAGTGAGCCTCCAATAGGGTTTAACAACCCTTATTGTAATCTTGCTAGGTTTAGCATTGAGGCAGTGAGCCTGCTAAAATTAGTTGTACACCATGGCGGTGAGCCAGCATGTTCTAGGTCCATGGAGTGAGCAATCCTGGACATCAATTTTGTAAAGATTGCAATATATATTTGAGAGCTAATCCTCTCTATGGTTTTTCCCTTTTTGGGTTTTCAACATAAAATCTTGGTGTTATGTGTCATGCTTTTGTGGATGCTATTCACTTGTATATTTTTCTTCTATTTGATTATTCTTTTGAAATGGTTGAAAGTAAAAGTTCAAGAATAGATTTATAGAACACTGATTCACCCCCCCTTCTCAGTGTTCCTGACAATCAACAGAAACTTCATGTTGAATTTAGAAAACCCGAATCGACTAGAAAAGTCAAAAAGGAGGTGGAAGAAGTCGCTGCTAGGTATGGCATCACCAAAGAACAAATAAAAGAAGTAAGGGAAAAGAAGAGAAAGTAGCAGAAGGAAAGCAAAAGAGTAAACTGGTACAGGTTCCAGAAAAATTACAAGTGAAACTAGATAAGTCTGAGAAAGTTTAGAGGACTACCAGAAGCTCTGCCACCTCCACTAGTGCCACATCTTCAATAAACCTAGAGAAAACATCAAAAGAATTCTCTATCAAAGACATGAAGAGAAAGAAGATGGCACCCCTTCAAAAGGACCAATATACACAAGAGGAAGGAGAAGAAGACTAACTTTAAGTTAACATTTCATGTTATCTATAGCATCTTCAAATGTAACATCCAATGTTAGCATTGGATGTTACATTTGAAGATGCTATAGATAACATGAAATGTTAACTTAAAGTTAGTCTTCTTCTCCTTCCTCTTGTGTATATTGGTCCTTTTGAAGGGGTGCACCTGCACCAATGGAGGGAAGAAGACTCTATGTCAGTGTTAGTGAAAGGGATGATGAATAAATCGAGTCAGATGAACATGTTAAGAAGGTGAAAGCTAAGGGTATCAAAGCCTCCAGAAGCAATAAAGAAAAGTCCTCTAGAAAGGACAAATCTAGCAAAAGATAGAAAAAGGAAATGCCTCTAGCACTTGCAGATATAGTAAAGGCTGTCACTGTAGATGGGAATCTAAAACCAATTATTAAGCACTATGATGAATATAGTGATGATGACAAAAGGAGTTTGGAGGAAGCCACCATAAACTATCTCAACACTTTCAGCAAATCCCTCATTGAGATCATCTCTGATCTCCCAAAAAGTCTAGCAAATATTTTGAGCATTAGAAAGGAGAATGCCAGAGCTAAAGATATTGAGCTGAGAAAACATGTGTTGACTAGACTATGTCTAGAAATTACTGCAGAGGAAGAAAATCTAATCTCCAAGGAGACCAAGGATCAGTTTAGAACTAAAACAAGGATGAATTTGTTAATGGTAGGTGAAATTGATAAAGTGGTCAAAGAAATAGAAGAGATTATCTTGAAAGCCTAGAAGCAACACAATCTTCCCACTACAAGTGTCAATGAAGAAAATAATGTTACTAATAGCTCATCTATTCTGGAAATAAACTTGGGTGAAGAGATAGGTACATATGGCATAACGTCTAGGAGAAAGAGGCACCTACTAATGATTCTCAAGTTAAAACCTCATTGGCACAATAGTCTGAGAATGTTACTGGTAAAGAAAGGACTAAGGAAGAGTTGGTAGTGGAAAATCCTCCACATAAACAAGAAGAGGAGACCAACAAGGATATGGAGTTAGATTATCTAGAGCAAAGCCAGAAAGAGGAAGTCTCTGTCACAGCAAGAGACATTGCGGAGCTTGCAAAAGAATTATTGGAGAAAAGAAAACAAGTTTTGGATGAGCCAAAATTTCTAAATGGTCCAATAAACTTGGACATAATGTCACCGAAACAAAAGTTTAAGTTGGTTACAATTGTTTAGGCAAAGGCTCAAGAGGAGATATTAAAATCACACATTGAGGATAGTGAACTGATTGATGAAGCATCTTAGATTTTGGAGAAGTTGCTTCCTACCTACAGAAGAGATTCATCCATGACCTTAGAAAGTCATTTGAAAGGGTTAATAAGTTCCATAAGTAAACAATTTGAATCCTTTGAGAAATCTGCAAAAACAAAGGTGAGACAAGAGTTTGATGAGAAAGGAGTGGAAGAATTGAAAATAATGATAGCAAATGACAAAACTTCATTAAATAATACAATAGCCAACATTCAAAAAGCTGTGAAAGATGTCAAAGATATGTACAAGTTTTGTTTGTCCTGGCCCAAAACTGCTTGAAAGATTGAAGAAAAGATCAAAGATTTGGAACAAAAATTGTTGGATATTTCTGAGAAAGTTGATCCAGAAGCAGAGTTAGTCATAAAGAAAGAAACAAAGGTCATCAATATTCACAATGACTTGACTAACTTAAGAAATTAGAAATATCAAATAAAAAGTAGGATGGGACAATTCAAAAGACTAGTTTGTCGAAAGTTAGACTGAATGAAAAATCTTATTGCAGAGGCCAAGTTACCCATCCAAGCAGACACAACTTCTGATCCCAAAAAGGAAGAAGTCTTAATTTTTCTTCTCAGTGGACAAATTTAGATTCTAGAAAACACAAAGAAAAGCTGGAATGCAGAGTGGACACTGATTAAAAACATATTCAATGATGTTCTCAAGCACATGTAATATTTAGATGAAGATTGTACTTGTAAATATGCGGCAGAGTACATAAAATTTTGAAATTTTGACAAGTTTTTGGTTCTGGTTCACACCCTTTGCCATTGATGTCAAAGGGGGAGAAGTAGATCAGTGAAAAATGGATAATCATCTCAGGGGGAGTAAGAAAATAAAATGTATATAGTAAGGAGGAGAAGTCAAGTATTATTCACTAAGTGTTGCCATCAATGACAAAGGGGGAGATTGTTGGCAAGAGACACTATTTTGGTATTGACCTCTATGTTGTCATTGATGGAAACAAGGCTCAGAGATCCTATCACCATGACAAGAAGAGATATCTCTAGAAGAACATATTAGATCCCAGGTCTGGTTGACAGAAAATGGCTAAGTATGAAAAGTATTCTGAGTAGAGGACAGTAAGTCAGATATCATGTCTTTGCAAATGATGACCAGTTAATGCAATTCAGGTATGATGTTCTCAATTGTTTGATAGTGTTATGCTTTAAAGGTTAAGTCCTGACCTCCTCTAGAAGTCAACTTAAAGAATTGTCCAAGTTCGGATAAGCAAAGATATAACATGAACAGTGAACAAGGTCTAGTGTAGTGGTCCGCATTCCTCCACAGATAAGTATTTTGTTCTGCAATTTTAAGGTGTTGTAAACACTTGTGTGAAGTGTCTTATTCTAGAGTTAGGAGATCTGAAGTTCACCGGAAAGTTAGCTACAAGCTGCTAACTATCGGCATAGTGTTTGACAAAGGCAGAGTCTGAGTTTTGATGGTCTGTATTTCTCCGCAAGATGATATCATGCCTTGTGGTTCTAAGGATAAGATTGGGAATGTGTAAAGAGTCCTTGACACAATTTTGGAAGTGTTTTGTGATCTGCAATAGAAGTTGTAAGTCAGTAGATGAACCTGTTAAGCATGCTCTTGAGGAACAGGCTGACTGGTGAGATAAATTATGATGTGAAGAAAGGATAGTGTGTGAAAGTTCTATTCAACTAGTTGATTGATTAGAGCCAACCTATATGAATACACTTGGGCAAAGATTTGGGTCTCCACGACACATAGTGCATTGGATTGAGTTGACAAGGTACATCTTTCTATGTACACGTCTCACTTGTTGGATTGCAACTTGATTTTGAATCAATTCATGATGTAGATATATAAATGCAATAACATTTAGTTGTGGCAGTGGTGTGGTGTGTGTGTGAGATGTGAACATGTGAATAGAAGAGCAGATTTATAAGATCAATAACGATGAAGACTTGGGATTTAGAATTCAGTTGCTAAATGACTACATCCTATCATAGTGGAAGATGCTTAAGCAATATTCAATTTTCATGTGCAATCTGATTGGAAGCAAGATTTTATTATCAAGGTAGTGATCCAGTAGTGAGTCTTCCTTAGGTTTTAATATCCCTTATTGTAATCTTTCTAGGTTTAGTGTTGAGGCAGTGAGCCTGCTAAATCTAGTTGTACTTCATGGCAGTGAACCAACATGTTCTAGGCTCATGGAGTGACCAAGCCTGAACATCATTTTTGTAAAGATTGCAATATATATTTGAGAGCTAATCCTCTCCGTGGTTTTTCCCTTCTTGTGTTTTCCACATAAAAATCTTGGTGCTCATGTGACATGGTTTCATGGTTTCTATTCATATGCATATTGTGTTTTTGTTTAATTAATTTTGAGAAATGGCTGAAAGTTAAAGTGCATGAAAAGATTTTTAGAACACTGATTCACCCCCCTCTTAGTGTTCCTAAAAATCAACAAAGGTATGGATAAAAAAGGAAGTAATTGAAGTCAAAGATCGATCCGTACCAGTATCTGGTACAGATACTTTCTCTGGGAAGTGAATTGAGAACTTTAGCTCAGGGGGGAGCAATGTTGAAAATCCAAATCCCCCTGCCAAAAAGTGGGTGCTAGAATCCGGCACAAAGGTGTATGATGAAACATGATGTGACTCAACTCTTAGAAGAAAAACTGGAAGAAAAAGGGTCAATGCGGCATTTTACAGAGCAATTCTAATCGATTGTGTTCTATAGTGAAGGGTATTGACAACTTTTTGGGAATGAGCAATTAATGACAACTAGGTCAAGCTAAACCTAAGCAATGACAACCAAGATTTGAAGCATTCGAAGAAAGGAAACACTAACTCAGTGAAACAAGGTATTTTCATTAAAACCTCATTTGTGAATCTGTTGAATTTTTGCAATGGCAACTCCACAAGTCATTGATATCATAGAATGACCTCGACCTAAATTTAAGAAACACCCATTCAAAGCAACAGAAGTGGATCTGATGGGTGTATTTTTGGATATTCCTCATGGAGTTCTGTATGTTGAGGATGTTAGGGCATATATTCATGTTTCCCTAGAAGAGCACAACAATATTTTCTTGTCAGATTTATATCTCAAACATCTAAGTGATGACTAGTTTGATCTCAAGGAGGAATACAAAGCCCTAAAGGAAAAGAAATTTATTCAATATGTCAATTTCCCTACATTTTGCGGAAGATGAATGGGTAAGGTACGGTCTAAGACAAATTCACGATGAATTCATGTGGTTGGGGCAGCCCTTCAAAATCACTAAGGAAGCAATTAGGGCAGTGATAAGATTAAGTTCCACTGGAGGTGTTCCCTTGTTGAAGGTTGTGAAGAATCAAACCGTTATAGAGGCCATTGGAGAAAAGTTCAACAAGAGGCCACTAACTATCAATGATATCACATATCATGATGTGTGATTTACCTCAATGGTTTTGGGCTACAAAATATATTTCTCCAACTGAGAGAACTCTATTGCAGGGACAACAATCTATACTGCCAATCAGATGATAAAGGAGAATGTTGATTATGACTTATGTGAGCTGCTACGAAATCAATTAATGGAAAATTTAAGACAAAGGAGAGAAAGAGTTACCCCTTCAAATATGGTACATTAGTCATCTACTTATTCTTTAATTTTATGAATTAGCTACCAAAAATGAAGAATTTGATCTGGTTAAGTAGTAAACCAGTAGCTTTTCAAATCAGAAACCATCTAAATAGCATTGGAAGTGTCAATGAGAAAAACACAACCTTATGGGAGTACTTCAAAAATTTCCAAAGCATGATGCAGTTTAGAGAAAGAATTGCTAGGAAAAATGTTGAAAAATATAAAGATACTATTTGTTTCATGGTTACAAAAGACCAATGCCTAATGGAAGTTGTTGAACTAAGGACTGTCTAGGTAATGCCAATGGGGTATGAAGTAGATGGGAAAATATTAGAGATCTATGCTTAATACATGTTAAGTAAACCCAAGGACAATAGGGAAGAAAGGTTTGGAACTTATGAAGAGTTATCCATGAAACTTCATGTTGAATTCAGAAAACCTGAATTGACTAGAAAAGCCAAACAAGAGGTGGAAGAAGTTGCTACAAGGTATGGAATCACCAAAGAACAACTCAAAGAAGTAAGGTAAAAAGTAGAGAAAGTAGTAGAAGAAAATAAAAAGAGTGAACCTGTGTAGGTTCCAGAAGAATCACAGGTGAAATAGGATAAGTCTAAAAAGGTTCAGAGGACTACTAGGAGCTCTACCACCTCCTCTGGCACCACAACTTCAATAAACTTGGAGAAAACATCAAAAGAAATCCCTGCCAAAGACATGAAGAGGAAGAAGATGAAGGGAAGAAGACTCCATGTCAATGTAAGTGAAAGGGACGATGAAGAAATAGAGTCAGATGAACAAGTCAAGAAGATGAAAGTTGAGGCTATCAAGGTCTCCAAAAGTAGTAAAGAAAATCCCTCTAGAAAGGACAAATCCAACAAAAGACAGAAAAAGGAAAAGCCTCCACCACTTGTAGATGTAATAAAAGATGTCACCATAGATGGGAATTTAAAACCCATGGTTGAGTACTATTATGAATATAGTGATGCTAATAAAAGGGGTTTGGAAGAATCCACTGAGAGATATCTAAAAATTTTCAACAAAGCCCTCATTGAGATCATCTCTGAACTTCTGAAAAGCCTAGCAAACATTTTAAGCATCAAAAAGGAGATTGCTAGAGCTAAGGATATTGAGCTGAGAAAACATGTGGTAAATAGATTATCTCCTAAAATCACTCCAGAGGAAGAAGACCTGATCTCCAAGGATACCAAGTATCAGTTTAGAACTAAAACAAGGATGAATTTGTTAATGATGGGTGAAATTGATAAAGTGGTGAAAGAAATAGAAGAGATTGTCTTGAAAGCTCTGAAGCAACACAATCTTCCTACTGTAAGCATCAATGATTAAAATGATGTTACTAATAATTCATCTATTATGGAAATAAACTTGGGTGAAGAGATAGGTACAAATGGCAAAGTGTCTAGGGAGAAAGAGACACCTACTAATGATTCTCAAGTTAAACCCTCACCGGTACAACAATCTAAGGATGTTACTAGAAAGGAAAAGACTAAGGAAGAATTGGTAGTGGAAAATCCTCCACCTAAACAAGAAGAGGACACAAATAAGGATATGGAATTAGATTATCCAAAGCAAAGCTAGAAAAAAGAAGTCTCTATCACAACAAGAGGCACTGCAGAGCCCTCAAAAGAATTGTTGGAGAAAAGAAAACAAGCTTTGGATGAGCCAGAATTTCTAAATGGTCCAATAAATCTGGGCATAATGTCACTAGAACAAAAGTTTAAGTTGGTTACAATTGTTTAGGCAAAGGCTCAAGAGGAGATATTAAAATTACACATTGAGGATAGTGAACTGATTGATGAAGCATCTGAGATTTTGGAGAAGTTGCTGCCCACCTACAAGAGACATTCATCCATGAACTTACCAAGCCATTTGAAAGGGTTAATAAGTCCCATAAGTAAATAGTTTGAATCCTTTAAGAAATCTACATAAACAAAGGTGAGACAAAAATTTGATGAGAAATGATTGGAAGATTTGAAAATAATGATAGAAAAAGACAAAATTTCATTAAATAATTCAATAGCCAACATTCAAAAAACTGTGAAAGATGTCAGAGTTCTATACAACTTTTGTTTGTCTTGGCCCAAATCTACTCAAGAGATTGAGGAAAAGATCAAAGATTTAGAATGAAAACTGATAGATATTTATGAGCAATTTGATCTGAAACCAGAGTCAGTCATAAAGAAAGAAATTGAAGTCATTAATATTCACAATGACTTGACTGATTTAATAAATTAGAAATACCAAATAAAAAGATGGATGGGACAACATAGAAGACTAGACTCAATGATGGAAAGAGACACTACTTTGGTATGGACTTGTATGTTGTCATTGATGGCAACAAAGATTAGAGAACTCATCAGTATGAAAAGGAGATACAACTCTGGAAGATTACATCAGATTTCAGGTTTGGATAGAAGAAATGGCTAAGTATGGACATACACAGAGTAGAGGACAGTAAGTTGGATAGTATGCTTACGCAGATGATGATCTACTAATGCAGTTCAAGTATGATGTTAGCAATTGTTTGGTGGTGTCATACTCTAGAGATTAAGTCTTAACTTCCTCCGGAAGTCATCTTGAAGAAAATTCTAAGTTCAGGTAAGCAAAGATATAGTAGGAACAATGAATAGGGTATAGTGAAGTGGTCCGCATTCCTCTGTAGGTAAGCATTTTGTTATGAGGTTTTGAGGTGTTGTAAACACTTATATGAAATGTCAAATTCCAGAGTTGGGAAATCTAAAGTCCACCGAAAAGATAATTACAAGCTACTAAGTATCAGCATAGTGTTTAATAGAGCTTGACAAAGACAGAGTCTGAGTTCTGATGGTCCGCATTTCTTCGCAAAATGATATCATGCCTTGTAGTTCTAAGGGTAAGATTGGGAATGTGTCAAGAGTCCTTGATATGATTTTGGAGGTGTTTTGAGATCCGCAATAAAAAGTTGTAAGTCAGCAAATGAACCTGTTAAGCATACTCTTGAAGAATAGGCCGACTAGTATGCTAAATCATTGTGCAGAGAAGAGATAATGTTTGAAGAATCCATCTAAGTAATTGAATGATTAGAGCTGACCTATATGAACACATTTGGGAAAAGTTTTGGGTCTGCATAACATATAGTGCATCAGATTAAGCTAACAAGCCACATCTTTTTATGTACATGCTTTATCTCTTGGATGTCGACCTAATTGTGGATCAAATCGTGATGCAGATATATATAGGCAATGAGTTTTAGTTGTGAAGGGTGTGAAGGAAGAGTGATTTCATGTGGGCATGCGAATAACAGGGTAGAGTTAGAAGTCCAGTAGAGATGAAGACTTGGGATTCAAAATTCAGTAGCTAAATGACTGCACCCTGGCATAGTGACAGATGCTTTTGCAGTATTCAGTTTTCATGCATAATTTTCCTTATTATGAGCTTTCTTCATCAAGGTAGTGAGCCTGGCAGTGAGCTTCCATCAAGGTTTAAAAACCCTTATTGTAATCTTGCTAGGTTTAGGTTGAGGTAGGGAGCCTGCTAGACCTACTTGTTCTTATGGCAATGAGCCAGCATGTTCCAGGCCTGTGGAGTGACCAAGCCTGAACATCATTATTTGTAAAGATTAGAATATATATTTGAGAGCTAATCCTCTCTATGGTTTTTCTCGATTTGGGTTTTCCATGTAAAAATCTTTGTGTCTATGTGTCATTTTTTTATGGGTGTTGTTCATATGCATGTTATGCCTTTGTTTAATTAAGTTTGAAAAATGGTTGAAAGTTAAAGTATATCAAAAGGCTTCTAGAGCACTGATTCACCCCCCCTCTTAGTGTTCCTGACATTCAACAAGAAACATGATCAAAACAAAATATGATGCTCTATTACTCACATGGATAAGCTTGATTATCCTCAACAATTCATAAGTAAATTCATATACGTTAATCCAGATCATTTTCACAAATTCACATATAGAATTACAATCTTTAAAGAAAATATATCAAAAACACATGAATCAAATAACACTCTAGAATAGATGCAGAAATTTTATGTTTGCATTTACTGATATATACTAGCCATTTCAAATTTACAATGTTCGATGAATTCAAATCTTTTGAATTCATCAACAAAAGTATCAATCTTACAGATGTTTTTATAGATGCAGAAAGGAAATAGGATGTTCCACATAATCCTTCCTAAAGACATAGGCAGATTCCTTCTCAAATTAACTATGCTCAAAGTACTCTCCTAGTCACTTATCTTGCAAAATGCTCTGATGTCTTTTTTTATGTAAGTTGTGTGTACTAAAATAATGTAACAAAGATCCCTATATAGATCCAGATCCTTTGCTATGGCTACAAAATCCCATCAAAGGTTCAGATTCAAAATACAATATCAACGGTGGAGAAAGATCTACCAACTATGCACCAGCTGGCACATGGGAATATCCTTGGAATATACTTTTTTCTAATTGTCACTCCAAAATATCTTGAAAGATTATTTCATTCGTCACAAAGATGTCTTAAGAATCCTCTTTCTAATGTATCACAATATCTTCTAAGGTTGACTTGTTGTCTTTGACTTTTCTCTAAAGATACAAAAGAATAACAAAACAAAGAATGAAATATGCAATGAATAATCATATCAATCACTATGCTTGATATCTTCCACCTATTGATCTCCTCCCTTCTTTATCATATAATTTGTATATCTCTCAGCCAAGGCTGTTATGGGTGCATGGCCTATCTTTTGAGATGCCTCCCATGTATATTGTTGCATTTCTATAGTTTTCTTTAATACTTGTGCCCTGCCTTCCATATCCTCTTTTCTTTTCTGATACTTCTTAATTTTGGCACTCAATTCCATTATCAATTCCATTACCTCCTCACTTAATTTATTCATAGGGTCATCAATGCAAGACTGAGAGATATATTTAAACTCTTTTACTATTCATTAACCAATGCTTCCATATGATCTTCCATGGCATTGAGTTTATTCAATTCATCCTTATTCTGTTTTATTCTTGATTGACATTTTTGTAGAAGGCTAGCACAATTATTATTTTTAGTAAGAGTGGTGTCCAATTACTAATTTCAATCTTTATTATCTCTCCCCCTTTCTGCATAAATGTTTTTACATACTCTTCAAATATGCTAGCTTCATGCCTTGTGTTCTCCATGTCACTTATTTATTCTTTAGATAGAATTGTCAATTCTAGAGGTAACTCAAGTAAACCTTGTTCCAGATCTATCATTCCTTGGGTGAACTACTACAATTGGGCAATGTACCCCTTTAACCTCACTATCTTCTATTTGTCTTTCCTCATCTTGGTGGCAGTTAGTTCTATCATTTCTTGTAGCTCTTCAATATGTTGCTCCTAGTTAACATGTCCAAGGTTCATACTTATAACATTGTATTCCTCTATGCCTATTTCACCCTTTTCTTTGTTAGCTTGACGAACTACCATTTGTATAGTTCTAGCACCAGAATGATCTCTTTTTATTGTAGACATGATCCTAGCTTTCCTTCTTCCCCTCTTGGAGGCCTCATCAGCTTTAAAATAATTTGGGGGGAAACCAATAGAAAGAAAGCAATCCAAATTCCCTTTTACTCCTTTGAAATTAAGTACTTCATGCAGTAGATATGCATTAAATGTTGGAGAAAGTATATGTAATTTAATTTTCTCTTTACTATACCATTCAATGCATATTTTGAATTTTGTATACTTTGGTCCCTTTTGCACTTTTTGTGTTTGTATATCTTATACACACACTTTTCACTAATATGCATAACAAAGGTGATGACATCATTACAAACATTTCTACTTAATGATCATTTTGACATTAAGTTTGCCTTTTGTATCTTAAAGCATGCCTGAGTTACCTTTATGCACTTGTGATTTTTCCATCTTATTTGTTTTGTATATGTTCATGTATATCTTATACAATTGCCAAATGTACAAACACAGACTCTATTAGGTTTATGAAATGACTTGGAATTACCTTTGGATCCAGTTTTGTATATATCCTATTTGTATTACCTTTTTTGTATATCACGCTCATGCACTTTATACCCTGCAGATATGATGTTGACTCTTATACCCTTTGTTATGTATAAATGCACTTTATTTCATGATTTAATCCAAAGTTCACATATGTGACTGCATCTTACTCTTCTGTATATTTACTAAATGTATCTCAATATGCAAACGCGGACCTCACTTGAAGTTTATAAAGTCTTAAATTTCTAATTCCATCCAGATTTGTATCTACACTTTAGATACATGTGCTTATACATACAAATACAACCATTCACTTCCTCTTTCTAAACTCAATTGAATTTTCTTTTTAGGTCTACTCATGCATTTGTATAAAAAAGCATATTACTAGCAATGTATTAACCATATAAATGAAATGGCAATGACTTTATATGCTGATTTTGAACTTCTTTTGATGTCTACCAATGCATATTTGGAATTTGTATAAATTATGCATGCGTTGTAATATACAAATACAACTACAGATTTCAACCATTATAAAGTACACATATGAAAAGCTATTGGGTCTAGATTTGCATAAATATGTTTTGAACTGTTAAAGATACAAATGTAACACGAGATTTAAACATGATGTAGATTATAACCCGACAGATAAAAAATACAAAAGATACATGCAAATGACAATGAAAATGAGATGCATGTTGACCAAAACATCCCAGCATTGACTTTTCATAAAATTTAGAATAACTCTCAAAATACGTAGAATTTTTGAATCATTCAAAAAGCAACCCTAGCTGAATTTTAATACAAACTTCATTGATAACACCTATTTTTTACCAAGCACCCTGCAACTTCAATTTCAAGCATCAGAGACATTTTACCCATACCGCCAAGAAAGCAGAACCAAACCAACACAAAAGCAAAAGCAACAACAAGGGTCCTCATTTTGCTAAAGGGAAAAACGGGACGTGTTGTGAGCATCACAATAGTAGTGTCTATGACTAGATGTTTAACTTAGATATTTTATCGAGTCAATGAAGCTTGTTGAGGAGAATTTGGTGAAGGTTTTTGGAGGGCAGACAGAGGTGTAGGTTCGTACTCCTTCTTGGTATTGGTTGACATAAAAAACCCTGTTAAATAATTTGGGGGCCATGCTGATAAAAGTGGGGTAAATTTAACCTCTGAGTCTGATCAGGCTCCATATAACAACATGAGGATCTAACAATGTGGCTCTTGTATTTTCCTTGGCTATTTTGGCCTCTACTATCTTCTTCTTTTTCCTTAGAAAATCATCAAAACTATCTTCATTTTCTAAACTTCTCTTTTTCCCTTTCTTCCCCTGGTAAGTGACTATTATCCCTTTGGCCTTCAGCTCTTCTATTTTCTCTTTTATCTATGCATCTGAATACATTATTACTAGCCTTGAGATATTGTCTAGTGAAGCTTCCAGACTGGCTCTATTATGACTTCATCAGCCACCTTTTTGGCTTCATAGATACTATGTAATATTTTCTCATCATCCTTTTTAATCTCTTGGGGTACCTCAAGTACTCCCAATGTCCTTATTTGGTCAAGAGTTAGCCTTTGATGGGCCCTTTTCTTAATCTCCTCTTCATTGTCACAATCTGTTAGGTTTAGGATAGACAACTGAGAGGGGGGGTGAATCAGTTGTCCAAAACTTTGTTGCAATTAACCACTTAAATCCTTTTCTTAAATCAACAGTATAATGATAAATCAATGATAGAAACTTAATGCAACAATTCAAGAGCAGAAATACATTAACACATGACACCAAGATTTTTAACGTGGAAAACTCAGTTAAGGGAAAAACCACGGGGTGACTAACCCAAGATTGTATTCTTTGTTAGAAGAATAGAAAGAACAAAATGGCACATGCCAATTAGAGCTCACTGCCCAAGCACACTGCTCACAAGAGGCCCACTACCTACAAGAGACACACTGTCTACAGAATAATAGGTATTACATACTTGAACCGAAGAATAGCATCTTCACCATGCTTGAGTCAGTTCCATTTAAGCCCAATACTTTTGCTCTTCTATTCACTCTCTTCCTCTCTACCACTCTCTCATTCTTCACAAGATACCTTTGAAATGACTTTGCAACTCCTTATTTATACAAGACATCGACTTAGGGATAATCATCCAAGTCGACATGCATTACAGAGCAAATACATAAATACAACAAGACTAATTACAAAAAGACTTCATGCGGATCAACACACTATCAGCCACATAGATCTGAGAGTTCAATCTTCATTTAGGAACATGCCAATCCTCACATAACATCTTCAAGATCATCCACAGGATGTGTAACTCATCCGGTCAGCCAGAGTTAGGAAGAACATCATCATCTGGAAGTTATTCTTCAATTGTGAGCTTAAACTCCAATGCAAACCACTAACACAAACTAGACATAATCCAAAGACCTCCACAAGCTTGCCTGAATCACCAAGAACTTCCACACTACATCTTCTTACTAAAATCCTTATCTCCTTCATCCAGAACCTCAAGAACACAGTCTGTCATCACTGTCATAATAGAATAGATGCTTGTGGACCTCTAGACCATGAACCAATTGAGTTGTCAATTTACATTAACTTCTTAAACACTTCACCAAATCCACAGAACAAGATATTTCATTTCTGGATCTCACCGGACCTATCTATGTCACTCTATCACATTTGAACATCTGTCAAAACTAGTTTTACTTGAGCGACCACAACTTCTTTAGATCTTCATGTAGACCTCTAAAATCTTTACTAGATCATCTTAAGACAAATATCTACAAACCCTTTGAAGCGCATCCTCTGATCTTCATCTTGTCTAGGATCTTTAGCTCAATGTCTTCACTGCTCTTCTCTGTTCCTGATTAGGACTAATTTTCTCAATATCCTCAACACACCGCTCATCTAATCCTTATCATCAATGCAACAGGAGTATGTTGACATCAATGACAACACTAGTTAGGCCCATACTTGAAACAATCTCCCCCTTTGTCATTGATGGAAAAATATGATGTGAAAAACTGTTTTAACCATCAAGACAAGAACTTTTCTTTTACTGACACAACTCCCCCTATCACCAACAACCATTCACATGTCTTCTCTTCTTTTACTGCTCCCCCTTTGATCAGCAACCACTTGTTTTTCACATGTCTTCTCTCCCCCTTTGACATCAATGGCAAAGGGCACATACTTGTAACTTCAACACTTCAGAATCATACCAGCTGCTCCCCCTGAGTAGCAGCTCCCCATCATCAATCTAGACCACAAGATATGACTATGATATCCACCAGACTGATGCACATTAGTGCATCTTAATTTAGAACCAGAGGGGTAATAACCCCTAACTTTTCTCTGAGATACTCAAAAGAATCCTTAGGAAGAGATTTAGTAAATATATCTGCAATTTGATCCTTGGAAGGTATGAACTCCAACCTGACTTCATTCTTGTTCACTTGCTCTCTCAAAAAGTGAAACTTGATGGATATATGTTTAATATTTGAATACAACACCAGATTCTTAGATATATTTATTGCACTTGAATTATCATAGAAGATTGTGATAGGCTCCTCATACTCTACACTGATATCTCTTAGCATTTGTTTCTGAAGAGACCTAATGTCTCAAGTTACTGCTTGGAACCTCATTCATTCATTGTTTTTGTTTCACTGATGGTAGTGAGCTATCGGGTAGACTTTCTGTATCAGTAGGAGTGAGGAGTCTTTGGCTGATATGCAAGGTTTCACCGATGAAGGGATAGCTATCAGGTCGACATGCTCTAGCTTCTCTGATCAATATGTGTCATACTGATGTGATATGTCTATTGGCATAAGGTTGGCCATTGGCTGAGCCTGTGGCAGTTACTCTGATGGTCTTCTATTACTCCATTGAAGGATGAAGTTTTGGGCATTGGTGGGACAAGGGACCATCAGTGTGAATGGTGGAGTGGTCTCTGATGGCTTGGGCTATTCCGATGAGGCTTAGACTGGCATTGTCAGCAACAAAATTGCTGACAATAGTCTTACAGAGTGTTCAGGTATATAAACCTGAATATCAAACTTGAACTGGTGAATGTGGGACTAAAGGTCTCACATGAATTCAAACAATTATGCGACGGTTGGAAGATAGCGATGCTGGGTCAGTTGGAATGAATAGTTATGCAAAAAGTTCAAAATGGTTTTGCTCTTGAAGACTGTGTAAATATATAGATTTGGTGAGGTAGTCTGTAGATGATGAGATTTGATAAAATTGTTCATTATGTAGATGTATAGAGGAAGTGAACTGCGTGTATGATTTGAGAATCGATACCTGAGCAAGAAGACTGGGATCTTTATTGTAACCTTTCTAAGCTTACTATAAATAAAGATTGTCTCTCTTGTGGTGGTGGGTTTTTTACTCGAAAGGGTTTTCCCACGTACATCTAGTGTTGTTCTCTATTGTCTTGTATGTTTATTCAATATTTTCTGGTGTGTTCATCTTTGTATTTGAATTAAACGTCACCTGTATGCATTATCTCCTTTGAATTGACATTAGGGAAGCTGTATTCCGCACCTGTGCTTTCCTTACAAGTGGTATCAGAGCTTGGCCAGTTGTGTTATCCTTGTTGGTAGGTTGGGTTTTTTGTGTTAGTTCTATGAGTGGGAGTTCTATAGAGGTCTATTTTGTTAAATAAGATGGAAAGTACATCAGGAAAAGTAGACATTGAAAAGTTCAATGGCATAAACTTTGAGTTGTGAAGTTTAAGGTTGAAGATTTGTTGGTAGACAGAGATCTTTGGGTTGCTGTGTCTGGGACTAAACCTTCAGGCATGAAGCAAGAAGACTGGGACCTGGCAGATAGGAAAGTCGGAGAACTAATAAGATTAAGTTTAGTGGATTCTATTCTATTGAACGTCCATGAGGAGAAGACTGCAAACACTTTGTGGGAGAAGTTGGGAGATATTTATCAAGGCAAGTCCTTGGTGAATAAGCTTTTCCTCAGAAAGAAGTTGTACTCTCTAAAGATGGATGAAGGAGCATCTATAGCAAACCATCTGAACTCACTTAATATGATTGTTGCATAGTTGAATTCAGTAGGTGTAAAAATAGAAGAGGAGGACCGCTATATGCTTCTGTTGTGTTCCTTACCTAACTCATGGGATCATCTTGTGATGGCTATTGCAAGTACAACAACCACGTTTAAAACTGAAGAAGTTGTTGCCTCACTATTATCTGAAGAGATGTGGAGGAAATCTTCTGAGATGGCCAAAGAGGCCCTATCCATTTGAGGTAGATCAAAGGAAAGAGACAAGAAGAAAGACAAGAAATCTAAGTCCAAATCAGAGGGGAGATCAAAATATCCTGGCAAAAAGTCCAAGGTGAAGTGCTGGAATTGTGGGCAGAAAGGACACATCAGAAAAGACTACAAAGAGGAGAAAAAGAAGAAGAAGAAGAACTTCTCTAACATTGATTCTTCTCAGAGTGATGTTGATGCCTTCATTGCTGCCTTGGCAACGCTTGCATCTGAAGATGTATGGATGGTGGATTCAGGAGCATCTTTTCATATGACTTCTCATAGAGAATGGTTCACTAAGTATGAACTGTATGCTAGTGGGAAGGTGTTCCTGGCAAGTGATTCGACACTGGAAATTGTTGGTTGAGGAAGAGCTTTATTTCTGATTACTTCACCAACTTCATTCAGTTTGTTCCAGAAGACCCATTTGGTTCCAATCACATTCTTATTTTTAGGTCTGGGAACAAGATGTCATGTGTGATTCTTCTCAATTTGCATTAGCTCTTCCTCCATTGCTTTAGTCCAGTTTTCATCATTGTAAGCTTCATTCACTATCTTAGGTTCAACTTTTGAAATCAGACAATTCTCTTCTGAATCTCAAGCAATCCTTCTTCTTGTTTGTACCCCTTTTCTTTTGTCACCTATGATCTAATCCTTAGAGTGATTTAGTTTTACATACCTAGGAGCTTTGGGAGTTTCTTGCACTTCTGATTCTTGAACAAGCTCATTCAAACTCATCTCTTCTACCTGATTTACCGGATCAATCTGAATCTAAATTTTAGAAGGGGCTTGGACTCCTTGAATCAGAACATCATTTTGATCATCTTCATCATATTCATCAACCTTCACATTTGTACTTTCTATAATCTTTCTTAGTCTCTTGTTATAACACCAGTATGCTTTGCTTTGAATAGAATAACCCAAGAATTTTCCTTCATCACTTCTAGCATCAAATTTGCCTAGATCTTCATCTCTTTTAATGTAACATTTGCTACCAAAGACTCTGAAATACTTCACAGTAGGAGTGATGCCAAACCAGAGTTCATAAGGACTCTTATTGGTATTGCTTCTAATTTGAACTTGATTAAGAGTGTAGACTGCAGTGCTCACTGCTTCTCTCCAGTAGATCTAAGGAACATTTGCTTCCATCATCATGGTTCTAGATGCTTCCTGGATGGTCTGGTTCTTTCTATCCACTACTCCATTCTGCTGTGGAGTCCTAGGAGCAGACAACTATCTTTTTATTCCATGTTTCTCACAGAATTCTATGAACTCACCGAATGTGAATTCTCCACCTCTATCAGACCTCAAACATTTATATTTTAATCTAGTTTCATTCTCTACCATAGTCTTGAATATTTTGAATTTCTCAAGAGCTTCTGATTTCTCTTTCAGAAAAGTTACCCACATCATCCAGGAGTAGTCATTAATTAATAGCATGAAGTATCTATCACCTTGCACACTCCTGACTATTGCTAGACCACATAAATCAGTATGAACTAAGTCTAATAATCTGGTAGAAGACAGTTCCTTACTTTTGAATGTGATCTGCTCTGCTTATCCAACTGAAATTCTTTGCATAGACTATTAGTAGGTTTCACTAGTTTTGGAAGATCTCTCATAGCTTGGGTGTTGCTTATTTTAATGATATTATCAAAATTCACATGATACAATCTTCTATGCAACAACCAACTCTGATCAATTTGAACAAATAAGTAGCTATTACCAGTACCAACCAAGTGGAAGATGTTACCTTTAGTCTGGGTACGAGATGCAATCTCTATTCCAGAGATTTCAAAGATCTTGCATTTTCCATTTTTGAATCAGAGATCATAGCCTTTATCCACCAATTGTCCAACACTAAGAAGATTATGTTTCAAACCTTCAACATACAGTACATTACCAGTTTTGTTCTTTCCATCAAAATAAATAGTTCCTCTACCTCTGATTCTGCCAGCAGAATTATCACCAAATTTTACCACTCCTCCTTCATACCTTTCCAAATCTATAAACTTGTTTTTGTCACCTATCATATGGTGGGAGCATCCACTGTCAATGACCCAATCATCCTTTTCTTCAACTTGGGCAGCCATAGCTTTTTCCACAATTTTATGATTGACAGATTCAGATGGCATTGGATCTTCTTCCTTGATAGCAATAAACACCCAGTCACTTCCAGATTTGTTCCCTGTCTCTAATTCATCATCTGTTACTCCTTCATCATCATCATCTTCATGAACATAGTAGCATTTCTTTTGGAACCTTGATTTGTTAGGGCTTGGCCTTGAGAATCTTTCTGGACACCTTGAGGCAAAATGACCAATCTTATTGCAGTTAAAACAATTAAAAGGTAATTTCTCTTCATACTTACCAGATCCTCTTGGTAGTCTTTTTACAATAAGGGCTTCAAGTTGAGCAGCTTCTGCTTCATCTTCTTCTAGGTCTTTTCTTGCTTTCTCATACCATGATAGTTTCTTAGAAGAGTTCTCTCCCGGATCAAACCTTTGTTTGCCTTTTACAAATGCACTAGCTTTGAATGCAGATTCAGTCTTGGAGGGGCATCTCCAAACTTGGTTAATTCAAATGTAGCTAATTTACTAACCAATTGATCTCTTGTGACACCTGAATGGGCTCTGAATTCTTCAATGGCAGCAACCTTATATTTGTAAGAATTAGGAAGAGATCTGAGAACTTTGCCAACAATCTCATCTTCATCCAAGACTCCACCAACACATCTAATGCCACAAACAAGCTCATTTACTCTGGGCATAAATGTAGTGATATTTTCATCTTCTCTCATTTTCAAGTTTTGAAATTTTCCTTTCAGACTCTATAGCTTGGCACATTTCACATACTTGTCTCCTTCATGCAGAAGTTCCAACTTTTTCAAAATCTCATATGCAGTTTTTAGATCAACAACATTTGTCAATTCTGAATTAGATAAGGCACTTAGAAGAGCTTCTTTAGCTTACAGATTGTTTTCAACATCTCTCATTTCATCTACAGTTGTCAGACCATTTTGTGGAGGAGTATACTTCTTTGAAGCCATGATCCAATACTACATTCCCATACATTGCAAGTGGCATTCCATGCAACTTTTCCAAAGAGTGTAATTGGTTCCATCAAACCTTAGACTATCCTTCTTGTATGACGACATCCTAGATCTCCTCAAGTGGTTAAGCTCTTTGAGAGGAACTTAGCACTTATACCAATTGTTAGGTTTAGGATAGACAACTAAGAGGGGGGCTGAATCAATTATCCAAAACTTTCTTGCAATTAACCACTTAAATCCTTTTCTTAAATCAACAGTATAATTATAAATCAATCATGAAAACTTAATGTAACAATTCAAGAGCAAAAATACATTAACACATATGACACCAAGATTTTTAATGTGGAAAACCCAGTTAGGGGAAAAACCACAGGGTGACTAACCCAAGATTGTATTCTCTATTAGAAGAATAGAAAGAACAAAATGGCACATGCCAATTAGGGCTCACTACCTGAGCACACTACTCACAAGAGGCCCATTGCCTACAGGAGACACACTGTCTACAGAATTATAGGTATTACATACTTGAACTAAAGAATAGCATCTTCACCATGCTTGAGTCAGTTCCATTTAAGCCCAATACTTCTACTCTACTATTCACTCTCCTCTCTACCACTCTCTCATTCTTTGCAAGATACCTTTTGATGCAGAGCATATGCCCAGCTGAAGCATGTGAACCAGTTCAAAAACCTCTTGGAGCCCGCAAGACAGCCAAAAGAAACTATATCGGCAAGACTTTGGAATTGTCTCACCGATGTGTACCCACTCTTGCCTATCGGCAAGACAATAACTATCGGCCCACCTTTCTTCAGCGTTCACCGATACTGAATGTCACGCTGAACACTTATCACCAGCTGCTCTGTCGGCGTGACTCCTATGTTTGTCACCCCAATCGGTGAGACTTCCTACTGTCGCTCTAGCTTTGAATTCTTCCACCGATGCCTCCTTTCTCGCCGATGACCTATCTCTATCGACGAGACCACCTACCGTCGGTGCCACCTTTCTTCTTTTTGCCGATGAGGGGACTCATGCCGATATAAACTACATCGGCCAGACTTCTCCATTATCACTCCGATGACTATGTTGATCCCTCCGTCGGGCTGACCTCTACCGTCGGCCCAGCGTTGAATTCTTTCGCCGATACACCCCTCTCTCGCCGATGACCTCAACTCTATCGGCGAGACCACCTATCGTCGACGCCACCTTTCTCCCTTCTGCCGATATCTCACGTTCCGCCGAAACTCCTACGCTGACCCCTTTCGGCCAGACTTCCCTACAGCTCACGCTGATGACTTGAATGCAAACCGTTGTCGGTGTGACTTGCTACCATCGGACCAACACACTTCCTCTTGGCCAATGCCCTGACTCTCGCCGATGCCTTCGGCCGCGATTACTATCGGTGAGACTTTCACCATCGGATGAATCTAATTTCGGCACGCCGATATCAATCCTTATGCCGATGGTTTCTCCGTCGGAGGCATAGTTGGAAACTCACGCCGATGTCTCCAAAACATACATTTCAGGCTTGAATTGACATCTAAACTATTCAACGATGCTCATACAGACACAACTGAAGGATACACACAAAATATTCACTCTGCAAATGCAGTAATACACATACTTAAGGATGATCTTCTCAGGAAAGGATTCTGCAAATTCTATCCCACCATACTTAACAGTCAAACAAATAAACAAAAATGGAGGGGGATAGTTTACAAATCCATTCCACTGATTTCCCCAAAAATCTGCCAGTGGAATGGATTTATCTAGTTCATTCGACCACAGAGACCCAAAATTAATTTACATACAATTTCTACACAGAATGAATTTCTATACAGGGTATCTACACAGCATTCAGACTCTAAAAAGAAAGCAATTTCCAGAACTCCTATTCCTCCTTAATGCTTCTGAATTACATTCCCCTCCTCCTTTTCTCAAAAGACAAAACATATATATCGTCCCCCTCGCTACAAAAAGGTTTTTCCCTTTTTATCTTTCCCAATGTGAGGGACTGACATTCCCCTCTGTTTCTGGGATTTGAATTTTTCAAAACTATTGGTAAAGACTCCTAATTAGTTACATGACACCTGCAAAGTATAGGACAACAAAACTCTAGTGCTTAAGACACCTTGATTAACTTTCCCTTAATCCAAGCTGTCAGAAACTTCATACAGAAAATGCTAACATTACATTATAAACAGGAAATGCTAACATTGGATGTTACATTTGAAGATGCTATAGATAACATGAAATGTTAACTTAAAGTTAGTCTTCTTCTCCTTCCTCTTGTGTATATTGGTCCTTTTGAAGGGGTGCACCTGCACCATACTCCCCGGGAGAAGAGATCTCAAGCCCCTTTGAGATCAGGGTTGGTAGGTCTGCACCATGATTGGAAATCTGATCAGCAGTCATCCAAACTGCCTCTGAATCGGGTTGTCCTTGCCAGGCCACCAAATCCTCCAAGTATTCTTTGTTTCTAGTCTTCTTGACCACTCGTGAGTCTAAGATGTGGTGCAACTTTGGTGGATCATGCTTCGGAATGTCATTAGCTGCTGCCTGCAATGGTGCCTATTCTACATCTGCACTTGGTTTGTATGGAGTCAAATCACAGACATTGAAAATTGGTGACAATCCAAGATCTGGAGGAAGTTGGATGTCATATGCATTCTGTCCACACTTCTTTAAAATTTGACAGGGTCCAATCTTTCTCTGCATTAGCTTAGTATACTTACCTTTGGGGAGCCTTTCCTTTTTCAGATTTACCCAGACCAAATCTCCAATTTCAAACTGTAAATCTCTTTTCTTCTGGTCAGCATATGTTTTGTACTTTGTTGTAGCCTGTTGGAGTTGATGCTTGACCTGATCATGTACTTCTTTAATAGTTGAAGCAAAAGCTTCACCATCTGCACTAATAGGTTCTCCTACAGGTAGATCTCTCAGCTCCAGAATACCCCTTGGATGAATTCCATACACTATCTGAAAAGGTGACTTCCCTGTACTCCTATTCATGGTGTCATTATAAGAAAATTTTGCTTGTGGGAGGATATTATCCCATTTCTCTCCATGCTGTCTGGTTAAACACCTGAGTAGGTTACCCAATGAACGGTTAACAACTTCAGTCTGCCCATCTGTTTGAGGATGGTAGGCTGATGAGAAAGATAAATTAGTTCCCAACTTTTTCCAAAGAGTTCTCCAGAAGTGGCCAATAAACTTCACATCTCTGTCTAATACTATGTTCAATGGTAAACCATGTATTCTCACTATCTCCTTGAAAAACAAATCAGCTACATATGAAGCATCACAAGTGGTTTTACATGGCAAGAAATGTGCCATTTTACTGAATCTGTCGACTACCACAAAAACACTATCATATCCTTTCCTTGTCCTAGGCAAACCTAGTACAAAATCCATGCTTATGCTCTCCCATGGCCTAGAAGGAATGGGTAATGGCTGATACAAACCTGCATTTGTGGATCTTCGTTTGGCTTTCTGACATATTACACATGCTTCCACAAATTTTCTCACATCTGACTGTAACTTAGGCCAATAGTAATGCCTTTTGACAAGATCAAGAGTTTTATCAAGACCAAAATGTCCTGACAGAGCCCCACAATGTTTCTCCTGAATAATATTCAGTCTCATAGAACATCTGGGAATACACAGTTGTCCACCTTTGAAAAGTAATCCATCTTGGATCAGAAATTCAGAAAACTCAACATGATATTTGTCTCCAAAAGAAGTACATACCGTATAGATCTCTCCAAAGTGTTCATCATCTGCATACATTGTCTTCAACGAATCAATCCCAACACTCTCCAATTGGATCTGATTTATGGTCAGAACTCTTTGGCTCAAAGCATCTGCTACTTTGTTCTTAACCCCTTTCTTGTGCTTGAGTGTGAAAGTGAAAGCTTGTAAAGTTTCCACCCATTTCATGTGTCTATGATTCAGCTTCTCTTGACTGTTTAAGAAACTGAGAGCCTGATTATCTGTGAACACTATGAATTCTTTGGGCATCAAATAATGCCTCCATTTCTTAAGTGACTGGACTAGAGCATACATCTCCAAATCATAGGATGAGTATCTCTTCTTGGCATCATTTAATTTTTCACTGAAGAATGCAATTGGCCTACCTTCTTGGCTGAGTACTGCTCCAATAGCAATATGACTTACATCACATTCTACTTGAAAAATCTTGCTGAAATCAGGAAAAGCAAGAACTGGCTGTTCTGCTATCTTCTTCTTCAACATTTCAAAAGAATTATTTGCCTCCTTTGTCCATGTAAACTTGCACTTCTGTCCCCCCTTTATAGTGTCAAGCATGGGTGCACAAATATGACTAAATCCCTTTATAAACTTCCTATAAAAGGTTGCTAATCCATGAAAACTTCTAACATCATGCACAGTTTTGGGTGTTGGCCAAGACAGTATGGCACTTACCTTTTCTAGATCCATTCTCAGTTTGTTATGTGAGATAACAAATCCTAAGTAAATGATTTCTTCTTGCAGAAACAGACATTTTGCTAAATTTATCATTAGCTGCTCTTCATGTAACCTTTTGAGAACCAAGTCTATATGGATGAGGTGTTCTTCCCTCGTAGTGCTGAAAATCAGGATGTCATCTAGATATACTATGACAAATTTACCTATGAACTCTCTCAAGACCTCATTCATCAATCTCATAAAGGTACTAGGAGTGTTGGATAAACCAAAAGGCATGACCTTCCACTCATATAACCCCTCATTTGTCTTGAATGCTGTTTTCCACTCATCACCAGGTCTAATCCTAATCTGATGATAACCACTCTTTAAATCTATTTTGGTGAAGTATTTAGCTCCTCCTAAACAATCAAGTAAATCTTCTATTCTAGGGATTGGAAATCTGTACCTGATTGTTATTTTGTTGATAGCCCTTGAATCAGTGCAAAGTCTCCAAGTGCCTTCCTTCTTTGGTGCTAGTACAGCCGGTACCGCACATGGGCTTAAACTTTTGCCAATTAGGCCTGTCTGCAACAACTCTTCAATTTGTCTTGCTACCTCTGTATTCTGATCTAGAGTGAGCTTATATGCTGCTTTATTGGGAAGTGTAGATCCTAGGATCAGATCTATACAATGGCTGATTTCTCTTATAGGTGGTAAGGAACTTGGCATCCCATCAGAACTAATGCCTTTGTACTTGTCCAATAGCTCTTGGACAGTTGGTTCTATGGATTTTTGTCTCTTTTCTCCCTTGATTTCTTTCTGCTGTTCCTTGTTTACCATTAGGCAAGGAATTAGAGCATATGTATCTGCTCCTTCTTCTCTTATCTCTTTCATGAATTGTCTTCCTTCTACCATCATCACTTTAACCTCTTTTCCTTTTGTCTCCCCCTCTGTCTCCATTAATGGTATCAATTCTATCACTTGACCATTCTTGGTAATTGAGTAGGTGTTCCTAACACCATCATGGTATGCTTTTAAATCATACTGCCATGGTCTTCCAAATAGGAGATGGCAAGCATCCATCTTGGCAATGTCAAACAATAGCTTATCCCTATATGGGCCAATTTGAAATTCTACCCAAGCCTGTTCTTCTACAACTGTTTGTTGTCCTTGGGTAAGCCATGAAATTTTATAAGGGCAAGGATGTGGCGGTCTCCTAAGCTTAAGTTTTTCTACCATCTCAATGGATACAAAATTCTCAGTAGATCCAGAGTCAATCAAAACTTTACATACCTTTCCTCCTACCTTGCAAGTAGTTCTGAAGAGAGACTTCCTTTGTGGAGGTTCTTTTCCAGGTACTTTCATGGTGGTCATTGCTCTCCTAATCATCAAAGATTCTCCATTCTCAGGATACCCATAACTACTAGGAGCATTCACACTTGGAATAGTGCTTGAGCTTGCTACACTTTGACAATCAGATTCTTGGATCAGATTGATCCTCTTTTCTCCTATTGAACTTGTTGCCTTTGCTGGACATCTACTGGCTATATGGCCTTCTTGGTTGCAATTGTAACATCTGATAGGTCCTCTGCCCTGAGATCTTCCTCTATAAGGTGTTCTTCTGCCCCTGAAGTTTCCCCTTTGATTGTAGCTTCCTCCTTGGTTCTGACTGTTATCTCCTCTGCTGGTCTCTTGGTTGGATTCACTCTGGTATCCAAATCCTCTGCCTCTAAAAGGACTTCTTCCTCCTCTCTGCTGTCTTCCCCTACCTCTATGATTCTGCTCATGCCTTCTCTTTAGTTTTTCTTCCACTTTGAGTGCTAATTGATAGCACTTTTGAACTGTATCTGGATTATGCAGATTTAACTCTTCCTGGATGTTAAGTCTCAATCCATTGAGGTATCTTGCTACCTTCTCTTCCTCATCTTCCCTTACCTTTGTTTTTACACACAACTTCATGAATTCTTCTGTGTATGAACTGACATCTAGCTCCTTCTGCTTCAAATTATGTTTTCTCTTATGTAATTGGATATTGTAATCCAAAGGAACATAGGCTTCTTTCACCAATACCATCATTCTCTTCCATGTTGTAACTCTGCTCTTTCCCTCTTTCACCTTGTCATCTTGGGTGAAATTCCACCAAGTCAGTGCAGCTCCTTTCATTTTGGACTGAGCCATCTTTACTCGTTGGTGTTCTGGTATCTCTTCTGTCTCAAAGAAATTATTCAAGCAGTCTATCCACTCCATTACTGAATCAGGTTCCATTTTTCCTGCAAACACAGGCAGGTCTATTTTCACATCCATGGTCCTTCTTTCCATGGACTTGAGAGCATTGAGTAAGGGTCTCTGGTCTGCAGGAACCTCTAGCTCTTCCTGCTCTGGGGTCTCCTCTTCATCCCCATCTTCTCGTTCACCAGAGTTTTCTTCCCCTTTCTCCACTCTTTCCCTCAGCTTCTCTAGTTCTTCCTTCATTGCCTGATTCTGAGCTCTATCAGCTCTACTTTCTACTATTTGCTTCTTCACCAAGGCTGTCAATTCAGCATTGGACATCTTTGCTGGAAGAGTGTCCGAGGCTTCTCCTTCCAACATTCTGCTTTCTCCTTCTACTACTAGATGGAACAAATAACTTCATAAATGAAATTTTCACACTAACCTTTCCCAGAGCTTCCTCTAGCTCTGATACCACCTGATGCAGAGCATATGCCCAGCTGAAGCGTGTGAACCAGTTCAAAAACCTCTTGGAGCCCGCAAGATAGCCAAAAGAAACTATATCGGCGAGACTTTGGAATTGTCTCACCGATGTGTACCCACTCTTGCCTATCGGCAAGACAATAACTATCGGCCCACCTTTCTTCAGCGTTCACCGATACTGAATGTCACGCCGAACACTTATCACCAGCTGCTCCGTTGGCGTGACTCCTATGTTCGTCACCCTGATCGGTGAGACTTCCTACTGTCGCTCTAGCTTTGAATTCTTCCTCCGATGCCTCCTTTCTCGCCGATGACCTATCTCTATCGACGAGACCACCTACCGTCGGCGCCACCTTTCTTCTTTCTGCCGATGAGGGGACTCATGCCGATATAAACTACATCGGCCAGACTTCTCCGTTATCACTCCGATGACTATGTTGATCCCTCCGTCAGGCTGACCTCTACCGTCGTCCCAGCGTTGAATTCTTTCACCGATACACCCCTCTCTCGCCGATGACCTCAACTCTATCGGCGAGACCACCTATCGTTGGCGCCACCTTTCTCCCTTCTGCCGATATCTCATGTTCCGCCGAAACTCCTACGCCAACCCCTTTCGGCCAGACTTCCCTACAGCTCACGTCGATGACTTGAATGCAAACCGTTGTCGGTGTGACTTGCTACCATCGGACCAACACACTTCCTCTTGGCCGATGCCCTGACTCTCGCTGATGCCTTCGGCCGCGATTACTATCGGTGATACTTTCACTGTCGGATGAATCTAATTTCGGCACGCTGATATCAATCCTTACGCCGATGGTTTCTCCGTCAGAGGCACAGTTGGAAACTCACGCCGATGTCTCCAAAACATACATTTCAAGCTTGAATTGACATCTAAACTGTTCAACAATGCTCATACAGACACAACTGAAGGATACACACAAAATATTCACTCTGCAAATGCAGTAATACACATACTTAAGGACGATCTTCTCAGGAAAGGATTCTGCAAATTCTATCCCACCATACTTAATAGTCAAACAAATAAACAAAAATGGAGGAGGATAGTTTACAAATCCATTCCACTGATTTCCCCAAAAATCTGCCAGTGGAATGGATTTATCTAGTTCATTCGACCACAGAGACCCAAAATTAATTTACATACAATTTCTACACAGAATGAATTTCTATACAGGGTATCTACACAGCATTCAGACTCTAAAAAGAAAGCAATTTCTAGAACTCCTATTCCTCCTTAATGCTTCTGAATTACATTCCCCTCCTCCTTTTCTCAAAAGACAAAACATATATATCGTCCCCCTCGCTACAAAAAGGTTTTTCCCTTTTTATCTTTCCCAATGTGAGGGACTGACATTCCCCTCTGTTTCTGGGATTTGAATTTTTCAAAACTATTGGTAAAGACTCCTAATTAGTTACATGACACCTGCAGAGTATAGGACAGCAAAACTCTAGTGCTTAAGACACCTTGATTAACTTTCCCTTAATCCAAGCTGTCAGAAACTTCATACAGAAAATGCTAACATTACATTATAAACAGGAAATGCTAACATTGGATGTTACATTTGAAGATGCTATAGATAACATGAAATGTTAACTTAAAGTTAGTCTTCTTCTCCTTCCTCTTGTGTATATTGGTCCTTTTGAAGGGGTGCACCTGCACCACCTTTGAAATGACTTTGCAACTCCTTATTTATACAAGACATTGACTTAGGGATAATCATCCAAGTCAACATACATTACAAAGCAAATACATAAATACAACAAGACTAATTACAAAAAGACTTCATGTGGATCAACACATTGTTGGCCACACAGATCTGAGACTTCAATCTTCATTTAGGAACATGCCAATCCTCATATAACATCTTCAAGATCATCCGCAGGATGTGTAACTCATCTGGTCAGCCAGAGTTAGGAAGAACATCATCATCTGGAAGTTATTCTTCAATTGCAAGCTCAAACTCCAATGCAGACCACCAACATGAACTAGACATGATCCAAAGACCTCAACAAGATTGCATGAATCACCAAGAACTTCCACACTACATCTGCTTACTGATATCCTTATCTCCTTCATCCAGAACCTCAAGAACACAGTCTGTCATCACTGTCACAATGGAATAGATGCTTGTGGGCCTCCAGACCACGAACCAATTGAGTTGTCAATTCACATTGACTTCCTAAACACTTCACCAAATCTGCAGAACAAGATATTTCATTTCCAGATCTCACCAGACCTATCTGTGTCAATCTGTCACCTCTGAACATCTGCCAGAACTAGTTTTACTTGAGCGGCCACAACTTCTTTAGATCTTCATGCGGACCTCTGAAATCTTTACTAGATCATCTTAAGACAAATATCTACAAACCCTTTGAAGCACATCCTCTGATCTTCATATTGTCTATGATCTTTAGCTCACTGTCTTCACTGCTCTTCTCTGTTCCTGATTAGGACTAATTTTCTCAATATCCTCAGCAAACCGCTCATCTAATCCTTATCATCAATGCAATAGGAGTATGTTAACATCAATGACAACACCGGTTAGGCCCATACTTGCAACACAATCATCCCAAAAATCCTCAAGGTGTGGCTGATGTCTAAACTTCTTATCTACAAAATTTTGTACCCTTCTGAATGCGTCAAATGGCCTAGCCAAATCAAAAGTTTGAAAACCAAAATACTACAATTCTGCTTTTGATACCTTAGTAATATCTTCACTGAAACACTGGTATCTACCAATACCAAAAGGAAACTTGATATTTCCCCTGTTGAACTTTGTCTTGTACATACCATAAATGTTCAATATTTGTCTAGTGAATTCTAACAATACCATTTTGTTTGTTGGGTACTTTGGTAGTTTGAAAGGTTTACCCATGAATCCCTCTGTTCTGATGTAAGTGAAGGTAGGGAATTGGATGTACCATGCACTATGCCAACTAATTGCATTATGTGCTTCTTTTGATAACCTTTTATCTCGATATCCTGTAAGTGTTCTCACCAAGTACATAGAAAACACATCATTTACCCTTATATAATTCTGCATCACGTTCTTTTCATGTAAGTCTGAGTAATGATCATAAACTAATATCTTCCCTTGGCCACTTCCTAAGATACCAATCCTTGGTATTCCTCCCAATTGTATCTTGGTTGCACATGAGTATACTATATAGGATGACATAAAGAACATCCTATGCTTATTCCATCTCAGGATTTGTGCAAAAATAACATTGCTAATGGCTAGAGCCCAGTGAACTGCCCCTGTTTCTTCTCTGATAAACTGGATTACATAAAAAATCCATGGCTCAAATGTACTTGCATCTACCAAGCCCATTAGTCTACTCAATAGTGTGATTATTATGTAGACGTCTTCCTTGAAGTGTATCCTATACAAATATTTTGGGACCCTAGTAGCTGCTTTTGGTTTCTTGTCTTGCAAATACCATCTATAGAATATTGTACTTTTGCAGAATGCCTCATTTCATTAAAATCAATTGCATATTGTTCCACATCTATTTCTTTCATTTTATCAGTGATTTTCAAACCAAAGGTTTCCACTATTCCTTCCGCTGATAAGTCTGCATATACAACTCCATTATGCTTAACCTTCTTGGAGTTCATGTCATACTTCTAGATGCATTCAATAACCAAATCCATAACTTCCATTGCAAGTGGGAATCTCGTATCATTAAACAACCCCACATCTAGTATATTCTTCATTGCTAAAGACACTCTAGGCACTCTAATCTTTTGTAACAATTTGGCAGAGTCGAATCCCCAATTTCTGTGTCAACTACCCTTCCTCCTACAGAATAGATCTGTGAATTATGACCCCTGCTTAGAAGTTCTTCTTTAATCATCTCTTTCTTTGTGTCTTTATTTTCTCCTTTTCCATCCATCTTCTCAGTTTTCTTTCCTTTGGTCAGCATCCTATCAAGAAACATATTCATTTTACGACCATATTCCCATTTTCTAGGGTTTTACCATATAGATTTACCATTTAACATTTTACCCTATGTTTTTTTTTCACTTTTTGAATTCTTTATAGCTATCCTACTGCATTTAAGTTTCACAATTCATCATAGTAATTAACTAATTTTAAACCATTTCTGTTACCCTACTATGATTAGTGTAAAATTGATTGTAATTGTATTCCCTTAAGCACAAGTGGGATTTTTAGATACATATCTAGATTCGTAAATGTTGACTTTACACTATTGACAAGAGATTTTACCATTTGAGCTCATCGCAACCGTCTTTGAATCGCAATTTGCCTCTGTTCGACTTAGCTCTGGGGAATACTCTGCAACCAAATTCTAAATGTAATTGTGAAGTTTATACAATCCAAATTCCCTTTTACTCCTTTGAAATTAAGTATTTCATGTGGTAGATATGCATTAAATGTTGTAGACAGTATATCTAATTTGATTTTTTTTTTACTATACCGTTCAATACATATTTTGAATTTTATATACTTTGGCTCCTTTTGCACTTTTTGAATTTGTATATCTTATACATGCACTTTTCACTAATATGCATAATAGAGGTTATGACGTCATTACAAACATTTCTACTTAATGACCATTTTGATTTTAAGTTTGCCTTTTGTATCTTAAAGCATCCCTGAGTTACCTTTATGCACTTGTGATTTTTCCCTCTCATTTGTTTTGTATATTTGTTTGTATATGTTCATGTATATCTTATACAATTTCTAAATGTACAAATGCGGACTCTATCAGGTTTATGAAATGACTTGGAATTACCTTCAGATCCAGTTTTGTATATATCCTATTTGTATTACCTTTTTTGTATATCGTGCACATGCACTTTATACCCTGCAGACGTGATGTTGACTCTTATACCCTTTGTTATGTATAAATGCACTTTATTTCATGATTTAATCCTAAGTTCACATCTGTGACTGCATCTTACTCTTCTATATATTTACTACATGTATCTCAATATACAAACGCGGACCTCACCTGAAGTTTATAAAGTCTTAAATTTCTAATTGCATTCAGATTTTTATCTACACTGTAGATACATGTGCTTATACATACAAATACAACCATTCGCTTATGCTTTCTAAACTCAATTGAATTTTCTTTTTGTCTGCTCATGCATTTGTATAAAAAAGCATACTACTAGTAATGTATTAACCATACAAATGAAATGACCATGACTTTATATGCAGATTTTGAACTTCCTTTGACGTTTGCCAATGCATATTTGGAATTTGTATAGAAGATACATGCATTGTAATATACAAATATAACTATGGATTTCAACCATTATAAAGTACACATATGAAAAGCTATCGGGTTCGGATTTGCATAAGTATGTTTTGAACTATTAAAGATACAAACATAACATGAGATTTAAACACGATGCAGATTATAACCCGACAGACCAAAAACACAAACGATACATGCAAATGATAATGTATATGAGATACACGTTGACCAAAATATCCCAGCGTTGTCTTTTTATAAAATTTAGAATAACTCTTGAAATACGCAGAATTTTTGAATCATTCAAAAAGCAACCCTAGCTGAATTTTAATACAGACTTCATTGATAACACTTGTTTTTTACCAAGTGCCCTGTAACTTGAATTTCAAGCATCAAAGACATTTTACCCATATCGCCAAGCAAGCAGAACCAAACCAACACAAAAGCAAAAGCAACAACAAGGGTCCTCATTTTGCTAAAGGGTAAAATGGGGCATGTTTTTTATTACAATAGGTGGAAAAACAAGGGGCCGAACCCTTAACAGAGATTATATAAGAAAAAGCACAAGCTCAGGAAACAAAAAGAGCCTGGAACCAAAACCCAGAAACACCAGCTAACAAACGGCAGAAAGTAAGCAACAGCAAAAAACCATCAACCAAACAGCAGAAGGCACACTAGGACATAGAGTCCTCCCAATCTTTAGCAAGAACTTCAAAAACTTCAAAAACTTTTTCCAGCTCCTGAGTTCTGTCATTGTCAGCTCCCTAGGAGAAAAGTTGAATATCCTGCAAAAGGGTTAAGTTGATCATGGAATACTTGCACAGCATGCGGGTAATGAACTTATAAAGAATAGATAGCTTGAACTGCAGAGCCACCATCTTGTCCTTTAACTAAGTCACTTCAGCAAAAAGAGAGTTGCTGTCCCTACCCTCATTCGCATTGCCATCCTCAGTAGTAGCCCTGACATCATCATCATGAATCTCTTCAGGGATAGACTGATTGTTCACTTCCACCTCTTCAACACCAGCATGATTTTGCTCTATCATGTTCCCCTCTCCTTTGCCAGTATCATACTGGGCCTCCACAGGGCTCTGATGGTCAAACTCATTTTCATCACTACCAGTACCAATCACATTCTCAGGGCTGTCCCTGTAATCATTCTGCAGAGAGTCATGGCCATCAAACTGCTCCCCAGAAACAGGATTTTCCATGCAAATTTCCTTCAAATCATCACTCTCGGTCTCCTCACTATGAGAAGAAGCCTTAGAGTTACTTTATGAGTAGTCTATAAGTTTAACCTTGGGGGCTAGCTTCCCAGCAATTCTGGTAGAGCGTTTGACAGCAGGGGTTATGCTTTTCCCTTTGCCCTTTCTAGCCTTTTTAGCAGGATTCGTAGCAAACATGTTTTTACCTTTAGGGGTCTCATGACTATCTTTGAGGGAGCTAAGAATAGCCGCTTCCTCAGCCAGCTCAGAGAGGCGATGAAGCCGCTTCCTAGACTTAACAGAGTCCTTCAACTTAGAGGTAGAGGTAGACCTAGGAGTAGGGGTATTAGCTTTCACAGAGTCCGAAGTCGGGCCATCATGACTATTATTCACAGGAGTGTGAAGGGAATCACAATTGATAGAAGCCGACGGAGTATAGGGGGAGGGTTCCATAGCTGGGAGATGGAGAGTGGCAGGGGGCATCAGGGCCAAGTGAAACTAGTAAAGTCTGTGTATGAGGCCTTGGTGAAGGGGCACAGGCTTCTCCAAAGGCCTAGAGGTTAAATTCTTATGAACCCTTTTAACCGAGTGTTCTAAAGAAGAAAGCAGGTAGTAAGTGAAAATGATTGAGCAGGGGAAGATGGTAGTAATAGAACCTAGCATAACGGCCTTCCATGGTGAAGTACTTCATGATTAAAAAGCACATGTCCGCCCATGGCTAAGGAAGCTATGCCCTTTCAAACCCTCCCTGGTAGGGTACTAGCTCTTCGCCGTCACCCAAGAAAAGCTTTTGGTTCTGCGCGTCGGAAACCCTCGACTTTCTCAGCAACTTAATGCCTTTAAGGGATAAGCTCGTTGCCTCAGCTATACTTTTCTCTGAGATCTCAAAGCTGACACTACCAATGGTGACCCGTCTGTCAACCCACAAAGAAGCACACTGGATGGATAACGACTCATCATGCCCGTTAAGGCATTCTAGGAATGGAATAATGCCCCCCTCCTTGCAGTAATGCCAGACAATGGCATTATCTTTGAATTCATTGCAGGTGTTTGGTTCCATGTGAATTCTTTCACCACCCATAATGTAGCCCACGCCGCAATACCCAGTAGGAGAATACAAAAAAAATGTAGAATACCCTTCTGAGGAATCCACCAAGCGGTATTCATGTGAACAAAAACCAGCCAACGCCAATCATGATACTTTAAGTTCCAAAACGTAACCCAAATAATGAGTATTAATTTTGCATGAAGGGAGTACAGACGCTGCTGCCAATTCGCACGGGGGTCGTGCATAAGCCTAGACAATAAAATGGGGCATGTTGTGAGCATCACAACAGTAGTGTATATGACTAGATGTTTAACCTTGGATATTTTATTGAGTCAATGAAGCTTGTGGAGGAGAATTTGGTGAAGGGTTTTGGAGGGTAGATAGTGGTGTAGGTTCATACTCCTTTTCGGTTTGACTTGAGGGTTCATGATTCTAATCCCCCACCTAAGAGTGGTTCTTAGACATCCTCCATTCCTCTTACTAAACCTCAGTAGAAGCATAGGTGAGGGACCACACATAACCTGAGTAGCTATTATCGATGAGAGCATCGAGAGCAGTTTGAGGGAGGGTTTGTTTCACCATTTTGTGAAGGATTGTTCTCAAGGTACAACATTAGTAGGTGGTCAGGGTGTTGTTGCTTTAGAGCTAATGGTGGGTGGTTTAGGTAGATTTCATTGAATGTAGACTATAGTAGATCACTAGGCTGACCTTTGGGATTTGATTATGGATTCTACGAATAGAGCTGGATGGGCATCCTTGTTTTGTTCCCATCCAGAGTTTTCTTTGTTAAGGCAGGGCCTTTTGAGATGAGACATGGACCTGGTAAAGGTCGAATGGAGTAGTTGGTGTTCTTTTTGTGAGAAGGAAACATGGTTTTGAGTATTATTCCTTGTCTTATTGTAGGCTTCCAAGAGTAAGTCTATCCCTAGTGGGGGAGGATGTAATGCCCATAGGAATTTGTGCCCTTCTTTCTAATGCCTTTGGTGAATTAATATTTTGTTGTGATATTTTGTATTGTGAATTGGTGATTGCTAGTCAATACCAATGTTTGACCTAGATTATCAATGTGGGTGTATTTGGACCTATGAGACTCTTATATATATGTGTGTGTGTGTGTGATTATATTGTTGGAGTTTAAGCTTCACTATTTTCATTTAAACATTATGCTGGGTGGGTAGATATGATTTCCTTTAGTATTATTATTTTAAATGATTAATTACATCTGGATCATATTGTTAGAATATTTGATTTAATTAAAATATGCATACTAGATGGTTAATATTTAATTGTATATTTTCTATTATTCACTTTGTCTATTGCTATCTATTGGGCAGATGCGCATAACATTTGGAATGAATGTGTAGTATTTTACATGATATTGATCAATGACCAGCAGTGGAGGAGGTTGACATGGATAACACTGAGTCTCCTTAACTAGTTGTTTCCCTGATGTTGAAACTAGAAAAACCTCATCTGAATTGATTTATGATTATGGATTTCCCCTATGTTAAACTAGTAAAATGTCTTTTGGGGTGTATTTAATTATATTAGAATGATTTTACTTGTATGATTTATGATCAAGAGGATATTCTCAAAATTTTAAATTTCATTGTTGTTGACCTATTTTTCTCTATCCAGAGCTAAATAGTTCACCTTGTATATTCCTTGAATATCCTTTAGAAAGTGACCCTACAAAGATTAAATCCTTCAATATTCATGCTGTGCCTTGCCAAATTTCCCAAAATCTTACCTGGAGAATCCTTGCCAAAAACCCAGAAAAACCTAGAAATCTTTTGTCTTCAAGTGCCTTCCATTGCAGATATTTCCCATTTTTATATTTAGTCATTTTTATATGCATATACATTGTATGTTTCTTTGTATGTATGTTCGCATTGTATGTTCATATATACAATCACACATACAAAGGTAATATACAAGTCAAAGATACAAGGGGGAGACATACAAAGATTTTTGGTGTGACCATGACCATCGAAGGCTCAATTTGAGGTCTCTTTGATAGGCCGATGCAGATGCAAGGGTCAGATGCTAGGAGATATACAAACAGATATACAAAGGGTCATCGATGAGATAGGCCTTATTGGTAGCCAAGTCCAAGGTATCCCCGATGGCTGATGAAGTATACAAGGTGGAATATACAAGGAAAGTGGGGTCTGCTTTTGGGCAAAGGCGATTGTATCTCATATACAAGTCGCAGATACAAGAAGAAATATACAAGGCAATGTGCAAAGAAGAAAAGATGCAAAGGTAATATACAAGGAAACATACAAGAGATACAAGAGGTGGGGTCCACCAATTGTATGTATATGCGGTTGTATCTTTGCACATACAATCGCATATACAAGGGCATATACATTCCTGATATACAAGTCCCAGACCTAAAAAGAGTATGCATTCTGATCGATAAAGGCACAAGTGATTGTATGTATCTTTTGTTTGTATGTTCGCATTGTATGTTTGCACATACAAGGGTCATATACAAAGCAATATACAAAGGTCACATGTATATGCCGAAATGAAATGTTTGCATACAAGTAGTTGTATGCAGCTTTTGTTTGTATATTTCACATTGTATATGCGATATACAAAGGTTAGATACAATGGCGATATATAAGGCCCGACTGGAAAATCAAATTTGACAAATTCAGCGTTGAGTTCCGTAGTTGTATGTGGAAGTGCAGTGTATATGCCAATATGCAAGGGGAAAAGATAGAAAGGCCAGACCTGTTCTACAGTTCCAATATAGTTGATAGTCTCCTTTGAGTTCTGCATCGTATGTATGTGCGATTGTATCTCAGCTACAAGCATATACAAAGGCACATGCAAGGGGTCTTTCGGTGAGACAGTGTCTATCAGTGGTTTAGTTTAAAGTTTTTCCAATGGCTGATAAGGAGGATGCAATGTTCAGTGATGGGTCTCATGCTCAACTCAGCAGCAAATCAGACAGTGCCACATGTCAGGGGCAATTCAAAGTCCAATTCAAAAGGTAAAGTAGGGGCCCGCTTTTGTATGTGGCCATTGTATTGTATATGCAAATGCATATACAAAGGAAATATACAAAGGTGATTTCAAAGGCCGTTTAAAATGCCGAAGGCAAAAGCACATACAATGAACATTTCAGCAAGACTTTGCTTATCGGTGACTTAGCTGGAGGTCACCCCGACAACCCGATACATACAAAGAAGTTTGCATATGCTAAGGCAGTTTCAAAGGGTCATTCAAATGGTGATTCAAGTCGCAGATGTAAAGCGATATACAGATGTAGTTTGACTACAACTTTGACCACTCGTATCTCCCTCATCCTGGTGAATTTCAACATGCTTCAAGAGGTAAATATGCTTGTTTTTGCGTCCTCTTTCATCTAGCGGGCTTTGTGGAGGATATCTTCACTTTCAAAATTTGATGCAAGTCTACAAGCTCGAACGACTGGACATTTCAGTGACCATTTTGGCATATGCAAATGCAGATATTTGTTGCATTTATGGGTGCAGGTTGATGATTCAGCAGATCATATTAAGGATTGAAAATATCTGCCATCTGCCCCTGCTCCAGATATTTCATGCCATAACTTCTTGTAGATGGACATCCCTTCAGAAGCAGATATTTTCCTGACTGTGCCCATGGGACGAATCCATGGGAACTGACTTAGGTCAAAATGCTATATATGCATAAAAATGAGATGTAAAAGTGGTTGGAAATTTTTAGTATTCAGTCTTTCTATTTCCAAACAGAGCTTTCTTCTACTATAACCATACCTTCTTATTAAATATATGCAAGTTATTTTACCTATTTTATTGATCTTTAGTTTAGTGTAAACCTGCATATGATTGTCTGTGAACATTTTGTCCCTCTTAATCATTTTGTTTCTTACCTTTGCTAGAATCATCTAAATCTGTGTATATCTACTTGCTATATCTGATTATGTTGTGCATCTTCTCAGTTTTGTGAGGGTTCTTTTATTTAGTTTGGTGCATCACCCTTACTTTCAAGTTTTCCAGTTTTATCTTTCAATTTTAAGGCATTCCTTCTCCCTTTTCCTCTACAATTCAGTAGATTTTAGGTGATAACCAGCTAGGAAGCTAGCCTTCTCTGGAGGTTCTTTCCAAACACAGGTGACCCACAAACTTTGGAAAGATCCCATGTTTCTCTAGATTGCTAAAGTTTTATAACTTCATCAAGTGTGCAAATCTGGGTGATAACAATTGTATTTTGAAAAAGTGAAATTTGGGTGTATGGTTTTGGGAAGGATGCTTCAAGATTTGTCAATGGCAAATATCAGACATTCAAAAATTATTTTATTTTATTTTTGTTTAGAATTGAATTTTTTGGATGTTGCTTATAATGTGGAATGATTTATTTCCCCATGGTTTTCATTTTGGAGGTGCATTGGGATGCATGTTTTTTAGGAAGACCACTCTTTTCCTATTCATGGGCTTCTAAAAAGTTGACTCCTAAATTGTGTAGGATAGGGGATATTGGTAGTAGGCTTGGGGTGGCCTTTATGTACCTTTGAGTTTAGAGAGATGAAGAAGTTCCACAATACTATTGCATTGAGAAAGTGTTGAGAGATGAAGAAGTTCCGTACTACTATTGTATTTGAGTACGTGTTGAGAGTTGAAGAAGTTCCTCACTATTTTTGTATTTAAGTAAGTGTTGAGACTTGAAGTTCCCCACTACTATTATATCTAGGTGAGTGTTGTATGCTAAAGAAGTTTTATGCTACCTTGAGGAGAAGCATCCATAGGGTGAATGCTTACTTGAGGCCTTGAGGCCTATTCTACTTCTAGTTTGGTTTTAGAGAACAAAGGAAAAGACCACCCCAATGTCTTAGCCACTCTCCCCTAGTCCTTATTTGGTTGGATTGAGAGTATTTGACCTTGTGTTGAGACAACCTTGCTGGCTAGATAGTCATGCAAATGGAGGATGTTATCCTAGATTTGAGTTTATTGTCTATTTAGAATTGTGTTGTTCTATTTGATTCTTGTGTTTCTTAGATGGTGCTTTGGAACTATGGTTCTTCTGTGACTGTGACATGATGATAGTGTATACATTATCACCTTCTCTATAGCTTGGGTCTTGCCTTGTTGCACATATGGTTGTCACTATTGTGGTTGTCATTGATGTCAACACTCAGTCTGGGCTATCATTAATGCTTATGTTGATGGTATACTATGATGGTATGCTAACAGTAATGATTGTTGATGTTCATGGTTGGATGTCATGCCTTGTTTAATGTAAATTAAGGTTGTAATGAGTATGTTTGTTGTCAGTAGAGATGATATCATGATGATATATTATTAAGATGGGAATTAGAAGCATCAAGATGAGAATTAGAAGTAATGCTAATGTTGGGGAGATGGTGTTGATGGTCTGTGGCATGTTGTATGCTCTCTCCTATTGTTCCTAAGGAAGTATGTGTTGCTACAAGGAGGCTCTAGTCTTCAAATGTTGGTGAAGGTTGCTGCTACAGGAAGTTGCCTAGAAGATTGGTTGGGAGAATGCTCTGCATTCCTCTACATTTGTAGATATGGTCATGTGGTTCAGAAGTTAAGCTTAATATGTTGAGAAGGTGCTACATTCAAAGTTTCATAGCATTTGTCTCTTAGTAGAGAAAGTTGTAAGTGGCAAAGTGCATGACTGTATTGCCTAATGGCTAGTTTCAGTGTCTGTTGGCTTGTGCCAACTTGTTCCTATATGAAATGGTGAATTGGTTGATGGAGAATCATCCTAATGATCTTGTGATGTTTCTTGTTGCTCTGCAAGGTGTTTTCCGGTTTCTTTGGAATAGGTTGTGCTCCAGAATGAAGGTGTTGTTGGGTTATGCCTTTGCTTGGCTAACTAAGGTACGTTGGAGGTGTGTGCCACAAATTTGTTGCTATGCAAAGTTCAAGGAGACTTTGGAGATGTTTTATGGGTCATGCCCACTCATCTAAGAGAAAAATAAGTAATGTTTAATCATCCATGAGTACCACCAATTTTTAATGACTTATGTGCCACAAGCTTCATGTGTTCTTTCTTAAGGGTGACCTAATTCAAATGTGTGAAGCATGCAGATGTTATTCCTTGAAGGATGATGCTATGAAGAATGTTTAGGACTAGGTTAAGCGTGTGTTGGGATCTGCAAGGTGTGTTCCTCTTCTTGGTGTTGAGTATAATTCATGTTAGGGCATGCCCTCTACACATTTCATGTTGTTTGATTCATTGGCCAACTTGTAATTGTAATATTCTTGTTGTCTTGGCTGACATGCAATGTAATCAATGTAATATCATGTATATATTATAAACCTAGTTGATCTAGGTGATGTATGATTGCAAGTGTGAATGTGAAAAGTAGGATATGGATGTGTAATGCATTATAATGTGTGACTAAAAGGGAAATAGCAGAAGTGATAAATTATGTTTGGATTCATTTTGAAGATAATTTTGTGACAAAAGGGAAGTGAAGAGTGTGCCTAATTGATTGCTAGAGGTAGTGAGCCAAAAGAAAAATTTCTTGAAGGCTGAAAGTAGTGATTCGGTAAGCTAAAGAGAAGACTTTTGAAGGTGCAAGTTATCAAAGCATAAGAGCAATCATCAAAAGAGGAGTGAAAAGAAAAATTGTAATTGTAGATTAGAGAAAATTAGGGTAAAGCACTGAATCATCGGTAGAAACCACAAAACTATCTAAATTCAAGTCATAAAGATCCTAATCTAACAATGAAGCACAAGATGCCATAGAAATCAAATGATGAAAGCCATAATAGCTAAATTACTATGCCAAAGTTGATTCTTGTTCATTGCTCTTCTTAATTTTGCTTTGCTTGCTCTCATATTTGTAGTATACAAGATATATGATAAGCTCAATGTGAATGTATGATAGAAAGATCTCAAGATGATAGCAAAATATTGAAGATTATGATTGTGGTTAACCTTGAAATAGAGATGAAGGCTTTCTTTTATAGAGGACTTGGATTTGAATGAAGGTTGAGGATTGAAAGGTGAATTGTGTGATGATCAATGGATGAGATTAAAATATAATTTAATAAAAGGCCCTTGATTTAATAAAAGAGTAGTGGTGTTACAACTTTTTTAAATGAAGGTGGTAGTGTGACAATAGTGTGACAAATGATTTAATGAGAGAGGGACATGTGTGAAGATAAGGATAAAGGTGAGGGCTAATTTAAATAAATAATTTATTTATTTAAATTGGATAATAGAGGATCTAGAAAATTATTAAAGAATTGAAAACCATTATTAAATAATGTGTAGAGGAAAAATGGAAAATGGATAATTAAATAATTAAAAATAATTATTTAATTATAGAAGAAAAGATGAATGATGGAAATAAATAATTAAATAAATAAAAATTTATTTAATTATAGATTGGAAAATAGAAAAGTGAATTAATTAAATAATTCCAAATTATTTAATTAATAGAAGAATGTGACATTGGGGAATAATTAGTGTAAAAATGTTGCTCATAGACTCAAGACATTTTTTTAAGTGTCTACATTTTGCCCCTCTTTGATACAATGTGAATTTGAACATTGTGTCAAAGAATTTAAAAAAAAATGGCTTAGGACCTACCCTAGCATGCCTCAGATAAAGCGAGATAGCATGATGCCCCCTCAAGAAATTTGACAAATTTTTATAAAAATCCAAAAAAAATTGGTAAATTTACCGATAGGTATATTCGATAGACGTAAATGAAAGAAATGTTAATGCAAAAGAGACAGTGTTAGCAAAAAATGAAGAATGATTGGGCAAGTGAGATGGAATGAGATCTTGCTTGATAGATTTTGAGCTTTAATTTCATTGCATAATTATCATCATAGTGCCTTTATTATGGGAATGGATCATGAACACCATGGCATGATATAGACCAAGGCACAAAATACTATCCCTTGCGAGATAGGCACATGATAGACAAGGAATGCCATGATGCAGACTAGTAACCATAGAACTGTTGGATTAGGTCCGGTCAACTGAGAGGGGGGTGAATTAGTTGATACTTATTTTAACCTTTTTCTTCTTTTAATCAAATTATCAATAAATAAATGAAATAACCATTTTAGCATCACATAAACAGAAACATAAAAAACACACTTGACACCAAGATTTTGACGTGGAAACCTGGTTAAGGGAAAAACCATGGTGGGCATTAACCCACAAAAATTAATACTCTGTTAAAAGTATTTTACAAATAAGAATGCACTTGCATTCAGGCTCACTGCCTATAGAAAAGTTTACAAGAGATTTACATAGACCTTGAACTAGTAAGATGCATCTGCCAATGCTAGAGATAAGTTATGGTTAAGTGCAAATACTGACTTTGTACACTTCATCTTTATTCTTCTCTTCTCTCTATTCTGCCTTCATTCAGATATTAGATTTCTTCTCTTTTCACATTTTCTTCATGACCGTAATCCATCACAAAATATCCACAATCATCAACTATATATACGTATCTTGACTTGCAATCACTTGTCAGTCGGCAACAACAAACACTTAGAACTTTTTAAGAGTGCTCTGCTCTGTCGGCTAGATCCATACACCAATATTGATGCGTACCAAAAATAACACATGTAGATCATCAGACATGTTGGCCACTAACATCCTATCTCATACATAGTTCATCAAAACACTTCTATTGGGTCCGCACAAGGATTTACATAAGTCTGCCTGTTCTTCACTGAACTATTCTGTCATAAAAGAACCCAGTATTTAAATGCTCATAACTTCTTATCCCATTATCACTAAAGGCTAAAAAATTAGATTTAGATTGTCTTGGTGTCCCTCTACACTCCTTTAGATCCACAACACATAATGATTAGCTAGAGAGATCCGCTGACCAAAATACTGGACTCTGCTATTGTTAGAGCCAGGATCAACTACAAGCATTCATCTACGGGAGAGTTATGAAAAAAAGCCAAGAGAATATTGATGCAAAATATTAGAGAAATGCATTGAATAACCCATGAAAAATACATGTAAAGGAGTGAGTATTTATAGGCAAGGTGAGTGGGGTGAGGTGTCAATATTGACCAATAGGAAATGTAACTCTAGCATCTCCAAAAATAGGGGGAGGTGGAGTAACTTCCATGAATGGATTGACACCACACACACATGCACCCACTAACATAAAAGGCCTATTAAATAGCTCACATTATTAAACTACCTAAGCAAGATTAAAAATATGTGTAGGAAAAACCTTATAATAAGGAATAAAAAACCTACACTAACACCCCCCTTAAGCACAACTTAGGAGGATGTGAAGATGGGTCCCGACAAATGAAGCCATGTTAGGTACCCATATACAATGATGGTGGAGAATGTCATAAGACTCCCCAAAGATACAACCATCATACAAACATGATTCCTCAAGAAGAGGATGGAGAGGATCAAGTGTCCATCATAGGTAAAAGTAACTTCAAATCCACTGAAAGATGCAAGAGAGAAGAAGATAGTGCATTATTTTCATACAACATTTCTTCCCTTGGGTAGAAACAAGTCCAATGGAGGATGAAGAAGCCACTCCCACAAATTTGATGAAGAGGGAAACTAGATCCAAGTGTGAGCCTCTAAAGGGATGTTAGCTGTGTTGTGACTATCATCAAAGGTGTCCTCAAAATCTGCAATGTGAGATTCATAAAACAACTCTAAAATACATGTTAAATAATCATCCCACATAACAAAATTAGAAGAACAAACATTGTCCTGCTTAACCATGGAAAAAGGACTATTAGAAGAAGCAGGAGGAGGAGAAGAAATGTCAACACAAGTCTCAAAAACTAGATTAGATGTAAGAACAACAAGGTTTGAGTGACCACACTTCTCCATAGAATATGGTTCACACAAGGAGTGTGAACATCAGCCAAAGTATCAGAACCATCATCAAGAGCAAAACTAGAAAAGGTGTATAATCGAGTTTCATGATCAACAACCCATGTAGCAATAATCTATGTACTCTCCAAGTCTTTGATGATAACTAAATTAGGTGTGAATTCCATAGTTTTCCCTGCACCACTGTGATTAGTCTGATATATGGAAAGTAGATTATTTGCCAAAGAAGGTACACAAAGTACATTATTAAAAGTACCATCACCAATCTCAATTGATCCCTTTCCAATTACATTCACATATGTATTGTTACCCATTAAAATTGGTGGCATAATGCAAGGCTCAAAAGTAGAAAACATGGACTGAGATGAAGCCATGTGATGAGAGGCTCCATAATCAAGAATCCATTTACCTGAATTGGAACTTGTAGATGTACAAAGTGCTTTACCTTTATGTTTGTTAGCTTACCCTTTTTCAAAAGGTTCTAGCTGTTTTGATGATGGAGTAGGAGTACACGAACTAGGAGATGAGGCTAAAGTAGAACTTACATTCATTTTCTGAATAAGAGTCTTCAACTCATTCACTTCCTTTTTGTAACAATCTTGTTCACTATGCCCACGCTTCTTGCAGAATGCACAAGTGGGTCTCTCCTTTTTCTCCTTTTTACTAGATGATTCAGGGGTAGCTTGAGGTGTTGAATCTTTGTATTTCTCACTATTCATGTTTTTTTGCTTCTTTTCTTTGCCACTTGAAGCCTTCTCATCTTTTGTGTTTTGAGTTACAACAAGAGCCTATGATTTGGAAGACTTCAGAGTACGCATCTGCACTAACTTTGCTTGTTCTCTTGTGAGTGATGCAGCAAATTCATCAAGAGAAGGCATATGATACCTAGCACCAAGAGCATCTCTTGTAGCATAAAAAGTAGATACAAAAATAGAATAATCAGAACCTAGTTTAGCAAGAATAGACAAGATCAACTGGCTATCTTCTTTCTCTATATTACATTGTTTCAACTGTAACCTGAGAGACTTAAGCTTGGTAAAGAAATCCTAAATGCTGTCAAAGTTAGATGGACTCAGTGATATAAGTTCATTTTCTAACTGAAAACTTCTTAAGGTGTCTTGCTTACCAAATAAACCTTCTAATGTAGTCCATATATCATTTGGAGTTTTGCAAGATTCAACATGGAAAAGAAGATCAGGAGAAAGAGAAAGACACAAAGTCCCATAAGCTTCATCAGATCTATCAAGCCATTTTCTCTTTTCTACAGCACCAGTGGGTTCAGGATCTATACCCATAGTTATCCTATGCAGCCTCAATTTAAGCAATAGAAGTTCCATTTGCCTCTTCCACTCAAAATAGTTAAATGGAGTGAGAAGAGGAACTGGAAGTTTATCCATTGTGTATACAACAAAAATGATAGAGAAACAATAGAATAACTCTCTCAAGAAAAAAAAAACAACCCCTTTGTTCAAATAAAACTCACTGAAATGTCATTTTTCCAACCACGGGATAGAAAATAGAAATCTGATGATATTTTCTAGAAAAATAACCTTGATAGATGTGTGGAGGATAGAATCACCTTTCCAACAATATTTCTTTTGCCCGATTTCGACACCATATACAAAAGATATGCCCAAAATACTAAAGGCAATGCACAAAAAAAAGACCTGACTTCCAATGAAAATAATAGGTTACTGATAAAAAATTAGGAAAAGTTACCTATACTACTAAAAAGTGTTCTAAGTCCTCTTTCCGGTGATATCTCATTTGCCCAAAACAGAGTCCGGATGCCCGAGTTATGAAGGTTTTCCCAAAACTGCTCCTTTAGGTCATGAGAGAAGGGCAAAATGGAGGATTGCTTTTAACCATTGGATAAAAAGCCAAACCCTGTGGGAGCACCCTTCGGACCGCTAGATAAAAGGATGCGCCCTATGGAAGCACCCTTTGGACCGTTGGATAAAAGGATGCAGAAGCACCCTTCGGACCCCTGGATAAAACGATGCACCCTGCGGAAGCACCCTTCGGACCACTGGATAAAATGATGCACCTTGCGGAAGCACCCTTCGGACTGCTAGATAAAACAATGCACTCTACAGAAGCACCCTTCAGACCGTTGGATAAAAGGATGTTGAAGCACCCTTTAGACCACTGGATAAAACAATGCACCCTATGGAAGCACCCTTCAGACCGCTGGATAAAATGATGCACCCTACGGAAGTACCCTTCGGACCGTTGGATAAAAGGATGCACCCACAAAAAAAATCACAGCAAATTTTTGGTCTTTGATTTGAGTGATTTGACAGGTGTTTTTAGGTTTTTTGACCCTTTTGAGCACAATGGCGGGGTTAGTTTTTCTCCAGGAGGCACAAATTAAATGCTAATGGCTAAAACCCTCACAGATTTGAGAAGAAGCTTGCAAGCCTGGAGCTCTGATACCATGTTAGAGCTAGGATTAGCTGCAAGCATTATCTATGGGAGAGTTATGAAAAAAAGCCAAGAGAATATTGATGCAAAATATTGGAGAAATGCATTGAATAACCCATGAAAAATATATGCAAAGGAGTGAGTATTTATAGGCAAGGTGAGTGGGGTGAGGTGTCAATATTGACCAATAGGAAATGTAACTCCAGCATCTCCAAAAATAGGGGGAGGTGGAGTAACTTCCATGAATGGATTGACACCACACACACATGCACCCACTAACATAAAAGGCCTATTAAATAGCTCACATTATTAAACTACATAAGCAAGCTTAAAAAGATGTGTAGGAAAAACCTTATAACAAGGAATTAAAAAACCTACACTAACAGCTATATGCTCTGTTTTAGGCTCTCAGACTTAGATAGATTATCATTCTGACTTCTGGTAAGATCAGATATTGCACTATGGATGTGTGGAAAAATCTTAGTTTCCATCAATGACAACACCTATCAATGCTATGCAGTGCCTCTTTCCAACAATCTCCTTCTTTGGCATTGATGGCAACACTTATTGAAAAATGACTAAGTGTCCTTGTACAACTCCCCCTTTGTCTGTACATTTGTGCACTTCACTTATTCTGGTGCTCTCCCTTTGCTGAATACATCATTTTTCACTGCCCTTCACTCCCCCTTTGACATCAATGGCAAAGGGTGGGATACACAAAATTCTCCAAAAATTTTGTATACATTGCCACATATGTACAAGTAACCATTAAGTTCCATTCACATGAACTTGAGGATGTCTGCAAAACTGGTTTTAATTGGGTAAGTTTGGAGGCCCAAGCATTCTTTATTCCATCCAAAATGGAAATGTGCCCACTTAGCAAGAATGCATATGCTTCTGCCTTTGCCAGATTTGGAGGATCACTTGGTTGAAGTACATTCTGAGCTTCGGATAAGGCATTGTGCATGGATTCCAATTTGGGAGTAGTCAATCCCCTGAGTTCACACATCCTCTTGATAGTGTTGCTTTTCTCTTTTACGAGTGCCTTTATTTTGTCTATCAAGCTAATAACTTGATAATCCTGGCTTATAGGAGAGATAGTTAAAGGATCAAAATTTTGAGATAGAACTGATATTTACCGTTCTTTTTATTTTATCTTCTTCTCAATGTCTTTATTTACTTTAGACCAAGATAGACAAAACTTATATATGTCTCCTGCATCATTTAGAGCATTCTGAATGCTCTTTATGCTGATGCCTAAGATCAACCTATCATTCCCTATCGGATTCTTGACTTGGTTAAACTTCTTATTCAAGAACTCTTCTTGAACTTTTTCCTTTGTAGACTTTTCAAAAGATCCAAAATGTGAACTTACTGAACTTAAAAGATTTTTTAGATGACCAGAGGGAGAATCACTTTGATTCTTCTGATAGGTTGGCATTAATTTCTCTAGAATTCTAGTTGCTAGCCCCAGCAACTCATTGTCCTCTGAGTGGGATTTTATCAACTTTTCTCTGGCTTTCACTTGGGTGAAAGATGCTATTTTCATCAATTGAAATGGAGAGAGCATATCCGGATTGGTTAGCCCTTGGAGTAGTTCAGACTCATCAAGCTCAATCACTTCCTTTTCAAGAAGGCCTTTTACTGCATCTGCAGTGTCTCTTGCTACATTTTTTGAACCATTCTTTTGATCATCATATTTTTCTACATTTGCTTTAGGTGCTTCAACATTTGCACCATCTTCTTATGCTTTGTCATTCTTTCCTTTTTCCTCCTCTTTCTCTGTATTAATATTTTCTATGTTCTCTTCTGAGAGATTCATTTCTTCTTGCTCACCACTTGCTACTTGATCTAGAGGACTCTGAGTGGTAGCAATATTCTTTTCCTTCTTAGAGTGATCAGGTGGAGGAGTTATCACTTCATCAATTATTCTAGTTATCATTTCTATGACTTCTTGATTGACTTGTTCCTCTTCCTGAAGTTCTCCAATATTTAGATTTGATGAATCAAGTTCTGGAGGATCTAGAGTAATACTTTGGTCATTAATTCTTTTGTCAATTTCTTCTTCTGGAGCTTTTTGTTCCAGATCATAAGGATTGTCTTCTTCAACTTGCTTTTCTAAAACAATGTAGTATTTATTTTTGTCCAAAGCCTTTCTTAGAATTTCCTCAGTTTCCTTTACAATTTCTTCAGTCTCACCAAGCATTAGTTTGTTCATCCAAACTTTGCTTCTAAATTTATCTTTGACTTCTCTAAGGTTTTCATCTGCTTCTTTTCTAGTCATCACAAGGCACAAAGAGGAGAGAACATACTCTCTGAGTTCTATATCTTTTTCCTTGGCTGCTTCTTTCCTCATTTCCATTACTTTCCTCAAACTTTTAGGAAGTTCTTTTAAGATTTCCAACAAGGCTCTATAGAATTTATTAAGATATATGATAATGGCATCTTCTAAAATTTTCTTATTTTCTGGATCAAGGTTATCATAGTAAACTCTGATAGGTTTTAAGTTTCCATGAATAGTGACTATTTTCACAATTTCATTAATAGTCATGGCAACCTTACTAGATACTTCCTTTTTACTAGCCCTCATGCTTTTGGACGATTGATTTTCAGAAGTCTTTGAGGTTTTGATCTTTTTGGATCTTATTTCTTTCACTTCTTCATCTATTTCTGTCTTCTCATTATCTTGTGATCTCTTGTAGGTTCTTGTTGCCATGGTTTTCTTTCTTTTCCCTCCTTCATCAGATGGAGTGGCTTCCAACTTCTTAGTGGAAGTGGTCTTAAGAGGATCAGCAGGAGTTGCAGAGCTCCTTGTCTTCTTTGGGGCTTCCGTGGGAACTACAGGCTCACTTTTTGCCTACTTCGTGTTCCTCTTTATCTTTTCAATCCTTTGTCTATTTTCTATCACTGCTTCTTTTGTAATCCCAATACTTTCTACATACATCTCTACTTGCTTGTGTACCTTTCTTTTTGTTTCCAGTTGTCTAAGTTCCACATGCAACTTTAAGCTTAGTTCCTTGTATGTACCGAACCTTTCAACATAGGTGTCTTTAGGTTTGCTCAGGAGATGTTGAGCATACATGTCCAGAATTTCCTCATCCACTTTATAGTCCATGGGCATTATCCACATTGTCCTTGGTTCTACAGCTTCCATCAAACATTTATCTGTGTCTACCATAAAACATATTTCATTTTCATACTTTTCAACAACTGAACTAGGAATTCTTTCCCTTGCATGCATCAAGTTCTAGAAGTAACCCCAGAAAGTAGTCTTTTGAGTCTGGGTATCTCCAAGACTATGTAGATGATCCCTAATTTTCCATGCCACTGGCCTGTCTGATGTCCATTGTATACCTAGAACTCCCAGCACTTCATTCATGAAGTATAAGAATATACATATCACCAAGGAACCATACTTGAATTAATTTTTCTTGTCCTTTTTGATTTTGTTTAGATTTTCTATTAGTTGGCTTTGTAGTAGCTCACACAAATCATAATCCACATTCTCTTTTATCATCTAATATGCGGCATAAATAGCTATTCCAGAAACTAAGTTCTCCCTACTGGAGTGGTAAATCTTATACCCAACTACCATAGAGGTAAACTTGACATTCAAATCAGTGATGTCATTGATAGTCATAGCTCTTCTGTCAAATTTTGCTCTGGTAGCATCAGTTATTGTTTGATTTTTCATAGCTTTGAGCATGGGTTTCCCTCTGGTTGCATTCAGTCTAGTCACAATTTGAATTATATCTTTTGTGATCTTGAACAACTTCAATAACCACATAAACTCATCATGTATCTAACTAAATACATATCTAACCCATTCACTTTCATCAAAAGACAGAAATTCAATAACTTGTATGAAGTGTTTGCTCTCTAGGGTTTTATATTCTGGTTTCAATTGGTGACTGTCATTCTTCAATTCATTTTCAAACAAATCTAGTAGTTTCAAATTTCCAAATTCCTCTATATTGCAGTGAATGTAAGCCCTAATATCTTCGACATGTAAAACCCCGTACGGAACTCCAGAAAAATCACCTAGTGGCTCAACCTCTAAAGATTTGAATGGATACTTTTTAAATTTGGGACAAGGTCTCTCAGTAACATCTACCACTAGAGGTGTAGCCATTTGCAGAAATTGAGAACTCAAGATTTCGCAAAAAATAGAAAATACCTTTCTACGTAGATTAGGGTTTTTACTTGGAAATCCTTTTCTCGCTTCTAGCTCTTGGGAAATTTTCAGCTCTAAGCTTGTTCACTTCTTTCTTCTTGATTTCTCTTGATATAAAGTGTTTGAAATGAGGAGTGAATGACCCTTTTAAGCTTTGCATTACCTAATTTGCCTTTGTAATAAATGCCCTGCCTAGGACATCCTGTTGTTCTATTTTGAGTAGTTTTTCATGTATTGCTCTACAATCTACCATATCCATCTCTTTTCTTTCAGAAACCCTTCCACATTGTCTTAAACAATCCAAGATCTCTTTTCTGACTATGCTAGATCTAGGCACTTACTTGTTGGCTGGGGGAATTTGATTTGTAATGCCGCTCCCCTTGAGCCAAGACTTCCAGCTTAATTCCTGGAGGAATTATCAGCACCGGATTGTGGTGTGGATCCATTGCTATCATTCATAGTGACTTTCCTGACCCATATCTTGTTTTGATTCATCCTAAGTCTCATTCATATCAATTTTCTCCTTACCTTTGTCTTGTCTTTGTTCATCCAGTTTTCTATTTGTCGGACATCTTCCATTGTCTTTACTTCTGTAGAGTCTTGTAATATGACCAACTTTATTGCAGTTGAAGCATATAACATTTCTTTTCCTATAGGCCTGATTTTCTCTTAATCTGCACTTATTAGCCATATGTCCAAACCCATTGCAAACAAAGCAGTAACCATTGCAAACAAAGCAGTAACCATTGAAAGAATTGCTAATTCTTCTATTATTGAAATTATTCATTTGCATACTTCTGCATTCATTTGATCTATGACCATAACTATTACACTTGAAGCATTGACCGGAGAAGGATGGACCTCTTTGATTTACTCTACTTCTACACTAAGTAGCTCTATGAAAAAATTTGTTGTAGTTGAAACAATTTCCATTGAATGATGGATATCTTTGAGAATTTGGTTGTCTCACTGGAGGTTTTCTAGATCTATTTCTCCCATTCTTAGACTGAAAATTTTTCTATTCAAATATGGAGCTTTCACCTTTCTCATATCCAAGACCATGCTTGTCATCAACCCTTTTCTGTCCTTCGAGTAGTGCTTCATGCTTTGCTGAACTTATTTTGAACTTCTTATATTCATTTGTAATATCTAGGTCATGCCTGAGAGTGACTAATTGCCTTTCAAGTTCTCTCTCATTGTCTCTACTTTCTTGTAGATCATACTCTAGATGGATAGCTATTCCATCCAATTTGTAACATTCTTCAGATCTTTCTTTTAGTTTTTGTTTTAGATCTTCTTCAATTTTCTTCCTATCTTCACTTTCTTTGGTTTACCTCGTCACCCTAGATTCCATTTCAATTTTCAAGACAACAACTTCTTTTGAGAGCTTCTCACATTCCTTTGTTTTTTCTTCCAAAGCTTCATTCAAGCCATTTTCTTTAGGTAAATTGGATAGCTATAGAAGTAGCTCCTTTTTTATTAGCAAGGATTTCTTTAGTTTATCTTTTAACACTTCAATGGTGTCATCAGCATCTTTAAGTTCACCTCTCAAATTACTAATTTTTGTTCTAGATTGAGCAACCTCTTCTAGGGCTGACTGAAAATCTCTTAATGAACCCATTGGAAACTGCTTCCAATATCTTTTACTTAAGCTATTAGGCTTTTTTGAGGAACCTTGGTTTGATACCAATTGTTGGATTAGGTCCGGTCAACTGAGAGGGGGGGTGAATTAGTTGATACTTATTTTAACCTTTTTCTTCTTTTAATCAACTTATCAATACATAAATGAAATAAGCATTTCAGCATCACATAAATAGAAACAAAAATAACACACTTGACACCAAGATTTTGACATGGAAACCCGGTTAAGGGAAAAACCACGGTGGGGGTTAACCCACAAAAATTAATACTCTGTTAAAAGTATTTTACAAATGAGATTGCACTTGCATTTGGGCTCATTGCCCCAAGCTCACTGCTCAAGTGGAGGTTCACTACCTACAGAAAAGTTTACAAGAGATTTATAGAGACTTTGAACTAGTAAGATACATCTACCAATGCTAGAGATCAGTTCCAGTTAAGTGCAAATACTGACTTTGTACACTTCATCTTTATTCTGCTCTTCTCTCTATTCTACCTTCATTCAAATATTATATTTTTGCTCTTTTCACATTTTCTCCATGACCTCTATCCATCACAAAATATCCACAATCATCGGCTATATATACTTATCTTGAATTGCAATCACTTGTCAGTCGGCAACATCAAAAACTTAGAACTTTTTAAGAGTGCTCTGCTCTGTCAGCTAGATCCATACACCAATATTGATGCGTAGCAAAAATAACACATGTAGATCATCAGACATGTTAGCCACTAACATCCTATCTCATACATAGTTCACCGAAACACTTCTATTGGGTCTGCACAAGGATTTACATAAGTTTGCCTATTCTTCACTGAACTGTTCTGTCATAAAAGAACCTAGTATTCAGATGCTCATAACTTCTGATCCCATTATCACCAGAGGCTAAAAACTTGGATTTAGATTGTCTTGGTGTCCCTTTACACTCCTTTAGATCCACAACAAATAATGATTAGCTGGAGAGATCTACTGACCAAAATACTAGACTCTGCTATATGCTCTATTTTAGGCTCCCAGACTTAGATTATCATTTTCACTTTCGGTAAGATTAGATACTGCACTACGGATGTGTGGAACAATATTAGTTGCCATAAATGACAAAACCTATCAATGCAATGCAGTGCCTCTTACCAAAAAGAACGTTGTTGGAATATGTGTGGAAGTAACTATTGTAACATAGATTTGCACCTAGTGTTGAAGGCTTTTAGGGATCCAACAATCAATTGAAACATTGAGATGACCTCCAGGTGTGGGACCCTATAGGGAGGTCAAATCTCAAGAGAGAGGCTGGTTCCTTTTTTGAATGAGAGATTCAATGATCCTAAGACTAAACCTAATCTATCCACCTATTAGGAAAAAGAGGAAGACAGAGTAAAAACTAAAAATGAAGGAGAGGTGATACACCAGGTTTGAATAAAAAACATTCACAGAGCTAAGATGCACAAATAAAGAAATACAACTGATAAACTTACATAGATCATGGAGGTTTTAATAGAGGTAAAGAATGGATTGCTAGGAATTAAACATTCACAAACAATAGCCAATTCTAAGACTACACAGAGTTAAAAGCATGAAAAAGTAAAACACCATATGTATTGATTAAGAGGCATAGTTACAACAGAGGAAAGTTCTGTTTGGAATACAGAAGAATAAGACTAACTATTTTCCAACAACATTACATCTTTTTCTATGCATATATAGCACTTCATTACATTGACCTCAATCATTTCATCAATAAATTTGCCCCCATGGCTCTGTTAGAAGATATTTTACAAAAGGGAATACCATAAATGCAGAAAAATATCTTCACAAAATTAGCTGAACAAATATCTTTAAATATCTACGTTAAAAGCTGGCACTTGGAACTCCACCCACAACAATAAATGCTCAACCTCAATTTTTCCAACTGGAGACAGATGTTTGACTTTCATCTGAACTGGATTCCTACCTTGGAAGCAGGATTCATCATGCAAGATCATGGCAGACCCTTAATTTTGCCTCATTTCCCTTTGTTTCTGAAGACTACAAAAATGGTCAGGGATTGGGCCTTGGGCCTTCGACATTTCGCCTCCAAGAGGGAAGGAGAAAGGAGAAAAGTTCATTCCTTGAACTCTACTTTGTAAAGGAAGAATTAAAATATTGGCAGACTTTAGGCCTCGGGCCTTCTATCTTTCACCTTCATAGAGAAGGATGAAGAAGGGAAGTTTAAGCCCTGAAAGTTAAAGACTTAGTCGATCTTTTGAGAGTTTCAGTGGGGTTTGGAGCTTGAGCCTTCCATCCTTTGCCTTCAGTGACAAGGAAGAAGAAGAAAAGTCTAATCCCTAAAGTCTGAAACACTTAGCATTATTTCTCAAAGAAAGAGTCAGAGTTCAGGCCCCGATCATTTTGCCTTTTTCTTTCCCTTTGATGGCATCACAACCACGTGTCAGTATTTTGCAGTTCCGCCAACTTGTCGGGGTCCACCCAAAAGTTTCCACGGAATGGCTAAGTGGCTAAGTATTGTAGTACTCAGGGTTTTCCCCTTCCCTCTTCCCTTTTGGAAGGCAAAAGGCCCAAAGTTTGATTTCCACTAAGTGCTAATTTTTCTAAGGCTTTCCGCCATTCCGCGAAAACTTTTGGGTGGACCCCGGCAGGCTGGCAGAACCGCAGAATGCTGACATGTGGTTGTGATGTCATCAAAGGGAAAGCGAAAGGCAAAATGATCGGGGCCTAATCTCTAACTCTTTCTTTGAGAAATAATTCTAACTATTTCAAACTTCGAGGATCAGTCTTTTCTTCTTCTTCCTTCTCACTAAAGGTGAAGGACAGAAGGCCTGAGCTCCAAACCTAGCTGAAACTTTCAAAAGATTGGCTAAGTCTTTGACTTTTGAGGCTCAGACTTCCCTTTTTCCTCCTTCTCTGTGAAGGTGAAAGATAGAAGGCCCGAGGCCCAAAGCCTGTTGATATTGTAATTCTTCCTTTACAAAGAAGATTTTAGGAATGAACTTTTCTCCTTTCTCCTTCCCTCCTGGAAGGTGAAACACTGAAGGCTCGAGACCTGATCTCTGACAACTTCCGCAATCTTCAGAAACAAAGGAAAGAAAGCAGAATCAAAGGTCTGCCATGATCACACATGATGAAATCTTGCTTCTAAGGTAGGAATCCAATTCAGATGAAAGTCAAACATCTAGCTCCATCTGGAAAAATTGCAGTTGAGCATTTATTGTTGTGGGTGGAGTTCCAAGCACCAACTTTTAACATAGATATTTGAAGATATTTGTTCAGTTACTTCTGTGAAGATATTTTTCTACATTTATGGTATTCCCTTTTGTAAAATATCTTCTGATAGAGCCCATGGAGGTAAATTTATTGATGAAAAGACCGAGGTCAATGTAATGAAGTGTTGTATATGCATATAAAAAGATGTAAAAAAGGTTGGAAAATAGTTAGTCTTATTCTTCTGTATTCCAAATAGAACTTTCCTCTGTTGTAACTATGCCTCTTAATCAATACATATGGTGTTTTACTTCTTCATGCTTTTAACTTTGTGTAGTCTTAGAATTGGCTATTGTTTGTGAATGTTTAATTCTTGGAAATCCATTCTTTACCTCTGTTAAAACCTCCGTGATCTATGTAAGTTTATCAGCTGTATTTCTTTATTTGTGCATCTTAACTCTATGAATGTTCTTTATTCAAACCTGGTGTATCACCTCTACTTCATTTTCATTTTTTACTTCCTCTTCCTCTTTTCCTAACAAGTGGATAAATTAGGTTTAGTCTTAGGATCACTAAATCTCTCATTCAGCAAAGGAACCAGCCTTTCTCTGGAGATTTGACCTCCTTGTAGGGTCCCACACCTGGAGGTCATCTCAATGTTTCACTAGATTGTTGGAGCCCTAAAAGACTTCAAGACTGGGTGCAAATCTATGTGACAATAGTAACCATGAAGCATGTTAGTCCTAGTACAAGAAAGTGTTAGATGACCTTTCACTTGTATAGAATATTTTGATTATGTCAAATGGAATCCCAATCACACACAAGGAAATTAGTTGCCCCACTCATATTGCCAAGACAAACTACAAACATAAATCAAAGAGAAAAAGGTCATGATCCATCATCACTCCTCTCATCACTTGTAGACTTCTTTGAGGGGCATAAGAACATGACCAAAGATAAATAAGATAAAAAGATAAGACCAACTAGACCAATAAATTCAACAACCATTGAGATCTTCTTGCCATATAATGAGTGTTTGTTTGATAGGACTACAGGATAATGTCTGGTTTCAAGGAAGGAAACATGTCATATAAGACGTTGAGTCTAATTTCAATGATACAATCACATGTATAAGGAAAATGATAGTATTGCATCTAGTTTTTAAGAATGAGACACCTTGTATAATATGCCTGGTCTAGTTTTGAGAGTGCGACAACCTGTATAAGACAGATGATTGATTGATGTGTGATGATAGTGTCTGGTTTCATTAAATGAAGCATGTCATATAAGACGTTCAGTTTGGTTTGGACAATGCAACATTTTGTATAAGAAAATTGATAGCTGATAAAGATAACTGACAGTGATGAACAGTCATGACTGGGAAATTGATCGATTATGATTGAAGACTTAATGGATAGTTCACCTATTTTTTTGAGATTTGTTGAGCTTAATTCTCTGCGAAAGGTAATTGGTTTATGTCTGATCAAGGTGTCAACCTTAGCAAGGGATAACTTATTATAGGATATGAACAATGGTAGACTCTATTGAATGCACAAGACAACTAAGAGGGGGGGTGAATTAGTTGTAGCTTAAAATTTCAAAACTCACACACATTTAGATCCACACAAATTCAATTAACTCTTAAACTATTATGATGATTAAGCATGAAAAGAAAATAACAGAAACTAAATCAAATCAACATCAAGCACAAGAGAACACCAAATTTACATGGAAAACCCAAGAAGGGAAAAACCATAGTGAGGATTAGCTCACAATATAAAGTAGTAACAACATTGAATTACAAAAGGCTCACTGTCTAGAAGAGAGGATCACTGCCAAAGGGCTCACTGCCCAAAGAGAAATAGAAAGAAGAGGTGGCTCACTGCCAAGATTTAAACTATTATAATTGCTTCTAACTTATGCATGGAGTACAACTCCAATGAAGCTCAAAACACAGAACCAATATTCACCACAATACCAACATCACATTCGTAGCATCACTAAAAGATAGTAGACACCTTCTGCTCACTGTATCCAGTAATCTAACACATGAAGGCTTGTACTACTTCACACACTCAACCACTCTATTACTCACATTACATCCATCATGCACACCCCGATCATGATCCCTTGACACTTATTTATACTATCTTCAACCTTGAGAACATTCTCTAAGGTCGACATTACACCTTAACAAAAAAGATTCAAATTAGGTTTGGACCTAAACATTCCCATATTGGAAAGGAATGAAGGAGGACCACAGCACATCTTAGCTTGGACCTAAATTCATCCAAGCACACTACTCCACACTTTCACAATCACCAAAGCAACTCCACAATTAGTGTAAACACCCAAGGTCAGCCAAACCTGTGTTAACACAATAAACTTTTAAATACATGCTTCCTCAAACCTAAAAAAGACTTGTGGACCACATGAAAGGATTCACCACAATCTAGAGAATTCCACAAACATCCTAAAACATCATGATAACCAACAAATTCCTCCACAACAACTTTTACCTGCCACACAACCTTATCTAGTATGCTTAATTATCTCTGTCATACACTGTATCTCAAGAAATTGACTTCTAGGGCACCAAACCACAAACAACTTCAACAGAAGAAAGATATAATTCTTATAAGCACAAATCTAGAACCACAATCCCTAAAACCACTTTGCAAAGAAATGTGGAGCAAGAACATTTCTTCCAGACATTTTTGCACAACGCAGAAACACAATCCACACATTGGTGAACACAATTTTCTTTGCACAACAAACCAGAGCACTAAATTTGGAATATAATAGCTCTTAACACTTCTGAATAACATATCCAAACTACAAAGATAGATTTTCAACATAGAGAAAATGCAAAGCAAAAGAATAACACTAATCTGTAAGCCAAAATGCTACTTCACCACATTGTTTCCTTTATTAATCAAATTCTCTCAAAAGTACTTGGAAGCTAACCAACAGAAACATAATCCTAACAACTTCAACATCTCTTCAAGGCACCCATATCATCTTCAGCAAATAAACTCAACCAAATAGCTCACACTATTGCAATAACCTCATCTCAAAGAGAGTATCCACTCAACACTAACTACTCATATTCTTGCACTATAAGCAACTCACACAAATGACACAGTTGACACTAATTACAACACAAGCTTGTTGACATCAATGACAACACCAATTACACATACTTGCAATAGACTCAACTCAATGGACCCTAAGGGACTGACCTAATGTCTTGGGGGCTCATCGATGATGGCCTTGCCTATGTAAAGCGCAGAGACAATGTAGCTCGACCATGTGGACTTTTTATTATGGAATGCGATGGATGGGAAAACTTACTATGATAAGACCAAAGGGATGGATTGGAGCCTCAAGGGCTCATCAATGATGTCCTTTCCTATGTGAAGTCATAGAGGCAACGTAGTTTGACTATTTGGACTGACACTAATATAGACTTGATAACTGACATTGTTTTTGGAATTTTTTATGTTTTTCAATTTTTTTGGATTTTGAATGTTTTGATTTTTTTTGGATTTTTGAAATGTTTTGATTTTTTTTGGATTTTTGAAATGTTTTGACTTTTTTGGATTTTTTGATTTTTTTGGATTTTTGAAATGTTTTGATTTTTTTTTTAATTTTTGAATGTTTTGATTTTTTGGTTTTTTGGAGCGTTTTGATGATTTTGCATATGACATTGGATGACTAAAACACAAGAAAGCAAGAAAGCATGCACAAATGATACAAAACAAACAAGGTAATGCCCCTGTCAAGATGTAAACCAATGATTAATTGATAATGATTGATAACGATAGTGTTTTCATTGTGGGGAATGATATATCCCTAGATCAACACAAGGATGTGGGAAAGACATATCCCATTGATGATGATGATGATTTATGATTGATTGATTTGGTTTACTACAAGATTAGGATCAAGACCAAGGGTGTGATTGGATAATTTCACAAGATTGATTGACTTGATTGGTATGGATGATTGGATTGATTTAATGATTGGATTAATTTAATGGATTGGTTTGATGATTGGATTGATTTGCATTTGGGTTTATTGCAATGGACTTTTGGATATTTGTTTTGGGATGCCAATGGATTACAATTTGGATAGCCTTTGTACTAGATACCAATGACAAGGGAAAACCAAGTCTAGATGCTAGGATGGATATAGGATGGGATACATGGAAGGATGGGTGATAGTGAATGGGATAGAAGGCTCATGATAAAGGGATGAGTAAAAGGATAGGTGATAATGGATGGAATACTCATGATAGATGGCTGGATAAAAGGATAGGCGATTACAAATGGATAAAAGGATGGGCAATAGTAAATGGAATGGATGTATGCATCATAAGGGAGCTAGGATGTGATCTCCAAAGACTATGTTGCATAGGAATAACATGCCCCATTCTAGGTATAATACATAGGGTTTTACATGACAAAGCTTATGATAATAGGATGATGATAGGATCATCTAGAAAAGTTGAGGTATATCAAGAGATATCTAAGAAATTTGTCAACATTTTTCCCCCATATCTTTATCAAGATCAAAAGGAAGAAGGGGGGATGAATGGATTCAATAGGATAGGTATATGGGTGTAATGGATAAGGATGGTAGGTAGGATATGGTAAGATAGGGTTTGATAGGATGGAAAATGATAGGTTGGATGAGACAACGTGCCCCCAAGTGTAAGTGACATAGATAATCAACCTACATAGGATGTCTATTTGCTAGGTTTTTATCATGGTACTTATCCAAGGTGCCACCAAGGGTGGTTTTCACCATTGGACGAAGGGATTTCTCTTTACTATTTTGATTTTTTTTTAATTTATTCATGGGGGATATTTGGATGGTATAGGTGGATATGGACAAGAGGGACTCAAGTGTCTATTTCCATGAAAGGTGATAGTCCTGATGGTACCTTCAAATTTTGCAAATTTGAAGTGCCTATCTCGTTTCAATTTGTCAATAGAGGTAAGGTCAACATACTGCTAAATCTACCCTAGAGCCCATCTCCGCTGATTAAAATTTTGCAACTCAGAGGTCATCTTGCAAATCCATATAGTAGAAAGTTTTTTGGTACACATGGTAGTACACTTGCTCAATTTCATGCTCCCTAGATGAGTTCTGATGGGCTATTTAATGTTCTCTGACCACGACTAGACTAAATTTGGTGTTCCAGAAAGTTGCAAATTTCACAATTATGAAGGCAACCCATTTCTTGTTTTGGTCTAAAACATCTTCATTTCTATTTTCATAAAAAAATGGAGTCCTAATAATGCATCATTTTAATATGTTTCAATTGCAGTGAACACCTCTTACGGGCCTGTTTACAAAGGAGGTACCTAGTTTCTGATTGCTGGGCAAAATCTGATTTAAAACCCATGTTTTAAATAATTGATTATGATTTCTCATAGAAAATATCAGCTCTAGGGGTTCCCGTTTGAGCGCGGTGAATTTCCGTTGTTTGGCCGGCAAGAGAAATTAAAATTTCCCCTATCTTCTAATGTTTTGATATATAATTTCTTTTAAAACATTTTATTATGTTTTAAATATTTCCAAAGGTAAGTGCAACAAAATGGTGGAGGGCTAGTGAAAAGGCATTTTAATATTTTATTTGTTAAAACTTTGTTAAAAGCAATATCCTATGCTTTTATTTCTATTCCTTGCTACCCACTGAAGATTAAAAAAGGCCTGGGCAAAATTGAAATCTCCGGTGAAATGGTTTTTTAAAAATAATTTTTGGCAAAGTCAAAAGTCAAAAGGGAAGTAGCATATTAAAAGATTTATGTCTTACGTTTCCATTTTTCTTGTTCGTGGAGGGAAAGAGGTTCGTTGAAGGCAGAAGTGAGTTCCAACGATTTGACAAGCTCTAGCAAAATGCATTTTAAATAATTTTTTAATCCATACCAAAGGCAATGTTTGGTAAAAGCTTTATTTAAAATGCCTTTTTCTATAGTTCATTGTCCTGCTAGAATGCAAAAATGGTCTCGATGAATAAAAAGGGCTTCAACGAAAAACATTTTAAATGTTTAACTGTATCAAATGAAGGTTTTACTATCTGTATAAACCTGGGTAAAAGCATTATTTTAATGCTTTTATTTTCATTTCACTCTCCTGCCAAGGTAGAAATTGGGTCCAGAGAGGAGAATGCTCCTACAAAATGGTCATCACATTTTTTGGGTTTAAGGCAGGTATTTGGGGCTTTTTACAGGCTGAAAATTAATTTTTTCACTACCAAATCAGTGCTTGGGCCATCTTTGATACCTAGAAGACATTTTCAACAAGGTTTGAAGAATTTTAAATGGCCCACCATTGATGAAAACACCTAGGCAACATAAAAAATGGTCCTGAAATTATTTTGAATGAAGTTTGACTACAGGTAAATTGTATAAAAAATGATTGCGGGCAATGTGTTTGATAAGGTGCCAAGGGTAATTGCAAGAGGAATTACGGAGTCTAGAGGGGTAAAATGCTTCGTAAAAGCATTCTTTCATAGGCCAATGAAGTGGCTGACTACCTGGTGGCTTCATTTTTCACAAGTGCACGGTGAAATGTGATTGATATTTTGATTTTCCCACACAGGTAAAACTATGCACGAGAATTACTTGTAGACAAAATGAAGAGGAAGTTACAAGATGTTGTGGCATATTCCTCATGCCAATTTAGTTGTAGGATCAAAGGGGCTCAAATGTGCCAGATGTCATGCCTTAGTTTGATCTAGGGCTTTGCTTCTCTATAAAATGCAAATATTGTTTCATTTGCAACTGTTCTGAATGTCAAATTGTATACAGTAGGGTATTATGTACTGTAATCCATTGTAAATAGAAGAAAATTGTCTTATAATCTATGTTCAAATCTATAGAGTAGTGTTATTCTCAAATTAATACAAAGATATATTAGTTATGGAATCCTTTCCATGTTGCATTTGATGGAGTTAAGATGATTTCTGAATATCAAGGATATTTTAGTGCATCTCTGCAATTTATTGCACTGTGTATGTTTTCTCTTGCTTTCTCTCAAGGGGAAAAATAAATGTTTGGAATACATTTAGTTATCTATTGTCTGTATTATGGTTTAAAAGGATATTTTCATATTTCCATGCCTAAGAGGTATTGATATAAGGTATTAATGCCATTAGTCTTTCAGTCATGAGGTAATGTCGTTTGAATGATACATAGGTTCTGGGCAATTTGACTTTGTAGCCCTTTGGATTAATGCATTGATCTCTCACTGGGTTAAGTTGTTGATTTAGATCCACCCCAAAATTATCAAAATCATTTCATTTTTGTCATTCTTTTGAGAGTAGTTTGGATAAATATATGTTCTCAATCAGGGTATGAACTATACTTTCATAGGACTAGGTTAATCTAAATGAAGTTAGTTATTTCCTTGGTAAAATACTATTGAGAACCTTCTGTTTTAGTGCAACATCTAGCATTAGTCAAGATGTATCCTTTTGATGTTGTATAGGTACACGTGCCTTGGTCTTGTAAAACTAAAAGTGTAGAGGATTTTTCAACTCCTATGTGTTGTAATCTTGTTTGTTGGCCACTGAGCTGAAATCCCTAAGTATAAGAAGTTGGATGATCTTTAGGGGATTTTAGACAATCAGTTGGAGGAACCAACAAGTCTCACTAGAAAGGGATTTCGCACATGGACTATGTCAAATGTCATTATGCTCATAGATGTTGGTAAGGGATTGCTTGAGAGAGAAATGGAGTAGGTAGATAGTGGATTATGAAACATTTATGTAAGGATGGATGGGAGATAATGGATTGGATTACACAAAAGCATGGACCATAGGAAGGTGAGGGGTGAAATATGTAGGATAGTGGATAAAAGATGAGGAGATGGAGATATATGGGAACATTGTGGAATGGAAAGGAATCAAGACCAATGGTTTCACACATTGTGATAAATATTGGAGCTTTTGATTGGAAGGTGGTGTAGGAATCAATGGAGATGTTTGCTTACGGGATGGGTGATCTAGTGATTTATCTACTCACATAGACTTATGATTTTTATGATTTTTATTTTGCTTGTGGGATGAAGGAATTTGAAATTTTTGAATGGAATGGGAATTTTGGAATTTTTTGGATGTGGATGCTTCATTTGGCCTGCTTTTAGAGGCATTTGATTGGATGGTGATGGAGGATACCCATAGGATGCATAGGCTAGAGTAGTGTTCCCCTTGTCAAAGGTAGCATGAGGACTTAAGGATGCTTGATCTTGGTGCAAAGGTTAACTTGGATAATCTTGTGTTAGGATGGATTTATACATATGTTGACATCTTTGTATTTCAACTTATTGTTCAAAATATGCATCATAATCTACAAGATTCTCATCATCATTGGGAGGAAATTGGGGACCTCCTCAAATTATGATTTTGGGTGTTGGATTTTTTTTATCATTGGAGCTAGAAGGAGGGCCTCCTCAGATTGTGATTTTGGGTCTTGGATTTTCCTCATCATTGGAGCTAGAAGGAGGGCCTCCTTGAATTGTGATTTTGGGTCTTGGATTTTTCTCATTATTGGAGCTAGAAGGAGGGCCTCCTCAAATTGTGATTTTGGGTTTGGCATGGTCAACTTGGAGAGGTTGTGGTGGCATATCCCTATAATAGGATGAAGGGTGATAGGAGGTTGTAGGATGGTCGGAAGCATTCACATAATGATAATGTTCAAGTTCATCAAGATATGCATCATGGTCTACAAGGTTCTTGTGTTCAAAAGGTTCATCATATTCTACAAGGACCTCATAATCATTGGTACCAAATTCAAGAGCTCCTATTATGACTAGGGGTTTTCTATTGATTATGAGTTTAGTAGGCTTCTTTTTTATTGTCACAACCATTTTGACAAGTGATGGATTAGATGGTGCTCAAGAATGGGGTGTAATGAAGATTATGTGGATGAATTTGGATTGGATGGGTGACTAGGATGACAAAGGCTAACTAGAAAATGCAAACTAAACCAATAAAATGCAATGAAAGAAATGGATGTAATGAACAAGTCTTAGGTCTGAACATATGGTCACTGTCCCACTTAAATCTAAAATATGGATACTTAGGAATTTCCCCAAAATTTGTGATTCTGATAGATGTGTTGCTACAAGCTACAGATATAGTGTTAAATGCTTCAAATGCATTGCAAGAATTGACAATTGTGGCTTAGGATGCAACAGTTGTAGTTTTCTGTTTGACGGATGCAGTGTACTAGTTTTGTTTTGAAATTGATGGTTCCTAACTAATTTTTTTTGGACAGTTTGTAAAGGTGACCAAAAAACATAGCAAACACTTGGAATACAAATCTTTGGTTGTTTTGACTCTTTGACTCTTGGAAAATGAGGTATTTTTCAAGTTTTCTTCCACAAAACTTGCTAGGCCTTGGTTCACAAACAATTCAAACAAGCACAACCTAGCTAGTAGTAAAGGGTTGTCTACTATAATGGGCTTACCATACCTTTTAGTATTTTTATTTATGAGAAAATGGAGTGGGTAACTAGAGTATGCCAAGGTCTTGGACCACCTTGACACCTCTTGCCTTGAAAGGATGAGTCCAAACAAGGAACCATGTCACCTCAACCAAGAACCATATGTGGTAAGTAACTTTAGGGTACCGTCTGCATTCCTTACTGATGGTGTTAGGTTGTCATTGATGTCAAAAAGGATTCATGGTGAGTTGCTTCATTCTGTTCATCATGTTGTGATGTCTTTACAGGATTTTAGGATGTCACGTTATTGGAGTCTACAAATGTTCACTTTGAAAACATGCTTGATGTTTGTTCATATTTCATATGGTTTATGGTTCTTCAGGACTTGTTTGATCAGTGATACTAGCAGAGAATATTTTAGGGATACAGAATGTTTGATAAAGTTGTGGTTGATCTTGTGCATAGATCTTCAAGGTTGGGTCAGGTGACAGAGGTTTAATGCAGAGACAATATATTGTTTGTAATGCTAACTTGTTCTTGTTTGGCATATTGGTTTTCTCAGGATGTGATCATCTCATGACATTTGGTTGGCAGCATGAGTGGTCTTCATACTTGGTTCATGCAATGAGTGGTCTTTATGCAATCATGAAATCAATGGTTCTGAGACAAATTAGGATTATGTCATCTTTATTCAAAGTCTATGTCACTATAATGTTTCTCTAAGCCTATGTTATAGGTCATACTCATGTTTTATCAGAGGTCTCTGTAGTGTGGTTTGTAGCTGCCTCTAATGGTATTATTGTGTTAAGGTTGTTAAGAGACTAAACCTAGGCATTGCTAAACTTTATCACTACTTAGTAAATCCTAAGCTTATCATTTATCTTATCCTCCAAGTGTCTTTTCTACCCGTCATTCATGGTTAGTACTTTTGTTATAATTTGTTGTTGACCTGATATCCCAGGTCACCTTACTAAAAGAAACCTGCAGAAGGGGGTTTAAGTCATTGTTTAACCGGACCCTCTTCATCTCCTAACTGACATCTTCGGTGTGGTCCTTGAGCGCATGGGCGCCAAAATCAAATCAATGGTCTTTTTTAAAAGTATGTAGAGCGCACAGTTTATGATCTATGAACAACATTTAAATTTAGTCTTCCCATCGAGAGCCTATTTTTTTGACGGTCGTTTGAATGTCAAAGACTATTTTTAGTCTTTTAAAATGAGTCTTGAGATGATTTTAAATGCAAATTTTAAGGAGTATTTTCAGGAGTTTTTAATTCTATTTCTATCCTTTTAACTTCGTTGTGACAGTGAAATGTTTAAGAAGTTTCTTTTGAAGATTTGTTTCTTTTTTAAGAAACTCAAATAGCTCATCATATCTCGGAGTTTTAAGTATTTTTTTGAGGAGATTTCTGTAAGGGAAATATTTATGGAAAAATTGAAGATTGTTTTTGGAAGGATTGTTTTTAGAGAATTAAAAAATATAATGCAGAGTGATTATATTTTTGAGAAGAGAACAAAATGGTTTTTGAAGAAATGTTTTTATGAGATCTTGAAAAAGAAATATCAGATGATTTTATTGCATATTAGTGAAGTTATTTTTGCAGAGATATTTTGAAAGATTTTTTTTGAAGAAGACAAAGGAGATTTTCTTTTGCAGAGAAGATGAAAGTTCTTAGAGATTTTATTGAAGATGTTTGGACTTCTTTCATGATTTTGTTTATGCAGGGCAGATGAAAGAATACAAGGGTAGATTGAAAAATAAATTGTTGAAGACATTCAATTTGATGAAAATTGAAGTGAAGATGAAAGGTTTTGAAAAGAGGATTGGAGAGATGACTTATTTACATATTGGAGAATATCAAAGTTTGATCATTTATTTTGAATTTTTTTTTAAGGTTTTCTTTTACAGAAAAGATGAATCTTTGAAAGGGACAAAATGTTTTTATTGATCACTTATTTTGTGAATAAGATTTTCTTCTTGTAGATGGATTGGTGTTTGGATTTCTTGATGTTTTTATTATTACAAATGAAAGGGTTTTGATTTACAGAGAGAAGGTGAAATGTTTTTGTTTGTAGAGAAGATGAAAATGATTATAAAGAATGTGAAAAGTCATCTTGTAAATAATGGCTTTGTAGGTGGATTGATAAGTGTGTGTGAGTGATGTTGTGCAAATCAATGATGAACTGACGGGATCAAATACAAATACAGAGATTGACAAGATTATCAGAAAGACAATATGCAATTGCAATGATAATCAGGTGTATGAATCATGAATTTGATTGAACAAAGACATTGAGACTAGTATGCAGATTGATTTGAGTTGATGGAAGGATGGCCATTTGACAGACACATGTGAGAGAAGAAGTACTTTGTATTGAAATAGAGAAACCCTCTGAGTTCTTAATTTCTTTTGTATTAGGGATTGGTGCTCCTTGAAGTTGGTGCTTCTAAATGAATTAGGGGTTGGTGCTCCTTGAAGTTGGTGCTTCTAAACATTGTAATCAGTGAGATTTTTGATAAAGCCAGTGAGGCAATTTTGAAGTGGTTTTTCTACCCAGAAGGGTTTTCCACTCGTGAAAAGTATGTGTCATAATCTTCTCTATGTGTGTATGATTTACTTATGAAGTTTTGTTCTCTTTCTGTATTCACAGTCATGTGCATATGTATTTGACAAATCAATGCTATCTTTCTCTCCTTGTCCTCTGAAAGTTAAAGTTTGTAAAAAGATTTAAAAATTCACACAACACTGATTCACCCCCCCTCTCAGTGTTGTCCTGGACTCCTACACTTACACCACCATAGTAAATGGCCAAAAGGTTAAGGCTTATAAAAATAATGGTTCATAGTGGAGGAACTCTTAAGAACACTACAACATAGTAGCAATGGGAGACCGAAATCTCTAACCCACGTCTGGAATCACCTGGGACCACAAAGGTCCACCCCTATAGCACAAGTGGATTGAGATCATCTTTTAGTTTTTTCCCCTTTATATAGCCCACTAGAGATACATGCTTGTGGTTGAACCTTGGGGTGAACTCCCAAGCAGACCACCTACTAAAATAAAAAAAGGGAAAGCTTGTGTATTACTCTTTCTCATCACCCAAGAATCACACATAGTGCAAGGGGAGAGGATACTCAAGACAACATGGTGCTGCTATTTCTCATCACCCAGGAATCATATGTAGTGCAAGGGGAGAGGATACTTTAGACAAACAAGCTTTCAGTAAACTGACTCACATGCGTCCAAGTGCACAAGACATAGAAGACACTTGTTCTTTTTAAGCACCAAATCCAAATGTTCCTAAATTAAAATCACAAACACGTAATGAAACCCTACAAGAAATTAGATTAGTAGTTTAATTCAAAAAGGTCTCCTACCAATGATCGCCACACAGTTGGAAATATGATATTAGTAATAGAAAAATCACTACCCTAGTGAATGCAAAAAGAAGAAAATGATGAAAATCACATATGTATACCCTATTTTTTCTTGACAGTTGAATGCGGTGCATAATGGATCAAATGTAGTGTAGGATCTAGCGAATGTGTCGCAGGATCTCATAGATGTGTCTCAATATCTGACAACTACAGCTTAGGATTCAACAAATGCATCATAGTAACTAGAAATTGTGGTGTAGGACATAATAGATGCATCACACTTTAACTTGGATCTCAAAAACACATCAAATCTGATAAAAAGTAGTCCATGTATAAACCCTGATGATGTAAATTCACTGTCTAGATGTCAGAGAAATAGCTAGAACACTATAAGATGATCAACAAAGCAATCAGATCCTGCAAACAAGATCAAACAACAATGATTTAAAGTCTAAAATTTGTCAAACAATTGTTAGATGCAGTGCCGAAGGAAACAAGTAAGGCTTTCTACATAATAGATGTGGTGTTCTGCGTGATAGATGCGTTACACAGAGTAATAGATGCATCACAAGAAGCTCCAGATGCAGTGTTGGATTCAACAATTGCATCACACTATCTGCAAAACCCTAAATTTGCAAAATTTATGTAAAATTCAGTCAGTTCACGTTGAGTTCACTAGATGTAGATCAGGAAAAATCAGGGTAAAGCACTGAATCATCAATAGCAACCACAAAACTATCTAAATTCAAGCCATAAAGATCCTAATCTAACAATGAAGCACAAGATGCCATATAAATTAAATGATGAAATCCATAATATCAAGATTCCTATGCCAAAGTTGATTCTCCTCCGTTGCTCTTCTCAATTTTTCTTTGTTTGCTCTCAGATTTGTAGTAGGCAAGATATATGATAAGCTCAATGTGAATGTATGATAGCAAGATCTCAAGATGATAGCAAAATATTGAAGATTATGATTGTGGTTAATCTTGAAATGGAGATGAAGGCTTGCTTTTATAGATGACTTCGATTTGAATGAAGGGTAAGCATTGAAAGGTGAATTGTGTGATGATCAATGGATGATATTAAAAGATAATTTAATAAAAGGCTCTTGATTTAATAAAAGAGTAGTGGTGTTACAACTTTTTTAAATGAAGGTGGTAGTGTGACAATAGTGTGACAAATGATTTAATTAGAGAGGGACATGTGTGAAGATAATGATAAAGGTGAGGGCTAATTTAAATAAATATTTTATTTATTTAAATTGGATAATGGAAGAATTGGAAAATTATTAAATATATGAAAACCATTATTTAATAATGTGTAGAGAAAAAATGGAAAATGGCTAATTAAATAATTAAAAATAATTATTTAATTATAGAAGAGGAATGATGGAAATGAATAATTAAATAAATAAAAATTTATTTAATTATAGATTGGAAAATAGAAAAGTGAATTAATTAAATAATTCAAAATTATTTAATTAATAGAAGAATGTGACATTAGGGAATAATTAGTGTAAAAATGTTGCTCGCAGACTTGGGACATTTATAAGTATCTACAACAATCATCAAAATGAGTGAGCTTCTTTGTCAATTTCAGACAGTAGAAAGACTATCATGATGTAATCTTTTCTAAGTTTGTTCTCAATTCAGGGAGTAGTTGCTTCCTTGGGTTAAAGCCCTAAAACAAAGTCTGCAGGGAGTTGTAGCTTCCTTGGGAGTGTCCCTAAAACCTTTCTACAGGGAGTAGTAGCTTCCTTGGATTGTAGCCCTAAAACAAAGTTGTAATTGTGATTCTTTTGTGAGGCTAGATTAGGACAATAGCCCATAGGAGCTTTTCTCACCACATTTTTTCCCCTTTGGGGTTTTCCATGTACATCTAGTGTTATGTGGTGTTGTGCATTGTGTTGATCTTTTATGTTTTTGTTAATGTTGTAAAATTTAAGTTTTAATTTGTTCCAGAGGGTTTGAGATTTGTTTAGATACTGATTCACCCCCATCTTAGTATTTGGGTGTGTTCAAAAATTGGTATCAAATCTAAGTTCTTCAGAAGGAGCTTAACCACTTGAAGAAGGTCTGGGATGACTCATAATGGATCTCACAAGGCACTGTTGCATATTATGTGCCTAATTAGTGTTGTAATTAATGTCAACATATCTGTGTTGTCATTGGTGTCAACTGTGCTCTTATTTTGTTTCTTTCTTGTAATAAGTGAGATGCTTTGTATTTACTTATGCAAGTGATCTTGATGTTGAGGATATTGAGAAAATTAGCTCATCTGATAGAAATAGTGATTTACAGTAGAAACAATGTATTACATATAGAAGAACAGTCTAGAAGATTGCTTCGCATTTCCTATAGGATGAATATCTTTGTCTAAGGATTGGAAGTAATGTAGAAGTCTATCTGAAGATGTCATATTCCATGTTTGAGCCTCCAGTATGAAGATTTGAGTGAGTTATGTTCACCAGAGTGTAAACTACTTTCCTTGTATGTTTGGTGGTGACAGGGAGAAAGTGTTATGCTCTGCATTCCTCCGCATTGAAGTATTTCTATCTACGGTTCTAGAGTTAAGTCTAAGATGATGTTAAGTGCCCTCAACTTCAATGCTTTGTGATTTAGTGGTCCACAAGCAATCTTTTCTTTATGACAGTAGTTGGTTGTGTTGTTTATGTGCTCCGGTTTGAAGAATCTTCTTGACAGAATGGTTAGAAGTTGTGCGGTTATTTCCTGATGATTTCAATGTGCTTGTGGATGTCTCCTAATTGTGTACTTACCCTTGGATTGGTCCGTAAAGGGAAAATTGGATTGTGAATGAAGAATGTTCTTAGAAGACCTAGTGTTCTCACTAGTCTTGGCCGACTTGGTTGATTTCACTAATTGCAGAGATGCCTTGAAGATTGTGGAAGCGTGTCATGGTGTGAAGAATTGCATTTGAGTCCCAACTAAGGCATGGAATTATCTATGGGAAACAAGGTAGATAACTGAGAGGGGGGGTGAATCAGTTATCTCTATTATCTTAACTTTCTTTTCTTCTTTTATAATTTGTACAACATTAGAACATATAAGCATATATAATCATGAGAACAGTAATAAAATCAACACACATAACACAAGGATTTTTATGTGGAAAACCCTGTTAAGGGAAAAACCATGGGGTGACTAACCCAAGATTGTATTCTCTGTTAAAAGAATAAGAAGTACAAAATGGCACTTGCCAATTAGGGCTCACCACCCGAGCACACTGCTCACAAGAGGCACACTACCTACAAGAGACTCACTGTTTATAGAATTTACAAAAGGTAACTAGGTGTTTGAACTTATGAGAGGCATCTACAAATGCTAGAGTTTAGTTCTGGTTAGGCACAATATACTGATCTGATGCACTTCATTCTTCCTCTGCTCTAGTGCTACTGCTCTGTCACATACCAGACTTGTATTGCTGCTTCCACACTTATCTCTACCTTTCTTCGCACTTTATTTTATCATATCTACACACACACACACCTTCATATTGGAATCCATTTGGTATATATATTTGCACCAAGGATTTCAACAACTTTCTAGTCGGCAACCAAAATACTCAAAGTATTTACAAATTACTGATCTATCAGCTGAATCCATGCTTGATTTGTGATGCGTATCAAAAACATATGCATTGAAGTCATCAATCATGTCAGCCAACAATGTATCATCCATCAAATAGCTTGATCAACATCAATTACTCATCCAGATTGAAGTCTGATACTCTGCCAGTCAGTTCTTTCTTAGTCTGCTCTACCTGTCTAGAATCCAACACTCAGATGCTCATATCTTTTCCATGTTTTATCACTGGAGGATCAATCTATGGAATATAGTAGTCATGATACTCCTCTTGACTTGTCCAAGTCTGTAACTTGCTGAGTTACACCATCTGAGAGATCCAGACCTGATTGTTAGACCTTGTTGCATGCTTTGTTCTTGTTCACCGGATCAAAACAATATTCAATCTGACTTTCGGTATAGGCATACTATGTGTTGCGTATTTGTGGGATAGACTTTGTTGCCATCAATGACAATACTCATGAAGCCACACAATGTCTCTTGCCAACAATCTCCCCCTTTGGCATTGATGGCAATACTTAGTGAAAAATGACTAAGTGTCGCAACAAACTCCCCTTTGGCTGATACTCTATCTTATGCATTATTTTACCAGAGCTCCCCCTTAGCTAGATTCCACATTTTTCACTACTCCTCACTCCCCCTTTGACATCAATGGCAAAGGATTGAATCCGCACACCAAAATTTGCAAAAATTAACCTATACATGGCCGCATAAGTATATATACATGTTATACTTGCATATACTTAAATACATCTGCAAAAGTGGCCTTCAACTATACAAACTATGTGGCCCAGCTCTGCTTCATCCTATCCAAAATGGAGATGTGACCACTCAAAAAAATGCATATGCTTCTTCCCTTCTTAGATCTTTCAAATCACTGGTCCGAGCTATGGTCTGAGCATCTGTTAAGGCCTCATGCATTGCCTCTAACTTAGGGATAATTATCCCTCTGAGTTCACTCATCCTGTTTATTATATTCTTCTTTGCTTTGTCCAACCTCTTTATTTCATTTATAATGACAATAGCCTAGCATTCTTGATTCATTAATGATGTAGTGAGGGGATCAAAATTATGAGATAAACTTGATAGTTTACCTTCTTGTTCTTTCACCTTCTTTTCAATATCCTCTATCACTTTGGGCCAAGATAGACAAAATTTGTACATGTCCCCACCATCTTTAAGAGCATTTTCAAGGCTCTTTATCCCAATATCTAGGGTCCTATCATTAGCAATGAGTCCCTATACTTTAGTGAATCTTTTTCCCAAAAACTCCTTCCGGACCTTTGCTTCTACCGATTTCTCTAAAGATTCAAAGTGAGTGCTAACCGAGTTTACCAGAGATTTCAAGTTACTGGATGGAGAGGCCGAAGGATCCTTTTGAAAAGATGGCATGATCTTCTCCAACATCCCGGATGCAATCTCTAATAGCTCAGAGTCTTCCATGTGATATTTCAGAAGTTTTTCTTTTTCTTTGGCTTGAGCAAAAGATGCTATTTTCATTGTCTGGACTGAAGAGAGAGAGTCAAAATTTAGTGGCCCTTGAAATAGTTCAGGCTCATCTATCTCCATCATTTCTTTGTTCAAAACATTCTTCACTTCCTCTGCAGTGTCTCTTGCCAGTGACTAAGTCTTCTTTTCTTTTGGGATCTCAGAACTGTCATCAAAGGTCTTTTCTTCTTATTTTTCTTCTTTTCCCTTTACCTCCTCTTCTTGACTCATTTTCTCCTCATTTCTTTCTTCTCCTTCAGCTCCTAAATTTGGAATGTCTACAGTGGGATCCGGAGGAGAGATGTTAACTACTTCATGAACTTCCTCTTCCGGAATAGAGGAATCCAAGTCCTTAGACTTCTCCTCATCTATCTCTTTTGACCCTTCTACATTTTTGTTAGAAGATTCTTCATTGGTTGCATTTAATCCTTTAACATCCATGGTGGAAGGTTCTTAATCTGTTTCCTCTACAATAGGAAGATTGAATCTTTTGAAGGCATTCTAGAGGATGTCTTTTGTTTCTCTTGCTACTTGATCAGTTTCTCCAAGCATAAGTTTGTTCATTCTTGCTTTGCTTTGGAATTCATCCTTATAGTCGTTAAAGATCATGTCCATTTATTTAGAGTAATAGAAGGATAGAGCTGAATTGCAATATGTTATTGGATCTCTAAGTCTTTTGCCTTTGCATCTTTTGTTATCTTGAAGGGCTTCATTAACCACATAAAATTATCATGCATTCTACTAAGGACATACTGGACCCAATCATCTTCTACAAAACAGGGAAAGTGAATGCAATGTCTGAAGTGTTTATCCTGGAGGGCCTTGTATTGAGGTTTGAGTTCAAAATTTTCATCTATTAACAGTTTATGATTGATGTCCATCAACTTAGGTTCTCCAAATTCCTCAATGTTGTCATGGATGTAGACCCTAACATCTTCTACGTGCAATACCCCATGCAGAATACTAGAAAAAGTGCCTAAAGGATCAACTTCTAGGGATTTGTAGGGGTGTTTCTTAAATTTTGGGCATGGCCTATCAGTGATCTTAACAACCATTAGAGTAGCCATTTTACAAAAGATTCAGAGAGAGATTTTTAGAATGGAAGTACCTTTTTACGCTTTAGGGTTTGAAATAAGAGCCAGAACAATCACTGGTTGAATTGGATTTTGCAGGTAATCTTTGAGAGATTTGTAGAAACTTGATGTAGAGCTCTTCTTTTCTTCTTCTTGAATACAAATGTGCAAATGATGAGTGAAAGAAACCTTCTATTCTTGCGCAAACCCTAATTTCCTTTTGCAATAAATGCACAACTTTAGTTATCCAGTTGCCATGTTTTGAGAGAGATCTTTTCGAATCACTGTGTTGCACTTAAAATCATTTTCAGTGAGGATTGACAATGTATCTTCTTTTCTCCAATCATGTCATGGATCCATAGATCAAAGTATTTCAATTTTGAATCATACCGGATCTGTCTGTGAAAATCCTACTTTACCAGATGGCTGTCAAACCGGATCAATCTTGGATGATTAAACTCTTGCAAAACTCCATGTAGATCTTTCATATTTTTACCGAGGGTTATTTAGATATTTTTCTAAGAACCCTTTAATCCGTAACATTCCATGTGCCAAATTTAGGCACCAATTGATTGGCTGGGGGAATTTATTTTTCTTTGTGACTCCCCCTGAGCCAGAGCTCATTTGTTTAGTTTCTGGAAGAAATATTAGCACTAGATTCTGGTGTGGATCCATCCCCAACATTTTATGTACTTTTCTTCACCCAAATTTTGCTCATCTCCCTTTGAACTTCATTTGTATTCACTTTGCCTTTTCCCTTATCTTGTTTTTTATTATGATGCACTGGACCCTTTTTATCCTAATTTTTAATTTTGTAGAATTTGGCAATATGACCAAATCTATTGCAATTGTAACAAACAACATTTCTTTGCATATTTGACTGATATCCTCTTGGTTTGCATTGATTAGCCATATGTCCCATTCTATTGCATGCAAATCATCTACCATTAAATGAATTATTTATTTGCATATTTCTGCATTCATGAGATTTGTGACCATACCTTTTGCAGTTGAAACATTGTCCAAAGAAGGATGGATTAGTCTAATTCATTCTCCTTCTGCACTGAGTTGCTTTATGACCGAATTTGTTGCAATTGAAGAAGTATTCATTGAAGGATGGATATCTTTGATCATTTGGTTGCCTTATCATAGGTCTTCTAGGCCCGTTTCTTTGATTTCCTAATCCAAAATTCTTCTGACCAGATCCAGAGCTTTCACCTTTCTCATATCCCAAACCACACTTATCATCTACCCTCTTTTGGATTTCAAGAAGAACTTCAAGTTGGGCTGAGCTTATCTTGAATTTCTCTTTGTATTCATTTGTTGTTTGAAGGTCTTGTTTAAGAGTGTCTATTTGATTCTCAAATTGTTCTTCATTAACTCTAGCTTCTTCAAGATTAGGTTCAAGATGGCTGATTATTCTATCCATTTTGTGGCAGTCCTCTGTCTTCTCCTTGAGGGATTATTTTCAATTTCTTGGGTGAATCTCATAACCCCTGATTCCATCTCATGCCTTACCATAATGACCTCTTTTGATAGCTTCTCACATAGCTTGTTTTTCTCATTTAGATCTTCATTAGTATCATTGGCTTCACTCTGACTTGCTAATTTTTGAAGTAGTTCCTTTCTCTTTTTCACAGAGATACTTAGTTTTTCTTTTAGCTCATTTATGAAATCATCAGCTTGTTTGAGTCTTTCTCTCAAGTTATTGAATTTAGAGTGAGATTGTTCAAGATCATCTAAGGCAAACTGAAGTTGTTCCTTCATACCATACATATCCATTGAGATTCCTAGATCTTCCTCAGCCTGGTAGGCTCTGTTTAGAGGAACTTAGCTCTAATACCAATTGTTGGAAACAAGACAAATAACTGAGAAGGGGGGTGAATCAGTTATCTCTATTATCTTAACTTTCTTTTCTTCTTTTATAATTTGTGCAGCATTAGAACATATAAGCATATATAATCATGAGAACATAAATAAAATCAACACACATAACATAAGGATTTTTACGTGGAAAACCCTGTTAAGGGAAAAACCATAGGGTGACTAACCCAATATTGTATTCTCTATTAAAAGAATAAAAAGTACAAAATGGTACTTGCCAATTAGGTCTCACTGCCTCAGCACACTACTCACAAGAGGCACACTGCCTACAAGAGACTCACTGTCTACAGAACTTACATAAGGTAACCAGGGGTTTGAACTAATGAGAGGCATCTACAAATGCTCGAGTTTAGTTCCGGTTAGGCACAATATACTGATCTGATGCACTTCATTCTTCCTCTGCTCTAGTGTTGCTGCTCTATCACATACCAGACTTGTATTGCTGCTTCCACACTTATCTCTACCTTTCTTCACACTTTATTTTATCATATATGTACACACACACACCTTCATACTAGAATCCATCTAGTATATATATCTACACCAAGGATTTCAACAACTTTCTAGTTGGCAACTAGAATACTCAAGATATTTACAAATTACTAATCTGTCTGCTGAATCCATGCTTGATTTGTGATGCGTATCAAAAACATAGGCATTAAGTCATCAATCATGTCAGCCAACAATGTATGATCCCTCAAATAGCTTGATCAACATCAATTACTCATCCGGATTGAAGTCTGATACTCTGTCGGTCTGTTCTTCCTTAGTTTGCTCTGCCTGTCTGGAACCCAACACTCAAATGCTCATATCTTTTCCATGTTTTATCATCAGAGGCTCAATCTCTGGAATATAGTAGTCATGATAATCCTCTTGACTTTTCCAAGTCCACAACTTGCTAAGTTACACCATCTGAGAGATCTGGACTTGATTGTTAGACCTTGTTGCATGCCCTGTTCTTGTTCACCGGATCAAAACAATCTTCAATCTGACTTCTGGTATAGGCATACTATGTGCTATGGATGTGTGCAATAGACTTTGTTACCATCAATGACAATACTCATGAAGGCACATAGTGTCTCTTGCCAACATGATCAACATACATATTTACATCTTTCCCTTAACTAATTTCTGTATTAGGTCCAAACCTATTTCTATGTATGTTTTTGTAATGCTGACCTTGGAGATTGTTCCAATGGTTGATGAATGTATTTCTGACCTTGATGTACATTCCAAGGTTTATGACTTGTATAAATACTTGTAATGAATTGTGAAAAAGTGAATGAGTGTGCAAAAATGAAGAGATAAGTGCGAAGTGTAAAAGAGTAGAGCAGGGAAGTTATATTGTGCTTCAATGGAACTAAACCCAGGCATGGAGTAGATGCTACTTAATCAATTCACCATTTTGGTAGTGAGCCACACTTTGGTATTGAGCCATTCTTGGTAGTGAGCCATTATTTGCAGTGAGCAATTTGGGTAGTGAGTTATGTAGGCAGTGAGCCTCTATTTTTCGATATTGTTATAACTCATATATTTCTGTGGGCTAACACCCACCATGGTTTTTCTCTTTTAGGGTTTTCCACATAAAAATCTAGTGTCTACTGTGTTGAATGTGTGATTATGATTAAGTCTATGGTTTCATACTTTCATGGTTAAATATGATTATTAGTAATTAAGTAGTTGATGGTTTGATATTCATATGAAGTTAAGTTTTTGTGATAACTGATTCAACTCCCCTCTCAGTTGTCCTATATATTTCAACAATTGGTATTAGAGCAATTTCCTTGAAAGAAAGCCTAATAGCTTGAGGAAGATCTAGGATGTCTTTTTAAAAGGAAGCATCGCAGTTTGATGGGACAAATTATTCTCTATAGAAGGTACAAATGAAAAGCCATCTCCTTTGTCTTGGTTATAAAGTATGGCAAGCTATAGAAATAGAATACACCATACCTAAAAATGGTTTGACAACTGAAGATGAAATCAAAGAATATGAGTTGAATACAAAAGCTAGAGATGCCTTGTTAAGTGCTTTGTCTGACACTGAGTTGATAAAAGTCATGGATCTAGAATCTGCAAATGGAGTTTGGGAAAAGTTGAAGAAACTATATGAAGGAGATGATTTTGTAAAAGAAGCCAAGCTACAGGGCCTGAAAGCAAAATATGCGAGTTTAAAGATGAATGAAGATGAAAACATTATAGCCTTCATGCAAAGGGTTGATGAAATTGTCAATGAAATAAAAGGTATGGGAGGAACTATTAGTGATAAGGAGGTTGTGATGAAAATTCTTAGATCACTACCAAAGTCCTACAGTCACAAAGTAGCAAAAATTAAAGAAGTATTGACTATAAAAACTATTGACAGAGATCAATTGATTGGATAGCTTACATCCTTTGAGATGAGAGAATTTGGTGATGCTCTGCTGAAAGTAGAGATAGCTTTTAAAGCTAGTACTTCAGAAAAGAGCTTCAGAACTAAAAAAGAAAAGGTGGAACCTGATGATGACTTTGATGAAATTGAAGCTATCTTTGTTGATAGATTGTAAAGAGGTTCTGGTAAGTTCAAAGGCAAACTACCTTTCAAATGTTTTTCATGTGGCAAAGTAGGTCATTATGCTTCCATATGTCCTAAAAGAATTGAAAGGAATAGAAAAAGATATGTGAATAGGCCTAGAGCTCCAAATAAATGATACTATGTTAAAGATTTTGATGATAAAGGTGTGACTGATGATGAATCTGATGATGCTAGTACTAGTGCAAATGAATGGTTGTTTATTGCTATTAAAGAAGAACATGTGTCTACTAATCATGCTAGTTGTGTGAAGGAAGAAAAACCAGTGGAAGAAAGTGCTTTGGCTATTCAGGTTGAGAAAGATAAGGACAAATGGATTATTGATATTGGATGCTCACACTACATGACCAGTGACAAAGTAAGTTTGTAAGTTTGGAAAAATATGATGGAGGATTGGTTAGGTTTGGAGACAATGCAACTGGTAATATTTGTGGAAAAGGATCTATTTCATTTGATGGAAAGCATAATACTAACAATGTCCTATATGTGAAGAATTTGAAGCTCAATGTTTTGATTGTTGGTTAGATGTATGACAAAGGTTATGATCTGAGATTCAAAGACAATGTAAGAAAGATCATGGGAATCTCCAGAATTGTGATTGCTACCGGTAAGAAGACCAGAGATAATATCTATCAATTAAGAGGAACTAATGATTACTATTTATTAGCCCAAGCAAATGAGAGTTGGTTGTGGCATAGAAGGTTGTGTCATATAAATTTTGATAATCTAGTAAAGATAAGTTCAAGTCAGACTGTGAGAGATTTGCCAAAACTTGTGAAACCCACCAATACTATTTGCAAGGAATGTTAGTTGGGGAAGTAGACATGAACAAGTTTCAAGAGTAAAGAACAAATTTCTATCGGTTTGCTGGATCTAGTTCATACAGATCTATGTGGTCCTATAAGGATAAGAAGTCTACAAGGTGACAGGTACTTCATGTTTCTTATTGCTTATTATTCTAGAATGACTTGGGTTACTTTTCTAAGAGACAAATATGAAGCCCTAGAGTAGTTCAAATGCTTCAAGGCAATGGTTGAAAATGAAATAGAATTGAAAATCAAATGCTTGAGGTATGATAGAGGAGGCGAGTTCACATCAAATGAATTCAACATTTTCTATGAAGAGCAAGGAATAAAGAGACAGTTGTCTACACCTAGAACTCCTTAGGAAAATGGAGTTGTGGAAAGGAAGAACATGACAGTTCAAGATACTGCTAGAATAATGATGAAGGAAGGAGGCATACCGGGAGTTTTCTGGAAAGAAGCTATACATACTGTTATCTACATTCAAAATAGAGTTCAAGTGAAAGGTAATGGTACTAAAACCCCCTATGAATTGTGGTATGGAAGAATTCAAATAGTAAGATATTTCAAAGTCTTTGGAAGCAAATACTATATCAAAAGAGATGAAGATCTAGGGAAATTGGATGAAAGATGTGATGAAGGAATCTTCCTTGGACACTCTACCAAGAGTAAGGCCTATCGGTGCTACAATAAAAGGTTGAAAAAGATTGTTGATAGTGCAAATGTGAAGGTGGATGAAGGAAAAGGAAGAACATCAGATCAAAGTGGCTATGAATCAAATGAAGCTCCTACTATAACTTATGAATAAAAAGTTGAACAAGAAGACAGTCAAGATGAAGAAGAAAAGGCTCCAGAAATTGCTGCTAAGACCCCCAAGTATGTAAGAATCAATCACTCTGAAGATCAAATTATTGGAGACAAATAAAAAGGAGTACTGACAAGGAAAAGACCTACAAAAGAACAAGTGAATTATTGTTTTCTCTCTATAGTTGAACCAAAAATTGTGAATGAAGCCTGTAATGATGAAAATTGGACAAAGGCAATGGAGGAAGAACTAATGCAGATAGAGAAGAATGAAACTTGGGAATTAGTTCCTAGAGCTACTGACAAAAATATTATTGGAACCAAATGGGTTTTTAGGAATAAGTTGAATGAAAATGGAAAAGTTGTAAGGAATAAAGCAAGACTTGTGTGCAAAGGATATTCTCAAATTAAAGGAATAGATTTTGAAGAGACTTTTGCTCCAGTAACTCAAATTGAAGCAATCAGAATGTTTCTAGCATTTGTAGCTCACAAAGATTTTAAAGTGTATCAGATGGATGTGAAGTCTGTATTTTTGAATGGTGAGTTGGATAAGGAAGTTTACATTGAGCAACCGGAAGGATTTCAACTATCAGATCAAGGTAATATAGTATGCAGGTTGAAGAAAGCATTGTATGGACTAAAACAAGCTCCTAGGGCCTGGTATGCAAGGTTGGATAAGTGCTTATTGCAGTTACGATTTAGTAAAGGTACTGCTAATAGTAATCTCTATTTCAAGATTAATGGTGATCAAATTTTGATTTTTGAAGTCTTTATTGATGATATCATCTTTGGAGACAATGAAGGTATGTGTATGAAATTTGTTAGTGAAATACAGAAAGATTTTGAGATGTCTATGTTTGGTGAGATGAATTTCTTTTTGGATCTGCAAATCAATCAATCAGATATAGGAATCTTCATATCTTAGTCTAAGTATGTGAAAGAGTTGTTAAAGAAGTTTGGGATAGAAGAATCTAAACTGGTATGTACTCCCATGGTGACTAGATGCAAATTGAGCAAAACTAATGAATCACCCAAGATTAATTAGAAAAAGTATAGAGCCACAATTGGAGGATTGCTTTATCTAACTCAAACCAAACCTGATATTATGCATGTAGTTTGTCTTGTTGCAATATTTCAAGCAGATCCAAGAGAATCACATGTGATGGTAGTAAAGAGAATCTTGAGATATTTAAAAGGCACTCTGGATCATGGCATATGGTATCTAAAGGATAATGATTTCACTCTTAGTGCTTATATAGATGATGATTAGGCTGTAGATGTTGATGATAGGAAGAGTACCAGTGGAGGTGCTTTCTTTTGGGGTAACATATTAGTTTCATGGATGAGTAAGAAACAAGATTCAATCTCTTTGTCAACTATAGAAGTAGGATATGTTGCAGCAACATGTTGTTTTACTCAAGTGTTATGGATGAAACAAACCTTGAAAGACATAAGAGTTGTGTATAAAGATCCAGTTGTAATCTTTTGTGACAATATAAGTGCTATAAATATTTCAAAGAATCCAGTGATGCATTCAAGAACAAATCATATATCTATAAGGTATCACTTTCTAAGAGAAAAGGTGACAGAGAATGAAGTAAAGTTGGAATATGTGCCCAAAAAGGATCAAATTGTAGATATCTTCAGCAAACCTCTACCTAAGGATACTTTTGAGTATCTTAGAGAAAAGTTAGGGGTCATTAACCCTCCTGCCCTAAATGAAGATGCATGGGAATGCATCAGTCCATTGGTTCCCAAAGTCTCATTCCTTGATCTAGATTGATGTTTTGAGAGCTACCTCTCAGGGGGAGTAGCTAGATGTGTTGGTAAGAGTTCAGTTGGATCGGAGTAGCAGAATGCAAGTATGTGCCCTTTGCCATTAATGTCAAAGGGGGAGAGAAAGAATGCAGATGTGTAAAGAGAAAGGGGAAAATCTTGTCTTGATGGTCTTTTTAGTTTTTCACATCATATGTTTCCATCAATGACAAAGGGGGAGATTGTTGCAAGTATGTGCCTAATCGGTGTTGTCATTAATGTCAACATATCTACGTTGTCATTGTTGTCAACTGTACTCTTATTTTGTTGCTTGCTTGTAATAAGTGAGATGTATTGTATTTACTTATGTAAGTGATCTTGATGTTGAGGATATTGAGAAAATTAGCTTCTCCAGTAGAAATAGTGAGTTGCAGTAGAAACAGTGTATTGCATATAGAAGAACAGTCCAGAAGATTACTTCACATTTCCTGTAGGATAAATATCTTTGTCTTTAGATTGGAAGTTATTTAGAAGTTTGTCTAAAGATGTTATATTCTAAGTTTGAGCCTCTGGTATGAAGATTTGAGTGAGTTATGTTCACCAAAGTGTAAACTACTTTTCATGTATGTTTGGTGGTGATAGGGAGAAAGTGTTATGCTCTACATTCCTCTGCATTGAAGTATTTAAGTCTGCGGTTCTAGTGTTAAGTCTAAGATGATGTTAAGTGCCCTCAACTTCAATGGTTCATGATTTGGTGGTCTGCAAGTGATCTTTTCCTTATGACAATAGTTGGTTATGCTTTTTATGTGCTCTGGTTTGAAGAATCATCTTGACATAATGGTTAGAAGTTGTGCAGTTGTTTCCTAATGATTTCAATGTGCTTGTGGATGTTTCTTGATCGGGTACCTACCCTTGCTTTGGTCCGCAAAGGGAAAATTGGATTGTGAATGAAGAATGTTCTTAGAAGACCTAGTATTCTCACCAGTCTTGGCTGACTTGGTTAATTTCACAAATTGTAGAGATGCCTTGAAGATTGTGGAAGCATGTTGTGGTGTGAAGAATTGAGTTTGAGTCCTAGCTAAGGTGTGGCATGATCAGCATACATCTTTCCCTTAGCTAATTTTTGTATTAGGTCCAGACCTATTTCTATGCATGTTTTTGTAATGCCGACCTTGGAGATTGTTCCAATGGTTGATGAATGTAATGCCGACCTTGATCTACATTCCAAGGTTGATGACTTGTATAAGGACTTGTAATGAATTATGAAAAAGTGAATGAGTGTGTGAAAATGAAGAGATAAGTACAAAGGTGTAAAAGAGTAGAGTAGAGAATTTATATTGTGCTTCAATAGAACTGAACCCAGGCATAAAGTAGATGCTACTAATTAGTTCACCATTTTGGCAGTGAGCCACCCCTTGGTAATGAGTCATTCTTGGAAATGATCCATTATTTATTGTGAACAATTTGGGTAGTGATCCCTATAGGTAGTAAGCCTCTTTTTTTTGGTATTGTTATAATTCATATTTTTTTGGGGCTAACACTCGCCGTGGTTTTTCCCTTTTAGGGTTTTCCATGTAAAAAGCTGGGGTCTACTATGTTGAATGTGTGATTGTTATTAAGTCTATGGTTTCATACTTTCATGGTTAAATTTGATTATCAGTAATTAGGTAGTTGATGGTTTGATATTCATATGAAGTTAAGATTTTGTGACAATTGATTCACCCCCCTCTCAGTTGTCCTATGTATTTCAACAGGCACATGTGTTTGATTGAACAAATTACACCTTTTAAAATCTAAGGTTGGAAAGCTATCTATCTTCTCTAGGGTTTGGTATTTGGCAATCTATCAAGAATGCTTACACTACTCTTGTTGATGATCCTATAGATCCAGATGAGATCAAGTTGTATGACAATAATGCCAATGCAAAAAGTTCTATCATGAGTGGGCTAGCTAATTTAAAACTTTTGAAGGTAATGGGTTGCAAATCTACTAAAGATGTCTGGGTAAAACTTAGAAGCATTTATGAAAAAGATAGTCATGTGAAGAAGGCCAAGATGCAAATCTTCAAGAGCAAATTTGAGACCCTGAGGATGGTAGAAGATGAAGACATTGCTAGTTATATGCTCCGAGTGGATGAAATAGTTAATGGAATCAGAGGTCTTGGTAGAATAGTAAAAGAAGATGAGATTGTGAACAAGGTGCTGAGATCTCTCACTAAATGTTATAGTCATAAGGTATCTACTATTGAGGAGACTCATGATTTGGATCACTACACAATAGATCAATTGTTTGGTTCTCTCACAACCTTTGAAATGAGAGAATTTGACAAAGGGGCTTCAAAGAAGGAAGCAACATTCAAAGTTAGTAAGAAGGCAGAAGATGAAACAACTGACCAAGATGTTGATCTTGATGAGGTAGAGGCAAACTTTGTGAGAAGATTGAAGAAGGGCATTGGTAAATACAAAGGTAAGTTATGTTTCAAATGCTTCAGTTGTGAGAAAGTTGGTCATTTTGCCTCTAAATGTCCTTATTTAGGGTAAACTATGAAGTGGGTTTGATTTCAATGGTTTGTGTTGATACTCCTTTCACTACTAAACATTCAAGGACATTCAGCTGAGTAGGAAGTCTACTACAAGCTTCTTGTCACTTGGAACATACAAGAAGATTGGAATTGTATGACTTTGTTGTTCAATTAAGCCCAATTATGCTAAAAACCCTAATTATGCAAATTCATGAACAAATGGATAAATTATGGAAAATGATCGCACACAGAAATATCAAATAACAAACAAATGCATACCAGATTTTGAAGTTCAAAAAATGGAAAAGTCGGGAACTAATGAGTGGGTGCCCTAGTCCATAGTTTTTGTCAAGATCTGTTAATCTTGTCTACAACCTATTCCTACTATTCTAGAGATTTTCCTATTGCAGGATCTAGAGGACTAATGAGTGGGCGCCCAAGTCCAGGTCCCTATTTTCTTCTCTGATTTGCAATTCTGATAGTCTACACTACTCTCCTACAACTCCACTTCTTCTGCTTTCTCAATCTATAACTTGTAATCATAGAAAAATGGGTTGGGGGTTGTGGTGTTTAGAGGCTTGCCTCAGTCAAGCCCCAGAGAGACATTCAAGTCTTTTGAACACTGTTGTTAGATAAAGAGTGCATTTTCTTGCAGGATAGAGGAAAAATCCAAATGATAAATGATTGAAAACACAATTGATATCACCTTGTAGTGAAGATCTCATGGAAGGAAGACGCTCTTCATGCCATGAGGAGATGGATGCCAAATCTATAAATACAAACACAAGAACAATGCTCTGCTCTACCACATAATGAATATTTTGAATGCTCTAATCAAAAGAATGCATAAAGTTGTCCTAAATTCCATCTAGTTTACAAATGATTGCCTAAACATGCTTACATATGCAACTACAAACATTCTCGCTAAGAATTTCGCAATTCAAACTTACCGTGTCAGCATAGGACCTAAATAACGGTTATAAACCAACACTTCGAAATTGGTCCTGACCTAAAATAAGGTAGGACTAGGGTGTAGGTGCCTAGGTCCTCCACCCTATTTCAGGTTGGATTTATGTTAAGTGCATCCCTTGAGTCCTATTTGTCATGAAACTTCAAGGTTTTCTCATCGAGAGTCATCAAAATCATGTAAGATGCTCTAAATGCATTTTAAAGGACCTAGGAGCTAAACCTTAAGAGGGAAAAGCCCCCAAGGGATCATTTTTTGACGTAACATTTAGCCCCCATTTTAATGTATGTATAAATGCAAGGCCAATACATGCATTAAAGTACGGTCAACAAACACAACAAACACACCAAGCATGGAGAAGACACGCCAATCACAAAGAAGATAATGACAGTCACACAAAACATGCAGAAGACAATTACAGTCATGCAAGACATGGAGAAGACAATATTGAAGACACATAAAACACAGTGAATGCAATGAAGACAATGATGATTTTCTTATCTTTTTCTCATATATATGAAATGTAGATGCAAGTACAAGGAAAGTAAACACACCACCCATAATGCAGAGGGACTCATCACCACCGATCTTTAAGACTGCATATGGGGAAACAGACATGCAATATAAATCAGACATGCCATACAAATCCCAAAGCATAGAAGGGACTCATCGCCACTGGTCTTTAAGACTATGCTTGGGAACAAACATGCAATACACACACACTTAGAAGACATGAAGAAAACATGGCAGACAAGTGATGGAGTGTTCCTATTTCTAGGTTCATCACCATATCAGGCACATTACAGGCACACACTAACAATTGGGCTTCACCACAACAATCACCGAAGACACGCTTATGAGTTGAGTTAGTCATAGAACCGCTCCCCACCTCCGCAGAGGACTTTTGAATATGATAGGATGTGTAATCTCCATGAGAATTACACCATCCCCACCTTCACAGAGGGCTTAAAATAAAAAGGATAGGTGTGATATCCCACCTCCATAGAGGGATTAAATGAATGTAATAGATTTCAAACAAATCTCAGAGTGCACGAGGGACTCATCACCACTAGTCTTTAAGACTGCACCTGAGAACAAGCACATTGCTAACATCTAAAACAAATAGCTTACCTTATATATGCCCCCACCTTAAGGTGGTTGATATCAGGTACCAATATCAAGCATGTTAAGGTAGGAAGAAAACACATAAGGGAACATGAGCTCTTGTAAAGCCCATGTCCCTTGGAGGTGATGTGTACTTTACGATTGCCAAATGTTCTCACAAACACATTCCTAGAAGAAAAGTGTTAGCATCCATATAATCATGATAAACAACAATGCATATGATTATTCACACAAAGGGCTAGGGTTATACTATGAATTTGGAGACCGAGTATAACCATGGGGCTATACCATGAAAATCTCAAAACTAAGTGTACCCAAGGCGAGATTCAAAGACAAACATAATGCACGGAACAACAATATTTTTATGGTTTGTAAGTGTGATAAGACAACATTAAGATCACATGGAGTGATTCTACTAGCCAAGCATCGGATAATTTATATCAACCCCATCATCATGTATGGACTTGGTCCATTTTTTAATTTCTCACTAAAGGGACACTAGGTCTGCATCGATATAATATGTTTTTTGTCACCCGCCCACTAGATAGAAATAGTAGAGGAAGGGAAACAATAAATTGAGAGAGGAGAAACAAGTTCCTTAGGGACAGTCACATAGGAGGGTGCCCCCAAGTCACCAACCACAACACTATGTCTGTAAGAAACAACACACAACAATGAAAATAGAGGAGAAGCAAGGTAGAAGAATGATGAGACAAATAGAAGAAGGGTCACAATAGAGGTGGTCTCCTGGTATCCTAGATCTTACAAGAGAATCAAGGGTCATCCCAAGAGGCCTGGACAACACATAACACATTATGGGGGAAACACATCACGAGAGATAAAGGGTTAGAAATACTTACCTATTAGTACCATCGTACTAAATTTTAGAACTTGAAAACCTCTTGGAGAGGTATTCGATCAAGTTTTGTGCGAAGGTTGAGTGGTTCTTGTGAGAGTCTTGTTTATTGTCAGAAAATCCATGTAATGCTTGTTTCTCAAATTCTTGTGTAAGCGAGATCTTTTGTTGCTTATAAGGAGGAAAACCACTGTTATTTCCAATTGATGATAGTCTTCGTACTCATTTCAATTTTTAACTATTTTTCTTTGTTGATTTCATCTACCATAGTGACAAGAATCTTGTACTATCTTACTCTTTTGTTTTGTTATAATTATTTGTATTGGTCATTCCATTTGTTTTTCTGATGCATTTTAGTTATCTCTCAATCCTTGTAAAGATAATGGAGGAGGAACCTCAGCATAAATTCCTTTTTTGCATGGACGAGGTGGGTTATCAAATGTTTCTTTATCCACTTCTATTATACCCGTGATGTTATTGTATTCCAAGTAATCATCATCATCTACTTCCACTATACCCTATTCCATCATATTGTTATCAATATGCTAAGGGAGAGGATTAGTAAAGATTTGTAAATTTTGATTCGGCGGAGCAACCAATGTATTTCCATTGTCATTCACACCCAATACCTATATAACAGTCCAATCGATGAGGTCTTGTATTTCATGTTTAAGATACATACATCGTTCAATATCATGTCCTTGTGTCCAATAATAATGATAAAAAGCATTAACATCAAAATAAGGTCATTGAGTTTTGTTAGGATCCAAAGGCTTAATCGGGGGAAGCTTCACAAGATTATTGCTCATAGCTTGATTCATGATATAATGATAAGATTCAGCTATCAGAGTAAACTTTCTTTGCTAATACGGTGCCTTCTTCGGATTAGTGATAGCAGACACTTGAGAAAAGTTATTCAAATTTGGTCCATTAATCTTGATGAAACTCCTATTATTCCTCTTAAGGTTGTTTTGTGATGGTCCACCTGTGGATTGACCAACTTGAGCTGATGAGTTTTGGTTTTCATACTGACTAGACGAAAGTTGATAATCATGGAGGGCAGTACATAAATGTTGAAAGGAGCTATACTTCATCAAGAGGATCTTATCATGGATGTTAGGTTGTAGATTTTTAATAAACACCTTCTAAACATTCTCATCTTTCATTTGATATTGAATTTACGCATATAGAGCTTGATATCGACTAATAAACTCAGTTAACTTCTCTTTTGGCCTTGCTTGCAATGAACTAAATCAATCAAGGAAACTTGAGGTCTAATATTTGCTTGAAAATGTTTTAAAAATTGATCAACTAACTATGAAAAGGAATGTATTGAATTTGGAGGTAAAGACCAAAAACATTCTAAAGCAGTATCTTTGAGAGATTGCAGGAAAATTTTTGCTAACAAGTCCTCTTCAAAGTAAAAATCACTACACATAGCCGTGAATGCTACCACATGAGTATTAGGATCACCTTTTCCACCATATTTTTCAAAGCGAGGGGTCTCAAACCTCTCAGGCATAGGAGTTCTCAAAATTGCATAAGATAGGGGATTACGGACATGATAAGTTGGTATATTAGGTTGTGAAGAATTTGTCAAGTTTGTCACTTTTTGTTGTAAGGAAGTCATGCCTTGCAAAAGTTGGTTTAGGATGGCATCATTGGGAGATGTGGTTTGTTGTGAGGAATTAGAACCAAAGTGAGGAGGTGATTGAGCTTGAGTAGTGATAAGATGAGGCTCAGAATAGTTCAATGGTGGTTGGACATAGTGATAGGTGGAAGGTGGTTGCGAGTAGTTGTATGTAATAGGTGGTTGAGAATAAGTATTCATAGAAGAGATCCCCTTAGAAGCCAAGTTTTGATAATTAAATCCCATATCTTTGTAATTTTGTGAACTAGTTCCATTAGATACTCCAATACTAGTGGTAGCATTACTACAAGCATTTACATTAGTTGTTAAAATTGTCAATGTGAATGTAGATATTCCAGTAGTCGGTATAGATGCCCATACTTGCATATGAGATGGTGACGACATGTTTTTGATACCATTGGCACATTCAGTCACCATCATGACATTATTGTGTACAATATGTGTTAAACCTTAGATAACATCAATGCCATCTTGTCCTTCCTTTATTAATTCTCTTATGTGGTGGATCACATGGACAACTTCTTCCACCATTCTTTCAATTTCGATGAATGCTTGAAAATCGGCTAACTCTTTATCAAGTTTGTTTATTTGATCATTAGGTACATGTGTGACCACCTCAATAGTGTTGTTGACATCATGAAATACTTGATCTTCCATAGTGGTTGTATACAGTATAATATCTTGTAAAATTTGTGTCTCTCCTTTTGTAAAGAAGGTATTCAATGGATTTTCAAAGGTATGAATATCATTTTCTTCAAGAGCACTAGATCCCATGAGTCTTCTGCTTCTTCTAAAAGGGATATTTCTATTAGGGTGGTGGGTCATAAGGCTCATGCAAGAGAATGTAATACAGAATGTACAAACTAATAGAACAAACCCTAGGAGCAGGGTATGTTTAAGGTCCAAAATGCTTGATTTTTTCAACTTTTTTTCAATGCAAATAAGTGAAAGAAATGGTGTTGTAAGGAAATTTATGAAGTGTAGCAAGTAATATATCTGATATTAGTCCAATAAAGCAATAATATCCTTCACAACACACTTTTGATGCAAACCTAGAATGATGACAAGTCAAAACCTAGTGAAAATATACTAAAATATGCAAATTTTCACAACTTTTCAATGCAAAGACCCAATAAAAGGGGTGTTGTAAAGAATTTTAGGAGGAAAATCATATTATAACAGTAATATCAGTCACCTAAAGCCATAAAATACATCACAACATGGTTGGAGTGCAAATCTAGGTCAAACCCTAGTGAAAATATAGCCAAAATATGCAAATTTTCACCAAATTTTCAATGTTTATTTAGGGCACAATAAAAAGGTGTTGTAAAGAATTTTAGGAGGGGTAGAAAATAATAACCCTAATAATAGCCAATTAGTGCATAAAAATCCTTTACAACACGCCTATGGTGCAAATCTAGAGAGACGATAAGGCCAAATCTAGTGAAAAATCAAGGTTTTCAAACCCTAGGCATGAAATTTTTCAAGCAAACCACTATGATGAAACACTACAGTTAGAAATCAATCCTAATGAATGTTTTAAAAGGGTAGTAAAATTTTAACAAGATTTTGACTACAAACCCTAGCTAGTGCAAAACTAGGTTATATGAAAAAAAAATGCACAATTTCAAACAATTTTCAACAATTTAAGCATGAAAATGCAATCTAAATGAATGATGAATGATGAATTTCTATATTTTAAATCATATCTGATGATAATGACATAAATTTATTGAAATTAAATGCCAACTAACTCAAATTACTTGAAAATGCAAGCTAAAAATGCTAATTTTTTAAATTTTTCCAATTTGCAATTTTTTTTGTAATTTTTCAAATGCAATAAGATGAACAATGATATGAATGAATGAAATGAATGTAAATCTAAAGAACAACACTCATAAAGGTGCAAAATTCAAAAATAACATGGGTTCACCAAAATGTTTAGGGTAAACTATGAAGAGGGTTTGATTTCAATGGTTTGTGTTGATCCTCCTTTCACCACTAAACATTCAAGGACATTCAGCCAAGTAGGAAGTCTACTACAACATTCTTGTCACTTGGAACATAGGGGAAGATTGGAATTGTATGACTTTGTTGTTCACTTAAGCCCAATTATGCTAAAAACCCTAATTATGCAAATTTGTGAACAAACAGACAAAATACGAAAAATGATCACACATAGAAATATCAAATAACAATCAAATGCATACTAGATTTTGAAGTTTAGAGAATGGAAAAGTCAGGGACTAATGAGAGGGCACCCTAGTCTAGTGCCACAGTTTTTGTCAAGTTCTATGAATCTTGTTTGCAACTTGTTCATGTTGTTCTGGAGATTCTCCTGTTGCAGGATCTGGAGGACTAATGAGTGGGTGCCCGAGTCTAGGTCCCTATTTTCTTCTTTGATCTACAATTCTGATAGTCTCCACTGCTCTCCTACAACTCCACTTCTTCTACTTTCGCAACTTGTAACCTGCAATCACAGAAAAATGGGTTGGGGGTTGTGGTGTTTAGAGCCTTGCCTCAGTCAAGCCTCGGAGAGACATTCAAGTCTTTTGAACACTGTTGTCAAATAAAGAGTACGTATCCATGTGGGATAGAGGCAAAATCCAAATGATAAATGATTGAAAACACAATTGATATCACCTTGTAGTGAAGATCTCATGGAAGGAAGATGCTCTTCAAGCCATGAGGAGATGGATACCAAATCTACAAATACAAACACAAGAACAATGCTCTGCTCTACCACACAATAAATATTTTGAATTCTCTAATCACAAGAATGCATAAAGTTGTCCCAAATTCCATCTAGTTTACAAATGAATACCTAAACATGCTTATATATGCAACTAAAAATATTTCCGCTAAGAATTTCATAATTCAATCTTACCATGTCGGCATAGGACCTAAATAATGGTCATAAATCAACACTTTGAAATTGGTCCTAACCTAAAATAGGGCAGGACTAGGGCATGGGTGTCCAATGTTGGAAACAATGCAAATAACTGAGAGGGGGGGTGAATCAGTTATCTTATAACTTTTCTATTTTCCTTTTCTTTTCTTAACTTATCATTTAATGTTATAGCAAAGCAAGGCAATCATAAGAGCTGAAAAAGAAATTAACACATAACACAAGGAGTTTTACATGGAAACCCTATTAAGGAAAAAACCACGAGGTGACTAACCCAATATTGTATTCTATGTTAAAAGAATAAAGAGTTCAAATTTGGTACTTGCCAAATAGGGCTCACTGTCTGAGCACACTTCTCACAAAAGGCCCACTACCTACAAGAGACTTACAGTCTACAAATGCTTACAGATGATACCAAGGTGTTTGAACTGATGAACAACATCTATGCATGCAAGATTTCAATTCCGGTTAGGTACAGTATACTGATCTGGCACATTTCATTCTTCCTCTACTCAATATTACTTTCCTGTCACATTCTGGGCTTGAATTACTACCTTCACTCCTATCTTTGTTTTTCTTCACACTTAACCATACATACTTTCACTTATACACATTTACAAGATTGAATCCATCAGGTATATATATCTACATCAAGGATTTCCAATAGCTTCTTAGTCGGCAACAAGAACACCTGATATATTTGCAAGCTGTTGATCTGTCAACTGAATCCATGCTTGATTAGTGATGCGCATCAAAAAATTAGACATAGAAGTCATTAATCATGTCAGCCAACAATGTATAATATCATAGATTGCTTGATCAACACCTTTTACACATCCGGATTGAAGTCTGCTACTCTGCCAGTCAGTTCTTCATTTGTCTGCTCTACCTGACTGGAACCCAACACTCAAATGCTCATATCTTTTTCTTGGCTTATCACTGTAGGCTAAATATCTAGAATATGATAGTCATGATACCCCTCTTGACTTGTTCAAATCAACAACTTACTGAGTTACACCATTTGAGAGATCCGGACCTGATTGTCGAACCTTGTTACATACTCTACTCTTGTTCACTGGACCAAAACAATCTTCAATCTGACTTCTGGTATAGGCATATTATGCACTGTAGATGTATGGGATAGACTTTTTTGCCATCAATGGCAACACTTATGAAGCCACACAGTGTCTCTTGCCAACACCCAAGTCCTCCCCCTATTTCAGGAAAGATTTATGTTAAGTGCATCCCCTGAGTCCTATTTGTCATGAAACTTCAAGGTTTTGTCATTGGGAGTCATCAAAATCATGCAAGATGCTCTAAATGCATCTAAAGCACTTGGGAGCTAACCTTAAGAGGGAAAAGCCCCCAAAGGGATATTTTCTGACGTAATAGTCCTTTTAAAGAATCAAGGGGTAGTAACAAGAGAGAGTGTTGTGCAATATTCAATATTGAATGCACTTTTGGTGATGATTGGGGTTCATTAGACTTTACTCCTACCTTTATAGGGGAGTATAAACTCAATAAGACTAAAACATCAAAAGTTACATTGATATCATCTAAATAATTCGTGGAAACACCTAAAGAATCTCAAGATTCTTTAGTCAAAAAAGAAGACAACACTCTTACTTATACTACAGATTATGAGACCTACGAGGCCACACTATCTTCTAAAGAGATGACCTCCCTCTATGGTTGAGGATTTAAAATCCTTTATAAAAACTGCAACTATATAGGTAATGGTTGTGGTGTAAATCAACAAGGAATCAGAGTACCTTTACAAGTTGCTGGAATTAACTACATGGCCGATATTGGATATAGTTCTTTGAAGCCCACTAAATCTTACAAATGTCCTAATATTAATGTCAACACTATATCAACACTTAATTTGATATATCTTGAGATGATAGATATGGATTGTCTGCCAGAAAATATCCCATTGAAATAGATAAGTATGTCTCCCTCCACTCACAACACTCGATGTAGCACCTATTCTAGTTACTGTCAAGGGTGGCCTCCTCCTATATATATGTTGATAGTGTTGTGTTGTGTTCCCTCGTGTTGTGCTAAATATTGTTTAGGTCTCTTTGGATGACCCTTGATACTCTTGTAAGGTCAAGGATACAAGGAGACCACCTCTATTGTGACCATTCTTCTATTTGTTTCTGTATTCTTCTATTCCTCTCCTCTATTTTATTGTTTTTTGTAGTGCCTTGGAGGCATAACATTGTGGAATTGTATTGGGGGCATTCATCTGTGTTGTAAACCCAAGTCACTCTTGTCTCCTCTCTCATTTTAGTGTTTCAATTCTTTAGTGACTCTACTAGTTGGCAAATGACAAAAACAAATAGATACTGATAAGGACCATGCATCCCTTCAATAAGAAATAAAAAATAGACCTATTCCATATATGAAGATGGGGTTGATATATATTACTAACACTTGACTAGTAGAATCACTCCGTGTGATGTATCATTTTGTGAAATTTGTTGTAACAAACCTCTGCAATACTATAAATCTGCTTTAATGCACTCTAGATTATCTTTTATCTCACCTTCTTGCTACACTTAGTTCTGAGATACCTACAATATAGCCTCACAACTATACTCGGTTCCTGCAAGTGTAGCCTTGGTCTATTATGTGATATGAATTTTGTATAACTTTCATGAATTGATTTGGTTATTATCTTAGAATAGATTTTCTAATCAAAGCTTATATGTTGTTGATTAAGTTAGCAAATGATAATGAATGTGTTTGTGGGAACATTCAGCAATTGTGGCACATGTCACCTTTGGGGCATGGGCTTTGCCAAAGCTCTTGTTCCATTGTGTGTTTTCACTTTACCTTAAATGTGCTTGATACCGGCAAGAGGGATCAACCACATTAAAGTGGGGGCATATATAATGGTAACTACTTGATTACTTTTTACATTGACAAAGCATGTTTGCATACATTGATCTATTGCATATACCTCCTTTTCACTGTAAGACATCTCCATGATGTGGGTGGGGTTGTATACTTTGATAACATGCTTCCTCTTCACTGTAAGGCATCTCCGTGATGTGGGTGGGATTGCATTTTGAAAGCCCTTCTGCAAAAGGTGATATGTTGTATCTCTTGAGCTAGTACACATCCTTTTAAACAAAGTCCTCACTGTGAGGCAGGGTTGGATCTTGAGTCATTCACCCTTAAGAGTGTCTTTGGTGGTTGTGGTAGCATAGCTCAACTGTCAGGTTTGTTTGGCATGTTTTAGATAGTGGAGTAGTGATCAGCTCCTCCCTATCACTAATGTTTGCCATGTATAATATGTATAGTGTGTCGACAACATGCTATACGACGCTCATGTATTTCGTGTGTCTTTCATGTGTTTTATGTGTCTTCCTTGCATGTCATGCATGTTTGTGGCATGGTCTAAAGAAGTATGGCGATGACATTGTGTGTTTTTGTGTTAGTTAGCATTATATATAGATATGTAATTTCTTAATCATGTCTTCTCTTCATGCATTATTTGTGTCTTGCATGACTGTGTTCATGTCTTCTCTATGTATTGTGTGCTTTCACTGTCTTCTCCATGTATTGTGTGCTTCCCTACTATATTCATTGTGTCTTATGTGACTGTTAAGTGTTTTCTTATGTTGCCTAAGCTTGGGGGCTAGAAATAGTCTTTCAAACTTAGGGTGTGTCTTCGCTCTTATGTTTGATGTGCTTTGACCATACTTTAATTCTTGTATGGATCATAAAATCATACACATATTAAAGTAAGGGCTAAATGTTATGGAGTAAAAAGTGGACACATGTCTTTTTACATCCTAGTTTAGCTCCTATATCCTATTTATCTCACTATGCATTATAATTGATCATCCCAGAGAAAAGATCTCGACACCCATGTGAATTTGGGACCTTGGGCCCTTCATTTAACTTATCACTAACCTAAATTGGGCCCCTAGACTTGGGTACCAACCACCCAAGTCCTCTCTGATTGGTTGGGGTGAATTAATGTTATGTCAGCCTGGGACCTTTAAAAATGTTCCTCTTTGTCAAATTTTGTGATTTAATTTCATGAATGTTAATGGGAAAAAATATATGAGTTTTTTTACTTCATTTTGAACCTAGATGGATATTGCAAACTTATGATATTGGAGCTAAGAGCATTCAAGGCATTGAGTGTGTTATTGTTGTATATTTTTGTTTGTATTTGTGTGTTTGTTATAGATTGGAATCATCATCCATCTCCTTATGAGTTGAAGAACTTTCATCCTCCTACAGACTTCACCTCTGAGGTGACATCATTTCTATTTGAATCATTTCATCATTTGGATTATCTTTAGCCTCTGTCATGCAAGAACACACTCTCTTTAACAATAGTGTTGGGAAAGCTTGAATGCTAACTTAAGGTTTGACTAAAGAAAATCCCTAAACACCACAACCCCCAAACCCCTCTGTTTTCATCATGTGTGCAAGTTACAGGTATAGGTTTTGGGAAAAGTAGAGTTGCAGGAAGGCAGTGTAGGAATTAAGGTTTTGGGATCCAAAAAAGATCCAAAATATTCCTCCAACTAGACTTGGGCTATTGGCGCCCTAGTCTACTAGGCTTTTAGGCTTTGGATCTAGTTTCTGAGCATCATTTTTAGCATATTCTTAGTTTTGACCTCTGGTAGATTCTCACTTCTAGACTTGGGTGGTTACCGAATTTATCCTTTGAAACCTCTACTTCTGGGAGATAGGTTCTAACATATGACTAATCATCTCTATACTTTTAGATTCTAGGTTGTTGTTTATCTATTTCTAGCTAATTATCTCATATCTAGAGTTTTTCTCATGCTTAACCTAGGGTTTGATAAAAAGCTTGGTTAAATCTCATCTTTCCATAGAAAATTAGGAGCACAAGATCTGTAGTTGATTCCACCTTCTCCTTGGTTGTAATTGAGCTCAATCTTGTCCTTGAATGTTATTGTGGAAGAGGGTTTTGATCTTGTTTATACATGCATGCATTCATCTCCCTTTTACCACTTAACAAGCTCCTAGATGGAGCCTCAAATATTTAGACTTGTTTATTAGGACCTATTTTAATACCTTTTGAGCATTAAGTGTGTAATACCTAATCCTGCTGCATAAAACCTGGAAAAAAATCATAAGGTAGGGCTAAGCGTACTCTAAGTGCTCTTTTTTAGGAGGTGTCTAGCTAAAGGACCAGGGTGGCCAAGCACCCTGGGCTCTCCTTTAACCCTGCCCTAAAAAGTGGTCTTATCATCTTAGGCCCTTTAAAACATTCCTAATATCAGCCTTATGTGGTTTAACTCTCCAGAATTCAACAGGAATGCATATAAAAGTAAGTTATTTTATCTCTAAGGAAGATATCTCTCTAGTGAAATCTTGGCACTCTTGCACTCTCTCTTTTCTCTCTCATGCTCTCTATAGCTCTCTCTTGTGGATTATTGTTGTAGCACTAACATATTGTAGGTCTTTTGAAGATCTTGGAGGCTACATCAACTTCTTGAGTAAAATTGTGATGCCATATACAAGCATACAAGGGTTTCCATGCTCATGGTGACTTCCTTCATGCTTTGTGTTAGCATTCCATTCTACTTTAGATTTGCCTCTGCCCTCCTAGGGCATGCACTCTCTATCTATCATCTTTTCTATTGTGGAGATGGAAACACCATTCATGGGGCTTGACTGAGGCAAGATCCTAAATAGAACCAAATCATTTTCCTTCTTGCATGTGTGCAAGTTAGACAAGCATGTTTTGGGAGCTAATTTTCAAGAAGAAGATGGAACTTGCAGGTACAAACCTAACTGCGACATCAATTTTTTCTAACCCTAATTAGGGTTTAGGGTTCCTAAACCCCCTTATCCTTGGGATTTTAACCTCCAGAATCAGGTTCTCCTTTATTCACTGATCTTTGTACTTCTTTCAAATTGTCTGCATCTATCTTCATTTATTTGTTATGCTCCAATCTTTTTCAACTAGGGTTTCATGTCTTCACTCTAGCTTGATTGATTAGATTTGGTTAATTCCTTCTAAATACAACAAAAGGGAAGAACCCCTATATTTTGGCTCTCCTTCTTGGGTAGAATCCAAGCTTGGTTTGTGCCCCAATGTTTTGTAGAAGAGGGTTTGACCTAGTTTGATCTATTGAGCCAGTCTCTCTTTCCTACTAAACACCCTGGTGCATAATATTCATATGCTATATCAAAATAAGGATTGCTCTTTACATTTTATAAAGCATAACCAAAGCAAAATCTCTCCATCCATCCATCCATATATCCTAATAAATATCTATAGCTTTCATAGTTTGATCAATTCTTCTATTCTTTTTCCATCATTCTTCCATCTTTCATCTAACTTTTTCATCTTCATCTACAACTCTCTACCTACTAACAAATTTCTCTCCTTTCATTTCAAGAGCATACTTGTGTTCTTTGAACCCACCTGTCCTTTTGAGGGGGCATCATCATCATTCATCTTATTCATTAACTTACCATTATCTTTCCTTGTCACCATCTCTTTGAGTGATTGGGGCATCACCATCTCTAATCCAATCATTTTCTTCCAACCATGATCTTCTAAATCAATCTTCTTCCAATCAAATCAAACACTATGTTTTAAACTTCTTTGAAATGTTGTCACTTCACAACATCATCTCAAAGAGGAGCAAAATGTAGACACCTAAAAATGACTAATGCATTCTCGTATCACTATTCACACCATTTTCCTCATCAATTCCTCTAATTCAACATTAATTAAATAATTCCTAATTATTTAATAAAATCTATCATGTCGTCAATTTAATTCTTCTAATTCAACATTAATTAAATAATTCCTAATTATTTAATTAAATCCATCATGTCATCAGTTTAATTCCCCTTTCAACATTAATTAAATATTTTTTAATTATTTGATTAAATCTAACATTTTATCATTTTTATTCTTCTAATATACTTTAATTGAATAATTTTAATTATTCAATTAAATTATCTATTTCAATCCTCAATTTTACATTAATTAAATTATTTCTATTATTTAATTACACCATCTTATTCCTCTTATCCAAAAATAATTAAATAATTTCAATTATTTAATTGGCTAATTATTCCTCCAAAATTAAATAAATTATTCTAATTTATTTAAAGTTAACTTTTCTTATCTCTTAAATAAATAAAATCATTATTTTATTTATTTTCTTCCATTATGCACAACAAATTAAATAAATTTATTTATTTAATTTCTAATTTATTTTTTCATCTTCTAAATTTATCTCTTTTCTTCTAAAAATCTTCCATGCACACAAATTAAATAATTTATTATTTAATTTTATCCTTTGCATGTCAAAAAGAAAATCAAAAGTTGAGTGCAATTGGCTTTAATCTTTGTTTTTCTCAATCAATTCATTAAATAAAAAAACATTCTATTTTTATGAAAATCAATCCTATCTTTAGTCAACAAAGTAGTTAACTCAACACAACTTTTTGCATGGACACTTGTCATGTGGACATTCACTCATGAATCCTCAATTTATCTCCTCCGTCGATTTCATCTAATTTCCTCCATTGTTGATTGATCTTCTATGAAAGTTATAAATACACCCATTCACCTCTTCACAAACCCTTCTCAAACTTTGAGCTTTCAACATCCATATCTCCTAGCAATTTGAGCATTCATTGAAGCGCCTCGCATCCCTTTGAGCTTATCATCCATTATGCAATCATGGTTATGCTACATTTAGAGAAATCCACATATCAATATACCAAGGAATAAATATCGTAGTGTGGTAACTTGCGTTGTTATTTTCTTTGAAATTCATTATTGTACATTGCACTTATTTCTTGAGTTATGTAGGCATTGGAATAGGTTCTTTATGTGTCTTGTTTACATTCTGATTTCTAGCATATACACAAACCCCTTGGACATCACCAAGGATATCATCATCAATAATTTTCTTAACAACACTTTACCCTCCCTTCATTCCAATGCTCTCCCTCCAAAAGATAAATCATTAGTGGATGTTGAGCTTACTCAAAAAGAAAATAATGTCAACTCAATCATCATCAATAGACTTAATCTGCCCACTAGAGGGATAGTGAATAAGTGCAATTCATCTCTCTTCTCTAAACTGGTGATTATGGTTCAAGGTGATCCAACACCACCTTGACCCTTAGGTTACATTCTCAATTATGCAAAACAAATTACTTAAAGGAATCAAGGTGTTCAAAATGTGTTGCAGCAATGTCATAATAATGTGGTTTCTCATATATACAACACCCGCAGCAACAAATAAAGCAAGAAAGCACTGAGTGTACCCATTTCTCTTCTACCTTCTCCACCTATCCTACCTGAAGCATCGAGTCTTCCTCCACATATTGTCAAAGAATACGATCTTGTCGAGCATCTTTGTGCTACTCTGGCTAAGATCTCTCTATGAGATTTAATACAAACACCAAATACATACCACATAATGCTTCATGAGGCCCTACAAAAGGTAGTTGTTCCACCTTCTGTTAGACCAAATGGTGTAGCATCTTTGTTTAGTTGTGTGCATGTGAAAACATCTAATATTTTATTTCAACAACATGAACTACATCCCATAGAAGTTGAAAACCAATATGACCCTCTTATGATATTTGTCATTATTAATAGAATGAGGGTGAGATGCACTTTGATTGATGGTGGATCAGGTCTTAATGTTTGTGGCATATACTTGTTACATAATCTCAATATTGATACATCTCTCATCAAACTAGATAAACTCAACATTCATGGCTTTGATAATGTTGGTAAGAAATCACTAGGTACAATCACCTTAGATATTAAGGTTGGACCTATGGCATTGCCTACTCTTATCCATGTCATGCCTAATTCTCTTTCATACAACCTTCTTCTTGGTAGATCATGGATTCATGCCATGGGGACAGTCCCGTCTACCCTCATCATTTAATAAAATTCATTTTAAAAAATAAACCTTATACAATTAAAGTTGACTGCTCAAAAAAATTGCTTGAAAATGAAAGTGATATATCAAATTCCTCTAAGTAATTTGATCCCTTCTTTAACAAAAACAAAACCACTATCCTCCACTGCTAACAACAGTGTTGGTCAAGATAGTGTCAGTCCTTCAAATACATTTTTTGTGATGATTTGGGTTCATTAGATTTTACACCCTTCTTTGTGGGTGAATATAAAGTCTCACCCTCACAACCAAAAATCTCAAATGTAAATGAAATTTCTTCAACACAATCTCATACTCCTAAAAAACTTAAACTCAAGAATAATAGCGATGGAACTTTTCATATTGATGAAGATTTGCTTTCTTCTAAAGAACTGGTGGCCATTTGTGATAAAGTTGTTGAAAGAACGCTAATACACTGAGAGGGGGGTGAATCAGTGTATGTTAAAAACTCTAAAATGAAACCAATAGTTAGGAATTAAAAACACACACAAACCACATATGCATAAGGAAACACCAGATATATGTGGAAAACCCTAAAAGGGAAAAACCACGGTGAGAATGTTGCTTGAGTCTACTGCTCAAATCCAACCTTACAATAAAAGATTTTACAGATGTTTTGTAAGCACCAACTTGCAGGTACATTGACACCCAAGACAATGTTTTGAGGCTCCAACCCTTAGGTACACTATACACCTAATTGAGCACCAACCCAATACAATGAGGCACAAATCTCTAAATCCTTACAAATTCTAATGTGCAAACACTGGTTCTTCACTATCTTGAAATACACCCTTCAATTCATATACAATCTCATCCGCACTTCTGCACTCTATGTTTTCATTAACACAGTCTTCTCCTCTCCCTTGCTCTCTACATTCTTTGTTTACTTTAACAGAGCCTCCCCTCTACTCAATACAATCTACTTATGAACATTTGTATGCTCATACAAAGCTCTGCACTCTATCCCTATGAAAGAAAGATGTTCAGTTCAATTCAGTTAAGCAACATATTCACAACAAATTCATTGTGTATAAAAATACATGCTTTTTCAGTTGAAGCACCATCAACTGCTACATAACCAAATGTTGACAGTTTCTATTCATTTTATACCAGACTGCAATTAGTGGAACTATCACACAACTAATACAAACTTTAGGCTCAGAAATAGATATTGGTGAAATGTCACAGAATCATCATAAATAAGTGTCCACCATAGAGTCTAAAGATTATCCCAATCGCATCCATGTCAACACAACCAAAATTAATTCTGTCTCCTAACTCAAATTGTTGCTTATGTGGCCATGTGATCATTTCTATGACATGGATAGAAATCATATGCCTTTATCGAAAAAAATGCAATATTACAAATTTTGGCATTTGTCACTTTCATTAGCAAAAGTTATTTTTTCAAAACTAGCCTTTATCGCCCTTTGTTGGTGAAATCTTGCATTTCTGAACCTCTGTTGTCGCTATTAGCAAAATATGCATTTTACAAACCATCTCTTTGAACACTTTTGTTGCCTCTATCGGCAAAAATATACTTTTCCAAACTTTAGTTACAAAGGCCCTTATCAGAAAATGTTACTTTTCCTGAACTTCATCTTTTATGCCTTCTATCAGCTTATCAATAAATTGTCACTTTTAAGAACTATCACTTTGAACATATTATCAAAAAGAAGTTATTTTTACAAACTTTACCCTTTGTCCATTCTATTGGCAAAGATAGAATTTTCAAAACCTTGGCAACACATGCTATCAATGATTGTTCATGTTATGAATTTAACCACAAATGCTTATCGACAAAAGTTACTTTTTCTGACCTGTCATAAATTCTATCAATAATGCTTATCAGAGAATATTTATTTTTTTGAACTAGTGTCCATTCAGTCGTCAAAAACAAACTTTGAGAAACTCAAACTTTGTCACTTCAATCAGTGAATTTGGCCATTTACAAACCATCCCCTTCTATGATTTATTAGAGAATTCACACATTTTCAAACCTATTCTATGATTCCAATGAGTTTGAAAGATTTCAAATTGGCAAAGACTTAGTTTTAAATGGCATTGCCTCCACTGCTACCAGCTAGTCGGCAAGTCAGGCAATATTCAAACTAGCAAACAAGTTTAGAGAATAGAGATTTTCCCGACCACGCTTTGCTTCTAACATTGTTTCCATGCCTCCATCGGTCAACCAGAGAAAAACATAACTTTCAAACTTAACATTAACTTTCTACTCAGACTTTAGCAAACACACTTCCCTATGCTGTTGGCAAACCAGGAAAAAATAGAATTGACAAAATTGTTGGTTCTAGAACTGCCAAAATCTCTAACTGACTATAACTTAGCCAATTTTCACCCAAACTTCACAAAAATGAAATTGGAGATACCCATTTAGATCTTTAACAAAATAAAGTCTTCAAATTGAACACACAACCTGAAATTGAATAATCTCCACAATGTGTCGATCAATTGCTCCTTTCTTTGACATCAATGACAATAATTTAATCATCCCAATCTAATAAATCATCTACTTCTAATGCATGTCTTGGTAATGATGATATCCTTTTAGATTTAAACCCCCATGGGATTATTGAAACAAAGGTGGACCCTCTTCACCAAGATAAAAAGAATGATGATAGTTTCTCATTTCAGTAAAGATAGCCATATGATCTCTCCTCTTCCTAGAGACTTGGAGATGTGTTATGGGTGTGGATTCCAAATCCTTTCTAAACTTGTATACAATGGAAATGGGTTAGAATGCAAAGAACAAGGAATTAAGGAGCCTGTGGAACCAACACCACACTTGTCTAAAGTAGGTTTAGGTTTCCAACCTTTTCCTATGTTCTCTCCACCATTTTCACAACAAAAGGGATTGGTTCCTACTCCCCCTAAAGCTTCTCTTCTATCTCAACAAGAGTGTATGTTGTTGAGTCTACTCAAAGATTGCTTAATCACTCTTCCTCCTCCAACACAAAAAGATTCTACAAAATAATCATTCAATACCTCATTATTGTGCATATCATTGATCTCTTGGCCATTCCACCAAGGAATGCCAAGTTTTGGGTCACAAAATTCAACAACTTTGAAAAAGGTTTGGCTCTAGCACTTCTCACCATGCTTGACGTAGTTCGTAGAGCACCTTTTCCTCAATCCATTTTATAATAACCATGTTAGGGGAGCATAATTTCTTATAGACCGACTCATAAACATGGTCCCTCCTTATCATTTGTGTTATGTTTGTGTGTAATGTGATCCCCATATTGTGATTTTTTGTTGATTGTTAGTTCTCCCTTGGAACTCCTATTAGCACAATGGTACAAGGAGAAAGAGCACATGTCACTCCCCTATATGTATCTTCATTCCTCTATATGTTGTAATAGATCATCCATTCATGTTGATTCAATTTATGTGTACTCTACTTCCATGTGATCTTTCATCTGTGATCTTCATAGTTATGATATTTTATTAATGTGGCACCTTGTTGCAATGCTTCGCATCATACCATGACTACTTGGTCCAATGCTTTGGGTTGATCATGTTTATCCTTGAAATGGGGTGGCATCTTCATTTTTACCTAATCAATGGATGCCACCTTTTCCTTCAACTGCTTGCCCATCTTTATCATATATGAGGTGACATCATGTAAGATATTCATGATCCTTGATGTTCCTTGTAACCCAATAGGTCTATCTGGGTCAAACCTTACTATTTTAACCATTTTCTTGACGGAAACATTTCTCAGCATCCATTTATTTATGATTTCTTGTAGGCTAGAAGAATTTTGTTCATGCTTAACCAAATCTTGATTCAAGTCTACAATTCCTTTGTAAGTATCATCTACCTTCCCACTGATTTTAGTTAACTGATAGTTAACTATCACAGAAACAACCTCATTTTATACTTGCAATCTATCTCCCCTTAGTGAGTTAATAGTACATTTCAACTCTAAAATTTTTGCAAGTAAAGCATCCCTGTGTGATGGAAAAGATTCTCCTAATGGACTTGAAATGATTGGCACAGGAGTACTAGAGGATGCTAACTCCCTGTATTCCAAAACTCTTGGCCTAGCTAAATCATTTGCATACCTCTCTTGAAGTTCATTGTAATCCTTTTGTAGTTTCAAAATTGTGGCCTAACTTTAACATAGTTGTGTCCACTGCTAAAGCTACTACATCAGGTGCTAAAGTATCAACTACTCTCTTCATAATCAAATTTCCTATCAATTGATCAAGGCTCTGCACCACATCTAGTTTGTTTGTGCCTGGTGCCAGTGTCCATATGGCCAACATTTCATGAGATAGGTTGAAACCATAACCAAAATCTTTTCTTGCTTGTTCTTCAGTGGAAAACACAACCTCATCTTGTCTTTTTATGGTATTGAATGCCAAAGATCTACCATACTCGAATTACATAACAACAACATACCACTTTCCATAACCATTTGTCTTCCCATCTCAGGTGTAATTTTGTCAAGATTTAAATCAAACTCAAACAAGATTCTTGCGGCCAAACCATTATCATCCAAAGGATTCATCTTATTTTTCTCTTCCTCAAGCCTTTTGTGGAATACAACTTGTTTCCTTCTTAGAAACAAATCTTTGAACTCCCGAGTCTTAATGAACTAGTCATCAGGCAAATATTTCTGGCAGGCCAATGCCCTCACATCTCTAGTTTCATCAATGACAACTTTCAAATAATCAAGAATCCTATTAAAAGGCATAGGAGGAACAATCATGTCTACCAATGTCTTAGTAGCTCCTACTTCTTCTAAGGTTTCTTCAACATCTATAATCTTCATAGGAGCCTTTCCTTTATCCCAAGGAGATATTCTATCCTCAACAATCTTTTGCCTCTTGACCTGCTAGCCATCAACCTCTTCAGTATTTGGTAGATCTTCTTCTTGTATGTCATCGCTCCTTGGTCTAACATATAGTTGTATCCTTGCACATGGCGCCCTTTCCACATTAGGATGTCATTCCTCTTTAAGAATCATGTACCTCTGCATTCTACAGTATCTTCTTGATCCTGATAACCAAATTCTTCTCTTCAACACAAAAACCAGGAAACTTTGGGTCGTTCTTCTTTTTCTCATTTTCTATAGATATAATTATTTTCCACTTCTCAATATTTTTGTCAACATTTGAAAATGTTAGAGAATTCCTTACAACATCCTCAACAAAGTTTACTTTATGTGAGAAAGTAGATTTCTTTACACTCAATCTTATTGAATTGATAAATCTCTCTAGATCAAATTGCTCTCTAGTAGTGGCATACCTCAACCTATATCTATTCAACACTGGATATATTTGATCTAGACCTTCTTTATTCATCACCTAAAAGTTTGACTACTTTAGGGTAGTAGGGAACAGAGAACCCTTCTTTTGACCCCTAAGATGTAATTTGTCCATGTCATTCAATTCCCAAACAATTTCTAAATAGGCCAATATTTTGGGTACATAGACAGGCAATAAGTGTGGCTTCATTGTAAAACCATACACTCTAATGAATGTTGACTATTGGTTCAGGAACTAGTCTCCCCAATTATGCTTTATCCCAACCACAGGACTTTCCTCATCACATCTGAGGAAATCCTTTATTTCTGATGGTATCTTGTCTACATGTTCACCCATGCATGTCATCAATTTTCTTACAAAGAATTCTTCAAAAATAAAAAAATCTAAATTTGAACAATCCCTATTGCATAGATAGGTCCAACATTGTATTGGAAAAGGTTGTTCATCATCATTAAACTATTGCACTCTTAGAGTCTGATTCCATTATCTCCTACCAAAATACAAGAGCATGTGGCACAGATGAGAATACCACTTGAATTCACACTTCCAACCATTCTTCAGGGCCATCATTTGTTTGTCCATTTCATTTCCATGTAAGAAGCAAAATCAAACTCCACATTTACAATATTGTCTTGGACCTCGAAGGACATAAACATTAGGTGCATAGGGATGTTTTCTCCTACATCCTCTCCCAAAATCTGACACAATGAGTAGTAGGTATTTATGACGTAATCCTCAAATGCCTTTATACTAAGAGGCTTTTTCTCAAAAACTTCCAATCTTCTACTACTAGAAGTCCTAAGTTTGTGTCTATGAATTTTAATAGACCTGTATAGGGCTTTGTGTATCTCATATGATTTTTTAAATTTACCAAAGTCAATGGCTTTGTTTGTGGCTTTGTTAAGACCAAAGACCTCAACAATGTAAGGCTTAGTGAAGGAGACCATAGTCATTCTATTAATTGCCAATACTCTTCTTGTGCCAATATCATACCTACTTGAAACAAGTCTAATCAAGTCTACATCTACAAATACATTTCGGACAACAACCTTGCCCATATCCAAATTCCATCCATTACTCAATGGAGACCTGGCACTCCTCTTTCTATGTGAGTGCTCAAACAAAGACCATCCTAACATAGCAGTAAATGCATCTCTGACTTCTTCAAAATCATCCGCAAATTTCTCATCTCCATTTCTTCTAGGAAAATTTAGAGCTCGTTTTGATGAGCTTGGATACTGAGAGAGCAAATCTTGCTCAAAACTTCTTTTCTCTGATGTGCCAACCATTCTTCGTCATACAAGATTTTATTACATGCTAAGGTTTATTTGAAATGAAACCAACTCAATAATTCACCTTACTATACTTTTGAATTCAACCTCTACAACTAATTTCAAAATGGAATTGCTAAGATTTGCAAGAAAATGGATTGAAATTCCAATAAACTCACACTTACTTGTTGGTCGCAAGAAAAAGCCCACTTCTTCAATTGTTGCTTTGAGATACTCAATTTTCACAAGAATTCTGGTTACCAATGGTTGTACTGATAACAACAATTGATTTTATGCATTTACTTCACTAATTAAGAAAGACTGTGGTTGATTTTCTATCAAATCATCATTAATGTGATCATGCACCAGTGTGTAGGCTAAGACTAGTTGTTCTCCATGTTTAAATATTCATTGTTGATCTCAATCAGTCTACGGGAGAATCTATGGTCCTGATTTGAAACTTCCATCACTGAGTGTCACTTGACATGCTCAAAATGACATGGACCAATCAAAATTAACTAGCTCAGCAAAAAAATTCCATTTTGGATCCATATGGTAGCTCATCATAGTAGTGCAGGCCTAGTAGGGACCCACACTATAGCCCTCATGCTAGCGCGTTGTGTGCTATCTTTAGCATACTTGGACTAGATGGGGCTCATGTGACATCGAAGCATCACAAAGCATATTCCTTGGTATCTTCCCTATTGCATGCTAATACAATCCAATGAGGAGTGAGCATGGCTTTGGCTTCTAGCTGATAAGTCTTTGGGCCCACCTACCTAGAAATCTATGGTTAGTGCATCAGCACGACTCTGATAGATTTGATAGATTTGGAGCCCAAGATACCACAATAACCATTAATTTGATCTTAGAAACCTTTGACTCAGACTTAGAAAATATTCAAACATATAAGACTAGCCGATAACTAGGTTCAAGGGGCCAGTTTCAGATGGAAAACATAACATGAAGTTGTAACTTAAACTCAAGGTGAATGCTAACAATAGGTCAACTCAAAAATAGGATGCAGACTTGAATGAAAATGATTAAGGGTTTAAGGTTTAAGAAAATTATACTCAGACTTAGCCAATTTCAAAGGTTTAATGCTAGAGAACAAGAAAATCACATAAGGGTTCCACCAGTGGCTTTGGTTGGGGATGCATGGCTTGTAGGAATGATGCGGACCATTGAACTCCAGGTGTAAACTAGAAAAAACACAAACCCCTAAAACTAAACAGAATGACAGAAATAGAAAACAAAGAACAAGCAAGATAACTAACTATATACAATGTGCATGGAATAAATCCTCCTTTTAAGAAAAGAAGGGTTTCAAAAATTGTCCATGCACTAGAAATTCTTCAAATTCACCATCAAGATTCTACATAAAGTATGAACCCTCTCCATGTGTATTACTAATCAAATATGGACTTGTCCAAAGAGGATCAAACTTGCCATGTTTGCCTTTATCTTGATATCTAGCATTCTACACGAGAACCAGATCATTAACTTGAAACTTCCTATCTGAGGTTTTTTTTTCAAACAAATATTTCACATATTGTTGCTTCTTCAAATTAGTTTTATGTGCCTCTCTTCTAGTTTCATCTAATGCAATTAATTGGTTGACCCTTTCTACCATTGCATTCTACAATTCATCATCATTCTCTTGTATAAACTTATATACTGGCAAAAGGTTATTTGTAGGCATTCTCACTTCTACTCCATAAACCAATTCAAAAGGAGACTTGCCTAGTGCCTTCTTAATAGTTACCCTATCAGCCCACACTGCTAATTTAATCTTTTAATCCCATGCATTCTTGTTCTTCCAATTACCCTTTTGATTATTTTCATCAAGCTCTTGTTATTGGACTCAGCCTAACCATTACCTTGTGGGTGATATGGTGATGAAAATGACAAAATGATGCCATAACTGTTACAAAAATCCACAAAATCTCCTGATTTGAAACACATCACATTATCTATGATCAATTTCATAAGAACACCAAATCTAGTTATTATGTGCTCCAAAACAAAGTTTGCAACCACCCTGCTTGTAGGTTTCCTGGTTGGAATTACCTTAATCTATTTTGTGAAATAATTAGTGGCAACCAGTATCCAACTATGTCCACCACCTGATTCTCTGAAATCTCACTAATGAAGTCAATACACCATTGTTGGAAAAGTCTTCAATTGTAATAGTCTTGAGTGCCAAGGCACCAACATACTTCATTTTTCTTGAAAATCACTAGCAAGCATCACATTTACTTACCATTTTATGATCATCAGAGAACAATGTAGGCCACCAATAGCCTAACCTTAAAATCTTATGTGTAGTAGTCTTGGCCATATAATGTCCTCCACACAATCCACTATGCATCTTAGTTAAAATTTTAGCAACTTGATCTTCATTCACACACTTAAGAAAAACACCTTCAAGATTTTTCCAATATGATTCTCCCTGCAGGATGACATATTTTATTGCTTACAATTTTAGTGTTCTCTTTTGGTTATCATTTAAGTGAACTAGACATTTCATATCCTGCAAATATTGGACAACATCCTTATACTATTCTAAGCTTTGCACATCTTTTCCATTGTCTTTCTTATCATCATCAACTACATTAACTTTATAGGCTTCAAGGTTAGATTTAGTCATCAATTTTTCCAAACTTTGTCCCCTCACCAATTTAGTAATTTGAATATCAATGTTAAATTCTTGTATTTTGTTTATCCATCTACAACGTCTACCTATTACTTCTTGCTATGTGAAAATATATTTTACTGTAGAGTGAGGGACATCAGCTATGATTTGTGCACCCACCAGATAGGGCCTGAAGTTCTTTATAGCTCTACCCAGAGCGTAAGCCTATTTTTCCATTATATCATATTTAAGTTCTGCAGCTTGCAATAATTTATTGAGAATGCTATTCGTTATTCATACCATTCATCATTCTTTTGTAGCAGGACCATAGCAATTGTATGAAAAGATGAAAAAGAGAATAGTTGAAAAGGCTTTGAAAAATAAGAAGATTTTAGCACAGGAGCTGACTTAATAGCTTCCTTTATGTTCTGAAATATCATCACTACTTCACCTTCCCAGGTTATTGCTGCACCTTTCTTCATCATTTTTGATATAGCCTTAGTTGTCTATACAAAATTAGTGATAAACCTTCTTACAAATTTGATTTTCCCAAAAAATTATTGAATACCCTTAACTGTCTTAGGCATTGGGATTTTGTCAATCACTACCACTCTTTCAGGTTCAACTCTCACCCCATCCTTAGATACAATGTGCTCCAATAATTTACCTTCAGTGACTCCAAATGCACACTTCTTGGGGGTCAATGATATACCATATTCCAATGCTCTAATGAAAATATTTTCCAAGTGCATACAATGGTATTCTGCTTTCTTGGTGTGTGTAATTAGATCATATTGATACACAACTAATATGGAATCTATGAGGCCTGCATATGCAACATCCATTGCTCTTTGAAATGTTTCTCCTACATTTGTCAATCCAAATGACATCCTTACATATACATATGTTCCCCAAGGTGTGGTAAAGGTAGTCTTATATTGCTTGGACTCTTTCACCTTTACCTGATTGTATCTTGAAAATCCATCCATCATGGACAAGAGCTCACAACTTGTAACTGTTTGTAGCATTGCCTCCATACTAGGCAAAGGGTAATTATCCTTTAAGGATGAAACATTTAGGTTCTTGAAGTCAACACAAACTCTAATATCTCCATTCTTCTTCCTCACAGGAACCAAATTTGAGACCCAAGTGGAGTGCCTAATGGGTTTCAATGGAAATCTCATGCTAAAATATATCATCTCTATAAGCTTTCATATCATCATAGGACCATGCAAAAACATGCTTATATTTCCTCAGCAAAGCAATCAACATCATTCTAATGTGAGGAGTTAACTGCTTACCAATGTACACTTTTTCTAGAGCATTGTATGTTCCCAAATTTACTTCTTCTAAATCTTTCTTATTAGTTGGAGTGGTCTTTGCAACAAATTGGTCACTATTATCGAAATCTATCTCCAAAGAAACCAATCCTCTTCGGATTTTATTTGTCTTGAGCTATATAATCTCATTACTAAACAATGTTTCCTTTCCATCAATGTTTCCACAAAATTTTGAAAATCTATTTCATGATTCTCATACTCATCTATGCAATGCAAAACTCTAATCAAATCTTTATCATCATTGAATACCTACCAACTGGAAATATTATTAGGGACAACCAGCCTTACATTTATTTCCACACCTGCAATATCAGCCAAGTTGATGTCATCTAGTATAATTGCAACATTTTCCAAAAATTATGTCATGACATTCCTTGATCTCTCAACCTGTTAATAGAAAATGCATCAAATAACTCTATAAATGTCCCATACTGCATGCTTATACTATTTAAGCCTTTTATTTTTTTATGCATACTTATTTCTAACTTGTAAAATAATGAGTTCTAAATCTCCTAGAACCTTTTCACTATTATATTTAACCCAAGCAAGAGTGCCTCATATTTTACAATATTATTGGTGCACTCAAACTTCAAAAGGAATGAGAATTTAAAAATCTTACCACTAGGAGCAACAAAAATTACTCCTACACCTGATCCTTCTTTTGAACAAGTACCATCAAAATACATGGACCATATTTCATTCTCACCTTGTGACCTTTCTACTTCATAATCAATGGGCCTTTTAACATCAATATTAGGATTAGATGACGCTACCTAAAAATTTTCATAGTCAACATTAATAAAGCATACCTAATTAATAAGCTCATCCTCTTCAACTAGGTGTGGTTCCCTTTTTTCCCTTTCTAGATTGACCTCCTTGCCATTCATGAGAATCATGGCATATGATAAATCTAACTGTATTCTACCTTCAATTAGTGCTGCCCATCTACTAGACAACAACATGCCATACCGAGGTTCAATGTCCACCACTGTGACATTCATTGTATATTGCTTCTCAGGATAAGCTACAAACATAAAATCAACATTTTTCATAATTCCAATAATAGGTGCTTATCTGTTATCCATAGAAAAGCATTTGACATGTGCCTTATCTATCTTCAATCCTATATCTTGCATAATGCCCAAAGGCATAATATTAGTAGATGCACCTGAATCAAGCATGTAATTTTTAACCTTTTTACCATTTATGATCAAAGAAACATAAAAGGGTTCTATTTGAGAATGATACTTTGTGAGAGTAGCTCCCAAATATACTTTTGGATTTTTGTCTTCTCCCACATCATTCACCTAGCTCACCTCTTGATGTTTACTACCTTGACCTATCTAATTAGTAATACTAGAGATTAAAGCTAGTGCATTGCTTTTGTGCTCTTCAATCTTCATCATTTCAAGTAGTGGAATAGAGACTTTCATTTGAGACAATTCTTGGGTCATATAAAATGCAATAAGATTCTACATATTATTTGCATTTTGATTCATACCTGATGTGTTATGACCCTTACCTTTGTCATCAACTTTAACAGCTTTAACTTACCTCCTAGTATTTTGGTGGTATTAGTTTGTATGTCCTTGGATTCCTTATTGCCATTATTCTTCTACCTTTTTAGAATCTCTAGAGTTGAACCTTTGGCATTATTTTGGAACTGCTTCATAAAAAAATTTCTTGGTTTCCCAAAATCACCATTTTGAACCTTACTCCTGAGATTATAATTTCTTTTCACTTGGGCAATTGCAACAATTGTGAGAGCCCTGATTTCTTCCTCAAAAGTTCTCCTCAAATGAATGTTAGGAACTCATGAGTCAAGCCCATACACATAGTTTTATTCAATTTCATCATCTGAGAGGACTTGCTAACAAACTTGTTCCTTTTGATTTTGTCATGCCCAAGTTGTAACACTTAAGCATGAACCACAAAAAAAAGTTTAATTCCATTCTTTAATGCCAAATGTTAACTCTAGTTCTCAAACTAGTAAAGACCATAACACAAAATTTTAACTGATATACCATATGTCCAACCAACATTGAATACAATTATACATTAGACATAAGTTTGTATCATTCAGAAATGAAAACCAAGATTTAAACATTACTTATAAAGTTATACACAACTACAGTAAGCACCATGTGAGTATCCATTTGTAAGGTAAGAAAATACTCTCTTAGCACTAGTACCCTGTATAGGTAACAATCTTGAATCTACACAACTAAATATAAACATTAGTCCTACAAAGTCAATAAATAAACATATTAGATATAAATGCACAAGATGATGAGACTGCAAGCCCTAAGGGCCAGATCTAATGCCTCGAGGGCTCATCAATGATGGCCTTGCCTACGTACGTGCAGTGCAGAGGCATCATAGTTCAACTATAACTTCCGCTTGTTTTAGGTCAATGAAACTTTATACAATCCCAAGTTCCAATATAGAAGTAAACCAAGAAAATAGACTCCCTTATCCAAGCCATAGAGGGGGGTATAACTTTGAGTGGACAAGGTTACTTACCCTACTATAGTCTATATATATAGGTATCCATGTAATGAAAAATTGTCCTGTAGGCAACTAGCTAGCTACATAAATAGATCATTGTTCATGTTTGAATATACTTTGCAATATCGCATTATTAAGTACTAAACAAGACACTCTATAGAACACTTATATTAATAAAGAGTACAAGAAGGAAAACATCCACAAATCAATTTGCAAAATTTCCTATAAAGGTACAATAAGGAGACTAGTACAAAAACAATTAGTGCTGCCCATCTGAGAAGATGTGAACTGACAAAGACTTGAAGTATTCTACCTCCAATTAGTGTTGCCCATCTCCTAGACAAAAACATGACATATTGAGGTTTAATGTCCACTACTATGACATTCATTGTATATTGCTTCTCAAGATAAGCTACAAGTATAAAATCAACATTTTTCATAATTCCAATAATAGGTGCTTCTTTGTTATCCATAGAAAAACATTTGTCACACACCTTATCTATCTTCAATCCTATTTCTTATATAATGCCCAAAGGCATAATATTAGTAGATGCACCTAAATCAAGCATGCATTTTTTAACCTTTTACCATTTATGATCAAAGAAACATAAAAGGGTTCTATCTGAGAATGATACTTTGTGAGAGTAGCTCCCAAATATACTTTTGGATTTTCCTCTTCTCCCACATCATTCACCTAGCTCACCTCCTGATGTTTACCACCCTGACCTATCTAATTAGTAATACTAGAGATTAAAGCTAGTGCTTTACTTTTGTGCTCTTCAATCTTCATCATTTCAAGTAGTGGAACAGAGACTTTCATTTGAGACAATTCTTGGGTCATATCAAATGAAATGAGATTCTACATATTATTTACATTTTGATTCATACCTGATGTGTTATGACCCTTACCTTTGTCATCAACTTTAACAGCCTTAACTTACCTCCTAATATTTTGGTGTTATTAGTTTGTATGTCCTTGGATTCCTTACTGTCATTATTCTACTACCTTTTTAGAATTTCTAGAGTTGAACCTTTGGCATTATTTTGGAACTACTTCATAAACAAACTTACTAGTTTCCCAGAATCACCATTTTGAACCTTACTCCTAAGATTATAATTTCTTTTCACTTGGACAATTGCAGCAATTGTGAGAGCCCTGATTTCTTCCTCAAAAGTTCTCCTCAAATGAATGTTAGGAACTCATGAGTCAAGCCTATACACATAGTTTTCTTCAATTTCATCATCTGAGAAGACTTGCTAACAAACTTGTTCCTTTTGATATTGTCATGCCCAAGTTGTAACACTTAAGCATGAACCACAAAAAAAAGTTTAATTCCATTCTTTAATGCAAAATGTTAACTCTAGTTTTCAAACTAGTAAAGACAATAACACAAAATTTTAACTGATATACCATATTTCCAACTAACATTGAATACAATTATACATTAGACATAATTTTATATCATTCAAAAATGAAAATCAAGATTTAAACATTTCTTATAAAGTTATACACAACTACAGTAAGCACCATGTGAGTATCCATTCGCAAGGTAAGAAAGCACTCTCTTAGCACTAGTACCCTGCATAGGTAACAATCTTGAATCTACACAACTAAATATAAACATTAATCCCACAAAGTCAATAAATAAACATATTAGATATCAATGCACAAGACAACAAGACTACAGGCCCTAAAGGCCAGACCTAATGCCTCGAGGGCTCATTAGTGATGACCTTGCCTACGTATGTGTAGTGCAGAGACATCATAGTTCAACTATAACTTCCACCTATTTTCAGTCAATGAAACTTTATACAATCCTGAGTTCCAATATAGCATCAAACTAAGAAAATAGGCTCCCTTATCCAAGCCATAGAGGGGGGTATAACTTTGAGTGGACAAGGTTACTTACCCTACTATAGTCTATATATATAGGTATCCATGTAACAAAAAATTATCCTGTAGGCAACTAGCTAGCTACATACATAGATCATTGTTCATGTTTGAATATACTTTGCAATATCACATTATCAATTACTAAACAAGACACACTATAGAACACTTATATTAATAGAGTACAAGAAAGAAAACATCCATAGTTCAATTTGCAAAATTTCCCATAAAGGTACAATAAGGAGACTAGTACAAAAACAATTAGTTTTTCCCATCTGAGAAGACTTGAACTGACAAAGACTTGAAGTATTCTACCTCCAATTAATGCTGCCCATCTCCTAGACAATAACATGCCATAGTGAGGTTCAATGTCCACCACTATGACAGTCATTGTATATTGCTTCTCAGGATAAGCTACAAGCATAAAATCAACATTTTTCATAATTCCAATAATATGTGCTTCTCTATTATCCATAGAAAAGTATTTGTCACATGCCTTATCTATCTTCAATCCTATATCTTGCATAATTCCCAAAGGCATAATATTAGTAGATGTACTTGAATCAAGCATGCAATTTTTAATCTTTTTACCATTTATGATCAAAGAAACATAAAAGGGTTCTATCTGAGAATGATATTTTGTGAGAGTAGCTCCCAAATATACTTTCTGATTTTCCTCTTCTCCCACATCATTCACCTAGCTCACCTCCTGATGTTTACCACCCTGACCTATCTAATTAGTAATACTAGAGATTAAAGCTAGTGCTTTACTTTTGTGCTCTTCAATCTTCATCATTTCAAGTAGTGGAACAGAGACTTTCATTTGAGACAATTCTTGGGTCATATCAAATGAAATGAGATTCTACATATTATTTGCATTTTGATTCATACCTGATGTGTTATGACCCTTACCTTTGTCATCAGCTTTAACAACCTTAACTTACCTCCTAATATTTTAGTGTTATTAGTTTGTATGTTAGATTCCTTACTTTCATTATTTTGTTGCCTTTTTAGAATCTCTAGAGTTGAACCTTTGGCATTATTTTGGAACTGCTTCATAAACAAACTTCCTGATATCCCAGAATCACCATTTTGAACCTTACTCCTAAGATTATAATTTCTTTTCACTTGGGCAATTGCAGCAATTGTGAGAGCCCTGATTTCTTCCTCAAAATTTCTCCTCAAATGATTGTTAGGAACTCGTGAGTCAAGCCTAATCACATAGTTTTCTTCAGTTTCATCATCTGAGAAGACTTGCTAACAAACTTGTTCCTTTTGATATTGTCATGCCCAAGTTGTAACACTTAAGCATGAACCACAAAATAAAGTTTAATTCCATTCTTTAATGCCAAATGTTAACTCTAGTTTTCAAACTGGTAAAGACAATAACACAATTTTAACTAATATACCATATGTCCAACAAACATTGAATACAATTATACATTAGACATAATTTTGTATTATTCAGAAATGAAAATCAAGATTTAAACATTTCTTATAAAGTTATACACAACTACAGTAAGCACCATGTGAGTATCCATTCGCAAGGTAAGAAATAATCTCTTAGCACCAATACCTTGCATAGGTAACAATCTTGAATCTACACAACTAAATATAAACATTAGTCCTGCAAAGTCAATAAATAAACATATTAGATATCAATGCACAAGATGACAAGACTACAGGCCCTAAGTGCCAAACCTAATGCCTCGAGGGCTCATTAGTGATGGCCTTGCCTACATATGCGTAGTGTAGAGGCATCATAGTTCAACTATAACTTCCACCTATTTTTGGTCAATGAAACTTTATACAATCCTAAGTTCCAATATAACAACAAACCAAGAAAATAGGCTCCCTTATCCAAGCCATAGGGGGGGGTACAACTTTGAGTGGACAAGGTTACTTACCCTACTATAGTCTATATAGATAGGTATCCATGTAACGAAAAATTGTCTAGGCAACTAGCTAGCTACATACACAAATCATTGTTCATGTTTGAATCTACTTTGCAATATCGCATTATCAAGTACTAAACAAGACACTCTATAGAACACTTATATTAATAAAGAGTACAAGAAGGAAAACTTCCATAGTTCAATTTGCAAAATTTCCCATAAAGGTACAATAAGGAGACTAATACAAAAACAAAATCAATCCCATTTACCTACTTGATGTCATGCATAAGATTTTGTATGCCATAAGTAACTACCCCCTTATTCAACTAAATGATATTTATCTTCTTGTGTTGGGGTAGCCCACTAAAATAAATAGTAGGTTATACATGATAAATTAATTAGAACTAGGATATAACATATTAACAAAGCTACTAAATAATGAACATTCCTAACATCCTAACTTACCAAGGTTAGAAAAGTTTCTTTTACAATAAACTACATAACTTAGTTATAGATAACCAAAACTATCATTTACAAGGAGCATAATCTTAGATATCAAATTGGATTTAGAAAGGTACGCCAAACATGTTTTAGCTATAATAGAGATAATTAAAAGAAACTACTACCATCCACATAAGTTCTACTCAGATAAATTTATCTCAAAAAATCTTGGATATGTAATTAATCTTCCTACTAATCTCATCGCCCATTGAATAGTTTATAGAAATACACTCCTATAATATATTAGAGGCATTATAGACTTGTCTTCAACACCTGGTTAATTATATTGATTACAAGAACACTATCTTATTACAAGTCAAATCTATCATTTCCCTTAAGCAAAAAATGAAAATATTAACGCCAATATTTGGCAATACTAAGATTTAAAAAAATTTTGACGCCATTGGCAATTACAAATACAAAATTGAAAGATGATGGAATGCAATTATATGTTTGTATATTCATAACAATACATGAATAGATGATGCCTATTTATGGAAGAAAATATCATAAAACTTCATGCAGAACCTATACCAATATTTGGTAAGTAAAAGCACATGAGATATTTGAAGATCCCATGCCAATATTTGGTAGGTAAAAATATAGAAAGTTTCCAAAATCTCACACTACTATTTGGCAAGTAAAGTACATATAAATCTGAAAATCTTATGCTCAGATTTGGTCGACTTATTTTACCCTCCTAGCATCCAAAAAAATAACATTAATGTATATTTTTAAAGTGCTAGAATGGAACTTAGGAATAGGGTATAGACGTCCATCAATCATAAGGGGATGAGGATTCTTGTTAGGCATTAAATTTGGAAGAACATTGGTAGACATATATGTTGGAATTAGACTGAACAACGGAGAAGGGGGGTGAATTAGTTGTCACACAAAATTAAACTTTTTCTACTTTTAACCTTCTTTATCAATTTATTATCAGATTAATGATGTAAACATTAAAGCATGAATCAACAATATATGAGTAGAAACATAAGCAACACACTTGAAACCAAAATTTTGATGTGGAAACTTGGTTAAGGGAAAAACAACGGTGGGGGTTAACCCACAAAGATTTGTACCCTGTTAAAAGTACCTTAGAAAAATAGAAGGCACATGCCTTTAGGCTCACTACCCAGAGCTCACTGCTCAAAAGAGAGGCTCATTGCCTATAAAACTTATTTTTAGTAAAAAAAGATTTAACTAAGAAATAGCATCTTCTTCATGCCTGGTTCAGTCTCATTAAGTGCTCATAAAACTTCTTCTCTTCTCCCAAATACTTCTTCACTATCACTTTATCCTTTACTGTTCTTGCTCCTATGCTCCTCCCTTTCTCTACTCTACCTCTGATCCTTTCTTGGGATTTTATGATTTTACACAAGGATGATTTTCCACGACTCAACTACACTCCTTTATATGCTTCATCAACCTTGGAATAAACATCAAGGTCGGCACTCCAAACATCTGACTTAATGTGAATCACAAAGTTGTTGGCCAAACATGATTGGGACTCAAATCTTCCTCAATCAACATGCCACACTGCATAGAATTATTCTTAGATCATCTGCAACACGCTTGAATCATCTAGTCAGCCAAGACTGGGAAGAAAAACAACATCAAGGAAGAATTCTCCAATAGCTGAGCTCAATCTTTAATGTGGATCTCTAACACAGTAGGCACATGATCCAAAGACTTCCACAGGCACATTGATTTCAACAATAACATCCACACTACTCCAAATTGTCAGAATCACTTGCATCTTCATCCGGTACCTCAAGAACACTGTCTGTCATAACTATCACACTAGAAAGATTGTTTGCGGACCTCCAAATCATGAACCACTTGAGTTGATGATACACACTAACCTCCCAAACATGCCTCTAGATCCATAGATCTTCATTTTACATTTCTGGAACAATCCAGACCTCTTTCCTACCACTCTATCTCTTCTAAGTATTGCAAAACTGGTTCTACTCAGATGGCCATAGCTTCTTTAAATCTTCATGTGAACCCTTCAAATCTTAACTAGAGCTTCTTAAGACAATCCTCTACTCAGCCATATGGTCCACATATGTTGATCCTTATTAATTTTCTCAATATTCTCAACATTCCAGTCTTCTAAACAGGCAACAAAATAGGATATAGTTGACACCAATGGCAACAAGAATATGTTGACATCAATGACAACATCGATTAGGCACATATTTGCAACAATATCCCCCTTTTTCATTGATGGCAACATATGATGTGAAAAATTGATTCAACCATCAAGACAAGAACTTCTCCCCCTTTCTCTTATCACTTCTGCAACCACTATCTTCACTGCTCCCCCTTTCATCAGCAACTAGTTTTTCACATGATTTCTCTCCCCCTTTGACATCAATGGAAAAGGGCACATATTTGTAGTCTTTTCTCTTTATTTTTGTTTTAGACCAAACTCAAAAATTACATGCAGACTACTCCCCCTGAGTAGTGCCTCCTTAACATCAATCTGGATCACAAGATGTGACTATGAATTCTACCAGACTGATGCGCTCTAGTGCATCTTATTTCTGATCAGGAGGGGTAATAACCCCTAACTTCTCTCTGAGATACTCAAAAATATCCTTGGGAAGAGGCTTACTAAAAATATCCACAATCTGATCCTTTGAAGACACAAACTTCAACTTGACTTCATTCTCATTTACCTTTTCTCTCAAGAAATGAAATTTGATGGATATGTGTTTTGTCTTTGAATGCAATACTGGATTCTTTTAGATGCTTATTGCACTTGAATTATCATAGAAGATTGTGACAGGCTCCTTAAACACAATTTTGATGTCCTTTAGCATTTGCTTCATCCACAAAACTTATGTACAATTGTTTGTTGCTGCTATAAATTATGCCTTTGTTGTAGATAGGGATATTGCCTCCTACTTTTTACTTAGCCAAGAAACCAATCTACTTCCCAAGAAGAATGCACCACCACTAGTGCTTTTTCTGTCATCCACATCTCCTACCTAATCAGCATCTGTATATGTATGAGGAGTGAAGTCATTATCCTTTGGATACCATAATCCATAATCAATTGTCCCTTTGAGATATCTAAAAATTCTCTTGACTACTACAACATGGGATTCTCTAGGATCATCTTGAAATCTAGCAACAAGTCCAACTGCATTCATGATATCAGGTCTGGTCTGAGTCAGATAGAGTAGTCCTCCAATCATTGATCTATACCTTTTCTGATCTTCCTTAGGTGAATTATCATCTTTACTTAACTTGCATCCGGTTACCATAGGTGTACCTACTAGCTTTGAATCTTCCATTCCAAACTTCTTCAACAGTTCTCTCACGTACTTAGACTGAGATATGGAGATACCTTTATCTAATTGAGTTATTTACAAACCTAAGAAATTCATCTCACCGAACATGGACATCTCAAATTCACTTTGCATCTGATTAGCAAATGTTTTTCACATACTCTCATTTCCACCAAAAATGATATCATCAACAAATACCTCAACAATCAGAATATTCTCATGATCAATCTTGAAGTAAAGATTACTATCGGTAGTGCCTTTGCTATAACCTAGCTTTAACAAATACTTATCTAATCTTCCATACCAGGCTCTTGGGACTTGTTTGAGTCCATACGATGCTTTCCTTAACCTACAGACCATATCTCTCTGATCAGACAACTAAAATCCTTTTGGTTGCTCAATGTAGACTTCTTCTAACTCTCCATTTAGAAATCCTGACTTGACATCCATCTAATAGACTTTGAAATCTTTATAAGCAGCAAAAGCAAGAAGCAATCTAACTGCCTCTATTCTTTCCATTGAAGCAAAAGTTTCTTCAAAATCAATTCCTTCCACTTGAGAATATTATTTGCATACCAACCTTGCTTTATTTCTTACAACTTCACCATCTTCATTTAGTTTATCCCGGAAGACCCATTTAGTTCCAATCACATTTGTGTCCTCAGGTCTAGAAACAAGATCCCAAGTGTGATTCTTTTCAATTTGCATTAATTCTTCTTCCATTGCCTTTACCCAATTTTCATCTTTGCAGGCTTCACTTACTATTTTTGGTTTAATCTATGAAATCAGACAAATCTCTTCTTTATCTTTAACAATTCTTCTCCTAGTTTGAACACCTTTATGTCTATCTCCTATGATTTGATCTTCAGGATGATTCATCCTTACATACCTAGGGGTTTTGGAGTTTTCTTGAACTTCTATTTCTTGGGCTTGTTCCTTAACTTCTACACCATCCTCTTGAGTTACTGGATTTTCCAGATCAATCTGGGTCTAAACTTTCCTTCCTTGATTTTGATTTTCATCTTGATCTTCTTAATCATATCTGCAAGACCTAAAATGACCTTCTTTACTTTCATCAACTCTAACATTTGCACTTTCGACAATCTTTTTCAATCTTTTGTTTAAGCACCAGTATGCCTTGCTTTGAGTAGAGTAACCTAGAAATATTCCTTCATCACTTCTTGCTTTAAACTTGCCTAGATCCTCATCTCTTTTCATATAGCATTTGCTACCAAAAACTCTAAAATATCTCACAGTAGGAGGATGACCAAACCATAGTTCATAAGGAGTCTTACCAGAATTGCAGTTGATCTGCACCCGGTTAAGAGTGTAGATAGCAGTACTCACAGCTTCTCTCCAATAGACTTGAGGAACATTTGTTTCCATTATCATGGTCTTGGTAGCTTCTTGAATGGTCCTATTTTTTCTTTCCACTACTCCATTTTGTTATGGAGTCCTAGGAGTAGTTAACTATCTTTTTATTCCATGCTTTTCACAGAATGAATCAAACTCACCAGAGTTAAATTCTCCACCTCTGTCAGATCTCAGACATTTTATCTTTCCACCAATCTCATTCTCCACCATAACCTTGAACATTTTGAATTTGTCAAGATCTTCTAATTTTTCTTTTAAGAAGGTTACCCACACCATCCGGGAGTAATCATCAATTAGCAACATAAAATATATGTCTCCTTGCACACTCCTAATTCTAGCAGGACCACACAGATCAATATGCACAAGTTCCAACTATTCACTTGAAAATTGTTCTTGACTTTTGAATGAAATTTTGTTCTGTTTACCCAATTGACATTCTCTACACATGCTATTAGGTTTCACAAGTTTTGGAAGATCTCTTATAGCCTGAATAGAACTTATCTTGACAATGTTATCAAAATTCACATGATACATCCTCCTATGCCATAACCAACTTTGATATGTCTAAGCAATTAGACAACTTTTTCCAGAACTACTTAAATGAAAGATGTTACCTCTAGTTAGAGTACCGGATGCAATTTTAGTTCTGGAGCTTCCAAAGATTCTGCATTTTCCATCCTGAATCGGAGATCATAACCCTTGTCAACTAACTGTCCAACACTGAGAAGATTATGTTTCAGTCCTTCCACATACATAACATCATTGGTGTTATTCTTACCATCAAAAGAGATGGATCCTCTGCCACGGATTCTACCAGCTGAGTTGTCTCCAAATTTTACAAGCCCACCTTCATATTTTTCAAAGCTTACAAACTTACTTTTATCACCAGTCATATGATGAGAACATCCACTATCAATCACCCATTCATCCTTTTCAACAACCTGAGTAGCTAAGACACTTTCCATATTTGCATAGCTAGCAAATTCAGTAGACACTGGTTCTTCTTCTTTGATAGCAATGAACACCCAATCATTTTTAGTGGAACCTCCATGATCAGATTCATCATCTGTGACTCCTTGTCCAGCTTCTTGGACATAGTACAACATTTTTTCTGACCTTTATATCTATTAGGGTTTGGTTTTGAAAACCTCTCTGAACATCTCAAGGAAAAATGACCAATCTTATTACAAGCAAAACATTTGAATGGTAACTTTCCTTCATACTTACCATATCCTCTTGGCATTCTTTTGGCAATAAGAGCTTCAAGATTTGTAGTCTCAATTTCGTCATTTTCAAGATCCTTCCTTGCCTTCACAAATCTATTTGATCTTGCTGAAGAGCTTTCATTTGGATCATATCTTTGTTTTCCATATACACTGGCCTTAAATGCAGATTTAGACTTAGGAAGAAAATCACCAAACTCACTTAATTCATAAGCTGAAATTTTGCCAACTAGCTGATCTCTTGTAACTTTTGAGACAGTCCTGGTCTCCTCTATAGAAGCAACCTTATGTTTGTATGAATTAGGTAAAGATCTGAACACTTTTGCCACAATCTCTGATTCTTCCAAAGTTCTACCAGCACACCTGATACCACACACAAGTTCATTTATCTTTTGCATGTAGATTGTGATGTTTTCATCTTCACTCATCCTCATATTTTCAAATTTTCCTCTCAGACTTTGTATCTTGGCACATTTGACATATTCATTTCCTTCATAAAGATTCTCCAACTTCCAGATTTCATGAGAAGTTTTTAGTCTAAAAACATTTGACATTTTTGAATCAGTCAAGGCACTCAACAAGGCTTCTTTTGCTTGAGGGTTATTTTCAGCATCTTTGAGTTGATCTAGAGTTGAAGGACCTTTCTCTGGAGCTTTATACTCATCATTGGTTATCACCCAATAAGAATCACCCATGCATTGCAAATGGCACTCCATGTGAATCTTCCAAATAGAGTAATTTATTCCAACAAATCTCAGACTATCCTTCTTGTAGGTCAACATCCTAGATCTCCTCAAGTGGTCAAGCTTCTTTTAGAGGATCTGGCTCTGATACCAATTATTCAAATTAGACCAGACAACTAAGAGGGGGGATGAATAAGTTGTCACATAAAATTGAACTTTTTTTCTTTTAACCTTCTTTATCAATTTACTATTAGATTAATGATGTAAACATTAAAGCATGAATCAACAATATATGAGTAGAAACATAACCAACACACTTGACACCAAAATTTTGACATGGAAACCTGGTTAAGGGAAAAACCACGGTGGGGGTTAACCCACAAAGATTTGTACCCTGTTAAAAGTACTTTAGAAAAATAGAAGGCACATTCCTTCGAGCTCACTGCCAAGAGCTCACTGCTCAAAAGAGAGGCTCACTACCTACATAATTTATTTTTAGTAAAGAAGGATTTAACTGAGAAATAACATCTTCTTCATGCCTAGTTCAGTCTCATTGAGTGCTCATAAAACTTCTGCTCTTCTCCCAAATACTTCTTCACTATCACTTTATCCTTTACTGTTCTTGCTCCTTTGCCCCTCCTTTTCTCTGTTCTACCTCTGATCCTTTCTTGGAATTTTATGATTTTGTACAAGGGTGATTTTCCATGACTCAAAAATATCTGACTTAATGTGAATCACAAAGCTATCAGCCAAACATGACTGGGACTCAAATCTTCCTCGATCAACATGCCACACTCCATAGAATTATTCTTAGATCATCCGTAACACGCTTGAATCATCCAGTCGGCCAGGACTGGGAAGAACAACAACATCAAGGAAGAATTCTTCAACAATCAAGCTCAATCTTCAATGCGGATCTCCAACACATTAGGCACATGATCCAAAGACTTCCACAAGCACATTGAATTCAACAATAACATCCACACTACTCCAAATTGTCATAATCACTTGCATCTTCATCTAGTACCTCAAGAACACTATATGTCATGACTGTCACACTAGAAAGATTGCTTGTGGACCTCCAAATCACGAACCACTTGAGTTGATGATACACACTAGCCTCCCAAACATGTCTCTAGATCCACAGATCATCATTTTACATTTCCGGAACAATCCAGACCTCTTTCCTGTCACTTTGTCTCTTCTGAATACTGTAAAATCGGTTCTACTTAGATGGAAATAGCTTCTTTAAATCTTCATGCGAACCCTTCAAATCTTAACTGGAGCTTCTTAATACAATCCTCTACTTAGCTATATGGTTTGCATACATTTATCCTTATTAATTTTCTCAATATCCTCAACATTCCAATCTTCTAAACAAGAAACAAAATATTATATAGTTGACACCAATGGCAACAAGAATATGTTGACATCAATGACAACATTGGTTAGGCACATATTGCAACAATATATGTATAATGTGGAAGCATAGGCAAGGCACTCAAACTGTAGACTGAATGCCTCAAGGGAACATTATCTTGTGTACAAATTGGATTCTACAAGGATGCTCTCAACATCACTTCCTAGAATTTAAGCTTTGTTTGTGTTCAAGGGGCATGCAAATCTCTAGATTATGAGAAAAGAGCTGAAGATACTTCAACCACATGAGAAACCCTTACTGTATTACAACTATAGAGCAACTACAAGATATAGGAATTTGGAGGGTATAAAGTTATGCTATGGCTAGCATGTAGGTTTGGTAAAACTAACTTCTTCACAACAACCAACAATTGATTTACTGATAATTTATCAAACAAAAATTAATCCACACAATGTGGTCAAACAATTGTATAGGTGACCCGTATTACCTTCGATAGTTGTGGTCTTTAAATCTAATGAGTTTAGTTGAGTTAACACAACAACATCTAGATAACTGTCATTCACAGAATGGTTTAGAATATCCATAAATCTCTTCTACTAATAATATATAAATACTGGAAATTGGTGACAAGCATTTCACCGGTGGTCTTTGCCCTTTTTACCAAGCAATAATCTAAAACCTAATTCAAGTCAATCCTCATTATGAAATGATTAAGAAATGTCATCTAGAAAGAAATGATTGTTGGATCTGTACATAATGGAAATAACAAAAATGCTCAAGAACTTACATGCGAAAGCAATCAATAGATGTTATGCCCAACATGAAGGTGCATACACACTGTATCTTCAAGACTCTAATATTGATGGTATATCTAGAAATAGGAGTCTTCCCTAAAGCAAAAATAGGTAGCCAAAAGGTTTCTAGGTAATGGGTGAAAGAAGAAAGAGAGAGGGACCACCGAGATTCATCCATAAAGCACAGATAAAGCAAACTTTTTACTATATGAGTTGTTTATTTCTTAATATATACATATATATAATTTATTTAAGATTTAAAAAAATAAAGAAATCAAATCTCCTTATCACATCCCATGCAAATCCATAAAAGTATATTTAAAGCCTGATAAAACAAAAACTAAAGAATATATATAGAATTTATTTATTTTCTTTCTATATATGAATACATATTATCTATTCTAAATAAAATAAAGATCAAGCTTATATGTACATCCTTATCTTAATTTAACTAAATGTATAAAATGTATTTATTATTTAAATATACAATTTGCATTAATAAATCAAAGTATTTATTTCTAACTAAAGCAACTACTTTAGACAATTTTCAAATTAATAAAATTAAATACAATTTATTTAAAGCAATTTCAAAACAAAGTAAAACACCACAACTAATTAATTTTTTATTATATATATATATATATATATATATATATATATTAGATTGAATTTATGTAGAAATGAAAATAACGCATAATTATGTTCTTATCAATAAATTTAACACTAATACTTGAATGTTTACAATAATGCTGTATGTATTTTGATCAACATGGGTTTATGGTTGTAAATACAAAATCAAGCGATTAACTATAAGTGTGTTTAACAAAATTAATGATACTTATGTTGCACCCAACTATCTAAGTAAACATAATGGCTAAGTTATTGATGGTCTATATGCTATATCTATAAAGTTTCTAGTTAAACTCTAAACTTGATATTTTAACATACTCGAACAATGTTAAACACTATAGTCCGAAATCACATAAAAATCTTGAAACGTAACCTAAATACCCCAATACCTAATTAGATTTCATAATGAAGATTACTCTTTCCTTCTCATACCTAGTTTACCTTAATGTTACTACCTATTCACCTAGCCAAGAAGTCCATACTTCAATTGGACACGTTTGTTCATACTATCCAGGCTCCTGTGTCTATCCTTCAAGATTTGCTCAAGGAAAACAATGAGTATTGATTAAACACATCTCAACAAGAATATCTTAAACCACAGATGTAGATGAATGAAAACTTGTCGTATCCTATTTTTGTAATTATGTACTAAGAAGAACTTGTTGGTGATGTGATTAACAAAATAAAATTAACAATGTATATATATAAGTGACTATTCTAAAAGTTACAAGATAAGGTTCAGGTGACCTTACATTCTCCCCCCTAAGAAATGGACTTCCTCCTGGAATTCATCAAGAGAAAAGAATACTCCCTACTTCAACACAACCAACCAAGGTTAAATATCATAGCAATATATTTGTACAACATCAAGATGAATTTAACGAGATATCAAGGATCTATTTCAAAATCCTCCATGATACAAATTACAACAAAGATCTTGAACTCACTAAATTATCACTTTTCAATAAGCATACTCTATAATAACGAAGTAACGTCTATAATCATTTATTTAATAGCTATAAAGAGTTCCAAGGTATCATTATTTATTGAAAGAATAACTTTAAATAACTCTTAAAATTTTAAATATATCATACTGCACCTATGAATCCATTGCATCTTCTGCATTGTCATTTACCCTATTACATGTTTATATCATTTCTAATAATACCCAAGAACATTATCCTTTATAACATTTCATCATAACAACCATCCGCACATCACAAATCTGAACTATATACATATATCATCATCACGTATACACCCAATGGGATGAGGAGGATCAGTGCTAAGTAGAATCATAGTACTGCAAAGGAAAGATGGTCTCAGGGCCCTCTTAGAGAACTCATCCATACAATTCCCAGTACCTTCCTCTTGTTTGTGTAAGGAGATTAGCCTCCAAGAGAAGGGGACAAAATAGATCACAGTCATATAACTAGGGGGGAATGGATTACATCCGTCCTATACCGGTCCCATTTACAACCCCCATCCTCACAATAAACATTTCCTAGGCCATCTACTCCCCTATACAACCTACTAGGGATCCCTCCTAGATATAGCAGTAAACACATTACACATTACACACACATAGGCCAACATAAACAAATACAGATAATGCCTCAAAATACATAAATTTTTAATGAGTAAAAATTTAAACAATAACAACCAATAAAATTCCATTTAAAACCAAAACAAATAGTGGAAGTCCAAAACAATAATTTAAAATTTTGAAACTAGAAATCTTAATAAAATTAGTCCTTGAGGCATTGAGGGCTTTCTTCGTAATTTCAATCAACTAGAATCTTAAATGAATTTAAAAACTGCTGGCCCAAAAATAAGAAAAATGTCACAACTTTCAAATTGAAGTTTCAACAATTTTCATCACATGTTACTTCACAATCACCATGTGGCTTAAAACAAGCCACTTATGGGGAGGAGGGGAATGGTGTCTTAACCACATACAACTCAATATAAAATTACCATAGTGCAATACACATGTCCCACACAACCTGGGACAACTATATCAAATATCTGTGGATTCCATATGTAATATCCAAGGTACAATCACATGTCCATCTCCTACAACTGTAACTAGTGCTCATATCAACTTAGGTACCATAAATAAATCATTATGAATAGATAATCTCCTAAACCATGAGCACTCTCTGATCCATCCTCAATCCCATAAGTACACAACAACACATATGAATCATTAATGGATCCATAACGAGGGGGAGTAGATGGGATTCCTATTCCAATGTGACTATGAGGGGGTTTTCTCCCCACCTCACCCCACAATGGGTTACATTCCAAAGGAGGATCCACACCTCGTTCAACCCCATACATGGGAGGCTCTAAACCCCACTGGGGTAGATCCACACCCAACAAATCAATAAGAGCACAATGAATCTCTAGTCTGATCCATAAAGAAGGGGGAAAGAGGGGATAATCATCCCTCTCAAGATAAATAAATACCCCAAGAGAGGCTCCACACCTCTCTTGAACCCCATTATGTGAGATGCTCTTAGCACTCAAGCGAGATCAACTCTCAAATATCACAATTCCTTTCCCAACACAATACTCAACAAGAAGTCACAACCATAAATATACAACACACATTGTTCAATGAAACATATAATTTTCATAATTAGGTATATATGCGTGAATCGTTAGTAACGTCCACAATACCCTTCCCTTGAGTTGAATACACTGTATCACAACTAGGGGAACTACATACAGAATCCCACTAGAATTCACAACAGAATAAGACATAAATTATACATGTTTGACAAACTCATATATTAACATCAAGGAACTTACTGCCACAAGGATTACTTAATGAACATTTATATATTGAGAATGATCTACTAGACATTCATTCCAAACAATAATCAATCAATAATTACCTCTACTTATGATAGTGAGACCCAAAAAGGCTTCAAAGTTTGATAAAGTTGGCTCTAATACCAAGTGTCATGCCCAAGATGTAACACTTGAGCATGAACCAAAAACAAAGGTTAATTCCATTCTTTAATGCCAATTGTTAACTCTAGTTTTCAAATTAGTAAAGACCATATCACAAACTTTTAACTAATATACCATATGTCCAACCAACATTGAATACAATTATACATTAGACATAAGTTTATATCATTCATAAATGAAAATCAAGATTTAAATATTTATTATATAGTTATACACAACTATAGTTAGCACCATGTGAGTATCCATTCACAAGGTAAGAAAATACTCTCTTAGCACTAGTACCCTATACAAGTAACAGTCTTGAATATGCATAACTAAATATAAACATTAGTCCCACAAAGTCAATAAATAAACATATTAGATATCAATGCACAAGATGACTAGATTACAGGCCCTAAGGTCCAGACCTAGTGCCTTAGGGGCTCATCAATGATGGCCTTGCCTACATACATGTAGTGTAGAGGCATCATAGTTTGGCTATACCTTCCAAATGTTTTCGGTCAATGAAACTTTATACAATCCTAAGTGCTAATGTAGCACCAAACCAAGAAAATAGGCTCCCTTATCCAAGCCATAAAGGGGGGTACAACTTCAAGTGGACAAGGTTACTTACCCTACTATAGTCTATATATAGGTATCCATGTAACAAAAAATTATCCTATAGGCAACTAGCTAGCTACATACACAGATCATTGCTCATGTCTGAATATACTTTGCAATATCGCATTATCAAGTACTAAACAAGACAATCTATAGAACACATATATTAATAAAGAGTACAAGAAGGAAAACATCCACATTTAAATTTGCAAAATTTCCCATAAAGGTACAATAAGGAGACTACTACAAAAACAAAGTCAATCCCATTTACCTCCTTGATGTCATGCATAAGCTTTTGTATACCATAAGTAAATACCTCCTTATTTAACTAAAAGATTTTTATCTACTTGTGCTAGAGTAGCCCACTAAAATAAATAGTAGGTTATACATTACAATACCCTCCATATATATACTACAATGGTGCAAGACATGATAAATTAATTAGAACTAGGATATAACATATTAACAAAGCTACTAAATAATGAACATTCCTAACATCCTCACTTACCAAAGTTAGAATAGTTTCTTTTACAATACACTACATAACTTAGTTATAGATAACAAAAACTATCATTTACAAGGAGTATAATCTTAGATATCAAATTGGATTTAGAAAGGTATCCCAAACATGTTTTAGCTATAATAGAGATAATTAAAAGAAACTACTACCATCTACATAAGTTCTACTTAGATAAATTTATCTAAAAAAATATTGGATATGTAATTGATCTTCCTACTAATCTCATTGCCCATTGAATAGTTTATAGAAAGGTGCTCCTATAATATCTTAGAGACATTATATGTTGAAATACATAGGACAACTAAGAGGGGGGGTGAATCAGTTGTCACAGTAACTTAACCTCATATACATATCAAACCATCAACTACTTAATTACTGATAATCAAATTTAACCATGAAAGCATGAAACCATAGACTTAATCACAATCACACAGGAGACACAGGAGACACTAGATTTTTATGTGGAAAACCCTATAAGGGAAAAACCATGGCGGGTGTTAGCCCACAAAAATATATAAGTTATAACGATACCAAAAAACAAAGGCTCACTGCCCAAAATAGTCACTACAAGGATCGGCTCACTGCCAAGGGGTGGCTCACTGTGAAAGATTTTTGAACTGATTTTATGACATCTACTCTATGCCTGAGTTCAGTTCCATTGAAGCACAATATTCTTCCTCTAATTTGTTCTTCTTACTCTTCGCACTTATCTTCTCATTTTTGCACACTGATTCCTTTTTCTCAATTACATTACAAGTCTTTATACAATTCATCAACCTTGGAATGTAGATCAAGGTCAGCAATACATTCATCAACCATTGGAACAATCTCCAAGGTCGGCATTACAAAACATACATAGACATATGTCTAGACCTAATACAAAAAATTAGCTAAGGGAAAGATGTAAAGATGTATGTTGATCACGCCATGCCTTAGCTAGGATTCAAACACAATCCTTCATGCCACGACATGCTTCTTCAATCTCCAAAGCATCTCCACAAATAGTGAAATCAACCAATTCAACCAAGACTAGTGACAACACTAGGTCTACTAAGAACATTCTTCAACCACGATCCAAATTTCTCTTTGTGGACCAATCCAAGGGTAGGAACACAATCATGAGACATCCACAAGCACATTGAAATCATCTAGAACAACCGTACAACTTCTAACCACTCTGTCAAGAAGATTCTTCAAACTGGAGCACATAAACACCACTGCCAGCTACTATCATAAGGAAAAGATCACTTACAGACCACCAAATCACAAGCCATTAGAGTTTAAGGCATATAACATCGACTTAGACTTAACTCTAGAACCATAGACAAAAATACTTCAATGTGGAGGAATGTGGAGCATAATACTTTCTCCCTATCACAACCAAACAAACAGAAAAAATAGTTTTCACTCTGATGAACATAACTCACTCAAATCTTCATATTGGAGGCTCAAACTTGGAACATAGAATCTTCAAACAAGCTTCTAAATAATTTCCAATCCACAGACAAACATATTTAATCCATAGGAAATGTGGAGCTATCTGTTTGACTATTCTTCTGCAGACAATGATACTCTACAACACATTGTTTCTACTGGAGGAGTAAATTTTCTCAATATCCTCAATATCAAGCTTTCCAACACTTACATAGGAAAATACAAAGCATCTAAAGCATCTAACTCATTACAATCAAGAAACAAAAACAAGAGCACAATTGACACCAATGTCAACACTGATATGTTGACATCAATGACAACACCGATTAGGAACATACTTGCAACAATCTCCTCCTTTGTCATTGATGGCAATATATGATGTGAAAAACTATAAAGACCATCAAGAGAAGATTCTCCCCCTTTCTCTTTACACATCTACAACCTTTCTTTTCTAAGTTTTTCACATGATTTCTCTCCCCCTTTGACATCAATGGCAAAAGGCACGTACTTGCATTCTACTGTTCTAATCCAACTGAACTTTCTTTATCAGGAACTCATCTAGCTACTCCCCCTAAGAGGTAGCTCTCAAAGCATCAATCCAGATCAAAGAATGAGATTTTGGGCACCAATGGACTGATGCATTCCCATGCATCTTAGTTTAGGGAAGGAGGGGTAATGACTCATAACTTTTCTCTAAGATACTCAAAAGTATCCTTAGGTAGAGGCTTGGTGAATATGTCTGCAATCTGGTCCTTTGTGGACACATATTCCATTTTTACTTCATTTTCTATCACCTTTTCTCTCAAAAAGTGATACCTTATAAATATATGCTTTGTTCTTAAGTGCATCACTGGATTCTTTGAAATATTTATAGCACTTGTATTTTCACAAAAGATTGCAACTGGATCTTCATACACAACTCTTATGTCCTTCAAAGTTTGCTTCATCCATAACACTTGAGTATAACATGTTTCTACAATATACTCTACTTCTACATTTGACAAGGAGATTGAATCTTGTTTCTTGCTCAGCCATGAAACCAATCTATTACCCAAAAAGAAAGTGCCTCCACTTGTACTCTTCTTATCATCAACATCTCTAGCTCAATCAACATCTATATAAGCACTGAGAGTGAAATCATTATTCTTTGGATACCATAAGCCATGATCTAGTGTGCCTTTTAAATACCTCAAGATTCTCTTTACTGCCATCACATGTGATTCTCTTGGATCTTCTTGGAATCTTGCAACAAGAAAAATTGCATGCATAATATCAGGTTTGGTTTGAGTTAGATAAATCAATCCTCCAATCATGGATCTGTACTTTTTCTAATCAGTCTTGGGTGATTCATCATTTTTGCTCAACTTGCAGCTAGTCACCATGGGAGTACATACTGGTTTAGAGTCTTCCATCCCAAACTTCTTTAACAACTCTTTCACATACTTAGACTGAGATATGAAGATTCCTTTATTTGACTGATTAATTTGCAAACCCAAGAAGAAATTTATTTCACCAAACATAGACATCTCAAACTCATTTCGCATTTCTCTTGCAAACTTCATGCACATACCTTCATTTCCTCGAAAGATAATGTCATCAACCAAGACTACAACAATCAGGATCTGATTATCATTGATCTTGAAATATAGATTGTTGTCAACAGTGCCTTTACTGAACCCTAATTGCAACAAATATTTGTCTAACCATTCATACTAGGCTCTAGGGGCTTGTTTCAATCCATACAAGGCCTTCTTCAATATGCACACCATATCAACTTGTTATGATAGTTGAAATACTTCCAGTTGTTCAATGTAGACCTCTTCTTCCAATTCACCATTCAAAAATGCAAATTTAACATCCATCTGATACACTTTGAAATATTTGAATGTTGTAAATGCCAAAAAATTCTAATTGCTTCAATTCTTGCCACAAGAGCATAGGTCTCCTCAAAATCTATACCTTCAATCTAAGAGTATCCTTTGCATACCAATCTTCCTTTGTTCCTTACTACTTCTCCATTCTCATTCATCTTGTTTATGAAAACCCATTTGGTGCCAATCACATTCTTATCAACAGGTCTAGGAACTAGTTCCCACATTTGATTATTTTCTATCTATGTTAGCTCCTCTTCCATAGCGTTTACCCAATTTTCATCATTACAAGATTCATTCATAGTTTTAGGTTCAACTTTTGAAAGTAAATAGTAATTCACCTATTCTTTTGCATCTATTTTTCTTGTTAATACCCCTTTTCTTTTATCTCCTATAATCTGATCTTCAGAATGATTAATTCTTACATACCTAGGAGTCTTAGTAACATTTTTCAGAGCCTTTTCTTCTTCATCTTGACTATCTTCTTGTTCAACTTTTTCTTCACTTGTTATAATAGCAGGTTCATCTGATTCATTCTTCCCCTGTCTTCATCAACCTTCACATTAGCACTTTCAATGATCTCCTTCAATCTCTTATTGTAGCACCAGTAGGCCTTACTCTTGGTAGAGTATCCAAGAAAGATCCCTTCTTCACACCTAGCATCAAACTTGCCTAGATCTTCTTCTCTTTTGATATAACATTTACTACCAAAATATTTGAAATATCTTACTGTAGGAACTCTTCCATACCACAATTCATAAGGAGTTTTAGCACTGTTACCTTTTACTTGAACCTTGTTTAGGATGTACACAATAGTGTGTATGGCTTCTCTTCAATATACTTCTAGTAGGTTAGCTTCCTTCAACATAGTCCTAGCAGCCTCTCGAACTATCCTATTTTTTCTTTCAACAACTCCATTCTGTTGAAGAGTCCTAGGTGTAGACAATTGTCTTTTTATCCCTTGTTCTTCACAGAAAATATTAAATTCATTTGATGTGAACTCACCTCCTCTATTAGACCTCAAGCATTTAATCTTCAACTCTAACTCATTCTCAACCATTGCCTTGAAGGATTTGAACTTGTCTAGGGATTCTGATTTGTCTTTTAGAAAAGTGACCCAAATCATCTTGGAGTAATCATCCATAAGCAACATGAAATACATGTCTCCTTGTAGACTTCTTGTTATTGTGGGACCACACAGATCAATATGAACTAGTTCTAGCAATTCTGATGCAGCACACAACATACACTCAATACAATTTTGTCATTAATCATGTGAGAGCCAAAGATTTGAAGACTGGAACATAAAAAAACTTCTATTCATCAACTCTATTGCTACAATGAGAGAAAACTCTCTTATATCCAAGAAAAACAAAAAAAAAAAAAATTACCTTTTTTGGTAGATTTCGATAATTATCAGATTTTGCCATTTTAGGTAATTTTACAATCATATCTTTAAAATCCCATTTTTTCCTAAAAGCTTCCTAAAACTAAGGTAGGATGAAATGCCAACTAGTATTCTAAATTCAAAACATGAGTTTCAATTTATTACAAAAGCAACTTTTTAAAAATCTAGAAAAAAAACACTAAATTGCTATTTTGAGGGCCAAGATGAAAGTTTCAAGCCCCAAAAAAGTGCCAAGATGAGGTCCAACCCACTAGAGTTGGTTGCAAAACCACTTTCCACCTCATAACACATCCACCCATAAAATCTTGTAGAAAACCCACATCCGAGTCAAAAGTTATGATTTCTGGAAGTTCCTGCATCACCATGGGTATGCAATTTATTGAGCAATCCACAATTGACCAAGAGATCCAAACAATTATTCATTGATTTGGTTATTTCTTAGATAGATCTTTTGATGTTATGGGGATTTGAGTTGTTATTTCATTGCTTTTGATATTATTCACAATCTCGATTTTTCCTATACACACCTAGTATTCGTGGCTTTGATAATCATAGTAGTCAATCAGTAGGTACTATAACCTTACCTGTAAAGGTGGGTCCTGTGATTGTATCTACCCTGGTTCATGTCATGCCCAATTCTTTATCTTACAACATAATTCTTGGTAGACCTTGGATTCATGCATTGCGGGCGGTTCCTTCCACCCTACATCGTTTGATCAAATTTATATTCAAAGATAAACTTCATACCATCCATGCTGATCCTGAACCGGATAACTGATTACATATTGAAATACAAAAACAAGTTTACAATCATATGAGCTTAAACAATTTATGAGCTGATTCATCAATGCTTCTTGCCACGAATAGTGTTGTGCATGACTCTACACAATCGAATGCAATCTTTGGTGATGATTGAGGCTCATTAGATTTTAATCCTTACAGTATAGGGGAATATAAAATTAATAGCCTTGACACATCAAAAGTAACATCGATCTCATCTAAGCAATCTTTTGAAGCACTTGAGAAACCTAAAGTCCCCTTGGTAGAAAATAAAGAAAATACTCTAACTTATACTACAAATTACAAGACCTATGAGGCTTCACTATCCCCTAAAGAAATGACATCCCTCTATGGTCGATGATTTAAAATCCTTTATAACAACTGTGAATATGTAGGTAAGGGATGTGGTGTAAATCAACAAGGGATTCAAGTACCTATAGAATCTACTTCAAGACATTACTCAAGTGGCATTGGATATAATCCTTTTAAAGAAAATAAAGCCTCTCGTTGTCCTAAAATTAATGTTAATGCAATTCCAACAAGACCAAAACAACATGTGGGATTTCCTGGGCTGATAGATAAGAATTGTCCACTAGGAGCTATCCCTTTGAATTAGGTAAACATCCTTCCATCTTTAAGCCACACCCATTGTAGCAAGTATTATAATTGCTCTCAAGGGTGGACTTTTCCTAGATGTGTAAGTTCCTAACATTGGGATGAAATAGGTAAGTATTTCTAACCCTTTACCTCTTGTGTTGTGTTTCCCCCGTGATGTGTTATGTGTTGTTAGGCCTCCTGGGATGACCCTTGACACTCTTGTAAGGTTAAGGATACTGGGACACTGCCTCTATTGTGACCTTCTTCTGTTTGTATAACCATTCTTCTATGTTGCTTCTCCTCTATTTTCACTATTGTGTATTGTGTCTTATGGACATAACATTGTGATTGGTGACTTGGGGGAACCCTCCTACATGACTATCTCTAAGGCACTTGTTTCTCCTCTCTTGATTTATTGTTTCCCTTCCTTTAGTGTTTCTATCTAGTAGGTGGATGATGAAAAACATATTATACTAATATAGACCTAGTGTCCCTTCAGTGAGAAATCAAAAAAATAATGGACCAAGTCCATACATGATGATGGGGTTGATATATATTATCCAATGCTTGGCTAGTAGAATCACTCCATGTGATCTTGATGTTGTCTTATCACACTTACAAACCATAACAATACTACTGCTCCATGCACCTTGTTTATCTTTGAATCCCGTCTTGGTTACATTCAGTTTTAAGATTTCTACAGTATAGCCCCATGGTTATACTTGGTCTCTAAACCCATAGTATAACCTCAGATCTCTATGTGAATCATCATATGCATTCTTTTTTATCATAATTATATGGACACTAACACTTTTTTTTTGCAGGAATGTGTTTGTGGGAACATGTGGCGATTGCAAAGTACATGTCACCTCCGGGGGGCATGGGCTTTGCAAGAGTCTGTGTTCCCTTGTGTGTTTTCTACCTACCTTAAAGTGCTTGATATTGGTACATGATATCAACCACCTTAATGTTGCAAATATGTGCCTAAGTGGGTTGTCATTGATGTCAACATATCCTTGTTGCCATTGGTGTCAACTGTATCCTGTTTTGCTATCTGCATAGAAGACTTGACTATTGATGATATTGAGAAAATTAATGATAATCAATGCATGCAGATCATGTGGCTATGTAGAGGATTGTCAAAGATTGCTTTAGTTAAGATTTGAGAAGTCCGCATTAAGATCTAAAGGAGTTATGGCCATCTAAGCTGAACTAGTTCCTACAATACTCAGGAAAGAAAGAGTGATAGGAAAGAGGTCCGGATTGCTCCAAAAATATAAACTTATGATCTGCGGATCTAAAGGCATGTTTGGGAGGTCAATATGTATCATCAACATCAGTGGTTTATGGATTGGAGGTCCACAAGCTATCCTTCCAGTCTGACAGTCATGGTAGAGAGTGTTCTTGAGGTTCCAGAGGAAGATTCAAATGTTTCTGGTAGTTTGGTTTAGAATGGATGTTACTTGTGGAGGTCTCTGGATTGTATAGCTACTATGTTTGAGGTCCATATTGAACTTTGAGCTTGTTGATTAAAGATTTCTTCTTGAGGTTGATGTTCTTCCTAGTCTTGGCCTACCGGATGTTCCTAGCCTGTTGTGAATTCCTTAAAAACATTTTTATGAAGCGTGGAGTGGTTGTAGAAGTAGACTCAAGTCTCAGTTGTGTTTGGATGATAGTGTGATGATCTGCGACAAGTTTAACTAACCTTGTTGATCATTCCAAGGTTGATGAAGTATATAAATACTTGTTGAAGAGGTATTGAAATCATCCTTGTGCAAAACAGATAAAATCTGAATGAAGGATCAGGAGCAGAGTAGAGAAGGAAAGGAGCGAGAGTAGTGTAGAGTGTGAAGAAGAGTTTGAGGCAAAGAAAAAGTTCTTGACCATTCATTTAAACTGAATCAGGCATGAAGTAGATGCTATTTCTCAGTTAATTCTTTCTAAATAAATTATGTAGGCAGTGAGCCTCTCTTTTTGAGCAGTGAGCTCTAGGCAGTGCGCCCAAAGGCATGTGCCTTCTATTTTACTAAGTACTTTTAATAGGGTATGCATTTTGTGGGTTAACCCCCACCGTGGTTTTTCCCTTAACCAGGTTTCTACATCAAAATCTTGGTGTCAAGTGTGTTGATTATTTTTCTACTCTTATGTTGTTGATTTATGCTTTAATGTTTACATCACTAATTTGATAGTAAGATAATAAAGAAGGTTAAAGGCAAATTTTTTTTATTGAGGGACAGCTAATTCACCCCCCCTCTTCATTGTCTAGTTCCAACAATTGGTATCAGAGCTAGATCCTCTCATAAAAGCCTAACCACTTGAGGAGATCCAAGATGTCGACCTACAAGAAGAATAGTCCAAGATTTGATGGTCAAATTATTTTGTTTGGAAAAATTGCATGGAGTGGCATTTACAATGCATGGGCAATGCCTATTGGGCAATAACTAGTGTTGAGTATAAACCTCTGGAGAAAGGTCCTTCAACTCCTGATCAAGTCAAAGATGCTAAAAATAATCTTCAAACTAAAGAAGCCTTGTTGAGTGCCCTAACTGATTCAGAAATGAAAAATGTCTTTGGTCTAAAAACTACTTATCAAATCTAGAAAAAATTGGAGTATCTATATGAAGGTGATAAATATGTCAAATGTGCAAACCTGCAAAGTCTAAGAAGAAAATTTGAAACTATGAGGATGAGTGAAGATGAAAACATCACAATCTACATGCAAAAGATAAATGAACTTGTGTGTGGCATTAGGTGTGCTGGTGGAACTTTGGAAGAATTAGAAATTGTATCAAAAGTACTCAGATCTTTACTAGATTCATACAAACATAAGGTTACAGCTATAGAAGAAATTAGGACAGTCCCAGAGGTTACAAGAGATCATCTGCTTGGCAAAATTTCAGATTTTGAATTAAGTGAGTTTGGTGATTCTCTTCCCAAGTCTGAATCTACATTTAAAGCTAGTGTGTATGGAAAACAAAGATATGATCCGGGTGAAAGCTCTTCTGTAAGATCAAATAGATTTGTAAAGACAAGAAAGGATCTTGAAGCTCTTATGGTTAGAAGAATGCCAAGAGGATTCGATAAGTATGAAGGAAAATTACCACTCAAATGCTTTTCTTGTAACAAGATTGGTCATTTTGCCTCAAGATGTCTGGAAAGGTTTTCAAAACCTAACCCTAATAGGTATAAAGTGTTGATAACTGAGAGGGGGGGGTGAATCAGTTATCCTAATTATTTCCCTTATTGAACTTTCCTTTTAATTGATGCAGCATAAAATCAAACATAAAAACATTAACCATGAAATAAGAAACACATGATACAGTATTTTGACGTGGAAACCCTATTAAGGGAGAAAACCACGGGGTGATTAACCCAAAATTATTCTCTGTTAGAAGAATAGGAAATTACAAAAATGGCACTTGCCAATTAGGGCTCACTGCCCGAGCACACTGCTCACAAGAGGCCCACTGCCTACAAGAAGACACACTGTCTACAAAGTGATGAGAATCACAGTTTTGAACTGATTGAAAGCATCTGCATATGCTGGAGTTCAGTTCCGGTTAGGCTCAGTACACTGATCTGCTGCACTTCATCTTTCCTCTGTTCTTTATTCTGCTATCTTTCACATACCAGATCCTTTTTGCTACCTCTGCTCTTATCTGGACTTATTCGCATGTAACACCACATCACCACACCCTTTCACAACTAAATCCATCCTCTATATATATCCGCACAAGTAATTTCATCACCTTTCTAGTCGGCATCCGGAACAGTCTAGTTTCTCACAAGCTCTCATTCTGTCGGCTGAATCCTTCCTCACCAAGCAATGCGGATCAAGCATATACTTGTAGATATCATTAATCATGTCGGCCAAACATGATTCATGCCTTCACAACCTCTGTCATCAACAGTAACACATCCGGAAAGCAGTCTGATACTCTGCCAGTCAGTTCTTCCTCTGTTTTCACTGTCTCTCAGGAATCCGGTACTCAACCATTCATATCTTTTTCCTCGTCCATCACCGGAGGCTAAATCCTTGGAATATACCACTCAAGGTAGTCCTCTTGACTTCCCCAAATCCGCACTGCACCAAGACACTTCCTCTGAGAGATCCGGACCAATCTGTCGGACCTTGCCATATGCTCTGTTCTTCTTCACCGGACCACAACATTCTTTATTCTGACTTCCGGTAGAGACACATTATGACTTGCGGATATGTGGGATGACCTTTGTTGCCATCAATGACAACAACCATGAATCCATATAGTGTCTCTTGCCAACATAAAGGTCAAAAGAAATGTTACTATGTCTAAGAAAATGGAGAAGGGGTAACATATGATGAATCTAATCATGGAGGCTCCTCTGAAAATGATTGGGTGTTTATTGCTATCAAAGAATAAGATCTAGTGTCTACTGAATCTGCTAGATGTGAAAATGTGGAAAGTACCTTGGCTTCTTAGGTTATTGAAAGGGATGAATGGGTGATTGATAGTGGATGTTCTCATCACATGACTACTGATAAGAGTAAGTTTGTGAACTTTGAAAACTATGAAGGAGGACTTGTAAACTTTTGAGACAACTTAGCTGGTAGAATCCATGGTAGAGGATCCATCTCTTTTGATGGCAAGAACAACACCAATGATGTTTTGTATGTGGAAGGATTGAACCATAATCTTCTTAGTGTTGGATAGTTGGTTAACAAGGGTTATGATCTTCGGTTCAAGGATGGAAAGTGCAGAATCTTGGAAAGCTTCAGAACTAAAATTGCATCTGGTACTCAAACTAGAGGTAACATCTTTCACTTAAGTGGTTTTGGGAAAAGTTGTATGATTGCTCAGATAGATCAAAGTTGGCTATGGCATAGGAGGATGTGTTATGTGAATTTTGACAACATTGTCAAAATAAGTTCCACTCAAGCTGTAAGAGATCTTCCAAGACTTGTGAAACCTAATAACATATGTAGAGAATGTCAATTGGACAAATAGAATAGAATTTCATTCAAGAGTAAGGAACAAAGTTCAAGTGAGAGATTGGAATTGGTACATACTAATCTCTGTGGTCCTGCTAGAATTAGGAGTGTGCAAGGAGACACATATTTCATGTTCCTAATTGATGATTACTCCTAGATGATGTGGGTAACTTTTCTAAGAGAAAAATTAGAAGCCCTTGAAAAGTTTAAGGTGTTCAAGATGATGTTTGAAAATGAGATTGGTGGGAAATTAAAGTGTCTGAGATCTGACAGAGGTGGATTATTTACCTCCGGTGAGTTTGATGCTTGCTGCGAAAAGCATGGAATAAAAATATAGTTAGCTGCTTCTAAGACTCCTTAGCAAAAATGGAGCCATGGAAAGAAAGAACCAAACCATTCAAGAAGTTGCCAGAACTATGATGATGGAAAAAAATGTTCCTCAAGTTTATTGGAGAGAAGCCATGGGTACTGTTGTCTACACTCTTAACCAGGTGCAGATTAAAGGAAATTCTAGTAAGACTCCTTATGAACTTTGGTTTGGTCATCCTCCTACTGTGAGATACTTTAGAGTCATTGGTAGTAAATGTTATATCAAAAGAGATGAGGACTTAGGTAAGTTTGAGGCAAGAAGTGATGAAGGAATATTTTTGGCATACTTAACTCAAAGTAAGGCTTGTCGGTGCTTCAATAAAACATTGAAGAAGATTGTTGAAAGTGCGAATGTTAAAGTTGATGAAAGCAAGGAAGGTCATTCCAGGTACTCTGGATATGATTTAGATGATCAAGATGAAAGTCAAAATCAAGGAAGGCAAGTTCAAGTTCAGACCCAGATTCAGTTTGAACTGGTGACTCTAGAGGTTAACACAAATGATGAGGAACAAATTCAAGAAACATAAGCTCAAACAATTTCCAAAACTCCCAGGTATGTAAGGTTAAATCATTTTGAAGATCAGATCATAGGAGATAAGAGTAAAGGTGTTCAAACTAGAAAAAAAATGTATGAAGATCAAGAAGAGATTTGTTTGATTTCAAGGATTGAACCTAAATCAATAAGTGAAGCTTGCAATGATGAAAATTGGGTCAAAGCAATGGAAGATGAATTGATGCAAACTGAAAAGAATCACACATGGGATCTAGTTCCTAGACCTGAGGACAAAAATGTGATTGGAACCAAATGGGTCTTCCAGAATAAACTGAATGAAGATGGAAAGGTGGTAAGGAATAAGGCAAGGTTGGTATGTAAAGGCTACTTTCAAGTAGAAGGAATTGATTTTGAAGAAACTTTTACTCCAGTGGCAAGGATAGAGGCAGTTAGATTATTTCTTGCATTTCTTGCCTTCAAAGATTTTAAAGTATATCAAATAGATGTGAAATCAACATTTCTAAATGGAGATTTGGAGGAAGAAGTCTACATTGAGCAACCAGAAGGATTTCAATTATTTGATTAGGGAGATATGGTTTGTAGATTGAGAAAAGCCTTGTATGGACTCAAGCAAGCTCTAAGAGCTTGGTATGCCAAATTGGATAAGCATTTTCTTAAGCTAGGATTTAGCAAAGGTACTACTGATAGTAATCTCTACTTCCAAATTGATCATGAGGACATTCTAATTGTTAAAGTTTTTGTTGATGATATCATTTTTTGTGGAAATGAATGCATGTGTAAAGCATTTGCTGATCAGATGAAAAGTGAGTTTGAGATGTCAATGTTTGGTGAGATGAATTTCTTCCTAGGTCTACAATTTTTTTCAATTAGATAAAGGTATCTTCATATCTCAGTCCAAGTATGTAAAAGAATTGTTAAAGAAATTTGGAATGGAAGACTCAAAGCCAGTAGGTACACCTATGGTAACCAGATGCAAGCTAAGCAAAGATGATGACTCTCCCAAGGCAAATCAAAAAAGATACAGATCAATGATTGGAGGATTGCTTTATTTAACCCAGACTAGACCTGACATCATGAATGCAACTGGACTTGTTGCTAGATTTCAAGCTGATCCAAAATAATCCCATGTTATGGCAGTCAAAAGAATTTTTAGATATCTCAAGGGGACAATTGATTATGGATTGTGGTATCCAAAGGACAATAACTTCACTATTCATGCATATATAGATGTTGATTAGGCAGGAGATGTGGATGACAGAAAAAGTACTAGTGGTGGTGCATTCTTCTTGGGGAGAAGATTGGTCTCTTGGAGAAGCAAAAAGCAAGAGGCAATATCTTTGTCTACTACATAAGTAGAGTACATAGTAGTAGCAAATAACTGTACTCAGGTTTTGTGGATGAAGCAAATGTTGAAAGACATCAGAATTGTGTTTGAGGAGCTAGTCACAATTTTTTGTGATAATTCTATTGCAATAAGCATCTCAAAAAATCTAGTATTACATTCAAAGACAAAGCATATATCTATCAAGTTTCATTTCTTGAGAGAGAGAATAAATGAGAATGAAGTCAAATTGGAGTTTGTGCCTTCCAAAGATCAGATTGCAGACATCTTCACTAAGCCTCTTCCCAAGGATACTTTTGAGTATCTTAGAGAGAAGTTCTGGGTTATTACCCCTCCTGAGTAGAACTAAGATGCACTAAGGTGCATCAGTTCGGTGGAATTGACATTCATATCTTGTGATCTAGATTGATGTTAAGGAGGTACTACTCAAAGGGGGAGTAGTCAATATGCAAATTTTGGGATCAATCTGAAGCAAAAAGGGAGAAAAGATAGAAAATATGTGCCCTTTGCCATTGATGTCAAAGGGGGAGAGACGACATGTGAAAAACTAGTTACTAATGTAAGGGGGAGGAGTAATGAAATTAGTTGCAGAAGTGAGAAGAGAAAGGGGAAGAAGTTCTTGTCTTGATGGTTAGACTCAGTTTTTCACATCATGTGTTGCCATCAATGACAAAGGGGGAGATTGTTGCAAATATGTGCCTAAGTCTTGGCCGATCGAATGTTCCTAGCCTATTGTGGATGCCTTAAAAACATTTTTATGAAGTGTGGAGTGGTTGTAGAAGTAGACTCAAGTCTCAGTTGTGTTTGGCCATTAGTGTGATGATCCGCAACAAGTTTAGCCAACCTTGTTGATTATTCCAAGGTTGATGAAGTATATAAATACTTGTTGAAGAGGTATTGAAATCATCCTTGTGTAAAATAGATAAAATCTAAAGGAAGGATCAGGAGTAGAGTAGAGAAGGAAAGGAGTGTGAGTAGTGTAGAGTGTGAAGAAGAGTTTGAGGCAAAGAGAAATTTCTTGAGAATTCATTGAAACTAAATTAGGCATGAAGTAGATGCTATTTCTCAGCTAATTCTTTCTAAATAAATTTTGTAGGTAGTGAGCCTCTCTTTTTGAGCAGTGAGCTCTGGGCAGTGCACCCGAAGGCATGTGTCTTCTATTTTACTAAGTACTTTTAACAAGGTACACATTTTGTGGGTTAACCCCCACTGTGGTTTTTCCCTTAACCAGGTTTCCACATCAAAATCTTGGTGTCAAGTGTGTTGATTATGTTTCTGCTCTTATGTTTTTGATTTATGCTTTAATGTTTACATCACTAATCTGATAGTAAGATAATAAAGAAGGTTAAAGGCAAAAAAAGTTTTATTGAGGGACAACTGATTCACCCCCGCTCTCAGTTGTCTAGTTCCAACACTTAAGGTGGGGGCATATATAAGGTAAGATGTCTGATTTAGATACTAGAAAAATGTGTTTGTTCTCAAGTACAATTTAAAGACTGGTGGTGATGAGTCCCTCCTACACTCTAAGATTTGTTAGAAATCTACTGTAATCACTTAAGCCCTCTACGGAGGTGGGATATTGCACATATCCTTTTTATCTTAAACCCTATATGGAGGTGAGGATGGTGTATTTCATGAGGAGAGTGCACATCCTATCATTTTCTAAAAGTCCTTTGCAGAGGTGGGGAGCGGATTTGTGACTATCCAAACCCTTAAGTGTGTGTTTCTTGTGGCAAAGCCCAGTCGTCGGTGTGTGCCTATAATGTGCCTGAGATGGTGATGAACCTACAATTAGGTACACTCCATTGCTTGTCTGCCATGTTTTCTACATGTATTCCATATGTGTGTCTATTGCATGTTTGTTTCCAAGCATAATCTTAAAAACTGGTGGTGATGAGTCCCTCCTATGCTTTGGGATTTATATGGCATGCTTGATTTGTATGGCGTGTTTGTTCTCAAGTGCAATCTTAAAGACTGGTGGTGATGAGTCCCTCCTACACTCTGAGATTTGTTTTGCATGTCTATTGCATCATATGTAGTTTAAAGACCGGTGGTGATAAGTCTCTCCCGCATTATGGGTGGTGTGTTTATTTTCCTTGTACTTGAATCTGCATTTCATATATATGAGAAAAAGAAAAAGAAAATCATTCTTATATTCACTGGATTCATTGTATTCACTGTATCTTGCATGTCTTCAATGTTGTCTTCTTTGTGTTTTGCGTGACTGTAATTGTCTCCTCTATGTTTTGCATGTTTGTTACTGTCTTCACTATGATTGGCATGTCTTCTCCGTGCTTGGCGTGTTTGCTGTGTTTTTTGACTGTACTTTAATGCATGTATTGGCCTTGCATTTATACATACATTAAAGTGGGGGCTAACTATTATGTGAGAAAAAGTAACCTTGGGGCTTTTTCCTCTTAAGGTTTAGCTCTCGGGTCCTTTAGAATGCATTTACAGCATCTTACATGATTTTGATGACTCCCGATGAGAAAACCCTAAAGTTTCACGGCAATTGGGACTTAGTGGATGCACTTAACATAAATCCTACCTGAAATAGGGTGAGGACTTGGGTGCCCGCACCCTAGTCCTATCCTATTTTAGGTCAAGACCTCTTTTAAAGTGTCATTTTACGACCATTATTTAGGTCCTATGCCGACACACTAAGTTTGAATTACAAAATTCTTAGCGAGAATATTTGTAGTTACATATATAAGTATGATTAGTGATTCATTTGTAAACTAGATGGACATTGTGAACTTGTGGCTTTATGTGAAAGTGATTCAAGGCAGAGTAGAATTTGTGTTCTTCTTGTGTTTGTATTTGCAGACTTGGTATCCATCTCCTCATGGCATGAAGAGTATCTTCCTTCCATTAGATTTTCACTACAAGGTGATATCACTTGTGTTTTCTATCATTTATCATTTGGATTTTGCCTCTATCCCGTAGGGATATGCACTCTTTATATGACAACTATGTTCGGAAGACTTGAATGTCTCTCTGGGGCTTGACCAAGGCAAGCCTCTAAACACCACAACCCCCAACCCACTTTTTTATGATTGTAGGTTACAGGTTGTGAAAGTGAAACAAGTGGAGTTGTAGGAGAGTAGTGTAGACTATCAGAATTGCAGATCAAAGAAGAAAATAGGGACTTGGACTCAGGCACCCACTCATTAGTCCTCCGGATCATGTAACTGCAAAATATTTGGAATAACAGGAACATGTGGTAGACAAGATTCCTAGATCCTAACAGAAATTATGGCATTGGACTCGGGCGCCCACTCATTAGTCCTAGACTTTTTGTAAACTAAACTTCAAAATATGGTACGCATTTGATTGTCATTTGATATCTCTATGTGTGATCATTTTCGTAATTTGTTTGTTTGTTTACAAATTTATGAAATTAGGGTATTGAGCATAATTAGGCTTAATTGGATAATAAAATCACACAATTCCAATATTCCCTTATGTTCCAAGTGACAAGAGATCTATAGTAGTGTTCTCTACTCAGTTGAATGTCCTTGAATGTTTAGTGTGTTGGAAAGAGACACTACTCTAGTATGGACTGGTATGTTGTCATTGATGGCAACAAGGCTCAGAGATCCTATCACTATGATAGGAAGAGATATCTCTGAAAAAATATATTGGATTCCAGGTCTGATTGACAGAAAATGGCTAAGTATGGAAAGTATTCTAAGTAGAAGATAGTAAGTCGGATAGTATGTCTCTGTAGATGATGATTAGTTAATGCGGTTCAAGTATGATGTTCTCTGTTGACTAATAGTGTTATGCTTAAGAGCTTAAGTCATGATCTCCTCCAGAAGTCACCTTGAAGAATTGTCTAAGTCTGGGTAAGCAAAGGTATAGCAGGAACAATGAATAGGGCATAGTGTAGTGGTCTACATTCCTCTGTAGATAAGTATTTAGTGATGCAGTGTTGAGGTGTTGTAAACACTTGTATGATGTGTCTTATTCTAGAGTTAGGAGATCTAAAGTCCACCGAAAGCTTAGCTGCAAGCTGCTAAGTATCGACATAGTGTTTGACAAAGTTTGACAGAGACAGAGTTTGAGTTCTGATGGTCCGCATTTCTCCGCAAGATGATATAATTCCTTGTAGTTCTAAGGGAAAGATTGGGAATGTGTAAAGAGTCCTTGATATGATTTGTAAGGTGTTTTGAGATCCTCAGTAAAATTTGCAAGTCAGCAGATGAAGTTGTTAAGCATGTTCTTGAGGAATAGGCCAACTAGTGAGATAAATCATGATGCGGAGAAACGAGAGTGAGTGAAAGATCTATGTAAGTAATTGAATGATTAGATCCAACCTATACGAACATGTTTGGGGGAAGATTTGGATCCATGTGACACATAGTGCATTGGATTGAGTGACAAGGTACATCTTTCTATGTACACGTTTCACTTCTTGGATGCTAACCTAATTATGGATTAAATCATGATGCCGATATATATAAGAGTGATGATCTTCGGTTGAGTAGTGTGAAAGTGTAGTGTGTGTGTGTGTGATGTGAGCATGCAAATAAAAGAGTAGAGTTAGAAGAGAAGCAGCGATGAAGACTTGGGATTCAAAATTTTGTTGCTAAATGATTGCACCATGGCATAGTGGCAGATGCTTAAGCAGTATTTAGTTATCATGTGTGAACTGATTGAAAGCATTTTTTTGTCATCAAGGTAGTAAGCCGATAATGAGCCTCTAGTAGGGTTTAACAGCCCTCAAGGTTTAACAGTCCTCATTGTAATCTTGCTAGGTTTAGGGTTCAGGTAGTGAGCCTGCTAAATCTAGTTGTACTTCATGGCAGTAAGCCAACATGTTCTAGGCCCATGGAGTGACCAAGCCTGAACATGATTTTTGTAAAGATAGAAATATATATATGAGAGCTAATCCTCTCCATAGTTTTTCCCTCTTTAGGTTTTCCATGTAAAATCTTGGTGTTATGTGTCATGCTTTTGTGGATGCTATTCAGTTGTATATTGTGCTTCTATTGGATTATTCTTTTGAAATGGTTAAAAATAAAAGTAAAAGAAAAGATTTATAGAACACTAATTCACCCCCCTCTTAATGTTCCTAACAATCAACAATTGGTATCAGAGAAAGGTTCCCTGGAAAAATTTTAACAGCTTAAGGAAGATCTAGGATAGTGTGATCATGGCAGCAAAAAGGTATGGAAATTATGAGAGGTACAACCAACTAGAAGAAACTCTTATGGATCTTGAAAATTCTGAAGTAGAGGTCAGAGATCTGAAGGAAAATCTAAAACAAGCTGATGAATGCATCTTAAATCTAAAGGAGCAAGTCAAAAAATTCAAAGACAAATACAAAGAAGTCAGTGACCAATTGTTATCAACAAATGAAGCCCTAAATGATTTGTAAGTAGAAGTTATAGAAAGAAAAAAAGTAGAAGATGATCTAAATTTGATTGTGAAGAATAGATTAGAAGATTGTACTAAACTTGAAAAATAAATTATAAGTTTAAAAATAGATCTAGAAAAGGCCAGAAGTTTTGAAGAAAAATTCAAGATAAGTACTACAAAGCTTGATGAAATGATTGCTAGCTAGAGGAATGCTGATGACAAACATGGTTTAGGATTTGAGAAAGGAGAAAGTTCAAACTCTGGGAAAATAAGCATCAAGTCAAGGCAAAACAAAGGATACCAGTTCAAAAATCAAAGAAGAAGACCTAGAAGACCTCCAATCAGATAACCAAATTCTCAAAGGTACCCATCTTTCAATGGTTATTGTAATTCAATCAATAAGTTTAGTCATAGGGCTGCTCAATGTAGGAGTAGGATAAATCAAAAGATTTCATCATTCTCTAATTAGAGCTTCAATCTCAAGAAGGTTGGTCATAAAGCAAATGAATGTAGAAATAAGATCAGGAAAAGTTTCAACAATGAAAGGAATGAACAATCATTCAAAGGTAAATGCTTCACTTGCAATAGGATTGGTCATAGAGTTGTTGTATGCAGAAGTAAAGTAAGTCAGAATTCTATTAGGTACAATGCATGCTATAAAATGGGACATAGATCAAATGAATGCATAAGTTCGGTAAGAACTAATTTTCAAAATATCAGGAATGGTCAATCATTCAATGGAAAGTGTTTTATGTGCATTAGATTTGGAGACATGGCTAATCAATGTAGATCAAATTTAACCAATGAAAGGATTCAAGGACAAAAGAATGTGGTATGTTTCAATTGCAACAAATCTAGACATATTGCAAGGTTTTGCAGAATCAAGAATGTGAAGAGAAATCATTAAATTCTGAAGAAAGGAAAATAGAACAGAGAAATGATAAGGGAAAGAGAAAGTTAATCTAGTTGAAACCAAGAAAGAAATGAATAAGGTATGGATCAAAAAAGAGGTAATTGAAGTCAGGGATCAATCCGTACCAGTATTTGGTGCAAATACTTCCTCCGAGAAGTAAATTAAGAACTCTGGCTTAGGGGGAGCACTGGGAAAATCCAAATCCCCTAGCTAGAAAGTGGGTGCCAGAATCTGGCATGAAGGTGTTGTTGGTTTTAGGGTAGACAACTGAGGGGGGGTGAATCAGTTGTCACCAAACCTTCTGATCTTTAAATCCTTAAATCCTTCTTATATTTCAACAGCATAATAATTATTCAATCATGGAAGCAAAATGCAATAACTCAAGAGTAGAAACACATTCAACACATATGACACCAAGATTTTAATGTGGAAAAACTAGTTAAGGGAAAAACCACGGGGTGACTAACCCAAGATTGTATTCTCTATTAAAAGAATAAGAAGATCAAAAATGACACTTGCCAATTAGGGTTCACTGCCCAAGCACACTGCTCACAAGAGGCCCACTGCCTTCAGGAGACACATTGTCTACAGAATAATATAAATATTACATACTTGAACTAGATATTAGCATCTTCACCATGCTTGAGATAGTTCCATTTGAGCTCAACACTTGTGCTCTACTTTTCGCTCCTCTCCTCTCTATCACTTTCTCATCGTTGCAAATATTTTTAAATGTCTTCACAAATCTTATTTATACATGACATCGATTTTGGAATGATCATCAAAGTTAGCACAACGCATACTTTATTTCATTATAGAACAATTACAAAAACACAACTTGACTTATTACAAAAATTTCATGCGCGTCACTACCCTGTTGGCCATGCATATCTGGGACTTCAATCTTCTTCGAGGAACATGCCATGCTTTGTACTATCATGCCCACATTTCCCATGTGATCATGACATGCATCACATGTGTCATGTCCACATTTAACATGTGGTCATGACATGAAATATCAAAAATTTTCCCATGCTTCCCTAGAAACCCCCTCGCACGTGTAAGCGTGCTCGGTGGCGTATGCTTAAGGCGTAAACAATACAGTGGTCAACGGAGTAATACACACACGTGCACATACCCAAATGCAAGAAGGACAACAAGGGGGCCATTGTGACACTGTTAATGTCACTACAAGGGTTAAACTTACTAACCTACTAAACCCTAAATTCCAAAAAAATCTGGCAGCATAACACCTCACGGGCGTGAGTGGGGTTTATTGCACTAACACTAATTTGATCATGAGGTTTTGCTGATAGGATTAATAAATTTCTTACAACTACCTAATTACATTGGAATTATAGTTGATTGAGTTAATTGAACATTTTTCAACAAAGCCCGATCATTTGTTCTCCTTCCCGTTTCTCTGAAATTTAATTTTAATTTGCTCTCTTTCACATTCCCTATCAATCAGAGTTATCACTGTATCCTTCACATTATTCCTAATTTCTTGGTAGATCAGTTCTCTATCAATTAGAGTTATCTCTACATCCTTTTCATTATTCCTAATTTCTTGGTAGATCAGATCTCGTAAACAGGGCTTACTATCTTCATTTGACGAAGTCCACTAAGTTTCCGCTCTAGGTTTAATTCAATGTTTGAATTAATTTTGTTAATTAAATTGCACAATTAGGATTAAGGGAATATTAAATCTCAAATTAGTGCTCTTAGCCCTATTTTGGAAAAGCTACGGATTTTCTCCTCTTTGTTTTCACTTTTTTCTTTCTTTCTTTTTTTTCCTCATTTTTCTCAATTAGACATTTTTTTCAAATTACAGATTGGGTTAAAATAGCCACATATGAAATGCATATGATGGCTTAAGAAAATAAATGTGAAGTTATAAATACACACACACACACATATATATGCTATTTGTATTTACAACACTAGATTGTTCTTTAATAAAATATATTGGTATATTTTTTTTCTTTTCATTTTCTTAGTATTTCATTGGTGAAAATTGTTAAACCCCAAAACATATTTTCCTATAATTAGAATTAATATATATATATATATATATATATATATATAAATATTTAATTAAGTTACAATATTAGGTTTTCTTTATATACATATGAACATTGTTTATTTCATATTTTCTTTTGAATGACATTGATAAAACCCTAACATATATTTTGTTTTGATTGGGCAGGGTCAATGAAGGGCAGTGGTACTAATAGGGCAATGGAGGCATAGAGTGGAGGTCACAGGTGGAGGGGGTAGTGGTTCTAAGTGGAGGTGGGCACAGAGATGGGAAGAGGACACCGCCAGCGGAGGGCACGAGGAGGTTCGCAGTGAAGGAGGCCACAGAGAAGTGTCAGGCAGTGGTGGTAGCTCGACGTAGGGGAGTTAAGGGTTGCGGGGGTGAAAGGGGGTAGTGGGGAGTGTGGGGAGGGGACGGAGCCCCCACCCACATCCCACATAGTGGGGTGCGGGTGGGGGCTCTGCCCTCTCCCCACACCCAATACATAAATACGGTGGTGGGGGGGTTCAGCCCCCCCACCACTTCTTTCTTTTTTTTATAAAATAAACAGTGTACTATTTATACACAGTTGCCCTTCTTCATTTGTAAATAGCAAAAAAAAAATCAATGGCCTCTATTTTATTTAAATACATAAATGTATATATATATATATATTAAACAAATAAACACATATACACAGTAGGATCACTAAATACTATAAATTCTCAATTTAATTAATAATAAAATATAACTATATATATTTATTTATATGTGTAGCCTCTAATTTGATTTATAAAATTAAACAAATTCAGTTTGTATTATAAAACCATGTAAATACATTTAAATAAAACTCACACACAATATATATAATTATATATTTTCAACTTTAACCTTCCTTTAGTTCACTTACAATTTTTTTCTTTGTTCTATTCATATACAAATTCTCCTCTTAGGCAATTAAACTAAATTATATTTATCCATTATTTCTTATCAATTTCCTACATGGCGAATAACTCATTAAAAACATATTCAGCTTATGATTTATATTTACACATTTTTGAATGAAGGAAATAAATATATTTGCAATTAATTAAAAGAAAACTCTAATGCATAACTACAACCAATTTTTATTTTCTTCCAAATAACAAGTTGAAATTTCTTATTTGCCACAATAAAAACTAGGCCTCAACTTTACCAATAGAAGTATTAAAAAATTAAGTACAAGCAATATCTTTTAAAAACAAATTTCCTTCCTTCATCTTTACTTAAAAGGTAAAATTTAAATCAACAATTTCCAACTATCAATACAATGGAAGAGACTTTCTCACAGCTTATGGAAATACAATTTTACAACAAGAGAGAGAGGGAAGTCCTCCTCTTTAAAAATCAACAAGGATGAAATTCTTAATAAGACCAAGCTCTCCTCAAGAGCTTTAAGAGTAAAGGAAAATAAAATATTTTCTAAGACAAGTAAATTCTCCAACTTCACACTAAGCTCCAAGTAACTTGCATATCACACAAGGGAAAGAAACACCACACATCTTGCTCTCCTCCCTACCATAGACCCACAAGAGGGTCACCTCTGAGCTAGGGAGATCATCCACACACCAAGGGAACTCAAATCCACTTCACAACAAGACAACAAACATCTCAAAAAAAAACTCAATATTACACCCATGGGAAAACACAACACACGAACTCAACCAAGGTGAGTTCAAAGGGGTAGAAGAGTGGACACACTCAACTCTAGAGTGCCACTCCTTTGAAATATCACAACACAATTTCTCTTATGGCCTCTAACCAACATGTTTAACAAAATTTTCAAAGGTATTCATATTTTGGCTCTCAAGCCATATAACAAATTACTCAAAATCACATAAAATTGCCCTCAAGGCTTTCAACATCCCAAAAACCAGGTAATGACCTCAAGGAGGATCACTCCTCCCCTACTCCACAATTGTTGAGCATTTTCTCCCAAGTGGGAGAGGCCCTTACAACACCCTACTAAATATTCCCCACAATAACAAAATACATCACAAGCAAAAATACCTCACACATTCATCATGCAAGCAAATTGAAATACAAGGGGAAGGCCTTAGCCTTGAAAACCAACCTTTAAATCCCTATTATGGAAGAAGTTGATTTAGAGCTCCTCCAAAATCCCCTCCAACCTAAGCCACCAAACTCCCTCTATCTTTTCTCTCAAAACAATTTTCAAAACAATTCAAAAATTCCTAAAAATTCAACAACCCTTTCCTTATCCCAAGTGGGATTAAAATAAGCCCAATCCATGAGCTTAGAGGAATGGGGAGGTGACACTTGTCAACTCCTCACTCTTCCTCCCAATCACAAATGTGTCCCAAGGGATGGGTGTTGACACATGTCACTCACCCCTAACCACATGTCCTCTCTCCAACACATGGGAGAGAAAAGGGGAGTTAAAGAGGGAAAGGGTGACACATGTCTTCCCTTCCTTTCCTCTCATGGAGGACCACACAACTCCATGGGTACTCTCACCAATTGTGAGGGAGACTTGAAGTCAAGTCCTCCACAGTTGGTGGATCTTGGAGTCATCTCTAACCTAGGGAAGAGAAAAGGGATGGGTTGAGTGTTGGTACCACTCATCCTATCCCTCCCATGCCTCTAAATTCGTCACTTAACTTCAGTGTGAAGTTAAGGTGACCATATGGAGGTTTACTAAGGGTTACCCAAGTCAAAAGGGACCCTAGACCCATGGGGTATAACCCAGGGTCAAGTTTAACCTAGTTAGGGTACACAGGGTCAAGTTAAATCACATGAAAAGGGTCTCCAAAATTTAAAGTTTAAAAGATGTAATTCAAAGACAATTCTTACAACACATATCATAATTCAATTTAAAAGAGGGTAGACTTAACCCAATTAACCTCATACAAATTAACATTACAACATTACATCATACACAGAGTTGATCTTGGTTCCTCATGGAACCAGATCGGCTTCACAAGGGATTACAACATCAAGTATGGGATGATCTCCAGTATCTGTGGTTGGTTAGAAATATCTATGCACTCAGTTGCAAAGTTAATTCCACATATCAATAACATAGCTGAAGCAAATTAAAAACTTGCACTCGCATAAGATATCACAAGTTCTCTTAAGCATAAAGGAAATCACATTACAATTTTCTAACTAACATCACCCAATTAGTTTTCCTATAATATAAACATCTATCTAACATCACCCAATTTGTTTTCTCTTAATACAAGCATCTATCTAACATCACCCAATTAGTTTTCCTTTAACATAATAAGGTCTAATAGTTTGGGAATCCAGGATTAGCAGTCCCACAAATATAAAAGTATCAGCAGCAGTAAGGTAAAAAGTCACATGAATGGAAATGAAAAAATGTAGGCCTCACATGTACAGCATCTTCAAGATCATCTGCAACATGTGTAAAACATCTGATTGGCCAACATTAGGAAGAACACCATCACCCAAAGGTAAATCTTCAATTACAAGCTCAATCTTCAATGTGGATCACCAACATGAACTGGACACAATCTAGAGACCCCCACAAGCTTGCTTGAATCACCAAGAACATCCGCACCACTTCTGTTTACTGAAATCATTTGCATCTTCATCCAAAACCTCAAGAACACAGTCCGTCATCACTGTCACATTAGAAGGATTGCTTGTGGACCTCCAAACCATGAATCAATTGAGTTGTCAATTCACATTAGCTTCCCAAACATGCCACCAGATCCACAGAACAAGATTTTGTATTTCTGGATCTCACCAGACCTATTTGTGTCATTCTGTCACCTCTAAATAGCTGCTGGAACTAGTTTTACTCATATGGCCATAACTTCTCCAAATCTTCATGCGGATCTCTGAAATCTTTACAGGAGCACCTTCAGACACATATCTACAAACCCTTTGATGCACATAGTCAGATCTTCAACTAACTGGAATCTTTACTTCATAGAACCTCATTGTCTTTACTATTCTTCTCTATTTCTAATAGGGCTAATTTTATCAATATCCTTAGCACACAACTCATCCAATCCTTGACATCAATGCAACAAGAGTATGTTGACATCAACGACAACACCAGTTAGGCCCATATTTGCAACAATCTGCCCCTTTGTCATTGATGGCAACATATAATGCAAAAAATTGTTTTGACCATCAAGACAAGAACTTCTCCTCATTGGTTCCCCCTAACAACATCAATCATTCACATATCTTTTCTTTCTTCATTTCTCCCCCTTTGATCAACAATCTCTTTTATTTTTCACATGTCTTCTCTCCCCCTTTGACATCAATGGCAAAGGGCACATACTTGCATCATACTTTAGAATCATACAAACTGCTCCCCCTGAGTAGTAGCTTCCTATCATCAATCTGGACCACAAGATATGACTGTGAGATCCACCAGACTGATGCACATCAGTGCACCTTAATTCAAAACAGGAGGGGTAATAACCCCTAACTTCTCCCTAAGATACTAAAAAGAGTCCTTAGGTAGAGGTTTAGTAAAAATGTCTGCAATCTGATCCTTTGAGGGCACAAACTCCAATCTGACTTCATTCTTGTTCACCTGCTCTCTCAAAAAGTGAAACTTGATGGATATATGTTTTGTCTTTGAATGGAACGCCAGATTTTTTGATATATTTATTGCACTTGAGTTATCATACAAGATTGTGATAGGTTCTTCATACTCCACTCTGATGTCTCTTAGCATTTGCTTCATCCACAATACTTGAGTGCAACTACCTGCTGCTACAATATACTCTTCTTTTGCAGTGGACAGAGATATTGCCTCTTATTTTCTGCTCCACCAAGAAACCAATCTTTTCCCCAAAAAGACTGCACCACCATTGGTACTCTTCTGGTCATCCACATCTCCTGTCCAATCAGCATCTATATATGCATGAAGAGAGAAATCATGATCCCTAGGATACCATAAACCATACTCAACTGTTCCCTTTAGATATCTGAGAATTCTCTTGATTGCCATGACATGAGACTCTCGAGGATCAGCTTGGAATCTGGAAACAAGACCAACAACATTCATAATGTCAGGTCTAGTTTAAGTAAGGTATAGTATTCCTCCAATCATTGACTTGTACTTTTTTTTTTTATCAGCCTTCGAAGATTCATCATCTTTGCTTAGTTTACACCTAGTTGCCATGGGAGTATTCATTGACTTTGAATCTTCCATCCCAAATTTATTTAACAATTCTTTCTCATATTTGGTCTATGATATGAAGATTCCTTTCTTTGTTTGAGTGATTTGTAGACCCAAGAAGAAATTAATTTCCCCAGACATAGACATCTTAAATTCACTTTTCATCTGATTTGCAAAAGTCTTGTACATACTATCTTTTCCTCCAAAAATAATATCATCAACAAATACTTCAACAATCAAGATATTTTCATGATCACTCTTGAAGTACAAGTTACTGCCAGCAGTACCTTTATTGAAACTAATCTTCAAAAGATGTTTATCCAATCTTTCATACCAGGCTCTTTAGGCTTGTTTGAGTCCATACAATGCTTTCTTCAACTTGCAGACCATATCACCATGATTAGACAATTAGAATCCATCTGATTGCTCAATGTATACCTCTTCTTCTAAATCATCATCCAGGAAGGTAGACTTGACATCCATCTGATATACTTTGAAATCTTTGAAGGCAGCAAAAGCAAGAAATAATCTGACTGCTTCAATTCTTTCCACCATAGCAAAAGTTTCTTCAAAGTCAACTCCTTCTACTTGAGAATAACCCTTACAGACAAATCTGTCTTTGTTTCTGACTACTTCACCATCTTCATTCAGTTTATTCTGGAAGACCCACTTAGTCCCAATCACATTTTTGTCTTTAGTTCTAGGAACAAGATCCCAAGTGTGATTTTTTTCAATCTGCATCAACTCTTCCTCCATTGCTTTAGCCCATCTTTCATCATTGCTTGCTTCACTTATTGTATTTGGTTCAACCTTTGAAATCAAAAAATACCTTACTAAATCTTGAGCAATTTTTCTTCTTGTTTGAACACCTTTGCTTCGATCTCCTATGATCTAGTCTTCAAAATGATTCAGTCTTACATACCTAGGAGTTTTGGGAATTTCTTGCACTTCTATTTCTTGGACAAGTTCATTCAAACTTATCTCTTCTTCCTGTATTTTAGGATTCTCTGGATCAATCTGAATCTGATCTGCAATTGGGGCTTGTTCTTCTTGGATTGAAACATCATTCTGATCATCTACTTCATACTCATAAAACCTTGAGGGGTTTTCAATTCCTTCATCAACCTTCACATTTGTACTTTCTACAATCTTTATCAATCTCTTGTTATAACACCGGTATGCTTTGCTTTGAGTGGAATATCTCAAGAATTTTCCTTCATCACTTCTAGCATCAAACTTTCTAAGGTCTTCATCTCTTTTGATATAGCACTTACTACCAAAAACTCTAAAATATTTCACAATAGAGGTGATGCCAAACCAAAGTTCATAAGGAGTCTTACCAGAATTACTTATGATTTGTACTTGATAAAGAGTATAGACAGTAGTGCTTACAACTTCTCTCCAGTAGATATGAGGGACATTTGCTTCCATCATCATTGTTCTAGATGCTTCCTGGATGATCCGGTTCTTTCTCTCCACTACTCCATTCTACTGTGGAGTCCTTGGAGCAGATAACTGTCTCTTTATCCCATGTTTCTTACAGAATTCTATGAACTCTCTAGATGTGAATTCAGCGCCTCTATCAGACCTGAGACATTTTATGTTTAACCCAGTTTCATTTTCTACCATAGCCTTGAATATTTTGAACTTCTCAAGTGCTTCAGATTTCTCTTTCAGGAAAGTCACCCACATCATCTGGGAGTGGTCATCAATCAATAACATGAAATATCTATCACCTTGCAGACTCCTGATTCTTGCTGGTCCACATAGATCAGTGTGTACCAAGTCAAACAATCCAGTAGAAGATTGTTCCTTACTTTTAAATGTGACTATGTTCTGCTTACCCAATTGACATTCTTTGCACAAACTATTAGTAGGTTTCACCAGTCTTGGAAGATCTCTTATAGCCTGAGTGTTGCTTATCTTGATGATATTATCAAAATTTACATGACACATTCTCCTATGCCACAACCAACTCTGATCAATTTGAACAAATAAACAACTTTTTCTAGTACCAACCAAGTGGAATATGCTACCTTTTGTTTGAGTACTAGATGCAATCTCAGTTCCAGAGCTTTCAAAGATCTTGCATTTTCTATTTTTGAATCAGAGATCATAGCCTTTGTCCACCAACTCTCCAACACTGAGAAGAGTATGCTTCAGACCTTCAACATATAGAACATCACTGGTTTTGTTCTTTCCATCAAAAGAAATAGTTCCTCTGCCTCTGATTCTGCTAGTAGAATTATCACCAAATTTTACAACTCCTTCATATCTTTCTAGATTTATGAACTTATTCTTATCACCAGTCATATGGTGGGAGCATCCACTATCAATGACCCATTCATCCTTTTCTTCAACTTGAGAAGCCAGAGCCCTTTCTACCAAATCTTGAGGCAAAATGACCAATCTTGTTGCAGTTAAAACATTTGAAAGGCAATTTTACTTCATACTTACTAGATCCTCTTGGTAGTCTTTTTGCAATAAAGGCTTCAAATTGAACAGCTTCTGCCTCATCTTCTTCCAAATCTTTTCTTGATTTTTCATACCATGATAATTTCTTTGAGGAACTCTCTACTGGATCATACCTTTGTTTACCTTTTATAGAGGTACTAGCTTTGAATGCAGATTCAGTCTTGGGAGGAGCATCTCCAAACTCAGCTAATTCAAATGCAACTAACTTCCTAACTAATTGATCCCTTGTAATATTTGATAAAGATTTGAATTCCTCAATAGCAACAACCTTGTGTTTGTTAGGAGGTAAGGGTCTGAGAACTTTGGCAACAAACTCATCTTCATCCAAGGTTCCACCAACACATCTAATGCTACAAACAAGTTCATTTACTTTTGGCATAAATGTAGTGATATTCTCATCTTCATTCATCTTCAGGTTTTCAAAATTTCCTTTTAGACTTTGTAGCTTGGTACATTTAACATATGTGTCTCCTTCATGCAGAATTTCCATCTTTGACAAAATTTCATATGCATTTTTTAAATCAATAACATTTGTTAGCTCTGTATCAGATAAGGCACTTAGTAAGGCTTCTTTAGCTCAAAGATTATCTTTAGCATCTCTGATTTCATCTAGAGTTGTCAGACCATTCTTTGGAGGAATATACTCTTTTATAGTCATGTTCCAATATTGAATTCCCATACATTGCAAGTGACATTCCATGCGGCTTTTCCAAAGAGTGTAGTTCATTCCATCAAACCTTGGACTATCCTTCTTGTAGGAAGACATCTTGGATCTCCTTAAGTGGTTAAGATCTTTTAGAGGAACTTATCTCTAATACCAATTGTTGGTTTTAGGATAGAGAACTGAGAGGGGGGGTGAATCAGTTGTCACCAAACCTTCTGATCTTTAAATCCTTAAATCCTTCTTATATTTTAATAGCATAATAATTATTCAATCATGGAAGCAAAATGTAATAACTCAAGACTAGAAACACATTCAACACATATGAAACAAGATTTTAACGTGGAAACCCCGGTTAAGGGAAAAACCATGGGGTGACTAACCCAAGATTGTATTCTCTATTAAAAGAATAAGAAGATCAAAAATGGCACTTGCTAATTAGGGCTCACTACCTAAGCATACTTCTCACAAGAAGCCCATTGCCTACAGGAGACACACTGTCTATAGAATAATATAAATATTACATACTTGAACTGGAGATTAGCATCTTCACCATGCTTGAGACAGTTCCATTTAAGCTCAACACTTCTTCTCTACTTTTCACTCCTCTCTGCTCTATCACTTTCTCATCATTCCAGATATTTTTAAATGTCTTCACAAATCTTATTTATACATGACATCAACTTTGGAATGATAATCAAACATACTTTATTTCATTATAGAGCAATTACAAAAATACAACTTGACTTATTACAAAAACTTCATGCGCGTCACTACCCTGTCGGCCACGCATATCTGGGACTTCAATTTTCTTTGAGGAACACACCATGCTTCGTACAACATCTTCAAGATCATCCGCAACATGTGTAAAACATCTAGTTAGCCAACATTATGAAGAACACCATCACCTGAAGGTAAATCTTCAATTACTAGCTCAATCTTCAATGTGGACCGCCAACAGGAACTGGACATAATCTAGAGACCCGCACAAGCTTGCTTGAATCACCAAGAACATCTGCACCACTTTTGTTTACTGAAATCATTTCCATCTTCATCTGGAACCTCAAGAACACCGTTTGTCATCATTATCACATTAGAATGATTGCTTCTGGACCTCCAAACCACAGACCATTTGAGTTGTCAATTCACATTAGCCTCCCAAACATGCCACCAGATCTGCGAACAAGATATTGCATTTCTGGATCTCGCTGGACCTATTTGTGTCACTCTATCACCTCTGAATAACTGCCAGAACCAGTTTTACTCATATGGCCATAACTTCTCCAAATATTCATGCGGATCTCTGAAATCTTTACAGGAGCACCTTCAGACACATATCTACAAACCCTTTGATGTGCATACTCAGATCTTCAACTTACTAGAATCTTTACTTCATAGAACCTCACTGTCTTTACTATTCTTCTTTGTTTCTGATAGGGCTAATTTTCTCAATATCCTTAGCACACAACGCATCCAATCCTTGACATCAATGTAATAGGAGTATGTTGACATCAATGACAACGCCAGTTAGGCCCATACTTGTAACAGGTATATGATGAAATCTGATGTGACACAGCTCTTAGAAGGAAGAACTAAAAGAAAAAGAGTTAATGCAGCATATTGTGGAGCAATTCTAATCGACTATGGTCTATAGTAAAGAGCTTTGATAGCTTTTTGGGAATGAGCATTTAATGATGACTAAGTCAATCACATGGAAGGTAAAAAGGAACTTGTTTTCAGTTTGCATTTGACACAACAATGTATCAATTTGCTCCATGAACTACAGGATTCTTCAACTTGTGCTGTAGAAATTCTTCTTTTTGACTAAGAATAAATGATTCTATTTTTGTCATGCTCACCTATAGAATCCCTTGGAAGGTTGTATTTGTAGTAGCTGTAAATCAAACAAGGACTATGGCAGATTTTGAGAATTCACTGTCGGAGGCATCTGGTCGAACTAATGCCCATGATGGAAAGCATGTGGAATCAAGCTCCAACAAAGAGGAAGCAATTTGATTCTTTTTCGGATGATGGAAATAATTCCAATTCTGATAATGGGGATGATTCTAATGATAGAAAGACATCTAGGACAAGGACGCCTTTGAAGAAGAGATTTGATTCTGATGATGAGGGCTAGAGAGATGATTTAGATAGTGATGGATTATTTCTTGGGAGTGATTTGTACAAAAATGATGAAGATAGGGAACAGATTCGAAAGATGTCTAAACTAGACAAGGAGATGTTTTGGTAGAAATAGTAGAGGCGAGGGATAAAAAATTGCTATGGAAGAGGGCTAAAGCCTGACAAAATGAGACTAGGAATCAGAAGGAAAAGACGTAGGGCCACCATCTTCATGGATGTGCTCTTCTAAGAAATCTACCAGGACAATGAAAGAAAAAGCCTTAAATGAATTAGTTGCAAGGAGATTTAGACGTACAGAGAAAGTGAAGGGACACTGTTGGGCCATCTAGAGGATGGGATTCTTCACCTAAGCCTCATGATAGTTCTATTGTTAGTCCATCATCCTCTAGTAACAGGGATCAGAAGTCCAAGTAGTCGTGGAGACCTAGATGACAAAAATGGAGAAGGCAAAAATTCTAATGCTCCTTTTAAAGATATTAAGAGTATAGCAATCTGAAGATCAATGCTTGCCAAGAGGTTCATGGAGTCATTCTTCAAAAAGATCATTGTGGGTTGTTTTGTGAGAATTGGGATTGGTATGTCAAGGTTAGGGCAATATATTTACCGTCTTTGCATGGTAAAAAATGTAAACACAACCAATGCTATCAAACATTACAAATTTGAGAGTAACATTATCCACAAGCACCTAGATTGTGCTTGAGGCAGTGATGATAGTGTAGCTATTTGGTAGATGAAGAGGGTGTCTAATTTGTCATCTCTTGAGAAAGAGTTTAAGGAATAAGAATGAGAAGTAGAGCACACTAAGGGTTGAATCATTGGTAAAGCTAATGTGGAAGTGAAGAAAAATGCACTGAACAAAGTGTAGAAATTGTAAAGCAAATGCTGCAGGAGAAGAAGATGACTTCTGCAAGGTCATCAAATATGGTTGATGAGAGGGATAGACTAAGGACAGAGATGAAGCTTACAGACATGATTATTTAGAAGTAGACAGGATCAAAACAAGGTTGAAAGAATTAGAAGTCCTTTTACTTCAGAGAAGAGGCAAGTATGTAAATTTCATAATGCGTGTAGAGATGAATAAGAAAAATAAATTGAAAATTTTAAGAACGCTTCAATGATCAAGCCTACCAACTTTAATCTCAAAGCAGGTGAGACTGGGTATGATCCTTTCTCTAGTCACCAGACTAGATCACAAAATTATTACAATGTAAAGAGTGGTGCTATAGAAGCAAACACAAAAGTAATATAGGCAGAATTGAAACAAATCTATCTCCTGAGTATCAAGCTGAGGATGTAGAAAATAGGGAACAGTTAAGGAGCCCTACACTAGAACAAAATATGGACATAAATCCTCCAGAATAAAGTTGAGAAGAAAGATCTAAGAGAGCAAGAGACACTATAGATGTCTTAGTTGATGCTGGAAGGAAACAAGTTGCAGATAAAGTCATGAAATCATGCCATCAGATGAATAGAGGGCAGAAAAGCTATATGTGATAGGTACACACATTTTTCAAGTTTTTGGAAATTTTTGTATTATGGGCTACACCCTTTTCCATTGATGTCAAAGGGGGAGAAGTAGAATAGTGAAAAATAGATAATCATCTCAGGGGGAGCAGTCAAGCATTTTTCACTAAGTGTTGCCATCAATGTCAAAGGGGGAGATTGTTGGAAAGAGACACTACTCTGGTATGGACCGGTATGTTGTCATTGATGGAAACAAGGCTCAGAGATATTATCACTATGATAGGAAGATATATCACTAGAAAAACATATTGGATTCCAGGTTCGGTTGATAGAAAATGGCTAAGTATGGAAAGTATTTTGAGTAGAAGACAGTAAGTCAGATAGTATGTCTCTACAGATGATGATCAGTTAATGTGGTTCAGGTATGATGTTCTCTATTGAATGATAGTGTTATGCTTCAGAGGTTAAGTCATGATTTCCTCTGGAAGTCACCTTGAAGAATTGTCTAAGTCCGGGTAAGCAAAGGTATAGTAGGAACAGTGAACAAGGCATAGTGTAGTGGTCCACATTCCTTCGCAGATAAGTATTTTGTGATGTGGTGTTGAGGTGTTGTAAACACTTGTATGAAGTGTCTTATTCCAGAGTTAGGAGATCTAAATTCCACTAGAAGGTTGGCTACAAGCTGCTAAGTATCGGCATAGTGTTTGATAGAGACAAAGTCTGAGTTCTGATGGTCCACATGATATAATGCCTTGTGGTTCTAAGGGAAAGATTAGGAATGTGTAAAGAGTCCTTGATATGATTTGGAAGGTGTTTTGAGATCCTCAATAAAAGTTGTAAGTCAACAGATGAAGTTGTTAAGCATGCTCTTGAGGAACAAGCTGACTGGTGAGATAAATCATGATGTAGAGAAAGGATAGTGTGAGAAAGATCTATGTAAAAATTAAATTATTAGAGCTAACCTATATGAAGACATTTGGGGGAAGATTTGGATCCATGTGACACATAGTGAATTGGATTGAGTGACAAGGTACATCTTTCTATGTACACATTTCACTTCTTGGATGCTAACCTGATTATGGATTAAATCATGATGCAGATATATATAAGAGAGATGATCTTCGGTTGAGTAGTGTGAGAGTGTAGTGTGTGTGTGTGATGTGAGTATGTGAATAGAAGAGTAGATTTAGAAGAAAAGCAACGATGAAGACTTGGGATCCATAATTCTGTTGCTAAATGATTGCACCCTATCATAGTGGTAGTACTTAAGCAGTATCCAGTTATCATATGTGATTTGATTGGAAGCAAATTTTTGTCATCAAGGCAATAAGCCGGCAGTGAGCCTCTAGTAGGGTTTAATAACCCTCAAGGTTTAACAACCCTCATTGTAATCTTGCTAGGTTTAGGGTTGAGGCAGTGAACCTGCTAAATCTAGTTGTACTTCATGGTAGTAAGCTAGCATGTTCTAGGCCCATGGAGTGACCAATCCTGAACATCATTTTTGTAAAAGATTGTAATATATATATGAGAGCTAATCCTCTCCATGGCTTTTCCCTCTTTGGGTTTTCCACATAAAATCTTGGTGTTATGTGTCATGCTTTTGTGGATATTGTTCAATTGTATATTTTGCTTCTACTAGATTATTCTTTTGAAATGGTTAAAAGTAAAAGTACAAGAAAAGATTTATAGAACACTGATTCACCCCCCCTCTCAGTGTTCCTAAAAATCACATAGTGGTGAAAGGAAGATCAACACAAACCATTAAAATTGAACCCTCTTCATTTTTTACACTAAACATGTTGCCATCAATGACAAAGGGGGAGATTATTGCAAGAATGTGCTAATCAGTGTTGTCATTGATGTCAACATGCTTGTGTTGTCATTGGTGTCAATTGTGCCTTCTGATATTGCTGATTGTTGCTTGATTGAGTTGTCATGTTAAAGTGATTTGAATGCTTTATAGAGGTGTTGATGATGTTAGCATATTGTTCATGTTGCTGAGTTTCCAAGTGTTTTTGACAAAATTTGCTCTCCAAGAGGAAATAGTGTGTTACAAAGTATTCTAGCTTGTAGGATATTGTCTGAGTATTTGCTCATCATTTCTTCTATATTGAGGTCCGAAGTGTAATATTTGGATATGTTTTAGAGAAGTGTTTGAATATGCTAAATCTATAATTTGGTTGTCTAGATCGCTATGCAGTAGAAGTTATGTTCACCAGTTTGAAGATTGTAATTGACAGAGTTTCTGGGTTGTGCAAAGGTGTCTAGGTGAAAGTATTTTGCTCTGCATTTCTCTGTAGAGTGGTTTCAAGTGACGTGGTTCAAGATATATGTTTATAAGTCATTATCAATCTTCATTCCAAAGGATTTGTGATTTGGTGCTCCAAAAAGCAAGTTATTGAGTAGCAGAACTTAGCAATGTTGATTATAAGTTGTCTTCAAGTGAGATTTGTTGTGTTCAAGTGAAACTTGTTGTAGATAGATTTGTTGGCTCCTAGGTGATTTTATGTTGTTCATGGATGTCTCCAAATCATGTTGAAGGATTGTACTTATTTTGCAAGTTTGGTTATGTTCTTCGAAGCATGTGCCTAAAGATCCTAGTGTTAACACCATTTTTGGCTGACCTGCTTGTTTACACTCTTTGCGGATGTGCTTCGTAGATTGTGGAAGCATGTTGAAGCATGTGAAGATGTGTTTAGGTCTGAGCTAATGTATGAAGTGGTCTTCCTTCATTTTTGTTCTTTGCAAGTTTGTTTAGGTCCATACCCAATTTGAATTATGTATGTTTGCCAACCTTGGAGACTATTCCAAAGGTTTTAGATTGTGTTGCTGACCTTGATGTATGTTCCAAGGTTGATGATTGGTATAATAAATGTAATGAATCCATGTGTAGTGTGTGTGTGTGTATGAAGATATGAAGATGAAAGTGTTTGTGTTGTGAGGTAGTGAAGGTGATATGTATTGTGATTTCATTGGAACTAAACTCATGCATGTGGTAGATGCTATCATATCAGTTATGTTGGAATTAGTCTGGACAACTGAGAGGGGGGGTGAATTAGTTGTCCCTTAATTTTAACCTTTTCTTTACTTTTAAATCTTCTTTTTAAACCAGATTAGTGATGTAAACATTAAGCATAGATCAACACATGAGCATAAACAATATGAACACACAACACCAAAATTTTGACGTGGAAAACCCCATTAAGGGAAAAACCATGGTGGGGGTTAACCCACAAAAATACATACCCTGCTAAAAGTACTTAAGAAAAAAGAAGGCACATGCCTTCGGGCTCACTGCCCAGAGCTCACTGCTCAAGAAGAGGCTCACTGCCTATAAGAAATTATAATTTACATAGAGATAATGAACTAAGAAATAACATCTACATTCATTCCTGAATCAGTCCCTTTGAAGGCTCACAAAAACTTCAGCTCCTATCTTTAAATTCTTCTTCACTAACTTTTCACTTTATACTCTCTTTGCTCCTCTTCTTCTCTACTCTACTTTTGATCCTTTCTTTGGATTTAATTCATTTCATACAAGGATAATTTTCCACAACTCTTCAACAAGTATTTATACACTTCATCAACCTTGGAATGATCAACAAGGTCAGCTAAACTTAATGTAGATCTTTACACTATCAATCAAACATAGCTGAGACTTGAAACTTCCTTTATTAACATACCATGCTTCATAAAATGCTCTTTAGATCATCTGCAACATGCCAGGAATAGCCAGTTAGCCAAGACTGGGAAGAACATCAACCTCAAAGAAGAAATCTTCAATCAATAAGCTCAAACTTCAATGTGGACCTCCAACATAGAAGCCACATGATCCAAAGACCTCCACAAGCACATTGAATTCATTAATAACATTCACTCTAAACCAAATTATCAGAATCATTTGTATCTTCCTTTGGAACCTCAAAAACACTATCTGCCATGACTGTCAAACTAGAAAGATAGCTTGTGGACCTCCAAACCATGAACCACTAGAATTGATGATACACACTAACTTCCTAAACATGCCTTCAAATCCACAGACCATAATATTTCACTGTGGAGAAATCTGGACCAACTTACTATCACACTGTCTCTTCTGAATACTACAAAATTTAGTTCTACTCAGATGGTCATAAATTCTTCAAACCTTCATGTGGACTTCTCAATTCTTAACTAGAGCAACCTATGACAATCTTCTACACAACCATATGGTCTGCATGTATTGATTGTCATTAATTTTCTCAATATCCTCAACAATCTGGTTTTCTATATAGAAAAAAATATAGGATACAGTTGACACCAATGGCAATAAGGATATGTTGACATCAATGACAACACCACTTAGGCACATATTTGCAACAATCTCTCCCTTTGTCATTGATGGCAACATATGATGTGAAAAACTAAACTCAACCATCAAGACAAGAACTTCTGCCCCTTTTTTCTTATCACACCTGTAACCATTTTATTCACTGCTCCCCCTTTCACTAGTAACTATTCACTTCCAAGTTTTTCACATGACTTCTCTTCCCCTTTGACATCAATCGCAAAGGGCACATATTTGCTATATTTTCTCCCCTTTTTTATTTCAAACTGATCTCTGACATTTGTATACTGACTACTCCTTGAGTAGTATCTTCTCAACATTAATTCAGATCTAGATATGTCTGAGAATTCCACCGGACTGATGCACATAAGTGCATCTTAGTTCTGATTAGGAGGGGTAATAACCCCTAACATCTCTCTAAGATACTCAAAAGTATCCTTGGGAAGAGGCTTAGTGAAGATATCTGTGATCTAATCTTTGGAAGGCACAAACTCCAACTTGACTTCATTATAATTTACCTTCTCTCTCAAGAAATGAAACTTGATAGATATATGTTTTGTCTTTGAATGAAATACTGGATTCTTTGAGATGCTTATTGCACTAGAATTATCATAGAAAATTATGACTGGCTCCTCAAACAAAATTCTGATATCCTTCAACATTTGCTTCATCCACAGAACCTTAGTACAATTATTTGCTGCTACTATATACTCTACCTCTGTAGTAGACAAAGATATTGCCTCTTGCTTTTTTCTTATCCAAGAGACTAATCTTCTCCCCAAGAAGAATGCACCACCACTAATACTTTTTTTGTCATCCACATCTCCTGCCCAATCAGCATCTGTATATGCATGAAGAGTGAAATTATTGCCATTTGGATACCACAATCCATAATCAATTGTCCCCTTAAGATATCTAAAAATTCTTTTGACTGCCATAACATGGGATTCTTTTGGATCAGCTTGGAATCTAGCAACAAGTCCAACTGCATTCATGATGTCAAGTCTGGTCTGAGTCAGATAGAGCAATCCTCCAATCATTGATCTATACCTTTTCTAATTTGCCTTGGGGGAGTCATCATCTTTGCTGAGCTTGCATCCAGTTACCATCGGTGTACCTACTGGCTTTGAATCTTCCATTCCAAACTTCTTCAACAATTATTTCACATACTTAGACTGAGATATGAAGATATCTTTATTTGATTGAATAATTTACAGACCTAGGAAGAAATTCATCTCGCCAAACATTGATATCTCAAACTCACTTTTCATTTGATCAGCAAATGCTTTGCACATACATTCATTTCCACCAAAAATGATATCATCAACAAAGAATTCAACAATTAGAATGTCCTCATGATTAATCTTGAAGTATAGATAACTATCAGCGGTACCTTTGCTAAATCCTAGCTTAAGAAAATGCTTATCCAATTTGGCATACCGGGCTCTTGGAGATTTCTTGAGTCCATACAACACTTCTGTTAGTCTACAAACCATATCTCCCTGATTAGACAATTGAAATCCTTCTGGTTGCTCAATATAGACTTCTTCTTCCAAAACTAGATTTAGGAATGTTGATTTGACATCCATTTGATATACTTTAAAATCTTTAAAGGCAGCAAATGCAAGAAACAATCTAACTACCTCTATCCTTGCCACTTGAGCAAAATTTTCTTCAAAATCAATTCCTTCTACTTGAGAATAGCCTTTACATACCAACTATTGGATTTTTTCCGAGACTGGATGCTTCTTCCCAGTTATCCCTACAAGGTAGCCATCATTGATCAATAGGATTTCTGGGCCAGGGGACAACAGTATAGGAGATAGACTCTATAAATATCTCCTCTTCTTCTTTAGGCTTTGCAGAACCAAGGGGTATTTCCTATTCAACATCTGTCAAATATACATGTGAACTTATTGGGGATGTTGATACAAAGCAGATAAATCCTCTCTTATGAAGACCAAAATTGTAAAATAAGTGCAAAGGGGCTAGCTTTGGGCCTATGTTCAGTTGTGAGACAGAGGATTTTGATCCTAAAACTACTTCTAATGTCCTAAAAGGTTCTATTTGAAGTTTAGATTTGTATTTTGTATCTAGATGCAAAACTGGGACCTTGGGTTGTAACCTCAATATAAGACCAGACTAGTGCCTATCTCAGGGCTCAGAGTTAATAGACATACATATGTGAATTATTACCATAAACCTGAATCAATAACTAGGTTTCAAGGAGATTTTTCAGTGTATGCCTTATAGATACTTCTCCAGACTGAGTATTTAGTCATTCATACTTGATGATATCCCTGTTACAACATACTTTTCCCAATGCTTAACCTAAAACATTTAATTTGTTCCTTGAACAAAAGTAAGAGATTAGACATTCAACATAGAAAATCCATATTCTTGAATCCTAAATAACCCTTAGCAATTTGGATTCAGAAGAAAAGATGTCCACAATTTGAAGACAAATGACTAAACACATGCAACAAAGCATTTCTCATATGAAAGCAACATGAAACCAGTTAACTTATGCATAAAACATACAACATATGATTCATAAGCTCACAAGATGCTAAGACAGAGCCATCAGCAAAACTATATCTTATTACTCCGCCAAAATTTTGTCCAGTTTTCAACAACCAAAAATGAGTAACACAGTTTTGATATATACCAAGAACGTGTACTCAACAATCAAGTACAATGGTCAAATCAAAATTCTGCCAAATACAATGCACCATGGAATGGCGCCAAAAACATTCAATGCGGTAGGCAAAAGAAGAAAGAAGAGCAGGAGAAAATGGGGAAATGGGCCACCGCCTGGAGATTTTCTCATCAAATATGGTAGTTGGCTCATCCACTCAACCCATACCTCTTGCAAACTTCACCACTAATGGCCAACCTACCTGCAACCTCAAGAAATGCAACAGTTATGTGCTTTGGAACTCTCTCGATTTGAAATGCAACTATGAAAGCATACATCTCTTTTCTGTGAAAATTTCAAATAGGGCCGTTGATCAAAATTCTCCCGCTGAGATCTGCAGTTCTAATTTATGCTGAAAAGTCACTAGCCAATAGAATCCTACCATGCAGGCAACCCTTTTTCCTTTTTGACTTCTCATAGTGCAAATATATGCTCTACCTTTTTTGCCCATTGCACATTCAAATCCCTTGTATATGCAGAATCATATACATACAATTACTTTTGGACATGCGGCAACTGCTGATTGGATCTCCATCGGCTGTCGGAACGACCCTAGGAGTAACTGCCGATAGGTAGTCTCTCGCCGACGAGCCAATGTATCTTTTCCTTTTGCATTTGTGGTTGTATATACAAATGCATATACATACAATGGCAACACATGCAAGGCGTGGACCCCAAAACTTTATAAAACATTTTGAAATTTCAATCAGGTCTGGACCTTGTATCTCTATTCTTGCATATCGCTTTGTATATTGCACATACAATGTGCAATGTACATCCTCAGACCCAAGCCACCTATGAATTAGATTAGAACAATTTTCAAATCTAGCATTTACATCCAACCATTGCATATTACCTTGTATGTCGCACATACAAGGTGCAACATACAACCCGCTGACCTCAAAACTTTATCTACCACAACATATTTTCCTTCGCGTCCAGGTTGTATATGTGCCTTGTATATTTCACTTGTATATTGGAGATACATACAACACAACATACAAGGAAATGCTGTGACTTTTCAACTCTGCTCTTGCATCCATCCCGCCAGGCCCGATTTAATAAACTTTGACGTCTGGAACTTGTATATACCCGTTGTATATTCAATTGTATGTGCAAACATACAATCACCTACACATGCAATTGGTGGGCCCTAGACCTTGTGTCTCTTGCTTTACATCTTGTCTTTGTATGTTGCCGTCAGTTGATCATTTGCTTGCATGTCTGCCCTTGTATGCTTTATCCTTGTATATTGAATGTACAACACAATATACATCAATCTTTCCGCTACATACCTGTGGGCCCGATCATTATTCAACCTAATTTAAACATATTTGAGATCTACCACTTGTATATACCCGTTGTATATGTGAATATACAACAACAACATATATGCAATTTCTTTTCACATACAAGCATGGAATCTGTGATGGAATATTCAATGCACAACCCGATATGCATACAAAGATGCATACAACTATTTTCTCCACTATTTGAAGGGTTTTCTTTGGACTTAGCATCCTTTTTAATCTTTTTTAGCATGACGGGAGAAAGCGGTAATACAATGCAATGGGGCCGGTCAACCCATGAACGCTAAGGCATGAAAATGTAACTTTAAGTGACTGATGACTTGCCACAGTAGGTCAATGGTGAAATAGAAGATATAATGCATGATGCTGAGGAGAAATAAAACATAAGACATTTAAGGGTTTGAGGGAATAAAATAAAGGCTTGCAGACTCAACTCAAAACCCTAACCCTAGGTGGACACCAACATTGGCTCCGACTGGGGACTATTGCAAATATGGGCCTAATCGGTGTTGTCATTGATGTCAACATACTTCTGTTGCATTAATGATAAGGATTGGATGAGCTGTGTGCTGAGGATATTGAGAAAATTAGTCTTAATCAGGAATAGTGAAGATCAGTGATGACATTAAGGTAAAATTCCAAGATAGGATGAGTATCAGAGGATACGGTTTAAAGGGTTTGTAGATATGTGTCTTAAGGTGGTCCAGTAGAGATTTTAGAAGTCCACATGAATATCTAAAGAAGTTGTGGCTGCTCAAGTAAAACTAGTTCTAGCAGATGTTTAGTGGTGATAGAGTGTTACAGATAGGTCCGGTGAGATCCGGAAATGCATTATCCTATTCTGCGGATTTGAGGGAGTGTTAAGGAAGTCTTTGTGAAGTATCGACTCTATTGGTTCATGGTTTGAAGGTCCACAAGCATCTATTCCTTTGTGACAGTAATGACAGACTATGTTCTTACGGTTCTAGATGAAGGGGAGAAGGATTTCAGTAAGTAGATGAAGTGTAGATGTTCTTGGTGATTCAGGTAAGCTTGTGGAGGTCTTTGGATCGTGTCTAGTTTGTGTTGGTGGTCCACATTGAAGTTGGAGCTCGCAATTGAGAAATCTTCCAGATGATGGTGTTCTTTCTGATATTGGTGGACTGGATGAGTTACACATTCTGTAGATGTTCTTGTTGATGTTTTCTGACTTAGATGATCATTCCTAAGTTGATGTCTTGTATAAATAAGGAATTGCGAAGTCATTTCAAAGAGGTCCTTGTTGAGATGAGTGTGTGGTAGTAAGGAGGAGAGCGAAAGGTAGAGCAGAAGTATTGGGCTTAAATGGAACTGATTCAAGCATGGTGAAGATGCTGTTCTCCAGTTCATGTATGTGATACTTATTTCTTTGTAGACAGTGTGTCTCTTGTAGGCAGTGAGCCTCTTATGAGCAGTGTGCTCGGGCAGTGAGCCCTAATTGGCATGTACCATTTTGTTCTTTCTATTCTTCTAATAGAGAATACAATCTTGGGTTAATCACCCCGTGGTTTTTCCCTTAACCAGGTTTTCCACGTCAAAATCTTGGTGTCTCATGTGTTGATGTGTTTCTGCTCTTAATTTGTTGCATTGTGTTTCCTTGATTGATTTGTTATTATATTGCTAAATTGCAAAGTGGAGTTAAGTGTTTAAGTGGAAGAAAGTTCTGTACAACTAATTCACCCCCCCTCTTAGTTGTGTGCCCTAAGTCTAATAATTGGTATCAGAGCCAAGTTCCTCTAAAAAGAGCTTAACCGCTTGATGAGATCCAGGATGTCGTCTTACAAGAAGGATAGTCCAAAGTTTGATGGAACCAATTTTAATCTTTGGAAAGGTCGCATGAAATGTCACTTACAATGTATGGGAATGGTGTACTGGACCATGGCTACAACACAATATACACCTCCACAGGGTGGTCTGAAAACCCAAAATGAAATCACAAATGCTGAAAACAATCTGTGGACTATAAAGGCTCTTCTAAGTGCATTATCTGATTCAGAGCTCTCAAATGTTATTGACCTACCAACTGCTTTTGAGATCTGGCAAAAACTAGAACTTTTGCATGAAGAAGACAAGTATGTTAAATGTGCAAGGTTACAGCGTTTGAAAGGGAAATTTGAAAATCTGAAGATGAGAGATGATGAAAATATCACTACTTTTATGCCAAGAGTAAATAATATTGTTTGTGGAATTAGAAATGCTGGTGGAGTCCTGGATGAAAATGAGATTGTTGGCAAAATTCTCAGATCCCTACCTGCTTCTTACAAAATCAAGGCTGCTGCCATTGAAGAATTCAAAGCCCATACAACTGTCACAAGAGATCAATTGGCTGGCAAATTGGCTACATTTGAAATGACAGAGTTTGGCGATGACCCCCCAAGACTGAATCTACATTCAAAGCTAGTGCCTCTATAAAAGGAAAACAAAGGTTTGATCCAGGAGAGAACTCATCAAGGAAACTGTCATGGTATGAAAAACCAAGAAAAGACCTGGAAGAAGAAGAGGTAGAAACTACTCAACTTGAAGCCCTTATTGCAAAGAGGCTGCCAAGAGGATTCGGTAAGTATGAAGGAAAATTGCCTTTTAAATGTTTTAACTGCAATAAGATTGGTCATTTTGCCTCAAAGTGTCCAGAAAGATTTTCAAGACCAAATGCTAACAGATCAAGGTTCCAAAAGAATTGTTACTATGTTCGTGAAGAAGATGATAATGAAGGAGTAACAGATGATGAATCAGAGACAGGAAACAAATCTTGAAGTGAATGGGTGTTTATTGCCATCAAGGAAGAAGAACCAATATCCTCTGTATCTGTCAATCATAAAGTTGTAGAAAGAGCTTTGGCTGCCCAAGTTGAAGAAAAGGGTGACTGGGTCATTGATAGTGGATGCTCTCACCATATGACAGGTGACAAAAACAAATTCATAGATTTGGAAAGGTATGAAGGAGTAATGGTAAAGTTTGGTGATAATTCTACTGGTAGAATCAGAGGAAGAGGAACTATTTCTTTTGATGGAAGGAACAAAACCGGTAATGTACTATATGTTGAAGGATTGAAGCACAATCTTCTCAGTGTTGGATAGTTGGTGGACAAAGGCTATGATCTCTAATTCAAAGATGGAAAATGCAAGATCTTTGAAAGTTTCAGAATAGAGATTGCATCCGATACTCAAACTAAAGGTAATATCTTCCACTTGGTCGACACTGGTAAAAGTTGCTTATTTGTTCAAGTTGATCAGAGTTGGTTATGGCATAGGAGGATGTGTCATGTGAATTTTGATAATATCATCAAGATAAGCAACACTCAGGCTGTAAGAGATCTTCCAAAATTGGTGAAACCTACTAATAGCTTGTGCAAAGAATGTCAGTTGGGTAAGTTGACCAGAGTCACATTCAAAAATAAGGAACTATCTTCTACTAGATTATTGCACTTAGTTCATACTGATCTTTGTGGTCTGGCAAGAATTAGGAGTGTACAAGGTGATAGATACTTTATGTTGCTAATTAATGACTATTCCCAGATGATGTGGGTAACCTTTCTAAAAGAGAAATCAGAAGCTCTTTAGAAATTCAAAATATTCAAAGCTATGGTAGAGAATGAAACCAAATTAAAATTGAAATGTTTGAGGTCTAATAGAGGTGGGGAATTCACATCCGATGAGTTCATAGAGTTCTGTGAAAAACATGGAATAAAGAGACAGCTGTCTGCTCCTAGGACTCCACAGCAGAATGGAGTAGTGCAGAGAAAGAACTGGACCATCCAAGAAGCATCTAGGACCATAATGATGGAAGCAAATGTTCCTCAGATCTATTGGAGAGAAGCTGTTAGCACTGCAGTCTATACTCTCAATCGAGTTCAAATTAAAGGCAATACTAGTAAGACTCCTTATGAACTTTGGTTTGGCATCATTCCTACTTTGAGGTATTTCAGAGTTTTTAGTAGAAAATGTTACATTAAAAGAGATGAAGATCTAGGAAAGTTTGATGCTAGAAGTGATGAAGGAATATTCTTGGGTTACTCTACTCAAAGCAAAGCATATTGGTGTTACAACAAGAGACTGAGAAAAATAATAGAAAGTACAAATGTGAAGGTTGATGAAGGAATTGAAAACCCCTCAAGGTTTTATGAATATGATGAAGATGATTAGAATGGTACTCTGATTCAAGGAGCCCAAGCCTCCTCTAAAAGACAGATTCAAACTAATCCGGTAAATCAGGAAGAAGAGATAAGTTTCAATGAGCCTGATCAAGAATTAGAAGTGCAAGAAATTCCCAAAGTTCTTAGGTATGTAAAACTAAACCACTCTAAAGATCAGATCTTAGGTGATAAAAGCAAAGGAGTACAAACAAGAAGGAGAATTGCTCAAGATTTAGAAGAGTATTGTCTGATTTCAAAGATTGAACCTAAGACAGTGAATGAAGCTTGCAATGATGAAAACTGGACTAAAGCAATAGAAGAAGAACTGATGCAAATTGAGAAAAATCACACTTGGGATCTTGTTCCCAGACCTAGAAACAAGAATGTGATTGGAACAAAATGGGTCTTTTGGAACAAACTGAATGAAGTTGGAGAAGTAATCATAAATAAAGCCAGATTGGTTTGCAAGGGTTACTCTCAATTAGAAGGAGTTGATTTTGAAGAAACTTTTGCTCCGGTGGCAAGAATTGAAGCAGTCAGGTTATTTCTTGCCTTTTTTGCCTTTAAGGATTTCAAGGTATATTAGATGGATGTCAATTCTACCTTCCTGAATGGTGACTTGGAAGAAGTGTACATAGAGAAATCAGATGGATTTCAATTGTCTGATCATTGTGATATGGTCTGCAAGTTGAAGAAGGCACTGTATGGACTGAAGCAAGCCCCAAGAGCCTGGTATGAAAGATTGGATAAGCATCTTTTGAAGATTGGTTTCAACAAAGGTACTACTGACAATAATTTGTATTTCAAAATTGATCATGAAAACATCTTGATTGTTGAAGTGTTTGTTGATGATATCATTTTTGGAGGAAGAGATAGTATGTGTAAAACTTTTGCAAATCAAATGAAAAGTGAGTTTGAGATGTCCATGCTTGGTGAAATGAATTTCTTCTTGGGTCTAGAAATCACTCAAACAAAGAAAGGAATCTTCATTTCTCAGACCAAATATGTGAAAGAATTGTTGAAGAAATTTGGGATGGAAGACTCAAAACCAATGAATACTCCCATGGCAACCGGATGCAAATTGAGCAAAGATGATGATTCTCCTAAGGCTGATTAGACAAAGTTTAGGTCAATGATTGGAGGACTGTTGTATCTCACTCAAACTAGACCAGACATTATGTAGGCTGTTGGTCTTATTGCTAGATTCCAGGCTGATCCTAGAGAATCTCATGTCATGGCAATCAAGAGGATTTTTAGATATCTAAAAGGGACAGTTGAGTATGGTTTTTGGTATCCTAGAGATCACGATTTCTCTCTTGATGCATATATAGATGTGGATTGGGCAGGAGATGTGGATGACCAGAAGAGTACCAGTGGTGGAGCATTCATTTTGGGGAAGAGATTGGTTTCTTGGCTAAGCAAGAAATAAGAGACAATATCTCTGTCTACAACTGAAGCAGAATATATTGCAGCAGTAGGTAGTTGCACTTAAGTCTTGTGGATGAAGTAGATGCTAAGAGATATCAAAGTGGAGTATGAGGAACCTATCACAATCTTCTGTGACAAATCAAGTGCAATAAATATATCTAAGAATCCAATGTTGCATTCAAAGACTAAACACATATCCATCAAGTTTCACTTTTTGAGAGAGCAAGTGAACAAGAATGAGGTTAGATTGGAGTTTGTACCTTCCAAGGATCAGATTGCAAACATCTTTACTAAACCTCTACCTAAGGATTCTTTTGAGTATCTCAGGGAGAAGTTAGGGGTTATTGCCCCTCCGGTAATGAACTAAGGTGCATTGAGGTGCATTAGTCCGGTGGATATCATAGTCATATCTTGTGATCCAGATTGATGATGGGGAGCTTCTACTCAAGGGGAACAACAGGTATGATTCTGAAGTGTTGGAATTGCAAGTATGTGTCCTTTGCCATTGATGTCAAAGGGGGAGAGAAGACATGTGAAAAATAAGTGGTTACTGATCAAAGGGAGAGTAGTAAAGGGAGAGAAGACATGTGAATGGTTGTTGCTGATAGGGGGAGTTGTGACAGTGAGGAGAAGTTCTTCTCTTGATGGTCAAAACAGTTTTTCACATCATATGTTGCCATCAATGACAAAGGGGGAGATTGTTGCAAGTATGGGCCTAATCGGTGTTGTCATTGATGTCAACATACTCCTGTTACATTAATGATAAGGATTGGATGAGTTGTGTGCTGAGGATATTGAGAAAATTAGTCTCAATCAGGAACAGTGAAGATCATTGATGACAGTAAGGTAAAAGTCTAAGATAGGATGAGTATCAGAGGATGTGGTTTAAAGGGTTTGTAGATATGTGTCTTAAGGTGGTCCAGTAGAGATTTCAAAGGTCCGCATGAATATCTGAAGAAGTTGTGGCTGCTCAAGTAAAACTAGTTCTAGCAGATGTTCAGTGGTGACAGAGTGTTACAGATAGGCCCAGTGAGATCCGGAAATGCATTATCTTGTTCTATGGATTTGAGGGAGTGTTGAGGAAGTCTTTGTGAAGTATTAACTTGATTGGTTCATGGTTTGAAGGTCCACAAGCATCTATTCGTTTGTGACAGTAGTGACAGACTGTGTTCTTAAGGTTCTGGATGAAGGGGAGAAGGATTTTAGTAAGCAGATGAAGTGTGGATGTTCTTGGTGATTCAGGTAAGCTTGTGGAGGTCTTTGGATCATGTCTAGTTCATGTTGGTGGTCCGCATTGAAGTTGGAGCTTGCAATTGAGAAATCTTCTGGATGATGGTGTTCTTTTTGAGATTGGCCAACCGGATGAGTTACACATTCTGTGGATGTTCTTGTTGATGTTTGCCAACTTAGATGATCATTCCTAAGTTGATGTCTTGTATAAATAAGGGATTGCAAAGTCATTTCAAAGAGGTCCTTGTTGAGATGAGTGTGTGGTAGCAAGGAGGAGAGTGAAAGGCAGAGCAGAAGTATTAGGCTTAAATGGAACTGATTCAAGCATGGTGAAGATGCTATTCTCCAGTTCATGTATGTGATACTTATTTCTTTGTAGATAGTGTGTCTCTTGTAGGTAGTGAGCCTCTTGTGAGAAGTGTGCTTAGGCAGTGAGCCCTAATTGGCATGTGCCATTTTGTTCTTTCTATTCTTCTAACAGAGAATACAATCTTGGGTTAATCACCCCATGGTTTTTCCCTTAACCAGGTTTTCCATGTCAAAATCTTGGTGTCTCATGTGTTGATGTGTTTCTGCTCTTAATTTGTTGCATTGTGTTTCCTTGATTGATTTATTATTATATTGTTGAATTGCAAAGTGGAGTTAAGTGTTTAAGTGGAAGAAAGTTTTGTACAACTGATTCACCCCCCCTCTCAGTTGTGTGCCCTAAGTCTAACAGGGATGTGCAGGTGTAAGGCTACAGTGAGAACCAGACCACTCTAGGACAGACCAAGCAAAACACAAAATGCAAAACACCACCGACTATACAAAGTATGTACAAACCATTCACACCTAATTTACAATGTGCACTCAAGATATTCATTCATGAGAAATAAGGTTTAAGGAATTGACTGTGCATAGGCAATTCTAGTATTTCACCGTTCAGGGCCTGGAGAAAGTAAGAATCTTCTCCATGAGTATTGTTGATTTGATATGGGCCCATCCACAAGGGCACAAATTTACCATGCTTTCCCTTATCTTGGCTCTTTGCATTCCAAACAAGGATCAAATCACCTATCTGAAACTTCCTTTCTATAGCCTTTTTATCAAATAAATATTTCACCTTCTGCTGTTTCTTAATATTTGTCTTCTATGCTTCTCTTTTGATTTCATCTAATGCAACTAGTTGATTTATCCTTTCATTCATTGAGTCTTCAATCTCTTTATCATTTTCTTGTATAAATCTATAAACTAGTAGGAGATTATTCACAGGTAACTTAGCTGCTGCACCATATACTAGCTCAAAAGGTGACTTTCCAATTACTTTCTTCACTGTTATTCGGTCAACCCATAGTTCCATCTTTAACTTTGAATCCCATGCCCTTTTGTTCTTGTCCACCATCCTTTTGATGATTTTCATAAGGCTTTTGTTACGTGATTCTGCCTAACTATTTCCTTATGGATGATATGGTGATGCATATGACAAATTAATCCCATAGTTGTTGCAAAAATCAACAAACTCACCAGATCTGAAGCACATGGCACTCTATGAGCATTTTGGTTGGCACTCCAAATCTGATAATAATCTGTTCCAAAATGAAATCCATCACCACCCTGCTTGTAGCTTTCTTAGTTGGTATGGCTTCAACCCATTTAGTAAAATAGTTAGTAGCAACCAAAATCCAACTATGTCCTCCACTTGATTTCTCTAAAATTTCCCCTATAAAATCAATTCCCCATTGCTGAAATGGAGCCTCCACAGTTATAGTTCTAAGGGGTAATGCACCTTCATACTTAAGTCTTCTGAGAACCTTTGACAGGGATCACATTTTCTTACCACCTTTTGTGCATCTGAGAAAAGGGTTGGCCACCAATAGCCTGCTCTAAGGATTTTGTGAGTTGTTGTATTGGCAGAGTAGTGTCCTCCACACATTCCTTTGTGCGTGTCATTTAAAATATCAGTAGCTTGATTTTCATCCACATGCCTAAGTAGTACACCATCAGGATACTTCCAATATAATTCTCCTTGCATAATGATGTATTTGATAGCATGTAATTTTAAGGTCCTTTTTTGACTATCACTAAGATGGGAAGGACAATTCAAATTCTAGAAATAATACACAATATCCTTGTACCATTTAGATCTTGACATCTTGACAACTTCATCCTAAACTACATTTACCTGGCATGCTTCGAAATTTAACTGGGTCATCATCTTAGCCAAACCCTGTCCCCTTACCAATTTTGTAACTTGTATCTCAATGTTGAACTCTTGTAACTTGTTAATCCACCTACATCTTCTTCCTGTCACTTCTTGTTGAGTGAAAATGTCTTTAACTACTGCATGGGGCACATATGCAACTACTTGAGATCCTACTAAGTATGGCTTAAAGCTTTTGACTTCCCTAACCAATGCATATGCCTGCTTTTCCATGATATCATATTTCAACTCAGCTGCCTGCAATGACATGCTAAAGAAAGCAATAGGTTGTTCATAACCATCTTCATTTTTCTATAATAAACATGCAGCAATAGTGTGAAAAGAAGCAAATGAAAGCAACTGAAATGGCTTAGAAAAATCAGGAGATTTCAACACAGGAGCCACCTTTATGGCTTCTTTGATGTTCTGAAATGATCTAGTTGTTTCACTTTCCCATTTGATGGTTTCACCATTCTTCAACATTTTAGAAATATCCTTTGTAATCTCTGCAAAGTTGGGAATGAATCTTCTAACAAAGTTAATTTGTCCAAAGAAAGACTAAATGCCTTTCACTAATTTAGGAATTTGAATTCTATCAATTGCAGCAACCCTTTCAGGATCAATCATGACTCCATCCTTGGAAACAATGTGTCCCAATAGCTTTCCTTCTACTATCCCAAAAATATATTTATTTGGGTTAAGTGAAATGCCATATTCCAATGCCCTAATAAAAATTTGTTCTAGATGCATGCAATGTTGCTCCTTTTTTGAATATGTAGTTAAATCATCCTGATATACAGCTAAAATTGAGTCAATCAATCCTGCAAAAGCAACATCCATAGCCCTATGAAATGTAGCACCTGCATTTGTTAGTCCAAATTGCATTCTTACACATACATAAGTTCCCCATGGAGTGGTAAAGGTAGTTTTGTATTGTTCAGATTCTTTTACCTTCACCTGATTATATCTTGAAAATCCATCCATCATGGATAAAAGCTCACAACCAGTCACCTTTTGCAACATAGCCTCCATGTTAGGCAGTGGATAATTATCCTTTAAAGAAGATACATTCAAATTTTTGAAGTCAACACAAAGTCTTATATCACCATTTTTCTTTCTAACTGGGATAAGATTAGACACCCAAGTTGAGTGTCTGATAGGCACAATTATTCCAGCCTCCCTAAGCTTTACAAGATCTTCTTGCATTTTTGGAGCCAAAGTTGGGTTAATAGGTCTTTGTTTCTGTCTGAATGGCTTAGCTCTAGGATTCAAAGGAATCTCATGCTGGAATAAGTCTTCTCTATAAGCTTTTAGGTCCTCATATGACCATGCAAAAATATGCTTATATTTTTTTAATAATGCTACCAACATACTCCTGATGTGTGGCTTGAGCTGTTTGCCAATATATACCCTTTTGGGGGCATGGTGTGTCCCCAAGTTTATCTCCTCCAAGTCATCCTTGTGTGTAGGAGGCGCCTTTGTAACAAACTGGTCTCTATTGTCAAAATCTCTTTCTGAGGCAACAAGCCCTCTGGGGATCTTATTTGTTTTAAGTTGAATTATTTATTTCCCCAAAAGAGTTTCTCATCCATTTAGAACTTCTACAAAGTTCTGAAAATCAATCTCCTGGTTCTCATATTCATCTATGCAGTGTAGGAATCTCAACAAATCTCTATCATCATCAAATACCTTCCAACTGCATATATTATCTGGTACTGCAGGTCTTATTTTAACTTCAACATTTGTAACATCAGATAGAGTGATATCATTCGACCTTATGGCCACATTAGCTAAAAAGCCTACCATGACATTCTTTGATCTTTCTATCCAATTTATTGAAAAAGCATCAAATAATTCAATTGTATCCTGTACAGCATGCTTATACTATTTTAATCTTTTATTTTTTGAAGCATATTTATCTCTCACCTAGGAGACAATTAATTCTGAGTCTCCAAACACTCTTAGCATCTTAATCCCATGCTTCAAAGCAACATTTAATCCTAGTAGCAGAGCTTTATATTCTGTAATATTATTTGTGTAGGCAAACCTTAACAAGAAAGAAAATTTCATAAGCTTACCTGTTGGAGACACAAACACAACTCCAACACCATAACCTTCTTTTGAACAAGCTCCATCAAAATACATAGTCTAGAGACCTTGGTGGTCAAGTTCTTGAATGCAAAAATCTTTCTCTTTATTTCCTTGATCATCTGAGACAATTCTGAAATTCTCACAGTCAGTATCCACAAAACAGATATGCTCTTCTGAATCTTGATCTTTAACTATTTCTAGTGACCTTTCTTCTCTGACTAGCTTGACATCCCTACCATTCATTGGGATCATGGCATATGATAAATCTAATTGCATATTTCCTCCAACCAATGTTGCCCATCTTCTTGACAACAACATACCATACTGTGGCTTTATGTCAACTACTGTTATATTCATTCTGTAAGTTTTTTCTAGAAATGCTGCTAGCATAAAATCCACATCCTTCATGATTCCAATAACTGGCACCTCCCTAGCATCCATTGCATAGCATTTTCCACATGCCTTGTCTATTTTCAATCCAGCTTGTTGCATGATAACTAGAGCAATAATATTTGTTGATGCTCTTGAGTCAAGCCTACAATTCTTGATTACTTTTCCATTGATAACAAGGGAGACATAAAACAATTCAACCTGTGAAGGGAATTTTGTAATTGTCACCCCCAGATAGACTTCAGGAACCTCATCCTGATCAATACACAAGGCTTGTTTCTTACCTTGAGTTTCAACATTCTGTTCAGCCTGATAAGCTACTCCTGAAATTAGGGACAATGCTTTATTCTTGAATTCTTCAACTTTCATCATCTCCATCAATAGAACAGAGACCTTTATCTGGGATAAAACCTGAGTTATGTCAAAGGGAGCATAATTTTGTACAATACTTGTAGTTTGAGCTGTGGTTTTACTCTTATCCTGAGCTGATCTAGTCTTATGTTTTATGGTCTTCTGACTGTCATCCATGACCTGAGAATTCTTATTTTGATTCTCATTTTGGGGAACTTCATTTTCTGGTCCTTGAGAATCATGACTTGGCTTTTGTTTAAAATTTTTCTTATTATTATTCCATCTCATCTTATGTGGTTCAACCCCTTTATGATTATGCATTGGTTAGTTCACAAAGGTGTTTTCTGGTTGACGTGGATCGCCTACCTAAGCCTTACCTCTAAGGTTATAATTGCTCTTGACCTAAGCCACTGTTGCAGATGTGAGGGGTCTAATCTCTTCATCAGAAGGCCTTCTCAAGTTATTCAGAAAGATGCGTGAGTCCTGAGCATAAGCATATTTATCTTCATCATCCTCATCACTGGAAATCTGCTAGCAGATCTGAGTCCCATAATTCGTGCTTTCATCAATATCATAAGAAGCATACTCCATATTTGTGAACAACATATTAACATTATCATCCTCCATACAATGTGGCTCATTGCATTCATCACAAGCAACAACATTATTATACAAAGATTGAGCATACATTGTGATTGTGAGTGAGGAATTTGACAAATTATACACCATGGGGTGTCATCAACAATGTTAACAGCTTTCTTCAAAGGATCAGGAGTCTCCTTAACATTCTAAGCTCTTTGATTAATATTTCTATTTGGGAGAACTAGTTTACCATTATGCCAATTAGTGTTGTATGGCATATCATGCAATGATGGTCTTTTCTCTTGTCTTTGATAAACCTGCCTTTCAGGACCTATCCCCTTTTCATTTTTAGCAAGTCTATAACTTAGGTCCTTAACAATAGTTGTCAATTTATCTAATTTATCTTCAGAAGTAGATGCGTTTCCTTGAGTACTTTGGGGCTTACTATTTGGATTTTGCAGAATTTTTATATCATCTCTTCTATTTGTCTTACTAGATGCCTTCCTATTATTTTCAATGTTGGTTGCAATTCTAAAAGCATCCTTGAGGCTAGTGGGACCCTTATCTCTTAACCCATAAGCTATTTTAACATCAAAATCATTTATGTATAATACCATGCACATTGGTTCATTAGGCCTCATGTGAAGTGGTAATTTGTTCAACACCTTAGTGAACCTAGCATTAAAATCTGCAACCTGCTCATTTGACCCCTTAGTAATACTAGTGAATTCATTTATAAAAAAGCTTGGATCAGTCTTATCACCATATTGTTCCTTAAAAATCCTTTTGAAATCATCCCATGAAGAGACACTTTGGTCGGGCAAACTTTTATACCATTCTCTAGCTTCATCAATTAGGGACTGCATAAACAATTTCATAAAAACATCTTCATGTTCAACCTCAAAGTTGTCCATAACATTCTGAAAAGCCTTCAAATGATCTTCACTTGACACAGCATTGTTTCCTGAAAACTTTGGTATCTGAGGTCTTACATGTTTATCAATGGGGTTAGGGTAACCAAGAATACCATTAAAGACAAGCTGCTAGAATCTATCCAACTGCATAGGCTGTCTACCAAACTGATTAACATTTGCATTCCTATTTGCATTTTAATTTCTTACATTGTTCAATGGTATCCTAACATTATTTATATTCTGTCTCTGATCATTCTTTTGATACTAGACTTCATTTCTATGCTAGTTTCTTAGCACATTTGCATTATCAAGAGTAAGAATTGAATCATGTTGAGCAATTTTCAAAGCTTGCACCTTTTGTCTCATATAATCTCTAATCCTCAAAGCCTGCAAATATTCTAATTTAGCCCTCAGGTTCTTGATTTCTTCAGCTAATTCTTTATCTCTAGGCATAGAAAAGGATGATCCCATTCCATTTTGGTCATCGTCATCATCCCTTGGGGGCTTAGTTTCTTCAAATCTGTCAAAGGGATCTAAGAAAGGGCGTTCCTGAAACACTCTAATCTCATTCTCAATTTATCACCTTGTTGTCTTTCATACATATCTTTAATCTTAGCCTCTGTGTTTGAAAAATAAGGTGCCTGCAGCTCTGAAGATCTGGGATTATCTTGGGTATTGTCATTATTTCTAGGGCTGGGAGAACCTTCTTGACTAGCATGAATGGTCCCCTTTTTACTATACATCATATTTTTGGGTAATTCTTCAAGCAAAGGATTACGCAGGGATCTTGTCCCTTGCATACAAATTTCACTTTACTAGTTGGGAGATTTGTTCAGAGTCGCCACCTACAACTAGGAATTAGTTCTTTTTTTAAACCAAGGTTCTTACACAAAGTTTCCCCAGTAGAGTCGCCAAATCTATTGGTGACTCGGATGGGCCAAAAAGATAAACACTTTTAAATCAAGTCCCCAGCAGAGTCACCAAATCTGTTGGTGACTTAGATGGGCAAAATATATCCTTTTTAATCACATCCCTAGTGGAGTCACCAAATCTGTTAGTGACTCAGATGGGCCAAAAAGATAAACACTTTTAAATCAAGTCCCCAGTAGAGTCACCAAATCTGTTGGATTTTTTCCCAAACTAGATGCTTCTTCCCAGTTATCCCTACAAGGTAGCCATCATTGATCAACATGATTTCTGGGCCAGTGGCCAACAATAAAGGAGATAGACTCTATAAATATCTCCTCTTCTTCTTTAGGCTCTGTAGAACCAAGGGGGTATTCCCTATTCAACATCTGTCAAATATACATGTGAACTTATTGGGGATGTTGATACAAAGTAGATAAATCCTCTCTTATGAAGACCAAAACTATAAAATAAGTGCAAAGGGGCTAGCTTTGGGCCTATGTTCAGTTGTGAGATAGAGGATTTTGATCCTAAAACTACTTCTGATGTCCTAAAAGGTTGTATTTGAAGTTTAGATTTGTATTTTGTATCTAGATGCAAAACTGGGACCTTGGGTTGTAACCTCAATATAAGACCAGACTGGTGCCTATCTTAGGGCTCGGAGTCAATAGTCATACATATGTGAATGATTACCATAAACCTAAATTAATAACTAGGTTTCAAGTGGATTTTTCAGTGTCTACCTTACAGATACTTCCCGAGACTGAGTATTTAGTCATTCAAACTTGATGATATCCCTGTTACAGCATACTTTTCCCAATGCTTAACCTAAAACATTTAATTTGTTCCTTGAACAAAAGTAAGAGATTAGACATTCAACATAGAAAATCCATATTCTTGAATCCTAAATAACCCTTAGCAATTTGGATTCAGAAGAAAAGATGCCCACAATTTGGAGACAAATGACTAAACACATGCAACAAAGCATTTCTCATATGAAAGCAACATGAAACTAGTGAACTTATGCATAAAACATGCAACATATGATTCATAAACTCACAAGACACCAAGACAGAGCCATCAGTAAAACTATATCTTATTACTCCACCAAAATTTTGTCCACTTTTCAACAACCAAAAATGAGTAACACAGTTCTGATATATACCAAGAATGTGTACTCAACAATCAAGTACAATGGTCAAATCAAAATTCTACCAAATACAATGCACCATGGTATGATGCCCAAAACATTCAATGTGGTAGGCAGAAGAAGAAGGAAGAGCAAGAGAAAATGGGGAAATGGGTCACCGCCTGGAGATTTTCTCATCAATATGGTAGTTGGCCCGTCCACTCGACCCATACCTCTTGTAAACTTCACCATTAATGGCCAACCTATCTGCAGCCTCAAGAAATGAAACAATTACATGCTCTGGAACTCTCTTGATTTGAAATGCAACTGTGAGATCATACAACTCTTTTCTATGAAAATTTCAGACAGGACCGTGGATCAAAATTCTCCCGCTGAGATCTGTGACTCTAATTTATGCTGAAAAGTCACCAGCCAATAGAATCCTACCACATAGGCAACCCTTTTTCCTTTTTGACTTCTCACAGCCCAAATATATGCTCTACCTTTTTCGCCCATTACACATTCAAATCCCTTGTATATGCAGAAGCATATACATACAATTGCTTTCGGACACGCGGCAACTACTGATTGGATCTCCATCGGCTGTCGGAATGACCCTAGGAGTAACCGCCGATAGGTAGTCTCTCACCAATGAGCCAATGTATCTTTTCATTTTGCATCTGTGGTTGTATATGCAAATGCATATACATACAATGGAAACACATGCAAGGTGCGGACCCCAAAACTTTATAAAACATTTTGAAATTTCAATCGGGTTCGGACCTTGTATCTCTATTCTTGCATATCGCTTTGTATATTGCACATACAATGTGCAATGTACATCCTCAGACCCAAGCCACCTATGAATCAGATTAGAACAATTTTCAAATCCGGCATTTGCATCTAACCATTGCATATTACCTTGTATGTCACACATACAAGGTGCAACATACAACCCGCGGACCTCAAAACTTTATCTGCCACAACATATTTTCCTTCGTGTCTGGGTTCTATATGTGCCTTGTATATTTCACTTGTATATCAGAGACACATACAACGCAACATACAAGGAAATGCTGTGACTTTTCAACTCTACTCTTGCATCCATCCTACTAGGCCCGATTTGATAAACTTTGACATCCAAGACTTGTATATACCCGTTGTATATTCAATTGTATGTGCAAACATACAATCACCTACACATGCAATTGGTGGGCCCTAGACCTTGTGTCTCTTGCTTTGCATCTTGTCTTTGTATGTTGCCATCGGTTGATCATTTGCTTGCATGTCTACCCTTGTATGCTTTATCCTTGTATATTGAATGTACAACACAATATACATGCAATCTTTCTGCTACATACCTATGGGCCCGATCATTATTCAACCTAATTTGAACATATTTGAGATCCACCACTTGTATATACCCATTGCATATGCGAATATACAACGACAACATACATGCAATTTCTTTTCACATACAAGCACGAAATCTGTGATGGAATATTCAATGCACAACCCGATATGCATACAAAGATGCATACAACTATTTTCTCCACTATTTGAAGGGTTTTCTTTGGACTTAGCATCCTTTTTAATCTTTTTTAGTGCGACAGGAGAAAGCGGTAATACAATGCAACGGGACCGGTCAACCCATGAACGCTAAGGCATGAAAATGCAACTTTAAGTGACTGATGACCTGCCATAGGAGGTCAATGGTGAAATAGAAGATACAATGCATGATGCCGAGGGGAAATAAAACCTAAGACATTTAAGGGTTTGAGGGAATAAAATAAAGGCTTGCAGACTTGACTCAAAACCCTAACCCTAGGTGGGCACCAACACCAACCTTGCCTTGTTCCTTACAACCTCACCATATTCATTTAGTTTATTCTGGAAGACCCATTTGGTTCCAATCACATTTTTGTCCTCAGGTCTTGGAACAAGATCCGAGGTGTGATTCTTTTCTATTTGCATCAATTCTTCTTCCATTGCCTTGACCCAGTTTTCATCTTGGCAGGCTTCACTCACTGATTTAGGTTTAATCTTTGAAATCAAACAAATCTCTTCTTGATCTTCAACAACTCTTCTCCTAGTTTGAACACCTTTATTTCTATCTCCTATGATTTGATCTTTAGTATGATTCATTCTTACATACCTGGGGGTTTTGGGAATTGTTTGAACTTCTATTTCTTGAACTTGGTCCTCATCGTCTGCACTAACCTCTTGAGTTACTAGAGTTACCAAATCTAGATTTGAGTCTAGATTTGAACTTGCCTTCCTTGACTTTGACTTTCATCTTAATCATCTAAATCATATCTGTAGTACCTAGAATGTCCTTTGCTTTCATCAACTTTAACATTAGCACTTTCAACAATCTTTTTTAGCCTTTTGTTGAAGCACTGGTAGGCCTTACTTTGAGTTGAGTATCCCAAAAATATTCCTTCATCACTTCTTGCCTCAAACTTGTCTAAATCCTCATCTCTTTTGATATAGCATTTACTACCAAAAACTTTGAAATATCTCACAGTAGGAGGATGACCAAACCATAGTTCATAAGGAGTCTTACCAAAAATTCCTTTGATCTGCACCCGGTTAAGAGTGTAGATAGAAGTACTCACAGCTTCCCTCCAATAAACTTGAGGAACATTTGTTTCCATCATCATGGTCCTCACAGTTTCATGAATGGTCCAGTTCTTCCTTTCTAAAACTCCATTTTGCTGAGGAGTTCTAGGAGCAGATAGCTATCTTTTTATTCCATGCTTTTCACAGAAAGCATCAAACTCACAGGAAGTGAATTCTCCACCTCTGTCAGATCTCAGACACTTCAATTTCCCACCAATCTTGTTTTCAACCATCATCTTGAACACCTTAAACTTATCAAGAGCTTCTAATTTTTCTTTTAGGAAAGTTACCCACATCATCCGGGAGTAATCATCAATCAACAACATGAAATATCTGTCTCCTTGCACCCTCTTGATTCTAGCAAGACCACAGAGATCAGTATGTACCAGTTTCAATCTCCCACTTGAGCTTTTTTCCTTAGTTTTGAATGAAATTTTGTTCTATTTGCCCAATTGGCATTATCTACATATGCTATTAGGTTTCACAAGTCTTGGAAGATCTCTTACAGCTTGAGTGGAACTTATTTTGACAATGTTATCAAAATTCACATGACACATTCTCATATGCCATAACCAACTTTGATATGTCTGAGCAATCAAACAACTTTTTTCAGGACCACTTAAGTGAAAGATGTTACCTCTAGTTTGAGTACTAGATGCAATTTTAGTTCTGGAGCTTTCCAAGATTCTACATTTTCCATCCTTGAATCGAAGATCATAACCCTTGTCAACCAACTGTCCAACACTGAGAAGATTATGCTTCAGTCCTTCCACATACAGAACATCATTGGTCCTATTATTACCATCAAAAGAGATGGATCATTTGCCATAGATTCTACCAGTTGAGTTGTCTCCAAATTTTACAAGCCCTCCTTCATAATTTTCAAAACTCACAAACTTGCTCTTGTCACAGTTATATGATGAGAACATCCACTATCAATCTCCCATTCATCTTTTTCAATAACTTGAGCAGCCAAGGCACTTTGTACATTTGCACAACTAGTAGATTCAATGGACACCAGATCTTCTTCTTTGATAGCAATGAACACCCAATTATTTTTAGAGGAGCCTCCATGATCAAATTCATCATCTATGACACCTTCTTCTCTAGCTTCTTGGACATAGTAACAATTCTTCTGACCCTTGTACCTATTAAGGTTTGGTTTTGAAAACCTCTCTAGACATCTTGAGGCAAAATGACTAATCTTATTACAAGAAAAACATTTGAGTGGTAATTTTCCTTCATACTTACTGGATCCTCTTGGCATTCTTCTGGCAATAAGAGCTTCAAGATCTGCAATTTCTATTTCAATATCTTCAAGATCCTTCCTTGTCTTCACAAATCTGTTTGATCTTGCAAAAGAGCTTTCACCTAGATCATATCTTTGTTTTCCATAAACACTGGCTTTGAATACAGATTCATACTTAGGAAGAGAATCACTCAATTCACTTACTTCAAAAGATAAAATTTTGCCAACCAGGTGATCTCTTGCAACATCTGAAATAGTCTTGATCTCCTCTATATCAGCAACCTTATGTTTATATAAATTAGGCAAAGATCTGAGCACTTTTGCCACAATCTCTAATTCTTCCAAAGTTTTGCTAGCACACCTGATCCCACACACAAGTTCATTTATCTTTTGCATACAGATTGTGATGTTTTCATCTTCGCTTATCCTTAGATTTTCAAAATTTCCTCTTAGACTTTGTAGTTTGGCACATTTGACATATTGATCTCCTTCATATAGATTCTCTAACTTCTTCTAGATTTCATGAGTAGTTTTTAGTCCAAAAACATTTGTCATTTTTGAATCGGTCAGGGTAGCCAACAAGGCTTCTTTAGCTCGAAGGTTATTTTCCACATCTTTGACTTGATCTAGAGTTGAAGGACCTTTCTCTGGAGGATCATACTTATCTCTGGTTATCAACCAATAAGCATCACCCATGCATTGTTAATGGCATTCCATGCAACTCTTCCAAACAGAGTAATTTGTTCCATCGAATCTTGGACTATCCTTCTTGTAAGTCAACATCCTAGATCTCCTCGAGTGGTCAAGCTTTTTCTAGAGGAAAATTGCTCTGATACCAATTGTTGGAATTAGTCTAGACAACTGAGAGGGGGGGTGAATCAGTTGTCCCTTGACATTAACCTTTTCTTTACTTTTAAATCTTCTTTCTTAACCAGATTAATGATGTAAACATTAAGCATAGATCAACACATGAGCAGAAACAACATGAACACACAATACCAGAATTTTGAAGTGAAAAACATGGTTAAGGGAAAAACCATGGTGGGGGTTAACCCACAAAAATGCGTACCTTATTAAATGTACTTAAGAAAATAGAAGGCACATGCCTATGGGCTCACTGCCTATAAGAAATTATAATTTACATAGAGATAATGAATTGAGAAATGGCATCTACATTCATGCCTGAATCAGTCCCTTTGAAGGCTCACAAAAACTTCTTCTCCTATCTTTAAATTCTTCTTCATTGACTTTTCACTCTATACTCCCTTCGCTCCTCTTCTTCTCTACTTTGCTTTTGATCCTTTCTTCAGATTTAATTCATTTCATACAAGGATAATTTTCCACAACTCTTCAATAAGTATTTATACACTTCATCAACCTTGGAATAATCAACAAGGTCAGATAAACTTAATGTGGATCTTTACACTGTTAGCAAATATAGCTGAGACTTGAAACTTCCTTTATTAACATACCATGCTTCATAAATTTTTGTTTAGATCATCCGCAACATGCCAGGAATAGCCGATCGGCCAAGACTGGGAAGAACATCAATATCAAAGAAGAAATCTTCAATCAACAAGCTCAAACTTCAATGCAGACCTCCATCACAGTAGCCACATGATCTAGAGACCTCCACAAGCACATTGAATTCATCAATAACATTCACTCTAATCCAAATTACCAGAATCATTTGTATCTTCATCCAGAACCTCAAGAACACTATCTGCCATGAATTTCAAACTAGAAAGATAGCTTGCGGACCTCCAAACCATGAACCACTAGAATTGATGATACACACTAACTTCCTGAACATGCCTTTAGATCTACAAACCATAATATTTCACTGTGGAGCAATTTGGACCAACTTATTGTCACACTGTCTCTTCTGAATACTGTAAAATCTAGTTCTACTCAGATGGTCATAACTTCTTCAAACCTTCATGCAGACTTCTCAATTCTTAATTGGAGCAACCTCTGACAGTCTTCTACATAGCCATATGGTCTGCATGCATTGATTGTCATTAATTTTCTCAATATCCTCAACAATATGGTCTTCTATACAGACAACAATATAGGATACAGTTGACACCAATGGCAACAAGGATATGTTGAAATCAATGACAACACCACTTAGGCACATATTTGCAACAAGTTCATGGCAGTGAGCCACTCTTTGGTAGTGATCCACCCTTTGGCAGTGAGCCTATTGTAGTGAGCATTCTTTTGGGTAGTGAGCCTATTTGTAATTCAGTATTGATACTACATTATATTGTGAGATAATCCTCACTGTGGTTTTTCCCTTTTAGGGTTTTCAACGTAAAAATCTGGTGTTCTCTTGTGCATGGTGTTGATGTGATTATGTTTCTGTTATCTATTTTTCAAGTTTAATCTTCATAATAGAATTAAGGCTTAAGTGAATTAATGTGGATTTTATTATGTTTCTATAGGATTAAAGTTTTGATACAACTGATTCACCCCCCTCAGTTATCTTGCGCATTCGACAAAAGGCTATAGATGGTGCAAATGGATGATTTAAATAGCTCAGTGAAATCCTTAAAAGAGTCTTGATGGTCATCTTCGTTAATGTTCTTTGTTAACGACCTTGTTGTTTCTATTGTCATTATTTTCTTTGTAGATTTTTTATAGCCCCTTTTGAAATAAGGGCTCTTTCAATGGTAGTGCCTTTATCAATAACTTCTTCAAATGTCAAGGCACATTGGATTTGGAGATGGAATCCCATCTCTTGGCTAAGGTTTGTGACAAACATGCTGACCAATTGTTTCTCAAGGATTGGCCATGGCAACTTGCTTGTGAGACTTCTCCATTATTGCAAGAAGGCAATGAAGGTTTCCCCATTATTTTGTTTCATGTTGCAAAGGTTTGTCATCAATATTTCATGTTTGAAATTGTAGGAGAAATGGTTAACAAATTTCTCTGCAAGTTCATGAAATGTTTTAATTCTCGGGGGAAGGTGTGCAAACCATTTGGTGGCTTGTTCTCCTAAGCTTCAAGGGAAAAGTCTCATGATATAGGTGTCATCATAAGAGGCTTCTAAGAAAGCAATATAAAATTCCCTAAGATGTTCTCGAGGGTTCCTTTTCCCTTTGTATTTGTCAAACTTTGTTGTTTTGAAATTTTTAAGAAAGGGTAGCATGTAGATGGAACGATCAAAAGGATATGGGCAAATATATTCAGGAGTATTGTTTTGTTTTGTACCCATATTGCATGTCATTAACCTTTTCTATCAATGTTTAAACAATGTGTGATAAATCTGGGGTGGGGGATGTTGGTGTGTTAGCTTGTTGATGTTAGATGAGATGTTGGAAGAAGCTAGGCAATTTTTGTTGTGGTGGAGTTTGAGTTTGTTGTTGTTGGTGGGTGATGACTTGTTGGAGAATGTTTTGTGGTAGTTTTTGTTGTTGAGGGTTTTGATTTTGTTGATATTGGAGTTGTTGGAGTTGTTGTAAATGTGTTTGGTTGGTGTTTTGTGTGGAATATGATGTAGGGGGTTGTGAAATAGGGGGTTGTGTGTATGTGAATGTGGATGTTTGTGAATTGTTATTGGGGTTGTTGGGTGTATTATGTGGTGGTTGGGAGAAGAGTTGGGTCATGAAGGCGATGGTGTTTGAATCAAATTAGGGGATACTTGTGGAAGTGTTGGTGTAAGTTGTGTTGTTGGGTATGTTGAGGGTAATTTGTGGGATGGACGTAGGTATAGTTGATGTAGATATGGATGTGGGAATTGACATTGATGTAGAGGTGTTGGTCAAATTATTGGATGATAAAGGTTGTGAGGTGTTAGGGACATTATTAGATGAAGATGATTGGGATGTGGTAGTGGAGGGTTGGTTTGGCACCTTGGCACCATTTTGGATCAAGAATTATAAGTATTTATTGGGATCCAACTTTAGGACTTAGTCCAATAAATCCATGGAAGTGACATCTTGCATGAAGTCTATGACTTCTTGATCAATGTTGTTACTATTGGATGGTTGTGGTTGTTTTCCCCAATGTTTTATCATGGCATTATTTTCATTAGATGTTTGTTGTTGACTTCCAAAAGGATTCAACATGACATTGTTTTGGGCAGTATTTGGCATTCCATATGGGCTATGTGACTCCATTTCTTGGCTCTTCATAGATTGGGACCTTTTTTGTGGCATACAATGGAGAAGTGTGGATTGGTTTTTTGATGATAGGTGAGTGGAGGATATGACCTTAGAAATTGATTTTCAACAGTTTGGACCAAAAATGGATGAGTGAATGGATGGTTTTATGATAGGGTATGACGATGATTTTTGGATGGGTGATTAAGGGATACTTTGGATAATTTGGATGATGTTTGAAAAGGATAATCAAATCAAAAGAGGGATCAAATAAATCTAGATCTTGTTGATTTAAAAGGATCTTCCTCTCCTTACATAAGGTAGACTAAGACACTTAAGCAAAAAGAGGATGGGGATTATTCTACTTGGGGTAGACAAGACACCAAGAAAAATAGGATCCTTAGAGTTTATCAACTTAGGAGTAGTCGGATTACGATGTTGGATGGCGTTCGAGTCTGCATCTCCGTGGGTCGAGCTAGGGCATCCGCACCCTAGCTCGTGATTGAGCTTCCCTGGTTCCTGCACTATTTTGGGTGGGGTTTTTCTGTGTTTTTGGGGGGGTTGTTTCTCTTTTTCTCTGCTGTGTGAGTGAGTTCCAGGGGTGCGTGGCCTGAGGCTGGTCCTCTTCTTCCTTCCTTCACCTGACCATGGATCTCCTTGGTGCCCTGCGTGGTGTGTTTACCCTTGGAGCTTCTGTGGTGGTGCGAGCCTATTCATGCAGGGGTTTGGCTGCAGCAGGGTGCAGTGGTAGGGTACGTGGGGTGTGTAGAGCTCAGGGCTCTTGTGTAGGGTTTTTTCTCCTTTCCTAGCACGAGTGTGTGTTGGATCAGGTGGTGGGTATTTGTTCAGCGCGCAAGTGAAGGAGGTGGTGTGGGGCTGCCCCGTACTTTACCTTTTGTAGTTTGTGCAGACCTGCTTAGGGTTTGATGGCTTATTTGAAGGGGGAGACTTCTGGGGTATCTCCTGACATGGACTTACGGGCAGAGATAGGCTCGAAGTCTTCAGATCAACGCATGAAGACTTTCGACAATACTCTCTTCGCTCAGGATTCAGGGTTTAGTGGAGTGGGTGCGCCTTATGGTGCACGCATCCTAAAGGTTAATGAATGTCTCGAGCGTTGCAAGGAGAGGCCAAAGCTAGTCATTCCGCTTGAGATGATTGCTGAAGACATTGAATATTATTCAAATCACTCCTTGTATTGCAAATTTTTGGGAATGAAGAATTTGCTTTAGTTTTTGGAGTCTTGGGCCCAGAGAACTTGGGCACTGGAGGCTGAAATGGACATCATACTGCTCGCAAATAATTATTTTATGGTTACTTTTAATTGCGTGGCTGATTGCAATAAAGTCTTTGCAGGAGGCCCTTATTTCCATAACCAGGTGGGGTTGTTTATCAAGCCATGGCATGTTGGCTTTATCTCCTCAGAGGAGCTACCAAATAGTGTGTCGGTGTGGGTCCGTTTACCATAGTTTTTGGTGGAATGTTGTCAAGAGGATACTTTGCAATTGATAGCTTCACTGCTGGGAAAGCCAGTTGGTTCTTCATTGCCAACCTTAGGGAAAAAGGTAATGACTTTTGCCCGCATCTATGTTGAGATTGATCTTAGCAAGCCCTTGCCCGATGCTATGGATATGTGTGCAGTATCTTTCTCTTGGGTGCAGCAGTTGGACTAGAGACTCTTCCTTTTCGTTGCCGTCTTTGTCACGTTTATGGTCATCTCCAGCGAAAGTGCCCTAAATCTAAGCCCATGGACTCTCAACCTTCACAACCTACTCGCAACCCCCCTGGGGTCGATAAGGGAAAGGGCATTATCCCTGGTGAGGGGGTTGATGCTAAGGGTTTTGTTTCGGTCAAGGCTCGTAACAGGAACAGGGGTCAAAAGCAGACCTTAAAGGAAAGACAAGATGAGGACACATTTAACAGGTTTGAGATACTGGATGATCTCAATCATCAAGAAGTGAACCCGGGGTTGGTAAGGTTATTGCAAGGGGTTGAGGGTTCAACTCAGGAGATCAATACTCCTGGTATGTCAATAGAACCACAGAATGATGAGGCTTTGCATATGGATACAGATCAACAGATGGTGGGTTCAATGGTGCTGGTTCCTCCTGTTGAAGCCTTGAAAGTTGGTGGGGATTCATCTCTTTCTGGGAGGCCCATGGGCTCAGTTGTAGCTAGGAGTAGTAAATCTTCTCCTCATTTGGGCCTTATGCAAAAGGACCCTAAGAAGGGTGGGGTGGAGAAATCTATCAAACCTGGTAGAAAGAAGGATTTGGAAAAGATCAAATTGATGGGTGAGACTTTGGTGGAGTCAGGGTCAATAAAGACTCTGGATTCTCACTTTTCGAGCCCCTTGAAATGATTGTTTTATCGTGGAATGTAAGGGGCTTGAACAACAACCCTAGACAAAAAGTGGTTCATGATTTGGTTAGAAATCAAGGTCTTGATGTTCTTTTTCTACAAGAGACCAAGCTTTCAGTTGAGACTATATTTAGTTTGGCTCCTAAGTTGTGGTGGAATGGGGACTGCTAATGTACTGGTGCCCATGGATTTTTAGGGGGTTTAGCTTGCTTCTAGAACCCATGAAAGATCTGTCCTCTTTGGTGGTTGTCTTCTAAGTTTGCTATGACCATGATTGCTTCTAGTTTTGAGATGGGGGAAGTTGTACTCCTCTCTAATATTTATGCTCCTACTAACTTACAGGGTAAACAATCTGTATGGGCCCATATTAGATTCGTCCATAGTTTGGCTTCTCTCCATCCTTGGATTTTGGCTAGAGATTTTAATGCTATCTTAGAGTTGGATGAAAAGCATGGTGGGATGGTGAGGTTGGATCCCTCTACGTTGCTTATACGCAATTACATTGATGCTTTGAATTTAGTTGATATCAAGCCTAGGAATGGTTAGTTTACTTGGAACAATCGCAGGGTTGGGGAAAATGGTATTGCTGAGAGATTGGATCATTTTTTGGTCTCCTGTTACTGGGTTGGTGGTATGTGGTCTTCATGTTTTGAAATCTTGGATTGGAGAGGATCTAATCATTGGCCTATCAAGCTTTCAAGTGTGTCTTCTCTTGTGCCTCATTCTCCTCCTTTTAGATTTCAACTCATGTGGTTGCGGGATCAGTCCCTGTTCGAATATGTGGCCAATTGGTGGAGGTGGGGCATGCCTGCTCATGGTATGGCAATGTATACCCTTGCTAAATTGCTACAGTATGTGAAATATAAGCTCAAGTGTTGGAATCATCAATGCTTTGGGAATATTTTTCATGCTAAGGCAGCTGCTCAGGCTAAGTTGGATGGCATCATGAGATTGATAAGGGAGGATGGGATGACTACAAGTTTACTTCAGGACAAAGCTCAAGCTTTGAAAGCTCGAGAGGAGTGTGAGCTTAGGGAGGAATTGTTTTGGAAGGAAAAGGCCTGGATAGAATGGCTTCAGGAAGGGGATAAAAATACTGCTTTTTTCTTCAATTCGGTGAAAGCTAGGAGGCATGGAAATTCTATCTCAGTTCTGGTAAATAATAGGGGTGAGCGGTTGTCCTCCTTTCTTGAAATCTTGAGTGAGGTGGTGCAGTACTTCTCCTGTCTTTTTTAGGAAGTCTCTCTTGGGGGGTCACCTAAAGAAGCCCAGGTTCTTTCATGTATTCCCCCTTTGGTGTCTAAGGAATTGAATGAGCTTCTTATAAAGGATATCACTCTTGAGGAGTTAGAGGAGACTATTTTCCAGATGAAGAAAGGGAAAGCCCTTGGCCCTGATGGCTTCCCAGTTGAGTTCTACCAAGAATTCTGGGACATCATCAAGCTGGATCTTTTAGCTGTTGTTCAAGAATCTCAACGAAATAAGCAAATGCTAAAGGCTTCAAATGCAACCTTTCTCGCCATCATAACCGAGTGTGATGGGGAAGATAGGTTAAGTCAATTCTGCCCCATTTCTCTTTGCAACGTTATTTATAAAATTATTTCTAAGATTATTGCTGACAGGTTAAAAAGGGGGCTAAAAGGGCTGATTTCTAAGGAGCAAAGTGGCTTTGTGGAGGGCAGGCAAATTTTGGAGGGTATTATTATTGGTACTAAATCCATTCACTCTATGGACAACTCCAAAGATAAGGTGATGTTTATTAAGTTAGATATGGCTAAGGCCTATGACAGGGTCAGGTGATCCTTCCTTTGGAAGACTCTTAGTACTTTTGGTTTTAGAGAAGAATGGATTCATTGGGTTATGAGCTGCATCACTTTAGTTTCCTTCTCAGTGCTTATCAATGGGGAACACACGGAGTTATTTGGTGCTTCTAGGGGGCTTTGTCAGGGAGATCCTTTGTCTCCATATTTGTTTCTTCTCCTTGCTAAAGGCTTGGGAAGGCTAATTAGAAGAAATCTGGAGGGTGGTCTTATTCAGGGTTGGCAATGGGGTGGTGAAGTGCCTCCGTAGTCTCACCTGTAGTTTGTGGATGACACTGCTCTGATGGGCATGGCTACAATGAGAGAAGCTGTTAATTTGTGTAGGGTGTTGCATGTCTACCTAATTGCGTTAGGTCAATTGATCAATGAAGACAAGTCTTCCATATTCTTCTTCAATACTCTGGGCCCCATCCAGCAGAGGATTGCTTAGACTTTGCATTTTCAGATAGGGACTCTCCCTTTGATCTATCTAGGTATTCCTATCTCAGTTGGTTGTTTACCTAGGGAGTCTTGGCAGAACATTTTGGATAAATTTCAGGTGAAAGTTAATCACTGGACTCATCGATGGTTATCCTTTGCTGGGCATGTTCAGTTAATTAAGTTAGTGGTGCAGGCTTTGCCCATTTATAGGTGTATGCTCCAGGCTACCCTGTTGGGTTTTGTTAAGGAGCTTGATATGGTTATAAGACAATTTTTGTGGGATGGTTGTCTAGTGTCATCCAAATGGAGTCTGGTTAGATGGGAGGTTGTTTGTAGCCCTAAACAGCTTAGGGGTCTTGGTTTACGATAGTCAGATGTGACTGGAGTTGCTCTAGCTACGAAGCTATATTGGCATTGGTGCACTAAACAAGATAAGGCTTGGGCCAGGATTCTTTCTTAGAAGTACTTTTTGGGGATCCCTCAATGTGATATTCCTCGTTATCCCCTTGTTGGCAAAGGCTCAGTGATTTGGGGTACTCTTAAAAAAGGGGCTGCTCTTATTAAGGACAGCTTATTCTGGATTTGTAAGCAGGGGTCCAAGGCTCTTTTTTGGACTGATTCTTGGGATGGCTATCCTCCCATTATCTCTCAGTCTCCTAATTTGTTGAATCTTTGCCAGAGATTCCTTGAGGTTGGTTGGTCTTGGGTGAGTGATTTTAAATCCTTTACTTCTTACGAGCAATTGGAGGTGGCAAGCTAGAAGTCTCCTGATGTGTGGCCAGTTGTGGGTTCGCATGAGGAGTGTGCCGAGTTGTTCAGTATCCTTTCTAATCGGCGGTGTAGTTCCCTCCAAGAGGATGATGTACTTGCTTGGTCTCCCAATCCCAAGGGAGTCTATACTATTGCCTTCAGTTGTCAGGTTTTACTGTCTCATAGGGTGGAGGGGGAGGAAGTTCAGTGGTGGAAGAAGGTCTAGAACAAGTTCTCCTAGCCTAAGTGTAATTGCTTTGCTTGGATGTTGGCCTGGAATAGGTGTTTGACCTGGGACAATCTTTGGAAGAGAGGCTTCCAGGGCCCTTTTGCTTGCGTTATGTGTGGGGTGGCCGAGGAAGACTCCGCTCACTTATTTTTTCGTTGTCCTTTTGCTACTCAGATTTGGTATTATTGATGGGATGTCTGGCAGAGCCCCTGTTTTCATGTTTCCTCCATGATTGATTTTTGGAATGGTATGGGTATGGCCCCTTCTATGGCTTCTTTCTTGCAAGAAGTGTGGTTTGGGGGGCCCATCTTCCCTTTGTGGCAAATTTGGCTAGAACAGAACTAGCAGATTTTTCATGGTGAGAAGAGGTAGGTTCAGCAAGTGTGGAAGAAAATCTTGGGCATGATTCAGGAGTTGGTGGAGGCTAAGTGTGAGGTGAGTTTTCCTTTAATCAAGCAGGATGTTGAGGTGGTGGAGAGATTGGGGTTACAGGGGTTGTCTGTGACCTTGGCTTGTGTCAGGAGAGGTCGGAAGGAAAATAAGAGAATTCTTAGGATCAGTAGGTGGCAACCTCCTCCCGATGGGATTCTTAAGATTAATACTGATGGTTCCTCCAGGGGCAATCCCGGGCCTACTGGTATTAGGGAGATTGGCAAGGATTCTGTAGGCTTGGTGATCTTCTTCTTCTCAACCCATGAGGGGACGTAGACCATCAACATGATGGAAGGGATGGCTATTCTCTATGCTCTTGAGAAGGCTTATGCTCTAGGGTGGAAACGGATTATTTGTGAATCTGATTCCCAAGTCTTGATCAATTTGCTCTTAAAGCAGAAAGTGTTGGGTGTCAGTTGGTAGTTGGCTTTGATTATGCAGCAGATTCTGCAAGTTGGTTTGTTAATGGATATGGTTACCTTTGTTCATATTCCGTATGAATGAAATAGGGCTATTGATTGTTTGGCGAAATGGGCATCTGAGCATTCAGATGGAGGGAGAACCGAGGAGTGGGAGCTGGTTCCACCGGTGCTTCGCCATGATTTGGAGAGAATTCTTGATGAGGATAGGGAGGGTTATGGAGATGGATAACTTTGTTCTTGTTTAGTGCTTCTATTTGTGCTATTTCCTAGGCTTTTGGTCCTTTGCTCTCTTTGTAATGCTCCTTTATGATTTTCAATAAAGTTTTTACCCCTTGGGTTTATTTTAAAAAAAAAACTTAGGAGTAGTCTAAGCTCCTAAGCTAATTTATCTAAGGTAGATAGGACTAATTTACAAGAGAACTTAAGGTAGACAAATTCTTAAGATCCTTATAAATTAGAGGATTGGGGATGAGATCTAGATTTAATCTTGCACAAAGTTTGATTTGAAGGATGATTTGGATGTTGATTTGATTTGGTTTGGATAGGATTTGGATTAAGGTTTGGATGATTTAGATTTGGATTGGATTTTGACTATGGTCTTGGATGATGTTAAGATTTGATTTGGAGAAGGTTTGATGAAAGTTTGGACGATGTTAATCTTGGTGAAATGCATGGAGTGAAGAAAGGTCCAAAAATGAAAATCAAGATATGTCTAAGGCCAAATGGGGGATGTGAAATGATTGAATTTTGACAAATGATGGAATAAATGGAGGATGGAGGATTTTTGGATGATTTTCAAGGATTGCCATGTGCCAAGGATGGTCAATTTTTTCCTACAAAGTTGAATTTTAATCAATGAATGTTAGTAGGTGGCATAAACTAGAGGCACTAATAGAAGTACCAAAAGTGTTGATAGATAGACTAGAGGTGCTATGATACTGAGCTCTGACACTAATAGAATGACTAGAGGTGTTGATAGTCTGACTTATAGCACTGACAGACTGATAGGAGGCACTAAAAAATAAGATGAAGGTGCTAAAAGGTTGTCTAAGGTTTAAAAATTACTTGATTTAAGTGGAAATTTAGATTTTTAATGGTTTCATCTCTTGGCAAGAGATCATACAAGCAATGAAAACACAATGGTTGACTTATAGGTATGAAATCAGTTTTTGGATTTTATGGGTTTTAACATAGAAGACACACCATTCACATGAACATCCCTATAATTATTCAAGTAGGAGTGTCATATCCAATAGACTGACTCAGGTGTGACTTCAATATCCACTATTAGATAATGGTTATTTCCATCCCCTTGATAACATCTACCATTTCTTGGACAGATAGGGAATGCAAGGTCATGGACCACCTTACCCCCCTTATGTCCTTGGAGACAAAAGTCTTGCTCAAAGTTTATCCCACCTCAAGACAATGGCTTGGTAATAACATGAGCTCTTCTCCTCCTACGTAGCAATGCACTAAGGATATGATGGCTGAAGGTCTTAGCTAGAGGATTTACAAGCTTCTAGGGTGTTTCCAATATACACGAGGTATGGGGGATGAATCCATGAATGGGGGTGTCCCAATCAACCTAAGTTCCAACTAACACAAGTATCAGCGGACCAAGGGTCTTGGGGTTTTTGCAAGGGAGAAGAGGGTCCTTCCTTTGAAGTGATAAAATCCCCAAGCCAATCCCTTAGGAAGAAACCACTTCCCACTTTTGATCACCCAAGATCGCATGAAGTGCAAGGGGAGAGCATATGTGAAGAAATGACCCCTTTAGGATAACAAATAAACAAAGAAGTTTGCAAATGGACTTTTGATCCATAAGATCATCCTAAGGTGCAAGGGGAGAGCATACATCCAAGAGAAAACACAAACACAAAAAACAGAGTGAATTAACCTCTACTTTAACTTAGTGTGCAACTAATGCTAGTGATAAAGCAAAAGCTTTGACTATGGGGCTACACAAAAAGAGTCAGTAGTTTGATAAAGATTCTTGGACAAACATTGGATACTTGCAAAAATGTGTTAGTGCCCAAAAACTTGCAATAAAACCTATCAGATAGAAAGTGCTAAAATAGAGACTAAATGCATTGACAAAAATACAGAATGTGCTAAAATAAAGGAACAATGCACTGATACATAAATAGATAGCATTGATACATAAATAGATTGTGCTAAAACAGACACATTATGTGCTAAAATAAAAACAAATTGCACTAAACCAAAAACTTAATGCATTAAATCAAAGACCTATTGCACTACTATACTATGCAGATAGAAAACCATATACCTGTGTGCTGCCCAGAAGCTAAATGCACTAATACGGGGATAGAATGTGTTGATACAATAAAAAATGTGAACCTGCACAAAACAAAGTTATTCTGACACCAACATGATCAAGCACAATTTCAAACAACATATAAGATCAGCCCAGTAGGATTAAAATGCAGTTTTTAACCTAAAATGACCATTAATGACTTAAAAATGTGAGGTTAAACTAGCCCTAAATGTTCTTTCCAAATATAAGGCAAGTTAAATGATTTATCAAGAAAAGTTTAAGGCTAATCAAAGCTACACCTAAAAAATAACAGACCCTACAAACATGAGTTAGACACTAGGAAAGATTAGGAATGATTCAAAACAAAGAAAAAATTCTTTGTCGTGACAAAATATGCTAAACCAGAGACTGTAATTGTTGAACTAGGAACCCCAGGCACTGACAGAGAGACAAAATGCATTGAACAGGATATCGTTGGTGCTGACAGAGTGGCCTCTAGCACTAACAGAAAGCCCAGAGGCGTTAAACAAAGGCTGTAGGTGCTACCTATAAGAAACACTATCAAACAACAAATAGAAGATTAGTTGAAATTGCAGGCACTGACAGAGGTGCAAAATGTGCCAAAAACAGAGACCATATGTGTTGAACTAGCTACCAGAGGTGCTAAATTGACCTACATGACAAGAAACTTCACAAAAACTCACAAAAAAAGTTAGCTACAGGGATAGGTGTCCCATCGGGCATGCCAAATGAAGATGAAGGAAAGATGCAAAGACAAAAAAACATAAAGGAAACACAAAATAAATGTTTATACCTTGAAGTCTTCACATCTCCTTTCTCCTTGATAAGATGGAGGAGATTGAAGCACCCAAGTCAACAACTAGCTTTAACCAAGTATAATAGTATGTGGATTGCTCTTAGTAAATCAACTCAACATGGATTTAGCAAGTATTTTGGTTAAGTGGATGGAAATTTTAGTATAATATGGATGCAAATGAGATGAGATGAAAATGGCTTGGGTTGAGCCTGTATTTATAGGCATTTTGGAGGGGATTTTAGATCAACGGTGGAGATTCAAAGTTGAAATCCAAGGGTGGAGATGGCATGATGAGATGGAGGGATAGGATTTGATCAACAAAAATGGAGGGTTATTATTTTTGAATTTTAAATTCACCTTGGGAAGGCTTTGCATTAATGGGGATTAAGACTTGAGAGTGAATAAAAAATTCATTTGTGTAGGAGAAGGTGAAATAAAAAGTTGGGGTTTATGGGTGAATGGGATGACATGTGACACATGCATGCTTTTGACAAAGACATGAGTGAGCTATTTTTATTAAAAAGAGCTCTTGCATGGAAGAGGAAAAGTGATGTGGAGACACATGTGACCCTAAAATAATAATTTTTTATCCAAAGGGGTATGGGCGATGAGTTAATGACAGTTTAGCCTAATTAATTGAGTGATTAACTTAATTAATATGGCTATTGGAAATTAGTGAGGGGGTTAATTAGTGGTCAGGATTAATTAATTAAGGGTTTGCTTAATTAATTTAGGATCTAGGGGCTAGGTAGGGTATAGTAGCTAATTAAATAATGTTATTTGTTTCATTAGGCTAAGTTTAGGTCATAGGCTAGGGAAGATTAATTAAATAAGTATGTTTAATTTAATTAATCTCGATTAGGAGGTGAGGAAAATTAATCAAATAGATATTTATTTAATTAATTCTGAATAATGTTCTAAGGTATGGTAATAAATTAAATACATTAATCTATCACAGATGAATAATTGAGATGAATGGCTAGGGATCAATGGCTTAGGGTTAATTAATTAAATAAACTAAATTTTTTATTTAATTAATTTGGTGAAAGGGATAGTTAGTAATGCAAGGATGCGGGAAAGTGGCTTGCGAGGTCAAGACATTTTCAGGTGTCTACAAAGAGGTCATCAAGAAGCTTATGTGTATAAAAAATATTAGTATAGATATGAATGATAACATCAAGGTTCTACTGTTTAGGGTAAAATTGGATTTGTTTAATTTAGTGTTTAAATCCTCCTTTCATGTATTACATTCAAGGACCTTCGGATCAAGTGGCAAAGCACTATCAAGTCCTTGGTCACTTACAAATGTAAGGAAACTTGGATTAGGGTATTTGATTATCAAATTTCCTTTTCTTATGATCAATTATCCATTAAAACCCTAATTATGGAAATACAACAATAAACAAATGAATAACAAAAAAATGCCTCTACAGAAAGCTATGAAATTACAAATGACTGTGCACCTATTTTCAGGGTTCTGAGGCGGAAACATTGGGGACAAAAGAGCGAGTACCCAAGTCTAGTGCCCTACTTTTTATCAGGATCTACAGACAAGATCTGCAACATGTTCCTATTGCACTGAAGGTTTTTCTGTCACGAAACTTCAAGGACTAATGAGCAGGCACCCAAGTCTAGGTAGCTATTTCTTGTACTGATCTATAATTCTGACACTCCAATATGCCCTCCTGCAACCTCACTTTGCCTGCATTATCAACCTGTAACCTGCAATCATAAAATTTGGGAGGGGGTTGTGGTGTTTAGGAGCTTGCCTCAGTCAAGCCTTAGAAGGACACTTAAGTCTTCCAAACACCTTTGTCAGATAGAGAGTGTGTGCCTATGGAGGCAAAGGCAAAAACCAAATGAATAATGATCACAAACACAATAAATGTCACATTGTTGTGAAGATTTCATGGGAGGAAGATGCTCTTCATTCCATGAGGAAATGGATGCTCAAATCTGTAAACACGAACACAGACCCCACAAATATGCTCTTGCAATATAATGAAAGCCTTGAATCACCTTGAGGATGCCTAAAGTTCACAATGATCATCTAGTCTCTAAATGAATACCTAAACATGCTTTTATATGCAACTACAAACACTCTCGCTAAGAATTTCATAATTCAAACTTACCATGTCGGCATAGGACCCAAAAAATGGTCACAAGTCGATAGCCAAAAATTGGGACTACCCCAAAATAGGGAAGGACTAGGGCGTAGGCACCAAAGTCCTCCCCCTATTTTGGGAAGGGGTTATCTCAAGTAGTCCCCCTAGGTCCTATTTGTCAAGACATTTAGGGGTTTTCTCATTGGGATGTTGAAATATGATGTAAAATGTCCTAAATGCATGTAAAAGACCCAAGAGCTAAACCTAAAGAGGGAATAGCCCCCAAGGGGACATTTTTTGACATTACATTTAGCCCCCACTTTAATGTATGTATAAATACAAGGCCAATACATGCATTAAAGTATGGTCACAAACACAACAAACACGCCAAGCACAAAGAAGACATGCCAGGCACATAGAAAACAGTAACAGGCATGCAAAACACGGAGAAGATAGTTACAGCCACATAGAACACGGAGAATACAATAGATGCATAGAAGTCACATTAATGCATAGAAGACAAGAATGATTCTTTTCTTTTCTTTTTTCATATATATGAAATGCAAATGCAAGTACTGGAAAGTAAACAAACCTCCCATAATGCAAGAAGCACTCATTGCATTGGTCTTTAGACTACATATATGGGGCAACACACACGCAAGACACACAAAACCTCCCAAAATGTAGGAAGCCCTCATTGAGCTAGTCTTTAGACTGTATATGGGACAACAGACATGCCAAACAAAGCAAGCACACCAAACACACACACTTAAAGACATGAAGAAAACACAATAGACAAGTGATGGAGTGTTCATATTTCTAGATTCAACACCATCTCAAGCACATTATAGGCACACATCGACAATTGGGCTTCACCACAGCAATTGCCAAAAACATGCTTAAGGGTTGAGTTAGTCACAAAAATGCTCCCTGCCTCTGTAGAGGACTTAAAATAAAAAGGATATACGCGATATCCCACCTTCGCAGAGGGATTACATGATTGATTGTTGATTACAAACAAACTCAAGATGCAAGAAGTACCCATCGAGCTAGTCTTTAAATTGCACCTGAGGACAAACACATAGCTAACATCTACAACAAACAACTTACCTTATATATGCCCCCACCTTAAGGTGGTTGATATCAAGTATTGATATCAAGCATGTTAAGGTAGGAAGAAAAACATGCAAGGAAACACAAGCTTTCACAAAGCCCATGCCCCTCGGAGGTGACATGTACTTCATGATCACCAAATGTTCCCACAAACACATCCATGCAAGAAACATGTTAGTGTCTACAAAATCATGATAAACAACAACATCAATGCAAATGATTAACCACACAAAGGGCCAAGGTTATACAACAAATTCAGAGTTTGAGGATACCTGTGGGGCTATATCACGAAGCTCTCCGAATTGAGTACCACCAAGGCTAGATTCAAAGACAAACAAAGGTGCATTGAGCAATAGTATTGTTAAGGTTTGTAAATGAGATAAAAACATCATCATAATCACTACGTAGAAAGCACAAGTGCTTCCACTAGCCAAGCATCGAATAAAATATACAACCCCATCATCATATTAGGAACTAAGTCTATTTTTTTATTTCTCTCGAAAGGGACACTAGGTCCACATCAGTATAAATGTTTGTCATCATCTGCCCACTAGATAGAAACACTAGAGGAAGGGAAATAATAAATGAGAGAGGAGAAATGAGTGTCTTAGGAATAGTCACGTAGGAGGGTTCCCCCAAGTCACCAACTACAATATTGTGTCCGTTAGACAACACACAACAATGAAAAGAGAGAGAGAGGCAATATAGAAGAATTATGATACAAATAGAAGAAGGTCACAATAGAGGTGGTCTCCTAGTATCCTGGACCTTACAAGAGAATCAGGGGTCATCCTAGGAGGCCTAAACTATAGATAACATATCACAGGGGAAGCACATCATAAGAGAGATAAAGGGTTAGAGATATTTACCTGTAGGGTCTTCGTGCTATGTCTCATCAATAATTTAATCATTCTCTTTCCAATTGTAAACATAAGGTACCATTGCTAAGTCTTTGTAATTATTCTTTTGTTCATTCTTAAATTCTTCTTGGTTTGACTCAATATTAGGTGGAATATTTTCCTATTGAAGTTCATTAGTATCCATACTCGCTATCCTCTTAGGTGGTGGGAGAAGCAAATTATTTTGAGTGATCTCAACATCCATCCTTGAAGGATTTAATGTGAGAGACTTCTCCTCATCCACTAGTGCTACATCCTTAGTGATGTCCAAATTATCTGAATATTCAAACAAAGGAGGGATATTAAAGGTCTTCTCTTCCTTAGTGAAACCCAAGATATGTGAACAATCAACTAAAGGAACAAGATTGGTAGGATGATCCATAGAGGTTTCATGCATTATGATAGAGTTTTTGTTGTTGTTAGATGAAAGATTATTGTCTACCCATGGAATGTTCTTTGTTTAAGGGAGCTCTTCATTCATTAATTCTTCCTCTTGGCTAGGGAGAGCATTGGAATGACAAAGTAGTAATGGATCTTCATTTGCTAATGCTTCATCTTGGCCAGAGTGAGCATTAGAATGAAGATTTGGTGGTATGATGTTAAGAGATGTGTCAATGAAATCATACTCTTGCATCAAAGTGTCCTCATGAGGAGGAACAACCTTGTGAGAGGGATCATAAGGCCAAAGTTATCATCACATGTTTCAACAATAGATGTCGTAGTGGAATGTCCCATAAAGTCATCTAAGACTTCATCTAACATCTTGAGATCATCACTAGTATATATATTATTGATCATGAATTTAGTGAGATCATCCAATATCCAAGGGTATATTCCCATGAAGTTTTTGAAGCTATCAAAATTAGATATATAACAAAGGATTTCATATGTAGAGCACATAGAGAGATCAACATCCTGAATGTGTGTTATTTGTTCCAAAACTTGAGGATGTTTATCAATGAATTTAGAGAAATGATCGATGTCTACGATGTATGAAAACAACTCTTCTAAAGAAGTAGCCATGATATATATCTTCAAATCAGTGCAAAATCATATTTTAAAACTTTTCAAAATTGATGCAAAAGACAAGTGCAAAACTATTTGCAAAAATAGCCTAAAATGCTTGATTTTTTGGTACTTTTTCAATGCAAATGAATGAAACAAAGGGTGTTGTAAGGATTTTTATCAAGGGAAGAAAATTATATGCCTGACATCAGTCCAAAACATCAATAAGATTCTTCACAACACACTCTTGATGAAAATCTAAGATAATGATAAGTCAAAATATAGTGAAAATGTGTCAAAATATGTAATTTTTTCACCAAATCTCAATACAAAGGAGCATGACCAAGTGTGCTGTGAAGAAAATGATGATGGACAGCAAGTTATATAAGTAATAATAGCCACTTAATGTCAAAATATTTGTCACAACATGCTTTTAGTTGAAAGGAAGCTAGGTGTGTGGAAATCGCTTCCTACACTAATCTAATGAGGGGAGAGCTATACAAATTCAATTTAATCCTTGCAACTACAACAACATGAAACATATAAACAAGATATTGCAGCAATACACATGAACCAAAAAGAAGATAGAAGAAGAGAGATAAAGACATAACCTAGGGAAAACCCTTATCAAGTGAAAAAACCCCACACTCAGAAACCTACACAATGTATTAACAAAACTGAATGTTGTTTACAATACACTTGCAATGCAAGATTCAATGGTCTTTGACACTCATGTCTGGAGTCAATCTGGTAGCATAACAGTAGCTATCAATCACATACTACAACTCCTCCTCCAAGCACCTGTTTATATAGAATATACAAGGAAAAATTGGTCCTTTCTTGGAATGGGCGTCCAACTTGGCCTCATGGCCCAAAACCCACACCTAAGGACACTCAGTCAACATTGTAGAATGTATCTGACACTTGTCCATAGCTCCCATCCCAAAGGGGTTGTATATTTCCAAAATGGGCTATGACAGATGCTCTTATGACTCTTACGACCATCATAGAATCTGTCATAGCAATTACAACTTACAGGTGTAAGAGAATCTGTCATACACAGGCTATAAACAACATATTCTCTTACAACATGTCATAGTCCACCTTGGGGCACCCAAATATGCCTTTTTCAAAGATGCTTCATGACACATGTCTTATAAGCTTCTATTTCTGACTCTTACATGTCATAACTTCATCATAGGAATCCGTCATAACCATTTCAGTCAAACATTCCCTTACACAACATCCAAGATGCCAAAACATGGAAAAATAATCCTACCACAAAGTGGGATGCCTATCTCCTCACGTGAGGAAAAAATTACAAGTTGTCATCTTCCATGTAGGATGACACATCATCGTGCCACATCCCACAAAATAACAATATGGAATTTGCAATTAATTTACAACATAGGCATTGAATTAATAAATACAAACATAAATAATGCAAGGAATTACCAAGGTTGAGACACCTTAATTCCCAACATTCTCCCACTTGTCGAACACCTTGTAAGAGCCAATAGAATAACACAATTTAATTGCTATAGGCCGAGAGGCCCATAGACTCTGAACACCATCTAAACTTCTCTATGCTCACTAGCTTCGTCAATGCATCTGCAACATTCTTCAAAGTATCTACCTTCTCTAAATTTACCTTCCCATCCTCTACCATGTCTCACATGAAGTGAAACTAAACATCAATATGCTTTGTTCTGGCATGGAAATTTGGATTCTTCGCAAGGCAAATTGCACTCTGATTGTCACAACTGATCATAATCTGACCTACATCAACACCAATATCTGAACACAATCTCTTAAGCCAAATGGATTCCTTACAAGCATGAGTTTCTGCCATATACTCAGCTTCTTTCATGGACAAAACAACCACAGGTTGTCGCTTACTCATCCAACTAATAGCACTACCAAACAATGTAAACACATAAACACCGATGGATCTCCTACTATCAATGTCACCTACCCAATCTGAATCCACAAATCCACGAATATCAATAGAATGCGGAGGTCCTGTAACATTACCATGATAGAATATGGAATACTCAGAAGTACCCCTCAAATATCTAAACACTCACTTAACTACATCCCAATGTATCCATCTAGGATTAGCCATAAATCAACTAAGGACTCTCACTACTTGGGCAATGTCTGGTCTTGTACAGACCATAGCATACATCAAACTGCCAACAACACTAGCATAAGGTACTCTGCTTATGTCCTCCACCTCACTAGGAGATTTTGGACAATCCTCAACATACAACTTTGTCTCCAAAGAAATAGGAAGACACAATAGTCTACAGTCTGCCATGTTGAACCTATCCAACATGATCTCCACATACTTACTCTGGCTTAACCAAAGTTTTATGTTAGTTCTGTCTCTTCTGATTTCCATTCCTAGAATGTACCTGGCTGCCCCTAAATCTTTCATTTCAAATTGTGCTAACAACTAAGATTTAAAATCAGAAATCATATTCTTACCCTTCCCAATGAGCAACATATCATCAACATACAATGCAATAATGAGAATAAGATCACCATAAAACTTATAATAAACACAGTGATCCAATTTTGATCTCACAAATCTAATTGACAACACAAAGGTATAAAACTTCAAGTACCACTTCCTAGGAGACTACTTCAAACCATACAAAGACTTCTTTAATTTGCAAACCAAATTTTCTTTACCTTTCACCATGTAATGCTGTGGCTGTGACATGTAGATTTCTTCCTCCAAATCACCATGAAGGAAAGTTGTCTTCACATCCATTTGTTCTACCTCTAAGTCATAAGCTGCTGCAAGAGATAACAGGAATCAAATGGATGGCATCTTTGTAACAGGAGAGAAGATCTCACCATAATCTATACCCTCCACTTGTGAATACCCCTCTGCAACCAATCTAGATTTATACTTCTCAACACTGCCATCTGCACCAAATTTCTTCTTGAACATCCATTTGCATCCAACAGGTTTCCATCTAGGAGACAAAGGCACCAAGTCCCAAGTTTGATTCTTTTCCAAAGAAGCCATCTCATCCTCCATGGCCTCCTTCCAGGAACCTGCATCTTTCATATCCAAAGCCTCTAACACAGTTCTAGTTTCATCACTGTTAGTAAGCAAAGCAAAAGCACAACTAGTGTAAGGAAAGCACAGGTGCGGAATACAGCTTCCCTAATGTCAATTCAAAGGGGATAATGCAGAAAGGTGACGTTTAATTCAAATACAAAGATGAACACACTCAAAAATATAGAATAAACATACAAGACAACAGAGAACAACACCAGATGTCTATGGGAAAACCCTTTCGGGTAAAAAACCCACCACCACAAGAGAGACAATCTTTATTTATAGTAAGCTTAGAAAGGTTGCAATAAAGATCCCAGCCTTCTCACTTAGGTATCGATTCTCAAATCATACACACAGTTCACTTCCTCTGTACATCTACAAAATGAACAATTTGATTGAATCTCATCATCTACAGACTACCTCACCAAATCTATATATTTACACAATCTTCAAGAGAAAAACCATTTTGAACTTTTGCCCTAACTGTTTGTTCCAACTGACCTAGCATTGCTATCTTCCAACCATCACACAACTATTCATATTCATGTGAGACATTTAGTCCCACATTCACCAGTTCAAGTTTGATATTTAGGTTTATATACCCGAACACTCTATAAGACTATCATCGGCAATTTTGTTGCCGACGATGCCAATCTAAGCCTCATTGGAATAGCCCAAGCCATCGAAGACCACTTCACCATTCACACCGATGGTTCCTTGTCCCACTAATGCCCAAACCTTCATCCTTCATTGGAGTAATAGAAGACCATCGGAGTAACTACCATAGGCTCAGCTGATGGCCAACCTTATGCCGATAGACATATCACATCGGTATGACACATATCGATCGGAGAAGCTAGAGCATGTGAACCTGATAGCTATCCCTTCATCGATGAAACCTTGTATATCGGCCAAAGACTCCTCACTCCTGCCGATACAGAAAGTCTACCCGATAGCTCACTACCATCAGTGAAACAAAAACAATGAATGAATGAGGTTCCAAGCAGTAACTTGAGACATTAGGTCTCTTCAATCTTCCACTTGTTGAAGAGATTACTGCTACCTCTTAATTCTCATTTGATTATTGAGAATTATGGGCCCAAAGACCCATTTCATATGAACACCATTTGAACTTGGCCATGCTCACTAGTTTAGTCAAGGCATTTGCAACATTATCCAAAGTATCGACCTTTTCCAGCTTTACCTTTTTGTCTTCCATCATATCACAAACAAAGTGATATTGGACATCAATATGTTTTGTTCTAGTGTGAAAAGTAGGATTTTTCACCAAACAGATAGCACTTTGATTGTCATAATGAATTTGTATCTTCCCTGCATCAAAACCAACATCAAAACACCTCTCCAACCAAATGGCTTCTTGGCATGCATGAGTAGCTTCCATGTACTCTGCTTTTGTTGTGGACAAAGCGACTATAGCCTACCGCTTTCTCATCCAACTGATAGCACCACCATTTAACGTGAATACATATCCACTGGTGGATCTTCTACTGTCAATGTCCCATGCCCAATCAGAATCAACATATCCCTAAATGCTGATAGATTTCTGAGATCCAACTGAGTTTCCATGATAGCAAATAGCATAGTCAGAAGTTCCCTTCAAATACCTCATAACTCTCTTCATAGTATCCTAATGTGATTTGCCTGGATTTGCCATAAATCAGTTCAAAACTCCCACTGCCTGGGCAATGTCTTGTCTAGTACAGACCATTTCATACATTAAACTACCAACAACACTTGCATAAGGCAATTTTTTCATGTCGTTAGTTTCATTTAAAGATTCTGGACAATCTTCAACAAATAGTTTCGTTCCCTGCACAACTGGAACAAATAACTATTTGTAGTCAGACATATTAAATTTATTAAGAACATTGGTAATATACTTGCTCTGGCTGAGCCAAAGCTTTCTATTAGATCTATCCCTTTTGATTTCCATTCCCAAAATGTACTTTGTTGCCCCTAGATTCTTCATTTCAAATTTCAAGGACAACTGAGATTTTAAATCTGAGATCATCCCCTTACCATTGCCAATGAATAACATGTCATCCACATATAGTGCAATTATAAGAATCCAATCACCATCAGTTTTATAATAGACACAATGATCAAATTTAGATCTCACATATCCCAAGGATAAAACATATGTATCGAATTTCTGATACCACATTCTGGGAGATTGCTTTAAACCATAAAGAGACTTTTTAAGTTTACATACCAGATGTTCTTTACCTTTTACCACAAAATGCTCTAGTAGGACATATAAATTTCTTCTTCAAGGTCCCCATGAAGAAATGTTGTCGTCACATCCATCTGCTCAATTTCAAAGTCATACGCTGCTGCAAGTGACAACATAAATCTAATGGATGTCAGCTTAGCTACAGGAGAAAAGATCTATACCTTCCTTTTGAGAATACCCCTTAGCAACCAATCTTGCCTTGTACTTTTCAATACTACCATCTGGACCATATTTATTTTTAAATACCTACTTATAGCCCACATGTTTTCTACCTTCAAGCAAGGGTACCAGATCCTAGGTTCCATTTTTCTCCAATGATGACATTTTGTTATCCATGGCTTCTAACCAAGAATTTGAATCAGGTAAACTAATAGCTTCTTTCACAGTCCCAGGTTCATCAGTATTAGTAAGCAAAGCATAGGCACAACTTGAATCAAGTACTAAAAATCCATACCTATCTGGTTGTCTTCTTTCATGTGTAGACCTCCTCAACAGCTAAGGTGAAGGTTCAGGTTCTTGCTTTGGATCTGAATCTTCAGAGCTACTCAAACTCACTTCTAAATCATCTACACTTAGTGCTTGTTGTTCCTCTTTTACAGGGGTTAGAGGAATATTAACAACACTCTTTTCTTTCTTCTCTTCTGTCTTTTTCAGCTAAGGATCAATAACCAAAGGTTTCAGCTCTCTAAAAATTACATTCCTGCTGTAAATTACTTTTTTAGTTTCAGGATTCCAAAGCTTGTACCCTTTAACACCGACTCCATAGCCAATAAAGATACATTTGACTACCTTGTAATCTAGCTTAGATCTTTTTACCTCAGGAATATGAGCATATGCATCACAGCCAAAGACACGAAGATGTCTTAGAGAGGGCTTCTTTCTAGACTATGCTTCCATAGGTGTCTTATCAACCAATGCCAAAGTATGAGAATGATTCAGCAAGTAACAAGTTGTAGCAACTGCCTCAGCCCAGAACCTTTGTTCAAGACCAGCATAACTCAACATACTTCTTGCTTTCTCCATCAATGATCGATTCAACCTTTCAGCAACTCCATTTTGTTGTGGAGTATGAGGTGTAGTCTTATGCCTTTTTATTCCATGATCAAGACAAAATTTATCAAAATTTGCATTGCAATATTCGCCACCGTTATCCATTCTCAAACATTTTATTTTTCTACCAATCTAATTTTCCACAAGATTTTTAAATTCTTTAAACCAATTGAACACTTCTGATTTATTTTTCAAAAAATATACAAATGCCCTCCTTGAATAATCATCAATAAACAATATGTAGTATCTTGATTTAGACAGAGAAGGAACATCAACTGGACCAAAAACATTAGAATGTACATAGTCCAGAACACTAGAAGATTTATGAGAACTAGAGTAAAAAGAAACACGGTTCTGTTTTCCATATATGCAATGTTCACAGAAATCAAACTCCAGATTACAATCAATTAGCCCATCTACCAGGTTTTTATTTTTCAAGGTTTTTAAACCTTTTTCACCTATGTGACCAAGTCTATGATGCCAGAGCATTGTTTTCTCTGCAAGAAGTTTAACTTCCATAGAGTTTGCATCATGTGTTACAATAGTAGCTTTTTTAGATTTTACAGAGACATTATTACATCACACTAGTTTAGCATCTAACCTATACAAAGTTGCAATGTGTTCACCCTTTGCCAGTACAATAGAACCTCTAGTCATCTTACAACCACCATTCACAAAAGTAACTTGCACTCCAACATCATTAAGCTTACTAATAGAAAGTAAATTTTGAGCCAGACCTGGTATGTGTAATACTCCATTCATTCCCTTTATTCTTCCATCCGGGAACTAGATTCTGACTCTTCCTCGGCCAACAATTTCTAGTGTTGAATCACTTTCCAGGAACACCTTCCCACCAGCATACAGTTCATACTTAGTGAACCATTCTCTGTGAGATGTTATATGAAAAGATGCTCCTAAATCCACCAGCCATACATCTTTAGATGTAGGTGTTGCCAAGGAAGCAATGAAGGCATTAGCATCACTTTGAGAAGAATCAGTGTTAGAGAAGTTCTTCTTCTTTTTATCCTCTTTGTAGTCTTTTCTGATGTGTCCTTTCTGCCCACAATTCTAGCACTTCACCTTGAACTTTTTGCCAAGAGATTTCAATCTCCCCTTTGATTTGGACTTAGACTTCTTGTCTTTCTTCTTGTCTCTTTCCTTTGATCTACCTCGAACAGACAGGGCCTCTTTGGCCATCTCAGAAGATTTCCTCCGCATCTCTTCAGATAACAGTGATGCAACAACTTCTTCAGTTTTAAATATGGTTGTTGTACTTCCAATAGCCATCACAAGATGATCCCATGAGTTAGGTAAGGAACACAACAGAAGCATACAACGGTCCTCCTCTTCTATTTTTACACCTATAGAATTCAACTGTACAACAATCATATTAAATGAGTTCATATGGTCTGCTATAGATTCTCCTTCAGCCATCTTCAAAGAGTACAACTTCTTTCTGAGGAAAAGTTTATTCACCAAGGACTTGCCCTAATAAATATCTCACAACTTCTTCCACAAAGTGTTTACAGTCTTCTCCTCATGGAGGTTCAATAGAACAGAATCTGCTAAACTTAATCTTATCAATCCTCTGGCTTTCCTATCTGCTAGGTCCCAGTCTTCTTGCTTCATGCCTAAAGGTTTAGTCCCAGACACAGCAACCCAAAGATCTCTATCGACCAGCAAATCTTCAACCTTAAGCTTCCACAACTCAATGTTTGTGCCATTGAACTTTTCAATGTCTACTTTTCTTGATGTACTTGCCATCTTATTTAACAAAATAGACCTCTATAGAACTCCCACTCACAGAACTAACACAAAAAACCTAACCTACCAACAAGGATAACATAACTGGCTAGGCTCTGATACCACTTGTAAGGAAAGAACAAATGTGGAATACAGCTTCCCTAATGTCAATTCAAAGGGGATAATGCAGATAGGTGACATTTAATTCAAATATAAAGATGAACACACCAAAAAATATAGAATAAACATACAAGACAATAGAGAACAATACCAAATGTACGTGGGAAAACCCTTTCAGGTAAAAAAACCCACCACCACAAGAGAGACAATCTTTATTTACAGTAAGCTTAGAAAGGTTACAATAAAGATCCCAGCCTTCTCACTCAGGTATCAATTCTCAAATCATACACACAGTTCACTTCCTCTATACATCTACAAAATGAATAGTTTGATCCAATCTCATCATCTACAGACTACCTCACCAAATCTATATATTTACACAGTCTTCAAGAGCAAAACTATTTTGAACTTTTGCCCTAACTGTTCATTCCAACTGACCTAGCATCATTATCTTCCAACTATCGCACAACTATCTATATTCATGTGAGACCTTTAGTCCCACATTCACTAGTTTGAGTTTGATATTCAAGTTTATATACCCAAACACTCTATAAGACTATCGTGGGCAATTTTGTTGCCGACAATGCCATTCTAAGCCTCATCAGAATAGCCCAAGCCATCAGAGACCACTCCACCATTCAGACCAATGGTTCCTTGTCCCACCGATGCCCAAACCTTCATCCTTCATCAGAGTAACTACCACAGGCTCAACCGATGGCCAACCTTATGCCGATAGACATATCACATCGGTATGACACATATCGATCAGAGAAGCTAGAGCATGTCAACCTGATAGAGCATGTCAACCCGATAGCTAGCCCTTCATTAGTGAAACCTTGCATATCAGCCAAAGACTCTTCACTCCCGCTGATATAGAAAATCTACCTGATAGCTCACTACCATCAGTGAAACAAAAACAATGAATGAATGAGGTTCCAAGCAGTAACTTGAGACATTAGGTCTCTTCAACTAGAATCAAGCAATGTATAACCAAACCTCTTAGGTTGCTTTCTGATTCATGTAGACCTCCTCAAGGGTTGAGGTTGAGGTTCAGCTTCTTCATTTGAGCTTTTAGAGCTGCAAGAGCTCTCCTCTTCATCAGGTCCAACATTGTCTTTCTATTCAGTCTTCTCAAGGGTAGCAGGAAACTAAAAAACATCCTCTTTCTTTACTTTTTCTTCTGGCTGTAAAATAGTGGAAGAAGGTGTTAGTTCTTTGAAGATGACACTTCTGCTATACAACACTTTTTCAGCCACAGGGTTCCAAAGCTTGTATCCTTTCACATTGACATGATAGCCAATGAAGATACACTTAACATCCTTGTTCTCCAATTTTGACCCCTTCTCCCTAGGCACATGTGCATATGTCTCACAACCCAAAACACGAAGATGCCTTATTGAAGGCTTTTTACCAGATAACACCTCCATGGGTGTCTTACCAACAAGAGCTGATGTAGGAGATCTATTTACAAGATAGCAAGTAGTGGCAACAACTTTAAGCCCTAAACTTTTGTTCTAGGCTAGCTCCACTAAGCATACTCCTAGCCTTCTCCATCAGTGTCCTGTTCATCCTCTCTACAACTCCATTTTTCTGCGGGGTGTATGGAGTTGTCTTATGTCTTTCAATCCCAAGTTTTTTGCAATATTTATCGAATTCTATAGAACAAAACTCACCACTATTGTCAATTCTCAAACATTTAATATTTTTACCAGTTTGATTTTCAGCAAAGGCCTTAAACTCCTTAAACTTACTATAGACTTCATATTTTCTTCTGAGAAAATAAATCCATGTCATTCTACTATAGTCATCTATGAAAGATACAAAATATACAGATTTTGATAATGAAGGAACATTAATAGGACCAAATACATCAGAATGAACAAGGTCCAACCCACTAGAAGACTTATGAGAACTCAAGTAAAATTGAACATGGTTTTGTTTTCCATTTATGCAATGTTCACAAAAGTCAAACTCAAGATTACAATGATCTAACCCCTCAATGAGGTTCTTATTTTTTAGGGTATGCAAACCCTTCTCACCAATGTGGCTAAATCTCTTATGCCATAACATTGTCTTTTTAACAGGAAGCTTAACTTCAAAGGCATGATTACAACCATCAAGACTAGATACAATAGATTTCTTCACTACTCGTTCAGATGGTAGGGATGAAGTGACTACTACCCTCTTCCTTGAGTTAGAAGAACTATTGCATTGTGAAATGCATGCCTCTAGCTGAAACAAAGTACCTCTCCTAGTACCCTTAGCAAGCACCATAGCTCCTCTAGTCATCTTGCATCCTTCTTTTGAAAAGACAACCTGCACACCTACATCTGTAACATTAGAAAATGTCCCCTTGGGAGCTTTTCCTCATAAGGTTTAGCTCCCGAGTCTTTAGCATGCATTTAGGACATTTTAGTTCATATTTTAACACCCTGATGGAATAAGACCTAGGTTCCTTGGCAAATAAGGCCTAGGTGGACCCCTTGAGCTATACCCTGCCCGAAATAGGGGGGAGGACTTGGGCACCTGCGCCCTAGTCCTACCCTATTTTGGGACAACCCCAATTTTTGGGTGTTGGTTAGTGACTGTTATTAGGTCCCTTTGCCAACACGATAAGTTTGAATTTCAAATATCTTGGCGGGAGTGCTTGTAGGTGCATATATAAGCATATGTAGGCATTCATTTGTAAACTAGATTTTAATTAGATGATCATTGTGAACTCTAGGCATTCTCAAGGTGATTGAAGGCTTTCTATTGTGTTGTAAGAGCATACTTGTATGTTTTATGTGTTGATATTTGTAGATTTGAGCATCAATCTCCTCATGGCATGAAGAGCATCTTCCTCCATGAGAGCTTCACTACAAGGTGACATAATATTATGTTTTTATCATCGATTTGTTTGGTTTTTGCCTCTACCTCACAAGGGCATGCACTCTTTGTCTGACAATGGTGTTTGAAGACTTAAGTGTCCTCTGGGGTTTGACTGAGGCAAACCTCTAAACACCACAACCCCCAAACCAAGTCTCATGACTGCAGGTTACAGGTGTCACATTTGGGAAAAGTGGAGTTGTAGGAAGGAGTGGTAGGCATCAAGGATTTGGGATATGAAGAAAAGTCAAACAGAGGAGCACTTCCAGGATTAGGGTGCCTGCAAAAGTGTCCTTTGCAGATAGATTTTAGAAAACAAAAATTACAGGGCTGATCAGTGTCAGAAGGAGGTCTAGATTCCCTGAAAAAGTAGGTACCTTGGACTTGGGCGCCTACACCAGTGTCCCTGATTATTTTTCCTTGGAACCCCAAAAATAGGTATTTTGTGATTTGTCATTTTACTCCCATCTGCAAGAGCTTTTTCTGTCTTTTGTCAATTTGTTGTCGTATTTGCATAATTAGGGTTTTAATGGTTAACTAGACATAAGAGTAGGAAAATTAATAATTAAATTCCCTAATCCAAGTTTCCCTTCATTTGCAAGTGACCTAGGGTATGATAGTGCTCGCCACTCAACCCTAGATCCTTCAATGTTAGGGTGAAAGGAGGATTTTAACATCTAAACCACAAAAGATCAACAAATCCAATTTTACCCTAAACATTTTGGTGAACCCATGTTTTTGAACTTAAATTAAAACTTGCTAAGTCTTTGTCTACATATTTTGTGTGATTTCATTCATTCATATAGACATTTAATTTATTGCATTGAGAAATTTTTTTAAAAAATAAAAATTTGGAAAAATACAAAAAATTTGCTTTGTTGGGCTCACTAAATTGTGTCAGTTCTTCCTAAATTTTCCTAATTTATGATTTTTGCATCAGATTTGATATAGACTATAGAAAAATACAAAAAACCAAAATCTTTCTTTGCATTTTCATCATTTAATTGCTAGGGTTTTGTGGAAATTTTGACATTTTTTTATAACCTAGTAATTCCAAAATCTAGGGTTTATAGGCAAAATCTTTTATCAGATTTTTCTACTAATTTTAGAGGCTCATTAAAATTTTAATTTGGCTTTAGTCTTGCATTTTAGTGTAAATTTTCATTTAAATAAAAATTATCTGCATTTTTGCATTAAAAATTTCAACAAAAACTAGCAATTTTGGTGCATTTTTATTAAATTTGCATGGGAATTTTGCATGTTAAGGCTTGAAAATCATTTTCAGATCTGAGAGTAAGTCATTTTCATCATAAATCATACTTCAAAGAATTCACATAGAATTTTATCCCAATATCTCAAACCCAGGGCTTCAAAAACAACGATTTTCACTAAATTTGGCCTTATCGACTCTCCAAACTTGCACTACAAGTGTGTTGTGAAGGATATTTTGCAATAATTTTCTGTTATCATGGTAATAATTTTCTACCCCTCATAAAAATCTTCACAACACCCTTTTAACGGGCTCTTGTAGTGAAAATTTGGTGAAAAACTACACTTTTTGATAATTTTTGCCCTAGGGTTTGACCTAGTTTGCACCCCAAGTGTGTTTTGATCAATTTTATAGATTGAGGTGACTGATATTATTTATATTCTTCATTTTACCTCCTAATAATCCTTACAACATGCCTTTTGCTAGGTCTTGGAATTGAAAAATCGTGAAAAATTACATATTTTGCTATATTTTCACTAGGGTTTGACCTTAAGTGGCGCTAAAATCGCATTGTGTTGGGTATTTTGGCACCAAGTGGCTATTATTACTGATATTATTTTCTTTCCATCATCATTTTTGTCAAAACACCCTTTGTTATGCTCTTTTGCATTGAATTTTGGTAAAAAAAAAAGTGCCTATTTTGACATATTTTCACTATATTTCGACTTGGCATTAACTTAAGATCACATCAAGAGTGTATTGAGAGTGATTATATTTATTTTTTGGACTAATATTAGACATATAACTTGCTTCCCTTGACTGAAATCCTCACAGTATCCTTTTCTTCATTCAGTTGCATTGAAAATGTATCAAAAAATCAAGCATTTTTGCATAAATTTTGCATTAATGGATTCTCCTAATGGTACATCTTTAGAAAATCTATATGAGTACATTGTGAACTATGATAATTTTTGCAAATTAACTAACAAATATTCTCAAGTCTTGCATCAAATAGCATACATCTACGGCATTGACATAACCAACATTGCTCCATGTGATATCCTTCGATCAATAGCTTACTTCGATAACTTTCATGAGACTATAGATGTTTTCCCTTCAATCATGGAGAATCTCAAAAGTTTTATAGCTAAAAACCAACATGGGGAAAGTAGTGATGATAACTTTACTCCTACTCTCCCTTTGTTTCATGATGATACAATGCAAATCCTCTCTGAGACCTATGAGAATGACATAGCAATGGGTGATTTATCAAACTAAGAGTCTTGTCCCAACATAACCCCACTTGGTGAGGATATATTGGCACAAGAAAAAGACATCATTGATACATTTCTCCACTCTACTCTGCCATTTTTTCCTGCTCTCCGTAATCAGGATGAAGCCCTAGATGATGTAGATTCTCTTTGTGACCATTTGCTTGGTTTGCCAACAAATGTTCAAAAACTTCTCAACTACATGCTAAACCAGAAAATAGATCATGAACCGTCACATACTTTGGAAAGGAATGAAATCCTACATGCTATGGAAGAGCAAGCTATCCCTCTGATTCAAGCCATTCCAACACCATATATAGGGACTGAAATGGGTACCTTTCAGATGCCTCCACAAGCTCATTTAAATGGCATTTCAAATGCTCCTATAGATGACATAGACAATGGAAACATCCCCTCTCAACCATCATTAAGAGAAACCTTTCCCACACAGTTACCCTTGCAAACTCATGAACATATGGAAGAAAGAAGTGATAACACCTTAACCATTAAGATAAAGATCAAGATTCATGATACCCGCTATCCCAGAAGGGGCCCTACAGGTAAGTATCTCTAACCCTTTATCTCTCTCATGATGTGCTTCCCCTGTGATGTGTTATGTGTTGTTTAGGCCTCCTGGGAAGACCTCAGATTCTCTCGTAAGGTTCAGGATACTAGGAGACCACCTCTATTGTGACCTTCTTCTATTTGTATCATCATTCATTTATATTGCCTCTCTCTCTGATTTCATTGTTGTGTGTTGTGTCTTGCAGACATAGCGTCATGGTTGGTGACTTGGGGGCACCCTCCTACGTAACTGTCCCTAAGACACTTGTTTCTCCTCTCTTATTTATTGTTTCCCTTCCTCTAGTGTTTCCACCTAGCAAGTAGATGACGACAAACATTTATACTGATGTGGACCTAGTGTCTCTTTTGAGAGAAATCAAAAATTGGACTTAGTTCCTAATATGACGATGGGGTTGTATATCTTATCCGATGCTTGGCTAGTGGAAGCACTCATGCTTTCCTCTTAGTCAATTCTATGATGTTTCTATCACATTTACAAACCTTAACAATACTGTTGCTCCGTGTACCTTTGTTTGCCTTTGAATCTAGCCATGGCAATACTCGATTCAGAGAGCTTCATGATATAACCCATGATTATCCTTGAACTCCAAATTTGTTGTGTAACCTTGGCTCTTTGTGTGGTAAATCATATGCATCGATGTTGTTGTTTATCATGATGTTGTAGACACTAACATGTTTCTTGTAGGGATGTGTTTGTGGGAACATTTGGCAATCGTAAAGTACATGTCACCTCTGGGGAGCATGGGCTTTGTGAAAGTCAATGTTCCCTTGTGTGTTTTCTTCCTACCTTAATGTGCTTGATATTGATAACTGATATCAACCACCTTAAGGTGGGGGCATATATAAGGTAAGCTGTTTGTTATAGATGTTAGCAATGTGTTTGACCTCAGATGCAAAGACTTGTGCCCTAGAGTAGTGCATCGTGCATCCTGAGTTTGTTTGCAATCAATCATGTAAAGCCTCTACAGAGGTAGGATATTAAGCATATCCTTTTTCTTAAGCCCTTTGCAGAGGTGGGGATGGTGTATTTCTCAGAGCAGATTGCATCATCCTATCATTTTCAAAGTCCTCTGTGGAGGCAGGGAGCGGTTTTGTGACTAACTCAACCCTTTAGCGTGTTTTTAGTGATTGTTGTGGTGAAGCCCAATCATCAGTGTGTGCCTGTAATATGCCTGAGATGGTGTTAGACCTATAAATAGGTACACTCCATCACTTATTTGCTATGTTTTCTCTATGTCTTCAAGTGTGTGTTTTGTTGTGCTTGTTTGTATGGCATGTGTGTTGCCCCATATGCAGAGACCAATGCTCTTGGGGAGTGCTTCGTGCATTTTGGGAGGTTTTGCATGTCTTGCATGTGTGTTACCCCATATATATAGAGACCAGCACCCCTAAGTAGTGCTTCATGTATTATGGGAGGTTTGTTTACTTTCTAGTACTTGCATTTGCATTCCATATATATGAGAAAAAGAAAAGAAAAGATATCATTTTTGTCTTCCATGCATTGACTATCTGCTCCATGTTCTACGTGACTATAACTATCTTCTCCATGTTTTGTGTGTCTGTTACTATTTTCTATGTGATTGGCATGTCTTCTCCATGCTTGGTGTGTTTGTTGTGTTTGTGACCTTACTTTAATGCATGTATAGGCCTCACGTTCATACATACATTAAAGTGGGGACTAAATGTAACGTCAGAAAATGTCTTCTTAGGGGCTTTTCCCTCATAAGGTTTAGCTCCTGGGTCTTTAGCATGAATTTAGGACATTTTATTTCATATTTTAACACCCCAATGGAATGAGACCTAGGTTCCTTGGAAAATAGGGTCTAGGTGGAACCCTTGAGCTATACTCTACCCAAAATAGGGGGGAGGACTTGGGCACCCATGCCCTAGTCTTGCCCTATTTTGGGATAGCCCCAATTTTTAGGTGTTGGTTAGTGACCATTATTAGGTCCCTTTGCCAACACGGTAAGTTTGAATTTCAAATATCTTGGCAGGAGTACTTGTAGGTGCATATATAAGCATGTGTAGGCATTCATTTGTAAACTAGATTTCAATTAGATGATCATTGTGAACTCTAGGCATTCTCAAGGTGATTGAAGGCTTTCTATTGTGTTGCAAGAGTAGACTTGTATGTTTTATGTGTTGATATTTGCATATTTGAGCATCAATCTCCTCATGGCATGAAGAGCATATTCCTCCATGAGAGCTTCACTACAAGGTGACACAATATTGTGTTTTTATCATTGATTCCTTTAGTTTTTGCCTCTGCTTCACAAGAGCACACCTCTTTCTCTGACAATGGTGTTCAGAGACTTAAGTGTCCTTCAGGGTTTGACTGAGGCAAACCTCTAAACACCACAACCCCCAAACCAAGTCTCGTGATTGTAGGTTACAGGTGTTGCATTTGGGAAAAGTGGAGTTGCAGGAAGGAGTGGCAAGCATCAAGGATTTGGGATCTGAACAAAAGTCAAACAAAGGAGCACTTCTAGGACTAGGGTCCCCACAAAAGTGTCCTCCATAGATAGATTTCAGAAAATAGAAGTTACAGGTCTGATCAGTGTCGGAAGGAGGTCCAGATTCCCTAAAAAAGTAGGTACCTTGGACTTGGGTACCCACACCAGTGTCCCTGACTATTCTACCTCAGAACCTCGAAAATAGGTATTCTGTGATTTGTCATTTTACTCCCGTCTGCAAGAGCTTTTTTTGTCTTTTGTCAATTTGTTGCCATATTTGCATAATTAGGGTTTTAATGGTTAATTGGACACAAGAGAAGGAAAATTAATAATTAAATTCCCTAATCCAAATTTCCCTTCATTTGTGACCTAGGGTATGATAGTGCTCGCCACTCAACCCTAGATCCTTCAATGTTAGGGTGAAAGGAGGATTTTAACATCTAAACCACAAAAGATCAATAAATCTAATTTTACTCTAAACAACATCATTCAACATACTTACAGAAATCAGGTTCCATGCTAAGCCTGGGATGTGCATAACCCCAAAGATCCCATTTGCTCATCCATCAGGGAATCGAATAGAGACTCTTCCACGACCAACAATCTTCAGATGAGAGTCGTCACCCAGGTACACCTTTCCACCATCAAACTCCTCATACTTATTGAACCAATCTTGATGTGAGGTCATGTGGAATGATGCACCAGAATCAATCAGCCACACATCATCAGATGCATAGGTTGCTAGGGCTGTGATAAAGGCATCACCATCATCTTGTGACTTGTCAGAATCTGAATCTGGGTTTTCTTCTTCTTTTTCTTTTTCTCTATGTATTCCTTTTGGAAATGCCCATATTTACCATAGTTCCAATAGAGAGCCTTGGACTTTCCAGGAGATTTGGATCTCCCATGGGATTTGAATCTAACCTTCTCATCTTTCTTGTCCTTCTTTTTCCCTTTCTCCTTGGGTCTTCCACGAACCACAAGAGCCTCTTTGGCTGCCTCAAAAGACTTTCTCTACATCTCTTCAGACAACAGTGAAGAAACTACTTCATCCATTTTGAATGTGGATGTGGTGCTTCCAATAGCCATGACAAGATGATCCCATGAATCCGGCAGAGAACAAAGCAGGGTCATACACCGATCCTCCTCCTCCATCTTCACACCAACAGATGTTAATTGTGCAACCAGCATGTTTAAATAATTCATATGTTCGGCAACATTTCCTCTGTCCTCCATTAGAAGAGAATACAACTTCTTTCTCAGAAAAAGTTTGTTAACCAAGGATTTAGCTTGATACACATCTCCCAACTTCTTCCAAAGAAAGTTTGCAGTAGCCTCCTCATGGACATTTAACAGGACAAAATCAACAAGACTAAGTCTTATGAGACCCTTAGCCTTCTGATCCTTGAGATCCCAATCACCTTGTGACACTGCAGCTAGTTTAGTCCCACTGATAGTTTCCTAGAGGTCTCGATCAACAAGCATGTCTTCCATCTTGAGCTTCTACAGCTCAAAATTAGTGCCATTAAATTTCTCGACTTCTATCCTTCTGGATGTGCTTGCCATCTCCTTGCTGCAATAAGATTCAGAATACTCTATACAGACTCCCACTCAACTTAAGATCAGCTCAAAAAACCCCTACCCAACAACTAGGACCAAAGGTGATCAAGCTCTAATACCAACTGAAAGGAAGCTAGGTGTGTAGAAATTGCTTCCTACACTAATCTAATGAGCGGAGAGCTATACAAATTTAATTTAATCCTTGCAACTATAGCAACATGAAACATATGAATCAGATATTGCAGAAATACACATGAACCAAAAAGAAGACAGAAGAAGAGAGACAAAGATATAACATGGGGAAAACCCTTATCGGGGGAAAAAACCCCACACTCAAAAACCTGCACAATGTATTAACAAAACTGAATGTTGTTTACAATACACTTACAATGCAAGATTCAATGGTCTTTGACACTCATGTTTGGAGTCAATCCAGTAGCATAACAGTACCTGTCAATCACATACTACATCTCCTCCTCCAAGCACCTGTTTATATAGAATATACAAGGCAAAATTGGTCCTTTCTTGGAATGGGCATCCAACTTGGCCTCATGGCCCAAAAGCCACACCTAAGGACATTTAGTCAACTTTGTACAATGTATCTAACACTTGTTTATAGCTCCCATCCCAAAGGGGTCACCTATTTCCAAAATGGGCTACGACAGATGCTCTTATGACTCTTACGACCGTCATAGAATCTGTCATAGCAATTACAACTTATAGATGTAATAGAATATGTCATACACAGGCTATAAATAGCATATTCTCTTACAACATGTCATAGTCCATCTTGGGGCACCCAAATATGCTTTTTTCAAAGATGCTTCATGACACATGTCTTCACCTGTCTTACAAGCTTCTATTTCTGAGTCTTACATGTCATAACTTCATCATAGGAATCTGTCATAACCATTTCAGTCAAACACTCCCTTACACAACATACAAGATGCTGACACATGGCAAACTACTCCTACCACAAAGTGAGATGCCTATCTCCTCATGTGAGGACAAAATTACAAGTTGTCATCTTCCATGTAGGATGACACATCACCGTGCCACATCCCACAAAATGACAATATGGAATTTACAATTAATTTACAACATAGGCATTAAATTAATAAATACAAACATAAATAATTCAAGGAATTAGCAAGGTTGAGACACCTTAATTCCCAACATTAGTGCCACTTAAGGTCAAACCCTAGTGAAAATATAGCAAAAATAGTCTATTTTTCACGGTTTTTCAACTCCAAGACCTAGAAAAAGGGGTGTTGTAATGAATTTTAGGAGGGGAAGCCAATAATTACCCTGATAACAACTAGTTAGTGCAAAAATACTCTTCACAACATGCCTATGGTGCAAATTTAGAGAGTCAATAAGGCCAAATCTAGTGAAAATTGATGTTTTTGATGCCCTAGGTTTGAGATCTTGACACAAAATGCTATATGAATGTTTTGAAGTATGATTTATGATGAAAATGAAGTGTACTCAGATCTGAAAATTAATTCCAAGCTCTAAGATGCAAAATGCAAGTGCAAATTTAATGAAAATGCATGAAAATTGCTAGTTTTTTGTTGAAATTTTCTATGCAAAAATGCAAATATTTGAAATCTAAATGAAATTTTATACTAAAATGCAATACTACAAACAAATGCAAGTTTGAATTAGTCTTTAAAATCAGTAGAAAAATCTGAAAGAATATTTTGCCTACAAACCCTGGATTTTGGAATTACTAAGTTATATGAAAATTGTCAAAATTTCTACAAAACCCTAGCAATTATATGATGAAAATGCAATACAAATTATTATATTTTTTTAATTTTCTATATTTTATATCAGATCTAATGTAAAAATCATAAATTAGGAAAAATTAGAATGGATTGATGCAAATTAGTAACCCTAAAATATAATTTTTAAAAAAAAAATTAAATTTTTTGATTTTTTCTCAATGCAATAAAATGAATGAATATATGAATGAATGAAATCAACCCAAATCTGAAGACAAACACTCAAAAAGTTACAATTAAGTCCAAAAATATGGGTTCACCAAAATGTTTAGGGTAAAATTGGATTTGTTTAATTTAGTGTTTAAATCCTCCTTTCACTCATTACATTCAAGGACCTTCAGATCGAGTGTCAGAGCACTATCAGGTCCTTGGTCACTTACAAATGTAGGGAAACTTGGATTAGGGTATTTGATTATCAATTTTCCTTTTATTATGCTCAATTATCCATTAAAACCTTAATTATGCAAATACGACAATAAATAGATGAATAACGGAAAATGCCTCTGCAAAAACCTATGAAATTACAAATGACTATGCACCTATTTTTGGGGTTCTGAGGCAGAAAAGTTGGGGACAAAAGAGCAGGTGCCCAAGTCCAGTGCCCTACTTTTTGTTAGGATTTGCGGAATCTTCCTGTTCCTGCTACACAAAAGGTTTTTTTGTCACAAAACTTTGAGGACTAATGAGTGGGTGCCCAAGTCTAGGTAGCTATTTCTTTCACTGATCTGCAATTCTAACACTCCAATATGCCCTCCTACAACCTCACTTTGTCTGCATTATCAACTTGTAACCTACAATCATAAACTTTGGGAGGGGGTTGTGGTGTTTTGGAGCTTGCCTTAGTCAAGCCCTGGAAGGACACTTAAGTCTTCCAAACACCTTTGTCAGATAGAGAGTGCATGCCTAGGGATGTAGAGGCAAAAAAAAATGAATAATTCTCACAAACACAATAAATGTCACCTTGTAGTGAAGATCTCATGGGAGTAAGATTCTCTTCATTCCATGAGGAAATGGATGCTCAAATCTGCAAACACAAACACATAGACCACACAAATCTGCTCTTACAACACAATGAAAGCCTTGAATCACCTTGAGAATGCCTAAAGTTCACAATGATCATCTAGTCTCTAAATGAATGCCTAAACATACTTTTATATGCAACTACAAACACTCCCACCAAGAATTTTGTAATTCAAACTTACCGTGTCGGCATAGGACCCAAATAACAGTCATAAGCCGACACCCAAAAATTGGGACTACCCCAAAATAGGTCAGGACTAGGGCACAGGTGCCCAAGTCCTCCCCCCTATTTTGGGCAAGGGTTATCTCAAGTAGTCCCCCTAGGTCCTATTTGTTAAGACACTTAGGGGTTTTCTCATCAGGATATTGAAATATGATGTAAAATGTCCTAAATGCACGCAAAAGACTCAGGAGCTAAACCTAAAGAGGGAAAAGCCCCCAAGGGGACTGATGCAGTCACAGTAGGAGGGTTCATAGAATGAACTGTTTAGACCATGCAACAAGAGTAAACACAACGTAAACAACTCAAGGAAATGGAACAAATGCAGATTCAGTCATTTAATATATCAAAGAATTCAAATACAATATGGCTGGCAACATGTGGGCTTACAATTAGGGCTCATAGTCCTAATTACATACATGCACAAGATAAATCTTTGAAGCTCTTTCATACAAATCTAAACTATCAGTTATCACAGTTATGCTATGAACTATGCTCACTACTTTCCTAAGGATCTATTACATCAATATATATCCTTTTGGGACCAATAGATTCCTCCACCTCAGCCAAAGACGGTCACAAACTCCAATGAGGAGCTGTAATGTGTGAACATAGATAGGTCAAACCTAAATGCAAATATGGATGACTCTAGTCCTAGCACAAGTTAGTGGATGGGCTTGTCATCCACTAAAGGAATCTATCCCTTCGTGGCAAAATACAGATGTGGCCCACACCATGGTAAAAGGGGAAAGCTTACGCACCTAACAGTAATCACAAGTTAGCCCTCTCGTGATCAAAAGGTTTCTTTGTAAAAAGTAGATTCCTTAAGAGTCTTCTCAGTCCCTCTTTTCCCTTATTCATGGGTTATTGGGATCCACCAAAGGAATCTTATCCTCAACTGGATAACCCTACAGAAAGAGTTGCAACGTGTCCACTTCCTATGGTCAGATTTGAAACTCAGACTTAATGGCTTGAGGTTAAAGATCTACCTCTATGATCTATATAAAGACACGAGGCCACCTCATTTGTTTAACAAATCTTGAGTAAGTCCTCATAGAAAGCAGTCTTGTAGTAAGATCGAGTCTTGAGTTCTAGGAGTCTGAGTCTTAGGAAAACTTGAGGATCAGAGGAGTATGCTTTTTCTGCTCTACAAAAATTAGAACCTCAGAACTCCTTCAAGATAGGTCTAATAAATTTCTGATCTTCCAATCTAATCTTCCAACGAGCATTGTATGAGATGAATGTTGTAATGTTGTAATCCTGAAATATCAATAATAATATTCTGCATGCTTTTCATTCTCTCTTGCAACTGTCTCTAAAAATATGGTATCAAAGCTTGAAGAAAGTTAATCTCTTGTTGCATTCATAGTTACAGTCTTTGTATGAATATATCTATTCATGAGTTCAGAAGTAATGTTTATCTGTATTGCTCTCTGTATGGCTCCTTGTATTTCTCTTATTGCCATTTTTATGTTGTAAGTCCTTGTCTATAAGTCACGTTGTTAAGCCATGGATAGGCACTATTAGGGTAGTCTAGATGTAGTAATCTGGTAATTTGAGTGTAGGTGTGAGCGTAGATTCAAGCGCAGATCAGGTATAGTTCTCGAGGATCATACTAAGGATTGTAATAATGAGGTTAGCTTTACAAACTTCTTTGCTAATAATGAATCTACTTTCTCTATGCTAGAACATTCTGATAATGCTTTAGATGAGAATTTGTCATAAAATAAATTCTTGAATGAAGAATTCAAAGTACCTAAGATTAGACCATAAAAAATTTACAGTGATATTCCTAGTAGCCTAGTTGACATGTTCAACAGATTTAGAGGTTTGAAGAATTGGTTTGGTTATAAGTTAATTCAAAAGTGTCATGTTGCCACACTCCAACACATTGTTATAGGTGGATCTGAGGGAAAGCTAAAACTTTTCTTAGATGCTACAATTGGCAAGTTTCAGAAGTGGGCTATTGCAAACCCTGATAATCCTCAATTCATGCATCTGTCATACATCAGAATAGGCATCATAGGTCACTATAGGAAGGGTCTTCCTATTAATATTTTCATGATGTTTAAGGATGCAATATTTTATAAGTTATCCCATGCTTTACTTGGATGTGCATGTGATTCCATGGTAGAAGGATCGCTCTATATAGATTGTCTTTTGGATTTCAAAGTAAGCCTTAAGGATGGTAATCTTAATGATGTCCTTACCTACCAGTTTAAAACAATGAACCTATTTATGAAACATGTCGATCGACCATTCTTTAGTCTTCCTTGTTCATTATAGGCTCTATAATAAAGTCATTCCTTTAATGCTGAACCCTAGACAAGCCCAAGGAGTAGAAGGCTTATCCACAATTTCAAAATCCACCAGTGAGTACACCCAGTTGACAACCCCAAAAATAGTACGTCATAAAGATATCCATCTTCTAGAAGAATGGGCATTAGACTTATGGGATAAGGATTGTTAGCCTCCACCATAGAAACCTCCTCAGCTACGTGGAGTCACCCTTCAAGAAATAGACAACCAAGCAGTTATTAGGTTCTTGTCAGGTAGACAGCCTTCTATGAGAACGGAATGAACTTTTAATTATAATAACCCTGGTCAGTCTGTGTTGTCCAAATCACAGAGTGTTTGTTTGCAGCCTTCAAAAGGCTTTGAAGATTTGTTTAAGTTAATTGTTGTTAATAAGTCTATTAGTAGTTCAGGTGCTAGTTCATCTAGTGCACCTCTGCCTTGTCCACATGCATAGTTTTCAGAATTGGACAATGGTCTTTATAAATGTGAAAAATGTTCATTTGTATTTCATCCTCCAACCATTGGCCACATTAGAATGTATTCATCAAAACTTGCATCCATTCCTAAGCAGGATATGAAAGAGGTCAATGAAAAGGCTATTGGTACACCCATAGGTCCTTGTATAGTTCCCAGAACTATTCCTCTCTTTAGGGATTTTATGTTATTGGACCTGTCTGGTAAATTTAAGGTAGATTTCTAGCCTTTACATGTTAGTCCTGTTGGAGAAGAACAAAGCTCTAGTTAGAGCAATTTGCTTAACTAGACAAACCTTTGTCTTAGAAAAAGTTTTTTACTTGCCCAAGATAGAAACATTTGGCAAGAACTTGAGGTAGTTAAGCATGAAAAGCACTGTGTTAGTGTTCAGGAAAATCTCCATTCAATGATTTCTACTCTTGAACGCTTGGAAAAGCGTCTCACACAAGAATGGATGAATACTGTCAATAAAGACCTACAAGAGTTGTGTGCTTCCTATAATGAGTTCAAACAGCATGCCAAAATGTGGTGGGTCTCCCAACAGCATGCTTTAGAACAATAGAGAGAATTGTTGCAAAAGGTTAGAAGTGAGCACAAATTAGATTGTGTTGTGTTAGGTGCTTAGTTTTCAAATTGTAATTTGCACATTAAAAACATAGAAACAAAAGTTGAGTCAGTGCACAGAGAGATTCAGTCTGTGTCAGAATCTCAGATGTTGTTAAGTGATTCTATAACTAGGGAGTCAACAAATATTCAGTCAGTTGTCTTAACAGTTAAACAGCCACAGATTGTCAAAATGTTAAATTTCCCATCAAGTGCAAAAGGGTATCTACAGGCACATAATGAGGGTCCCAAACTCTCTACAGAAGTTAAGCATCCTGTAATAGAAAAAGTTTATGATCCCTCTACTGGTAAGCTTAGAGATACCACAGACGATGAGAAAGCCAAAGGGAAATTCCAGATGGCCTCTGGAAACGAAACTAATCCAAATGGTTCCAATCCAGTAGATCCATTTAAAAACATCCAGTCCTACAAAGATGATACTCCTCTTGTAAATTTTGATAATTTTGAGGATGTTGAGAATATGCGAGGCATAGACACCATGAGAGCCTGGATCACCAACTATATGGCTACAAATGCAGGAGCTGATGAAGCTCAAGTAATAAAGCAGGCCCTCAATTCCATGACTGGAGTTGTGAGAAATGTCTGGGATTAGTTAGAAGATACCTTTAGAGAAAACCTGATTGCTAGAGGAACAGATCAGGTGTGTGCATAGTTAACGCGTCTATTTGTCAGAAGGACAGACACAAGGGAAAAACTTGCCTATAATAAATTTATTAGAGGCAAGTGAAAGGATCTCAAATACTTCTAGGAATACTGCTAAGAGCAGTATAAGAACTTTTATCAATCTGGTCGTGAGCAAAACCATGAGTTCATGTTCACTACTTTTCTCAAAAGTTTTGGAGATGTGGTAGGTGAATTCTATCACAAAATACTTTTAGAGAATTTGGTAGCAGAGAATATAGAAATTAAGGAATTAACCTTCCCTCAGCTAGTGCAGTTTCTGATAGAGATTAATGAAGAAATTTGTCATGAATCTAAGAAGAGGAAAGAAATGAAAAAGGTTAAGCCTTGATTATCTGCATCTGCATGCTATCAAATCATGCCATCTAATCAGTTTCTTGATAAGGGTAAATCTTCTTCTAAATGTTACGCATGTGACAAATTTGACAAGTCTTACTACAGGAAAAAGAAGTATAGTAAATACCCTAAGAAGAAAGGGTACTTTAGGAAACATGACAAGAAGAGCTCTGGAAAAAAGTGGGAACCAACATGTTACATATGTAAAGGAAAGCACTATGCTAACAAGTGCCCAGAGCATAATAAGAAAAAGAACAAAGGGAAAGTTTGAGCTGCCAAAGCTGTAGGACTAGATGATAATGATGAATTTGAATTCATCAATGACTATCCTTTAGATCCAAAGGACATTATTCTCTTAGAACCAGAAGAAGAAGAGTCTAAATGAGAAGAGGAATATGTGTCTACTTAGGAGCAGACAATGATAGAAAAATAACCATCATCTGAATCATCAGATGATTCTAAAAATTTATTCTTTTGTAGAATGCTAAGAAGGGATACTAGAGCTGATTTGGACAAGGTAATTGAAGAAATTGTTCAGATAGAATCCCATCTCCATAAGATGGATATGGATCAGGAAACCTAGAAGAAGCTGACTAGTAAACTAGAATAGCTTACAACTAAGAAACATTTTCTCCTAAGAGAAAATGATAGACCCTGAAAGCTTCCTATTAGAAGATCACTAGTGCTAAATTATTTGTAGTCAGCAACACCAACAACACTGACATCACCTATTACTTAGAGAAGCATGGAAAAAGCCCCATCTATAGGAAGCATGGCCAGAAGACTCTGGCTAGATAGAGGAAAACCTTCTTAGAAAAGGTTATTCAACAAGCTCAAGCCGAGATCACTGAAATTGATGATGAAGAAAACATACAGCTTGTTGATGAGATGGAAAGATCTCAAGAACTGGACAAGTATATCAATCAGTTCAATTCCTCCAGTTCTCTGTAGTTGCCACAACAGACCATAGTGAGAGAAGAGCAACTCTACTATGAAGAGAAACCCTACAGCCCCTTGGTGCATCAGGCTGTAGAAGAAGAAGGATTTGAAGCATCAACTAAACCCGTACTTAACCTCATTGGCAATATAGCACCATATCTTGGAAACATAATCCATGAAGGAGAAAGTAGCAGTCACCACTAAGTTCAAGCTTATCAGTGCAACAGAGTGACTACTACATGCCCTGAAGTGATTTTCACTATTCACTTCCCTGGCATCAAGATGTATCCACTAGCCTTTCTGTGGGATACTGGTACTAACGTCAACATAGCCAGATATAACTATTTTCCAGTAGATCTCTGGATTGAAGGTTCCACAGAATTGATTTTTGGAAAAGGCAAATATGAATCCAAATTAGTATGTAAAGTTCCAATACAACTTAGCAATAGATTCATAGATGAGTTGACTTTTGTGCATTATGAAGTGGATGGATACGACAGAGTCAATAGAAGCAGAGTTATGCAGCATTGGGAACCAATTACTATTGATTCCACCTTCATCACTTTGTAGAACAGATTTCAAGTCCCAAGACTTCATTAAGATTTGGCTTTTACCTCCAAGATAGAAATGCCAAAAAAGGAAAACAAAAATACTATTTGGATAGAAAGATAAATTAATGCAGCTCAAGAACCCTTGGCATAGATCAAAGTAGAATTCACAGCCACTGTGCTCACCAAAGATCTGAAGAAACAAAAGAGGAATTTGTTTTGTAGTCTTCCTCTCAAGCGGGATCCTGATGGTAAGGAAATAGTACCTAAAGCTAAGGCAAATTATTTCCTTATGAGCTTATCTGAAACTAAAATTTGTAGAGAAGAGATTGAAGATTTATGCAAGTAAGGTTTAATAAGATCTTCCAGTCCACCATTCTGTTATCATGCCATGTATGTCCCAAAATTTGATGAGAATGGTAATGAACTTCCTGAAAAGTGGTTGGTTGTAAATTATAAGCTACTAAATGAATGCTTGCAGGATAATCATCATCCATTACCCAGTAAAGATCATATTTGGCAAACCATACAAGGTAGTTAAATATACTCCAAATTTGATCTAACAAAAGGGTTTTGGCAAATAGGCTTGAAGATAGAAGACTATTACAAGATAGCCTTCTCAGTTCCACAAGGTCTATTCGAATGGAAAGTTCTCCCTTTTGGGATTAAGACAGCTCCATCTATCTTCTAGCATAAGATGGATCTCATTTTTAGATCTTATACTAAATTTATTTTGCCATACATTGATGATATCCTTGTGTTAAGTCAGGATATGACTCAGCATCTCAACCATCTACAACAGTTTTTGGAAATTTGTCAGGATCATGGTCTTGCTGTGAACCCAACTAAGTCCTATTTTACATAGGAATAGATTGTTTTCATTAGCATCAAGCTTCTACTGGGGGGAAGATGGAGGCTCAACCACACATTCTTAGTAGAATCCAAAATCTTCAGGTAACCAATCTCAAAGAATTGTAGAAGTTTTTGGGTTTGGTAAATTATATTGCTAGATTTTATTATAAGCTTGCCGAAGACAGATTAGAACTGAATAAATTATTAGGTAAGCATTTGCCTCCATGGTCATTAGATCATGATGCTATAATTACCAGGATTAAAAGAAAGTGTGCTAATCTTCCACCTTTAAGGTTGCCTGGTGATGGCTTTAAGATAGTGGAAATTGATGCTAGTGAAGTCTCATGGGCAGGTGTGTTAAAAGAAAAGACACCCCAAGGCCGTGAAGAGATTGTCAGGTATGTGTTTGGCAGTTTCAAGAACAACGAGTTAAACTATCATAGTACTCATAAGGAGATACTTGATGTAATCAATACCCTGAAAGCTTTCCAGATGTTCGTGGCCAATAAAAAGTTCCTGATCAGAAGCGACCTTCAAAATCTGTGAGGTTTCTTCAAGAAAGAATCCAAGGATAAGGTAATCTGAGGTAGATTATTGAGATGGGAACAGTTTTTGAATACTTTTTATTTTGATATAATTCATCTACCAAGAGCAGATAATATTTTCGCAGACTTCCTTTCAAGAGGTCACATTCCAGAAAAGGTAGAACATGATCTGCCTATTGTAATGCCACATGAAATGACTAGTAAAGTTAGAGTCATCTGAGTTTGAGAGCAAAGGTGGTATGAGAAAAGTTGCCCAGAATGGAGAACGAATCCCTTTGCAAGAAGAGACCGCCATAATTTCTCGATGGCTAATGATTTTTTGTTTGATAGGTTTAAGATGATAACTGCAAAGTAGTAGCTTACACATGAAGGTCTGTGGACATAAAGACCTTTCTTTGAGTTTTTAGCTGAAGCTAAACCAATTGATCCAAACGTTGGTCATGTCCTCCAGAACTAGTGTGGTGATTTTGCCCTACCAGTAAAATTACTAAATCCTTTTGTACATCGACCAGATTTCAGTAACCATGTGCGGATCTCTAAATTCTTGATATGATGTTGATGAACAAATGTAGATGCTAAGTCCCACTCCGCAAGGTCTAAAATGTAACTGTGATAGAATGTCGGATCAAAATGTAGAAGCTACTTCTGACCAAACTACTTGGATTGAACTAGAAAAATGAACTGAAATAAACTGATCTACAAACAAACTAAAATGCAAATGTTTTTGGTTGATGCAAGATTACTCTTGAACCAGTGATGCTCCTACATCAAACATCTGGGGTTATTGAAAAAGTGAGTCCCTCACTTTGCTAGGGCTAGGGGAGAACCAAGACAGTCCACCTAAGCCTGAGAAATCCATGATGAATCTTCTTCTAGTCTGCCTTTCCACTTCACAAGATATTCTTTGTATTGTCTTCCTCTAGTGTTGCGTCCAACTCTGCTATCCAAAATGTCTTCTATCTACTCTAGTGCTTGTTGTAGTAATTGCTTCTTCAAGTTTTCTTCCATGCTATCACTGAACTCTGCTTAATGATACTGATAAAGATCTACAATGTTGAAAATAGGTGAAATACCCAATGTCTCTAGTAACTCTACTTCATATGCATTTCCTGAATCAAATTTCCTAAGTATCTTACAAGGTCCACACTTCTTCATCTTCAACTTGTTATGTGTCGCAACTGGAAATTTTTCTTGTCTCAAGTACACCATTACTTCATCTCCAATTTCAAATTCCTTATGTCTTCTCTTCTCATCTGCATTTTCCTTATACTTACTATTCATGTCCTCCAAATGCTTCTTCACCTGATTATGTGTTGTCTTCATGTGATCTACAAATTCCTCTAGTTCTGCACTCTTCTTTTCTTCTGTGCTGATATCTCTTAATTATGCTATGCCTCTAAGATTCACTCTAGTCACAATCTCAAAAGGTGTTCTTCTGGTACTCTTATTTACTAAATTATTATACGCAAACTTTGTTTGTGAAAGAATCAAATCCCAACTTCCAGTTTTCTCTCCAACCAAACATCTCAACCCAAACTCGTATTCACTACTTCTATCTGACCATCAATCTGTGGATAAAAATTTGAATGAAACTTCAAATCTATCTTCATCTTCTTCCAAAGTGTCTTCCAAAAGTATCCAACAAACTTTGTATCTCTATCTGAAACTATACTCCTAGGTAATCCATGCAATCTCACAATCTCCTTGAAAAATAGGTTAGCTGCATGCACTGCATCAATTGTCTTCTTACAAGGTATGAAATGATCCATCTTTGAAAATCGGTTAACCACTACAAATATTGAATCATGTCCTCTATCTATCTTAGGCAATCCCATCACAAAATCTATGCTCATGTCTTCCCAAGGTCTCTCCAGTATTGTCAAAGGTTTATACAATCCAGTGTTCTGACTACTCCCTTTTGCAACTTGACAAAATCTATAATTCTACACAAATCTGTGAACATCCTTATGTATTTGAGGCTAAAAGTAGTTTTCACTCACTAAAGCCACTATCTTATCAATGCCAAAATGTCCTGCTAATCCACCACTATGCTTCTCCTTGATCAAATTATCTCTCATTGAACTTCTAGGTATGCACAACTGAATTCCTTTGAACAACATGTCTTCTTGAATGAAATAGTCCAACCACTTACTCCTATCTATCACTTCTTTACATGCTTTCCAAAGTTCTACAAAATTAGTGTCTCCCTCATACATGTTCTTTAATTCATCAAAACCCAACACTTGAACTCTCATCTCTGTCAACAGGTTTCTTCTTCTACTCATTGCATCAACAACTTTGTTTGATTTTCCACTCCTATGCTTCAACACAAATGTATAACTCTACATGAACTCTACCCATCTCATATGTCTCTGATTCAACTTAGCTTGACTGTTCAAATATTGCAAAGCTTGATGATCTATATACAACACAAACTCTTTAGGCAACAAATAATGTCTCCACTTCTTCAAGGCTTGAATTATGGCATACAACTCTTGATCATAAACTGAATATCTCCTCCTCGCATCATTCAACTTCTCACTAGAATATACTACAGGTCTACCTTCTTGACTTAACACTGCTCCAATTGCATTTCCACTTGCATCACAATCAACTTGAAATACTTTATTGAAATCCGGTAATGCTAAAATAGGTTGCTCTGTCACTTTCTACTTCAACAACTCAAAACTTTTATCTGTTCCTGATGTCCACTTGAAATCTTTTCTGTCACTTCTCATTGTCTTTGTCATAGGGTTACAAACTTAACTAAAATTTTTTATGAACTTCTAGTAGAAACTAGCTAAACTATGAAATGATCTAACCTCTCCAATGCTCTCTAGTGTAGGCCATTCAACAATTACTTTTACTTTCTCATGGTCCATCTTCAATCCTTCTGCATAAATAACAAATCCCAAATATACCAACTCTTCCTTCATGAACCTATATTTCTTGATGTTTATTAGCAATTTCTCTTCTCTCGGTCTCTACAAAACTTGTCTAATATGCCACAAATGTTCCTCCTTTGTCTTACTAAAAATCTAAATGTCATCTAAGTACACAATCACAAACTTACCCAAGAATTTCTTCAAGAATTCATTCATCAATCTCATGAAAGTACTCGGTGCATTTGTCAATCCAAAGGGCATCACTAACCACTCATGCAATCCTTCATTTGTCTTAAAAGCAATCTTCCATTCATCTCCTTCTCTGATTCTGATATGATGGTATCCACTCTTCAAGTCTATCTTTGTGAAATATCTTACTCCACTCAAACAATCCATGATATCATCCATCCTAGGTAAAGGAAATCTATACTTAACTGTGATTTTGTTTATTTCTTTGGAATCAGTACACATTCTCCAATCTCCATCCTTCTTGGGTGCTAACACTACAAGTACTGCATAAGGACTCAAACTTTATCTGATCAAACCTTTTCTCAACAACTCTTGTATTTGTCTATTCAATTCTTCATTCTCTGCCAGTGTCATTCTATGTGCTGCTTTGTTAGGCAAACTTGCTCTTAGTATAAGATCCATGTGATGACTGATACTCCTTATAGGTGGTAATCCTTCAGGTATATTATCTGATATGATGTCTTCATACTCTGTCAGTAACTCTTTTATCTCCTCCGGTTGTGATTCTTCATTCTCTTTCTTCAATGTTTCAGGCTTCTTAGGAATCAAGGCATAACACATATTCTCATGTCTCAAACCATCCAGAAATTTTCTTCCATCTACCAAACATATTCTAGCATTCCCACATACTTCACTCTTAGGATCATCCTCCAAAGGAATCAAAGTAATTATCTTTCCATTTGTTGTTATAGTATATGTATTCTTTCTCCCATCATGTATAGCTTTTCTATCATATTGCCAAGGTCTACCCAACAAGATATGACAAACATCCATAGGCATAATATCACACAAGACTTCATCATGATAAGATCCAATATGAAATTTCACCAAACATTGTTCACTCACTAATACCTTATGATCATCCTGGATCCATGCTATCTAATAGGGCTTAGGGTGTTTCAATCTTTCCAACTTCAGCTTAGTCACCATCTCCTCTGAAACTAGATTATATGAACTACCACTATCTATATACACTTAAAAAATGACATGACTCTACCTAAATAAATATTTTAAATATTTATTTCATCTTAAATTTCCTCTATCAATAAATAAATAAATCAATTTATTTATTTAATTCATTTTCTCCCATTGATTGAATAAATTATATTTATTTAATTAATTCCATCAATATCAATTTTATTTTTCTAAACAATTAAATAATTTTTAATTATTAAATTAAATCATTCATTCTTCCAAATTTAAATAAAATGCAAATTTATTTAAATTAAAATCTTAATCTCCAAAAATAAAATATAATAAAATATTTTATTTATTCTTCCAAATCATGTGCAAGTAATTAAATAAATTTATTTATTTAGTTATGCTTTCTTTTCTTCTAAAAAGTCTTCAATATCTTCTAAAAATAAATTCTTGTCATGCAAAAGCAAAAGCTAAGTTAACTGATTTAAAGCAACTTTGTTTTATCAACAAAAAACTCTTAAATTAGAAAAATATATTCTAATTTAAGAAATAAAAACTCATCCTCATCAAGAAAGCAGTTAACTCAACAAAGCATCCTTTTGAATGACACATGTCCTTCTTCTATTCACGCACGTTCTCTCGAACATCCTCTACCATTGATCTTCTTATTTGTTCTACATCATTGATCTTCTCTCACACAATCATATAAATACCCCTCTATCCTTCCATTTCAAAGAATCAAGCTTTCAAGTAAACTTATGCTGCAGAATCAATAGCGTGCCATTGGCACCCCCACTTCCATACCATTCATTATCCATTTCACATTGTGTTGAAGCTCATCTTCAACACAATAAGTATCCAAGCCATTTCTCCTTTGCCATCTTGAGGAATTAAAGAAAGGAAGTAGGCTTCCTAAGGGCTGCATTCATCACCTAAGATCAAATGGGAATAAGAGAACAATGGAAATCGTGAGGTAACAAAGGTTGTAAGTATCACTCTTATTCTAAAAGCTTTTGTTATTTGCACATTCCATTGATGTTTTTGGGTTTTTGTAATTCATTTATTTATCCCATTTTACCCATTACATTTCTAGCACCCACCATGGGGCATTTGCCCCAAATCTAACCAAAAAATTGAGTTTCTAAGTGATAGGTTCCATACAAATTTTATATAGGCTTCAAACAAGTTCAGTCGGCGCATCTGATCGATCCCCCGGTGCATCTGAGCACTGTTCCAACACATGCAAACTTTTGGTATACATCCTCTAAGTCGATGCATCTACAACTTGTTTCAGTGCCTGCAATACTCTAGTGCATATACCCCCATACATGGCGCTTACATCCTTTTTAATGATGCATTTGTAGAAACAATGCATTTGTCTCTTATTCCTATGCTTTTGACACTTGTCTTAGTGTAATTGTAATGCTGCACTTATAGTCTTTGTTTTTGCGCATACAGACTATGAAGCGGCGCATCTGTTCTTCATTGTGATTTTAGGATTTCTTGTGGTTTTTAGGTTAATGCTAATGTTTGTCTTACATGATTAGGAGCTGGATAGTCATTTAGCTGCACTAATTAACTCATCATAGATTAATTAGGGGAAAAAGTTAAAAAAAATGCACGCATGCAAATCTCACGTAGTTCTTAAATAGGAGGGTAGTAAATGAACATCATTGTTGTCTTCACATTATTGCTATCTCTCTTAGTGTAGAACATTGCTATCTTACAAAAGGAAAGAACATTTCTATCTTTAACCACTTCAAAGTTAACAAATGTGTGAGTGCCCAAGTAGATAACGCATATAGTTTTTCTTATTTTAATAGGATTGGATAAACCACTATCTTCTATATCTGTTGAATGACAATAGGCTTATGCTCTCCCCTTTACTGGGTGACTAGAACGCCAGACTTGTTATTCTTTGTGTATAACCTTTAGAGGGGCCTACCCTTGGATGCTTGCATGTCCAAGAGGGAATGACCCTAAGTGGAAACAGGCTAAAACCAAGCCCTACTAATCCACTTTAAATAAATTGTGCTTGAGGCAAAAGCTTCCTGCAACGAGTGCCGCTATGTTACACTGATAGCCAACCTCCCCAAAAACCCTCCAAGGCGTAACCCTTGGAGGCTAGGAGACTCCATAACAGAGAGTAGCATTGCCGCACATGTAACCACTCAAATGGTTGCCTTGACTACTTAGCCATTGTTTAGTATACCAAAATCCTCTATTTGTTGGCGCAAAAGGTGGAACCTTTGAAGCGGCCTTGATTCATGTGATTCATAGTAGAGGTAGCAGGGACAATCCTAAGGTTCAGTGGGGGTACGAGCCTAAGGAAACCTAAATCTAGTATGCATGAGAAGTGAGTGTCATGGAGAGGAGCTAGTGCTACCAGATATTGAAGCTACATGCTTTGAATATGCACAGCTAGGGAATTCAACAAATACTATCTTTTCTAGCCTAGGTTGTAATTGTTATTGTGTCAAAAAGTCCACAAAAACACAAAAAAATAATAAAAGATAAAAATCATGAAAACTTCTATGCGTTTGTTATCTTTATTTGCCATAATTGAAAATCAAAAGAAAAAAGACCAAGTTTCCACCCAAAAAATAAATAATTTTTTGAAAAACGTGCCAAAAAACTCTGCAAAACAAACTGAAAAACCAAAACGACGCATCCACTAGGACCTGCTATGCATTTATTCTGACATACTGTGTATTTGATCACTGTTGCTACACATATAAAACTTGCCAGATCTATACATATGCTTCGACCTGTGGCGCTTTTGACTTCTATCCCTGTGCATCTATTCCAAAGAGCTGTTTCGTACTTCCTAGGAGAAAAATTGTCAAATTTTCAAAAACACATTTCAAACTTGTCTCAATTTTCCCAAGATTTGATTAAAATCGTGCAAGTCAACCATTTCTCTCTTTTTCTGCACCATAGCTACTTTTCCCACACTACATCATCCAAAACTTCACAAAAATTCTTCCAAAATCCAACAAGGTTAGAACCAAGCTATTCTTGATCACATCAAACCTCAAACAAACCTAGTGAGTCTCCACTATCAAGGATCGATCATCCTTTTCTCTCGGAACTCCACTAGTGGCTTGTGCAAAACTAGTCTACATCAAGTAAATAGATTTCTATCATCCTTACTTCGACTATCATTTGTAAACACAACTTGTTTGACACTAATTGATCTAAGGAGAACCTTGCTCAAATCTTGGCACATTCTAGCAACCCTTGTTCAAAACTTTCAAACTCGCTCCATCCCATCTCACATCACCTTACATGGTCTTAACAAGGTGCCAAAAACAAAAACAGATTGAAATGGATGAGAAAACTATTCTGACCTCTCACGACAGTGATGAGGAAATTTCTATGGAAGAGGTCCTCCAAAGACAGTAAGACCGAAGGTTTCAATGCATAATGGATAAGGTACTTGCCCAAGACCCTACTAAATTCTTTCTCCACTTAGCACAACAAGGAGTCAAGCTCCCTAAAGATTTTGACATAGAAGCTCTAAAAGAACCTGAGGAAGAAAGAAACCTTGAGGGAAGCACTCATGAAGAGATACCCACAGACAAAAGAAAAGTAACCATTGATTCTACAGATGCCTTAACTTTAATGAGCCAACAGATCCAAGCTTTACAACAACAATTCATAGACATGCAAATAGGAGCATCAACTAAGCATTATTTCCTAGAGGATATTTCACCATATCCTTTTGACAGAACCTTGATCATGATACCTTTCCCCTCTAAATTTGAGGTGCCAAAATTTGATAAATATCAAGGAAAGGGTGATCTAAGGGACCACATTAGGGAATTTAACACTGCATGTCTTGAAGTCACCCACAATGATACTTATCTTATGTGACTGTTTCCAAGAAGCTTAGGAGGACAAGCCATGGAGTGGTTTTCTAGACTACCACCTAGCATTAGAAGCTTTAACAAACTTGTGGACAAATTTGTCACACATTTCTCCTACAATATTGAGCATGACACCTCAATCTTAGACCTTTGTAACACCAAGCAAAAAGGTGGAGAATCTTTCACTGCCTTCCTACAAAGATGGAGATAGTTGGCAAGTAAGTGCCCACATCAAATGCCTGAAAAAAAAATGATGGAAATGTTTGTCCATAACCTACAAACTAACCTAAGCTATTAGATACAAATCTAATGTCATTGAGATGGGTCTAATCATTGAAAAGGCTTTAATCACAAAGGGTCAAATAAAGCTTTATAAGGACACTCCTAGTACCAATACCAATGTAGATAAACCAAGATTATGGACAAAGAACAAAAACATTGTGAATGATGGGGTGGTAGATGCCAAGAATGTGGCACCAAAACAACCAATCTTCAACTTATCGAATCCTCAAAACAACCCCTACAAAACAAACCAAGAAACACAGAATCACGGTTTACAAATTTTCAACCTAGGAGAAAATTCACACCTTTGGGAGAATCATTGGAAACTTCCCTATGGAAGTTAATCACAAGTAAGATCACAACACTTCCAACAGCATGGGAATATGAACCAAAAGTCAAACCTCCGTGGTGGAATGACAACGATTTCTATGAGTACCACCAAAATAGGGGGCACAAAACCAACGACTGCATTATGCTCAAACACACCATCCAAGATTTGATTGAGAAAAACAAAGTGTCACTTGACAGACATACCTCTAATAATGATCACCGGGCATTCAAGGATCCTCTTCCCAACTACGAACAGGGAGGGTCTTCCAGCCAAAACAATAGTGGAACTAACAATGCCAATTACACAAACATGTCCTTTGACTATGTTGTTAACCACATCTCAGAAAGTGATTCACACATCAATGTGATCACTATAAACAAAGATTTGGATTGTAATGTTACCACCCACAGTAATAGAGTCACTCTTAGAGGATCCCCCGCTTCTCCAGCTAATCAATACAGTATCATGGATCAACTCCATAAGACACCAGCACATATCTCCATTCTAGAACTTCTACGTCTATCTCCATCCCATAGAGCCATACTTGACAAAGCTCTTTCTGAAGCATCCATTCCAATGAACCTCGTCGAAGAATAGTTTCAAACCATGGAAGGTCACATTACCTCAGCTCACTCCCTATCATTCACTAAAAAGGATGATATGTCAATTACCCAACCTCATAACGCCTCTCTTCTTCATCCACAAACACAAGATGAAAAGGGTTCTAATCAATGGAGGAGCTAGTTTGAATATTTGCACCTTGAAGCTAATCCTTTTATTGGGGTTTGTGAAGAAATCTATAGATCCAAAAAAGAAAATCACTATCAAATCCTATGATGAGGAGGAGAGAAATTCCAAGGGAACTATTACTTTACCAATCAGAGTGGGACCTATAGTAAAAGATGTGGCTTGCCAAGTCCTTGATATGGAACTAGCATATAACATTCTTCTTGGGAGACCTTGGATACATGCTCTGAAAGTAGTGCCATCAACATACCACCAATGTATCAAATTCCCCTATGAAGGTCAAGAGATCACCATCCAAGGTGACCCGAATTCATTTCAGTATTGCAACTCCATTCAATCTAAACCTGAAGTGGTGATTCCTAACAACCGTGCTTCTGCTTCATCTTCATCTCATGTTGACCAAGCTTCACTTGCTTCCACATCAAAGACTTCCCAACCTAACCTCAAACTCAAAGATAAGGGCCTGGGTGAGTACACAATCTCCCAATCCCTCTGTTTGGTACAACTCCCCCTATCTCCCAAATCATATGGAAGACCTACTCTAAGCAAATCTAAAGCAGTCAAAACTACCAAAGGTCCATTTATAAAATGGGGAAGCCTCGAAGATGAGAGTGATGAAAAAGATATCCTCTAATGGTTATATAAAGATGAAGGCAGTTGATCAACACAACAAGACCATCACACCACTATACAAACTGAACAATATGGTCAAGGATTCCAAATGCTACATAGAATGGGTTATGAAGGACATGTTGCAAGTATGGGTTTAATCGGTGTTGTCATTGATGTCAACATACTCATGTTGCATTAATGAGAAGGATTGGATGAGCTGTGTGCTGAGGATATTGAAGAACAGTGATGACAACAAGGTAAAAGTCCAAGATAGGTTGAGGATCAGAGGATGAGGTTTAAAGGGTTTGTAGATATAAGTCTTGAGATGCTCCAATCAAGTTTTTAGAGGTCCGCATGAAGATCTAAAGAAGTTATGGTCATTCAAGTAGAACCGGCTCTGGCAAGTGTCTAAAGGTAATAGAGTGACATAGATAGGTCCGGTGAGGTCCACTAATGCATTATCCCATTCTGTGGATTTCAGGGAGTGTTGAGGATGTCCCTGAGAAGTATCAAATAGACTGGTTTGTGGTTTGAAGGTCTGGAAGAGCCTATTCATTTATGATAGTGATGATAGACTGTGTTCTTGAAGCTCCGGATGAAGGAGAGAAGAATTCCAGTAGGATGATGAAGTGCGGATGTTCTTGGTGATTCAGGGAAGGTTATGATGATCATTGGATCATGTCTAGTTCATGTTGGTGGTCCACATTGAAGTTAGAGTTTGCATTTGAAGAATAACCACCGGATATTAGTGTTCTTCTTTAGACTGGCCGACCAGATGTATTACACGTCTTGCGGATGTTCTTGTAGGTGTTTGTCGACTTAGATGATTGTTCCTAAGTCAATGCCTTATATAAATAAGGGATTGTGAAGTCATTTTGAAGTGTGTCTTGTAGTGATGAGTGTGTGGTAGTGAGGAGAAGTGCGAAAGGCAGAGCAGAAGTTTTGAGCTTAAATGGAACTGATTCAAGCATGGTGAAGATGCTATTTTCTAGTTCTTAAAGGTGATACTTATTTCTTTGTAGACAATGTGTCTCTTGTAGGCAGTGAGCCTCTTGTGAGCAGTGTGCTCAGGAAGTGAGCCCTAATTGGCATGTGCCATTTGTTCTTTCTATTCTTCTAATAGAGAATACTTTCTTGGGTTAATCAACCCGTGGTTTTTCCCTTAAATGGGTTTTCCACGTCAAAATATTGGTGTCTTATGTGTTGATATGTTTCTGCTTTTGATTTGAATGCATTATGGTTCATGATTAATATTCTGCTAATCACTAAAGAAGATTCAAGTGTTTAATTTGAGAAAGTTTGGCACAACTGATTCACCCCCCCTCTTAGTTGTGTGCCCTAAGTCTAACAATTGGTATCAGAGCTAAGTTCCTCTAAAAGGAGTTTAACCGCTTGAGGAGATCCAGGATGTCGTCATACAAGAAGGATAGTCCGAAGTTTGATTGAACCAACTTTTCTCTTTGGAAAGGTCGCATGAAATGTCACTTGCAGTGTATGGGAATGGTGTACTGGTCCATGGTCACAAAAGCGTATGTACCTCCACAGGGTGGTCCGACAACCTTAAATGAAATCACAGATGCTGAAAACAATCTACAGACCAAAGAGGCTCTTCTAAGCGCATTAACTGACTCAAAGCTCTCAAATGTTATTGATCTACCAACTGCCTATGAGATCTGGATTAAACTGGAACTTTTGCATGAAGGAGACGAGTATGTTAAATGTGCAAGGTTACAGAGTCTAAAAGGGAAATTCGAAAAATTGAAGATGAGAGATGATGAAAATATTACCACTTTTATGCCAAGAGTGAATGAGTTGGTTTGTGGAATTAGAAATTCTGGTGGAGTCTTGGATGAAAATGAGATTGTTGGTAAAATTCTCAGATCCCTTCCTGCCTCTTACAAAATCAAGGTTACTACCATTGATGAATTCAGAGCCGATACCACTATCACAAGAGACCAATTGGCTGGCAAACTGGCTGCTTTTGAAATGACCAAGTTTGGAGATGATCCCCCCAAAACTGAATCTGCATTAAAAGCTAGTGCCTCTGTGAAAGGTAAACAAGGATTTGATCCAGGAGAGAACTCATCAAGGAAACTGTCATGGTATGAAAAAGCAAGAAAAGACCTGGAAGAAGAAGAAGTAGAAACTGCTCAACTTGAAGCCCTCATTGCAAAGAGATTTCCAAGATGATCCGGTAAGTATGAAGGAAAATTGCCTTTTAAGTGTTTTAACTGCAATAAAATTGGTCATTTTGCCTCAAGATGTCTGAAAAGATTTTCAAAGCCAAATCCTAACATATCAAGGTTCCAAAAGAATTGTTACTATGTTCATGAAGAAGCTGATAATGAAGGAGTAACAAATGATGAATCAAAGACAGGAAACAAATCTGGAAGTGAATGGGTGTTTATTGCCATCAAGGAAGAAGAACCAATAACCTTTGTATCTATCAATCATAAAGTTGTAGAAAGAGCTCTGGCTGCCCAAGTTGAAGAAAAGAATGATTGGGTCATTGACAGTGGTTGCTCTCACCACATGACAAGTGACAAAAATAAGTTCATAGACTTGGAAAGGTATGAAGGAGGAGTGGTGAAGTTTGGTGATAATTCTGTTGGTAGAATCAGAGGAAGAGGAACTATTTCTTTTGATGGAAGAAACAAAACTGGTAATGTACTATATGTTGAAGGTTTGAAGCACAATCTTCTCAGTGTTGGACAGTTGTGGACAAAGGCTATGATCTCCGATTCAAGGATGGAAAATGCAAAATATTTGAAAGATCCAGAATAGAGATTGCATCTGGTGCTCAAACTAAAGGTAATATCTTCCACTTAGTTGGTACTGGTAAAAGTTGTTTATTTGTTCAAGTTGATCAGAGTTGGTTATGGCATAGGAGAATGTGTCATGTGAATTTTGATAATATCATCAAGATAAGCAATACTCAGGTTGTAAGAGATCTTCCAAAACTGGTGAAACCTACTAACAGCTTGTGCAAGGAATGTTAGTTGGGTAAGCTGAGCAGAGTCACATTCAAAAGCAAGGAACTGTCTTCTACCAGATTATTGGACTTAGTTCACATTGATCTTTGTGGTCTGGCAAGAACCAGGAGTATTCAAGGTGATAGATACTTCATGCTGTTAATTGATGACTATTCCTGGATGATGTGGGTAACCTTTCTAAAGGAGAAATCAGAAGCTCTTAAGAAATTCAAAATATTCAAGGCTATGGTAGAGAATGAAATAAGATTAAAGTTGAAGTGTCTGAGGTCTGATAGAGGTGGAGAATTCACATCCGGTGAGTTCAAAGGGTTCTATGAGAAACATGGAATCAAGAGACAGTTTTCTACCCCTAGGACTCCACAGTAGAATGAAGTAGTGGAGAGAAAGAACCAGACCATCCAGGAAGCATCTAGGACCATGATGATGGAAGCAAATGTTCCTTAGATCTATTGGAGAGAAGCTGTCAGCACTGCAGTCTATACTCTTAATCAAGTTCAAATCAGAAGCAATATCGGTAAGACCCCTTATGAACTCTGGTTTGGCATTACTCCTACTGTAAGATATTTCAGAGTCTTTGGTAGCAAGTGTTACATCAAAAGAGATGAAGATTTAGGCAAGTTTGATGCTAGAAGTGATGAAGGAATATTCTTGGGTTACTCTACTCAAAGCAAAGCATACCGGTGTTATAACAAGAGACTAAGAAAGATGATAGAAAGTATAAATGTGAAGGTTGATGAGGGAATAGAGAAACCCTCAAGGTTTTATGAGTATGATGAAGATGATCAGAATGGTGTTCTGGTTCAAGGAGCTCAATCCTCTCCTGAAAGTCAGATTCAAACTGATTCGGTAAATCAGGAAGAAGAGATAGGTCTGAATGAGCCTGATCAAGAAGTAGAAGTGCAAGAAACTCCCAAAGTTCCAAGGTATGTAAGATTGAATCACTCTAAAGATCAGATCATAGGTGACAAAAGCAAAGGTGTGCAAACTAGAAGGAAAATTGCTCAAAATTTAGATGAATATTGTCTGATTTCAAAGATTGAACCTAAGACAATAAATGAAGCCTGCAATGATGAAAACTGACCAAAGCAATGGAGGAAGAGTTGATGCAAATTGAGAAAAATCACACTTGGGATCTTGTTCCCAAACCTAGAAACAAGAATGTGATTGGAACCAAATGGGTCTTCTAGAACAAACTAAATGAAGTTGGTGAAGTAATCAGAAATAAAGCCAGATTAGTCTGCAAAGGCTACTATCAAATAGAAGGGATTGATTTTGAAGAAACCTTTGCTCTGGTGGCAAGAATTGAAGTAGTCAGACTATTTCTTGCATTTGTTTCCTTCAAGGATTTCAAGGTGTATTAGATGGATGTCAAGTCTGCCTTCTTGAATGGTGACTTAGAAGAAGAAGTGTACATTGAACAACCAAATGGTTTTCAATTATTTGAGCATGGTGATATGGTTTGCAAATTAAAGAAGGCACTGTATGGACTAAAGCAAGCCCCAAGAGCCTAGTATGAAAGACTAGACAAACATCTTTTGAAGATTGGTTTTAATAAAGGTACTGCTGACAGTAACCTATATTTCAAAATTGATCATGAAAACATCTTGATTGTTGAAGTATTTGTTGATGATATCATGTTTGGAGGAAGAGACAATATGTGTAAAACCTTTGCAAATCAAATGAAAAGTGAGTTTGAGATGTCAATGCTCGGTGAAATGAATTTCTTCTTGGGTCTGCAAATTACTCAGACAAAGAAAGGAATCTTTTTTTCTCAGACCAAATACGTGAAAGAATTGTTGAGGAAATTTGGAATGGAAGATTCAAAGCCAATGAACACTCCCATGGCAATTGGATGTAAGTTGAGCAAAGATAATTACTCTCCTAAGGCAGATTAGACAAAGCACAGATCAATGATTAGAGGATTATTGTATCTCACTCAAACTAGACCAGATATAATGCAAGCTGTTGGTCTTGTGGCGAGATTCCAAGCTGATCCCAGAGAATCTCATGTCATGGCAATCAAAAGAATTTTTAGGTATTTAAAAGGAACATCTAAGTATGGTCTGTGGTATCCTAGAGATCATAATTTTTCTCTTCATGCATATACAGATGCAGATTGGGCAGGAGATGTGGATGATAGGAAGAGTACAAGTGGAGGAGCATTCAATTTGGAAAAAATATTGGTTTCTTGGCTAAGTAAGAAACAAGAGGCAATATCCCTATCTACAACTGAAGCAGAATACATTGCAACAGCAGGTAGTTGCACTCAAGTTTTGTGGATGAAGTAGATGCTAAGAGATATTCAAGTAGAATATGAGGAGCCTATCATAATTTTCTATGATAATTCAAGTGCAATAAGTATTTCTAAGAATCCAGTGTTGCATTCTAAGACTAAGCATATATCTATCAAGTTTCACTGTCTGAGAGAGTAAGTGAACAAGGATGAAGTCAGATTGGAGTATGTGCCCTCCAAGGATCAGATTGCAGATATCTTTACTAAACCTCTTCCCAAGGACTCTTTTGAGTATCTCAACAAAAAGTTAGGGGTTATTGCCCCTCCGGTGATGAACTAGGATGCACTAATGTGCATCAATCCAATGGATATCACAGTCATATCTTGTGATCTGGATTGATGTTGGGGAGCTACTACTCAGGGGGAGCAGCAGGTATGAGTCTAAGGTGGTGAAATTGCAAGTATGAGCCCTTTGCCATTGATGTCAAAGGGGGAGAGAAGACATGTGAAAAACAAGTGGCTACTAATCAAAGGGGGAGCAATAAAGGGAGAGAAGACATGTGAATGGTTGTTGTTGACAGGGGGAGTTGTGATAGTAAGGAGAAGTTCTTGTCTTGATGGTTTTTCACATCATATGTTGCCATGAATAACAAAGGGGGAGATTGTTGCAAGTATGGGTTTAACCGGTGTTGTCATTGATGTCAACATACTCATGTTGCATTAATGAGAAGGATTGGATGAGCTGTGTGCTGAGGATATTGAAGAATAGTGATGACAACAAGGTTAAAGTCCAAGATAGGTTGAGGATCAGAGGATGTGGTTTAAAGGGTTTGTAGATATAAGTCTTGAGATGCTCCAATCAAGTTTTTAGAGGTCCGCATGAAGATCTGAAGAAGTTATGGTCGTTCAAGTAGAACCGGCTCCAGCAGGTGTCCAGAGGTAACAGAGTGACATAGATAGGTCCAGTGAGGTCCGGTAATGCATTATCCCATTCTGCAGATTTGAGGGAGTGTTGAGGACATCCCTGAGAAGTATCAAATAGACTGGTTCATGGTTTGAAGGTCTGAAAGAGTCTATTCATTTATGACAGTGATGACAGACTATGTTCTTGAAGCTCTGGATGAAGGAGAGAAGAATTCCAATAGGATGATGAAGTGCGAATGTTCTTGGTGATCTAGGGAAGGTTATGATGATCGTTGGATCATGTCCAGTTCATGTTGGTGGTTTGCATTGAAGTTAGATTTTGCATTTGAAGAATAACCACCGAATATTGGTGTTCTTCTTTAGACTGGCCGATCGGATGTATTACACGTCTTGCGGATGTTCTTGTAGGTGTTTGCCGACTTAGATGATTGTTCCTAAGTCGATGCCTTATATAAATAAGGGATTGTGAAGTCATTTTGAAGTGTGTCTTGCGGTGATGAGTGTGTGGTAGCGAGGAGAAGTACGAAAGGCAGAGCAGAAGTTTTGGGCTTAAATGGAACTGATTCAAGCATGGTGAAGATGCTATTTTCTAGTTCTTAAAGGTGATACTTATTTCTTTGTAGACAGTGTGTCTCTTGTAGGCAGTGAGCCTCTTGTGAGTAGTGTGCTCGGGCAGTGAGCCCTAATTGGCATGTGCCATTTGTTCTTTCTATTCTTCTAATAGAGAATACTTTCTTGGGTTAATCACCCCATGGTTTTTCCCTTAACTGGGTTTTCCATGTCAAAATCTTGGTGTCTTATGTGTTGATATGTTTCTGCTTTTGATTTGAATGCATTATGGTTCATGATTAATATTTTTCTAATCACTAAAGAAGATTCAAGTGTTTAATTTGAGAAAGTTTTGCACAACTGATTCACCCCCCCTCTTAGTTGTGTGCCCTAAGTCTAACAGGACATGGTCCCCTTGGTTTGAGAAAAGATGGTATCATTGAACCCATCCAACCCCATACCTTGATAGCCCAAGACACTACAGGGCTAGGTTATACTGGCACAACAAGAACCAATAGAGCAAATAAGCATAAAGGCAAACAACCAGAAACATCTACTAGTAATCAGGTTGAACAAATCTAGCAACTGCAACTGAGGAGTGAGACTGATTCCAATGAATATGAGTGGGATACTATCTTAGAGCTATCTTGTGATGAAAAAGGTATCGATGTTGTCCATGAGAATGACCCAACCCATGCAAATGAGAGAAAAGGTCCAGGGGCTAGACCACTAGAGTCTGACCCACGTAATAACGATAGTGAAAGTCATGAGGAAAGAATGATACCTCCTTGATAGATTAGTTAATTGAGAGTACTATTGCAGACTTTGTCCATGCTTATAATGACCTCCATAACACCTCTATCTTAACCATCAATACCATCTAACCAGACCAACCCAATGACCCCTTACCATTGTTGCACCCCGAACTCATAGATTGGGACTTGCAAGATACTACCCCTGAGCTCAATACCTGTCAGAATGATGAAGCCATCATAAACTATCTTGAGCTTAGAGATCATATACCCGCAGGGGACCACAGAGTTGGCTATGCCATAGAACTCAATGACAAGGCCTATTTTGGAGAGAGTGCCAAGCCTTTCAGTCTCAAAAATGTCAAAATGAAAGAAAGATCTAATGGTGAAAATTGCTCTACGGTGGTGTTAGATCATGAAAAAAGTAAAAATATAGACGTATCCAACAGTGAAAACCTCTCTAAGGCACCGAAGGATTGAAGGCTTGACCCTCTACCCAATCTCACACATCAGGAGAGATTTTCAATCTTGATAGAACCAGTAGAGACGATCAATGTCAGCACAGGTGATCATCCCAGAATGATTCATATGGTACAGTCTCTAACCACACAAGAAAAGACAACATTTACTAAATTCTTTAAGAGAAAACAAATCAATTTTTCCTAGACATATGCGGATATGCCAGGCCTAGATCCGAATCTCATAATGCATCACTTATCCTTAGCTTCAGGAGCTAAGCTAGTAAAGAAAAAACTTAGAAAGATGCATCCACATGTGGCCCTCATGGTGAAAGAAGAATTGAAGAAACTATTAGATGTCAGATTCATCAGACCAATAGACTATCCTATGTGGATTTCAAACATAGTACCAGTTGCCAAACCAGATGGCAAAGTCTGAATATGTAATGACTTTAGAGACCTGAACAAAGCTTGTCTGAAAGATGATTTCCCCCTGCCAAACACTAACATTATTGTAGATCTCATGGCAAGACACACCATGTTGTCACTAATGGATGGTTTTTCTGGATACAACTAGATAAAAATTGCACCTAAAGACCAACACAAGATTGTGTTCACATGTCCATGGGGCACCTATTGTTGGTGTGTCATCCCATTTGGTTTGAAAAATGCCGACGCAACATATCGGAGAGCTATGACTACAATCTTCCACGACATGATGCACACTATAATGGAAGATTATGTTGATGACATCCTAGCAAAATCACTCACAAGAGAAGGACACCTGGAAGTACTGGACAAAATCTTCAAAAGATTAGAACAGTTTAATGTGCACCTCGATCTGAAGAAGTGTGTGTTTGGAGTTACATCAGGAAAGCTACTTGGATACATAGTGTCCGCTAATGGAATTGAAGTCAACAAAACTAAAGTAAAGGCCATCATGAAAATGCCGCCTCCTAAGAATCTCACTCAGTTAAGGTCCCTACAGGGAAAACTGCAATTTATCAAAAGGTTCATTTCTCAATTGATAGACAAGTGCCACCCATTTTCCCACCTCCTACATAAGAATGTCCCTTTCAAATGGAATGATTCATGTGAGCAAGCATTTTAGTAGTTAAAAGAATATCTAATGAAACTTCCTGTATTAATGCCACCAATTCAGGGTAAACCTCTATTGCTATATATCTCGGCCACACCAACAGCTCTGGGAGCTCTCCTCGCACAGAAAAACTATGAAGGGAAAGAACAAGCAGTCTACTATATTAGTTGAACACTTGTTGGGCATGAACTACAATACACACCAATTGAAAGAGCATGCCTCGCTGTGGTCTTCACCTCACAAAAGTGGAGACATTACATGTTGTCACATTTGGTCAAACTAGTAGCAAAGATTGATCAACTCAAGTATTTACTCAACAAAGCGGCCCTTACATGTAGATTGTCCAAATGGGTCATGCTTCTCAGTGAATTTGACATCGAATATGTAGATAGGAGGGCCATAAAAGGCCAAGTACTTGCAAACCAACTGGTAGATGCACCTCTAACAGATGACAGCCCTTTGAGCTTTGAATTTCCAGATGAATCTATCTTTCACATAACTACAACAACCTGGAAAATGTACTTTGATGGCTCATACACTCAGCATGGATCGGGAGCAAGTATCTTGTTGATCACCCTTAGTGGTGACACCATTCCTAAATCATACAGATTACTCTTTTCCTGCACTAACAACGTGGTAGAGTATGAGGCCCTTGTCATTGGCATCAAGCTAGCAGTGGAATGGAATATCAAAGAACTCCAGGTGTATGGTGACTCACAGCTGGTCATAAATCAAGTAAATGATGACTACCAGACAAAAGATGAGAAATTAATCCCTTACAAATGGATGGTAGATGATTTCAAAGAATACTTTGTCCAGATCTCTTTTGAGCAGATACCAAGGATTGAGAACAAAGCTACAGACGCCATGGCCACAATTGCATCTCTCCTTGATATTCTAGATAATCAATCACATTACGAGTTCTTGGTAGAGCCAGTGTCATGTCCTGCCTATGACACCCCTAAATCCCATATCATTTGCCACATTGTCAGAACTGATTCCCCCCTCTATGGAAAAATATTTGCCTATCTTAAAGAGAATACCCTCCCACCTAATCTCTCTCGTAACCAAAAATGAACCTTCATCTGCCAGGCATTGCAAAGGTCTCAATGGTACTCTCCTTAGATGTCTCGATAGTGAGGAATATCAAACCACCCTGAATGAAGTACACGATGGTCTATGTGGGACCCACTCTAGTGGCCCTACCCTAGCCAAGAAACTCATATGCATGGGATACTACTGGCTAACCATGGAACAAGATTCCTATCATTTTGTAAAGAAGTGCAATAAGTGCCAAATCCATGGGAACTTGATACATGCACTAGCACAGGAGCTGCAGCCATTAACAACTCCTTGGCCCTTCTGTCAGTGGGGACTTGACTTAGTGGGCAAGATTCACCCTCCTTCATCCAGTGGCCATAAATTTATAATCACCACCACCAAGTACTTTATGAAGTGGATTGAAGCCATGCCCTTAGCCAATATCATAGGCAAGCAGATTGCCTCCTTTATCTTGAACTATCTCATTTGTCGCTATGGTATCCCTTCATCCATTATCATGGATAATGGACGAGCTTTCAAAAATCAAGATGTCAGGGAACTATGTGACAAATTCCATATCCAGCACCACTTTTGTACCCCCTATTACCCCCAAGGCAATGGCCAGGCGGAGGCATCAAATAAAACTATCTTGAAAATTTTGAAAAAGACTATCAATGATGTCGGCCATGATTGGCATATCCAATAAAATCTAGCACTGTGGGCTTATCATACAAGTATTCACCCATAGGTGCAATACCATACTCACTGGTCTACGGATCTAAATCCATCTTGCCCATTGAAATCGAGATCCCATCCTTGCAAGTTTCTTTAAAAGGTCTCATATCTGATGAAGAGTACCGAGTGTCCAGACTTCAAGAGTTAGAGCTGCTCGAAGAGAGAAGGAAACAGGCCTTTAACCACCTAAAAGCTTATCAAGAACGGATGTCTAGAAGCTATAACCATAGGGTAAAGCCTTGAGTGTTCCAAGTTGGTGATCTAGTCCTCAGAGAAAATCCTAAAAATCAGCAAGATCGAGAGAAAAAAGGCAAGTTTGAATAGAACTGGCTAGGTCCCTATGTCATCATTGTAGTCTATGGGTCAGGAGCATATCAATTGGCTACATCTGAAGGTGAACTGTTTGATGATCCTATCAACAGCATGTATCTTCACACGTTCTACACCTAAAACCCCAATGCAAGGGAGTCATTCAAAAATTAAAAAAAATTAAAAAAGTGATAAAAAACAAACAAAAAAATTAAAACAATGGAAAAATAACAAAAAAAAATTGTCCTATGGTGAAAACCTGGCAACCAGGTGTCATGCATATTTTTTTAGCTATTGTGCAAATAAAAGCAAGTGGTGAAAACCTGGTAAATAGGCGCTATCTGCGACAAACTGCTTCCTCCATTTGTTGTGACCGCATGCCTCCTGTGTCCACCATATCATTCATCTTGAACTGATCCATTGAACCATTGCTGAACTACGTCACCTTTGAATTATCATGTAGGCAAGGCCATTCTCAATGCACCCCTGAGGCTCCATTCCCCTTCTTTCCTGTCCATTCCGTCAAGTGTTGTTTGTCCTGCTATCCTTGACCATTTCTGCATCTTTGCTATTGCCTAGGTCTTAGGTCCATCAGGTTCACCCTGAACTATGTTGCCTCTGTGTCATCACGTAGGCAAGGCCATTTAACAATGAGCCCTTGGGGCACTAGGTTAGTCCCTTAGGGTCTGTCTCTCCATATCTATTTGTCGGGTCATCCATAATAAGTTGATCCTTAGTTTTCAATGGGGACAGCTCGTCACCCTGGTTAGAGATTTAGATTCTTGAATGCCACATGTTCTAAGAGGATATCAATAAAGGATTGTGATACCTTTCACTAGACAAGTGCACGCAGCAAAGCAAGCTTCCCAAAACAACAAAATTTGGGCACAGAACATCAACCTATTTAAAGCAAAGTGCAAATGTATACCGAAACACTCAGACTAATTTTATATCAATTATGGGAAAAAGACACATCTAATGCAAGAATGTTTTGTGAATAGGTTAACTTACAAAGTCTTGGATTTTTATCATTATGTCTTCCTATGCTACTCAAGGATGCCAAAAGCTAGAGATGCTATGATGGGGGCATAATCTTTTTCTTTGTCTACTATTTGTGGATGAAACTTTAGTAATGTTACAACTTTCATCTAACGACATGATCAACAAAAGATCATCGAGGACTTTGGAGATCTGAACATGAAAAGGGGCAATCCTTGTTTGTTGAAATGCAAGAAGTACTCAGGTCATCTAGATTCAAGTTTGACTAGATTCTTGTATCAACCTGATATATCAAAATCCATGTAAGGACTACTCAGGGCATCTCGGTTTAATTATACTTAGATGCTTGTATTTTCTTACAACATTTCAAAAAGAGAAAAGAAATAAAATGTGCCCAATGATGAAAGAAAAATACTTGCACTCTAATGATGGAAAAGTATCGACATCCATCCCATATCCAGAAATCCATATCAACCATACAATAAGAAAATCCTACAAAGTATCAAATGAAAGCCTATATTTATTTCATCCCTTTTTCTTCTGCCTATCTATTGAAAGGAAGCTAGGTGTACGGAAACGCTTCCTAGACTAATCTATTGAGGAGAGGGCTATGCAAATTTAACTTTATCCTAACTATTACAGCAATGTTAAGCCATTAACATGAGATATTGCAGCAAAACACAAGAGCCAGAAAGAAGACAAAAGAAGAGAGAAAGAGATTTACGGTGGGGAAAACCCTTATCGGGTGAAAAACCCCACACTCAGAAACCTGCACAATGTATTAACAAATCTGAAAGAATGTTTACAATAAACAATACACTTGCAATGCAAGCTTCAATGGTCTTCAACACTCATGTCTGGAGTCAATCCAGTAGCATAACAGTACCTGTAAACCTGTGATACAAACTCCATCTCCAAGCACCTGTTTAAATAGAACATACAAGGCAATTTTGGGCCTTTCTTGGAATGGGCGTCCAATATGGCATCTTGGACCAAAACCCATGCCTAGGGACACTTGGTCAACATTGTAGAATGTGTCTAACACTTGTCCACAGCTCCCATCCCAAAGAGGTCACCTATTTCCAAAATGGGCTATGACAGATGCTCTTACGACACTTATGACCATCATAGAATCTGTCATAGTGATTACAACTTACAGTTGTACGAGAATCTGTCATACACATGCTATAAATAGCATATTCTCTTACAACATGTCATATTCCACCTTGGGGTGCCCAAATATGCCTCATTCAAAGATGCTTCATGACACATGTCATTACCTGTCTTACAACCTTCTATTCTCAACTGTTACATGTCATAGATTCGTCATAGGAATCTGTCATAACCATTTCGGTCAAACATTCCTTACACAACATAGAAGATGCCGACACATGGCAGAATATTCCTACCACTAAGTGGGATGCCTATCTCCTCATGTGAGGACAAAATAACAAGTTGTCATAATCCATGTAGGATTGACACATCACCGTGCCACATCCCACAATATGACAAAGTGGATTTTTTAATTATTTACAACATAAGCAATTAAATAATAAATACAAACATTACAAATGTAGAGAATTACCAAGGTTGAGACACCTTAATTCCCAACATTCTCCCACTTGTCGAACACCTTGTAAGAGCCAATAGAAAAATAGGATTTAACTGCTATAGGCCGAGAGGCCCATAGACTCCGAACACCATCTAAACTTCTCTGTGCCCACTGGTTTTGTTAATGCATCTGCAACATTCTTCAAAGTATCTACCTTCTCCAAATTTACCTTTCCATCCTCAACCATGTCCCTCAAGAAGTGAAACTAAACATCAATGTGCTTGGTTCTAGCATGGAAAGTTGAATTCTTTGCAAGGCAAATTGCACTCTGACTATCACAACTGATCATGATCTGACTTGCATCAACACAAATATTGGAACACAATCTCTTAAGCTAAATGGCTTCCTTACAAGCATGAGTTGCTGCCATATACTCAGCTTCTCTCGTGGACAAAGCAACAACTAGTTGTTTCTTACTGATCTAACTAATAGCACCACCAAACAGTGTAAAAACATAAGCACTGGTGGATCTCCTACTCTCATTGTCACCTGCCTAATCTAAATCCACAAATCCATGAATATCAATAGAATGCAGAGGTCTTGAAACATTACCATGTAGAAAATGGAATACTTGGAAGTACCCCTCAAATATCTGAACACTCACTTAACTGCATCCTAATGAACCTGTCCAGGATTAGCCATAAATTGACTAAGGACTCCCACTGCTTGGGCAATGTCTGGTCTTGTGCAAACCATAGCATACATCAAACTACCAACAACACTAGCATAAGGTACTCTACTCATGTCCTCCACCTCACTAGGAGATTTTGGATAATCCTCAACAGACAACTTTGTCCCCAAAGAAATGGGAACACACAATGGTCTACAATCTACCATGCTGAAACTATCCAACACGGACTTCACATACTTACTCTGGCTTAACCAAATTTTTCTATTGGTTCTGTCTCTTTTGATTTCCATTCCTAGAATGTACTTGGCTGCCCCTAAATCTTTCATTTCAAACTAAGCTGACAACTGAGATTTAAAATCAGAAATCATATTTTTACCCTTCCCAATGAGCAACATATCATCAACATACAGTGCAATAATGAGAATACGATCACCATCAAACTTATGATAAACATAGTGATTCAAATTCAATCTCACAAATCTAATTGACAACACAAAGGCATCAAACTTCAAGTACCATCTCCTAGGGGATTGCTTCAAACCATACAAAGACTTCTTAAGTTTGCAAAACAAATTTTCTCTACCTTTTACCATGTAATGCTTTGGCTGTGACATGTAGATTTCCTCTTCCAAGTCACCATAAAGGAAAGTTGTCTTCACATCCATCTGTTCTACCTCCAAGTCATAAGCTACTGTGAGAGACAACAAGAATCGAATTGATGTCAACTTTGCAATGGGAGAGAAGATCTCACCATAATCTATACCCTCCACTTGTGAATACCCCTTCACAACCAATCTGTCCTTATACTTCTCAATACTACCATCTACACCAATCTTCTTCTTGAACACCCATTTGCATCCAACGGGTTTCCATCCAGGAGGCAAAGGCACCAAGTCCCAAGTTTGATTCTTTTCCAAAGAAGCCATTTCTTCCTCCATGGCCTCCTTTCAGGAACCTGCATCCTTCATATCCAAAGCCTCTGATACAGTTCTAGGTTCATCACAGTTAGTGAGCAAAGCATAAGTACAACTAGAATCAAGCAATGTAAAAACAAACCTTTTAGGTTGCTTCCTTATCTATGTAGACCTCCTCAAGAGCTGAGGTTGAGGTTCAGCTTCTTCTTCTGAGCTTTCAGAGATGCTAGAGCTCTCCTCATCATCAGGTCCAACATTGTCTTTTTGTTTAGTCTTCTCAGGGGTGTGAGGAAACTAAACAACATCCTCTTTCTTTTCTTTTTCTTCTGGCTGCAAAATAGTGGAAGAAGGTGTAAGCTCTCTGAAGATGACACTTCTGCTATATAACAGTTTTTCAGCCACAGGGTCCCAGAGCTTGTATCCTTTCACACCAACACCATAGCCGATGAAGATACACTTAATGGCTTTTTTCTCCAACTTTGACCGCTTCTCCCTAAGCACATGTGCATATGCCTTACAACCAAAAACATGAAGATGCCTTACTGAAGGCTTTCTACCAGACCACACCTCCATAGGTGTCTTTCCAACAAGAGCTAATGTAGGAGATCTGTTCACCAGATAGCAAGCAGTGGCAACAGCTTCAGCCCAAAACTTTTTCTCTAGACTAGCTCCACTAAGCATACTCCTAGCCTTCTCCATCGGTGTGTATGGAGTTGTCTTATGTCTTTCAATCCCAAGTTCCTTGCAATACTTATTGAATTATGTAGAACAGAACTCACCACTTTTGTCAGTTCTCAAACATTTAATCTTTTTACCAGTCTAATTTTTTGCAAAGGCTTTAAACTCCTTAGACTTGCTATAGACTTTAGATTTGCTTATGAGAAAATAAATCCATGTCCTTCTACTGTAATCATGTATAAAAGATACAAAGTATATAGATTTTGATAACGAAGGAACATTAACAGGACCAAACACATCAGAATGAATGAGGTCCAGCACACCAAAAGACTTATGAGAACTCGAGTAAAACTGAACACGGTTTTGTTTTCCATAAATGTAATGTTCACAAAAGTTGAACTCAAGATTACAATCATCTAACCCCTCAATGAGGTTCTTATTTTTTAGGGTACGCAGACCCTTCTCACCAATGTGGCCAAATCTCTTATGCCATAACATTGTCTTTTTTGCAGGAAGTTTAACTTCCAATGCACGATTACAACCATCAAGACTAGAAACAATAGATTTCTTCACTGCTCGTTTAGATGGTGGGGATGAAGTGACTACTGCCCTCTTCCTTGAGTCAGAAGAACTATTGCATTGTGAAATGCATGCCTCTAGCTGAAACAAAGTACCTCTTTGAGTACCCTTAGCAAGCACCATAGATCCTCTAGTCATCTTGCATCCTTCTTTCTAAAAGACAACCTTCACACCTGCATCATTCAAACTACTTACAGAAATCAAGTTTCGTGCTAAGCCTGGGATGTGCATAACCCCAGAGATCCCCTTCACTTGACCATCAAGGAATCAGATAGAGACTCTTCCATGACCAACGATCTTCAGATGAAAGTCGTCACCCAGATACACCTTTCCACCATGAAACTCCTCATACTTAGTGAACCAATCTCGATGCGAGGTCATGTGGAATGATGCACCAGAGTCGATTAGCCACACATCATCAGATGCATGGGTTTCTAGGGCTACGATGAAGGCATCACCGTCATCTTGTGATTTGTCAGAATCTGAATCAGGAGCTTTCTTCTTTTTCTTCTTCTCCTCTTTGCATTCCTTTTAGAAATGCCCGGTCTTGCCACAGTTCCAACAAAGAGCCTTGGACTTTCCAAGAGATTTGGATCTCCCACGGGATTTGGATCTACCCTTCTCATCTTTCTTGTCCTTCTTACCTTTCTCCTTGGGTCTTCCACGAATTACAAGGGCTTCTTTGGCTACCTCAGAAGACTTTCTCCACATCTCTTCAGATAATAGCAAAGAAACCACATCTTCCATTTTGAATGTGGATGTGGTGCTTCTGATTGCCATGAAAAGATGATCCCATGAGTCCGGCAGAGAATAAAGCAGGGTCATACACCGATCCTCCTCCATCTTTACACTGATAGATGTCAATTGTGCAACCCACATGTTAAAGGCATTCATATGCTCAGCCACAGATCCTCTATCCTCCATTCAAAGAGAATACAACTTCTTTCTCAGGAAAAGTTTATTGACAAGGGATTTGGCTTGATACACATCCCCCAACTTCTTCCAAAGGAGTTTTACAGTAGCCTCCTCATGGGCATTTAACAACACAGAATCGGCAAGACTAAGTCTTATGAGACCCTTAGCCTTCTGATCCTTGAGATCCCACTCATCTTGAGTCATTATAGCTGGTTTATTTCCGTTCACACTTTCCTAAAGGTCTAGGTCAACTAACATGTCTTCCATCTTGAGCTTCCATAGCTCAAAATTACTGCCTTTGAACTTCTCTACTTCAAACCTTCCTGATGTGCTTGCCATCTCCTTGCTACAATAAGATACAAAATGCTCTGCATAGACTCCCACTCAACCTAAGATTAGCTCAAAAAACCCATACCCAACAACTAGGACCAAAGGTGATCAAGCTCTGATACCAACTAAAAGGAAGCTAGTTGTGCGGAAACACTTCCTATACTAATCTATTGAGGAGAGGGCTATGCAAATTTAATGTTATCCTAACTATTACAGCAATGTTAAACCATTAACATGAGATATTGTAGCAAAACACAAGAGCCAGAAAGAAGATAGAGGAAGAGAGACAGAGATTTATGGTGAGGAAAACCCTTATCAGGTGAAAAACCCCACACTCAGAAACCTGCACAATGTATTAACAAATCTAAAAGAATGTTTACAATACACTTGCAATGCAAGCTTCAATGGTCTTCGACACTTGTGTCTGGAGTCAATCTGGTAGCATAACAATACCTATAAACCTGTGATACAAACTCCATCTCCAAGCACCTGTTTAAATAGAACATACAAGGCTATTTTGGGCCTTTCTTGGAATGGGCGTCCAATATGGCATCTTGGACCAAAACCCATGTCTAGGGACACTTGTTCAACATTGTAGAATGTGTTTGACACTTTTCCATAGCTCCCATCCCAAAGAGGTCACCTATTTCCAAAATGGGCTATGACAGATGCTCTTACGACACTTACGACCGTCATAGAATCTGTCATAGCAGTTACAACTTATAGCTGTAAGAGAATATGTCATACACATGCTATAAATAGCATATTCTCTTACAACATGTCATATTCCACCTTGGGGTGCGCAACCTCATTCAAAGATGCTTCATGACACATGTCATTACCTATCTTACAACCTTCTATTCTCGACTCTTAGATGTCATAGATTCGTCATAGGAATCCGTCATAATTGTTTCGGTCAAACATTCCTTACACAACATAGAAGATGCCAACACATGGCAGAATATTACTACCACTAAGTAGGATGCCTATCTCCTCATGTGAGGACAAAATAACAAGTTGTCATAATCCATGTAGGATTGACACATCACCGTGCCACATCCCACAATATGACAAAGTGGATTTTTCAATTATTTACAACATAAGCAATTAAATAATAAATACAAACATTACAAATGAAGAGAATTACCAAGGTTGAGACACCTTAATTCCCAACATCTATATCATCTATGTGTCGATTGAGTACATTTGGACATATCAAAAACATAGCATAGGTAACATATCATATCACATGAGATAGCCATTGACATGATTAAATCATTTTAAGTGCATTAGGTCATCCACATACATTTGCATCCGCATATCATATCAAAAATCAAAAACATAGACAAATACATATAGAGTTGTATAATCACATCAATAATGTTTCACATTTACATTTGCATATCAAATCATCCTAATTCATCTAGTATGCATCACATATACAAAGCATCATAAGATAGATTGCATCCATAACATATAAACATAGAACACGTGCATGTAGAACATCAATAACTGCATCATCATATAAACATAAAACATGTCCAAATGTGCCATATATCAAAATATCTGTCCATCTCTCATAGTTGTATCATGAAATGTATACAAAATATAAAAAGATAATGATACATGTCTCGAGGCAAAATAATACATAAGCAGGCTATCTCAGCCATCAAAAATGTATACATCACACCAAAAATTGGTACAAGTGTCAAAATTTGGCTAACCCTGCTAATGTGGAGCACTGCTCCTTATACTGCCCTCTCCTCTATCACCCCCTAACTGCTGGGAGCCTCTCGCTAATGCTACAGATCAGGATCCACCTACCCTCTATGATGGCACGGACTGACTCCTGTAGCTAGGTGCACACTAGTCCGTCGACACTGTCCCGTGATATAATCCTCTATAGTACTGAGTCTGAGCCTGTGATCTGGCAAGCTCACCCTGTACCTGGGCCAGCTGTGTCCATAGCTTCTACATCTATTTAACCAAAAAGCTTGAAGTACTATCTATACCTAGGGATGCTAGTGTTGCATCTCTCTCCGCTCTGATCACCTACACACTCACCAAGGCTGAGTCCTGCTCTCTGGAGATCTCTGATATCTGTGTTGCATCTGCCTCTCTCTAAGACTCCACTGCTCTTAGGTGGGCCCTCAACTACCTAATCTGACCCTGTAACGCAACAATGGCCTGCTGCTGTAAGTTAGGCTGTGGAACCTGCCCTCCCTGTCCCTGTCCTTGCACCACTGATCAATCCCACCACTATCCCAAGGAAGTAGTCATAGCAGTCATGAATGTCCTGCCATGAAATCACCTGCTCCACCAACTCTAGGTCATCAAAGATGCGTCTGTACTCGGCCAATCTAGCATCACACTGTGGATCATACTCCACCAACTCTCCCTGAATAGGGAGGTGTAGAATCCTATACACATCCTCTAAAGTAATCATCATCTCCCTGGTCGGTAGATGGAATGTCCCATCCTTGTTGTGGAATCACTCCACTGCTATAGTCAACAAAGCGCGGTTCGCGTGAACCTTGGGCATGAAACAAATGTAATGCAACCCCATAGCACCAAGAGCCTTGCAATCCACCTCTATCAACATATACCGCTGCAACAATGACAAAGGGAACTGCTCTCGTGACATCAGGGTATCACAGATGACCTCCTGCAACCAAGCCAAGCATAGCGTCAAAAAAATCCATATCCAAGAAAACCTACTTAAAGCAATCAAACTATCCTATCATTGACTTAACCTATCAAATTAATCAAAACAACATATCATATCTCGACTAGATTCTCGGCAATCTCAGAAATTGCTTATCAATTGACACATCGATTAGGATGCTATTTGGGTTAATTTTGTTAAGTCAATTGACTATCCTAGTGCAAATGTGCTAAACTAGGTGGTAGATGAACCAAACCATATCAAATGTGCCACTTCACCGTGAATGTGCCAATCCTTGACATGTATGCACTGTTTGGGCACATGCGCCACTTTTTGTGTCATATGCGCAGTTCCATAGTGGATGCGCCACTTCCTGGCCTATATGCGCACATCTATCATATGCGCCATAAGATCACCCAGATGCACGATTTCATGGCATATGTGCCATTTCAGGATGCATATGCACCGAACTTCAGTTTGGCACATCTATCCTAGCTATTTTTTCTAAGCATTTATGGGCCTAATAAATAACTTTTAGCAAGATTTGATGAACTACATACCAGTGGTCCTGCCTTAGGTGGCTAATTGAACTGTCGAACTCACTCAAACTGATGCTCCTCATGCAGAATATCCATATCTCTGTCGACTTCTCTAGCTCCTCTACTCTCCTAAGCTCTCAAAGACCAATCAACTAAGGACAAGTGTGCAAATGAATAAGACTTGTGGACCCAGCACCTATATATAGCAAGGGAACCATCGCTGACTGTGTGACAATTCTGACTACTTCCCATATCTGTTCCTCCAAAACAATGTCCTATTTTTCTCCATCCTAACCTGCTTTCCACCTACTTCTTTGTGACATTGTCTATCTCACACTTTCTACCGTCTTCTTGTCCAATCTCCCGAGGGGGCATCCTATCATTAAACTTGTACCAGGGGAAAACTGGGGCATGTATCATTGTCAAAAATTCTTATTCTTTGAAACAATGTGATAAAACACATTGCATCAAAGAGGGACAAAATGTATACACCTAAAAATGACATGACTCTACCTAAATAAATATTTTAAATTTTATTTCATCTTAAATTTCCTCTATCAATAAATAAATAAATCAATTTATTTATTTGATTCATTTTCTCCCATTAATTGAACAAATTATATTTATTTAATTAACTCCGTCAATATCAACTTTATTCTTCTAAACAATTAAATAATTTTTAATTATTTAATTAAATCATTCATTCTTCCAAATTTAAATAAAATGCAAATTTATTTAAATTAAAATCTTAATCTCCAAAAATAAAATATAATTAAATATTTTATTTATTCTTCCAAATTATGTGCAAGTAATTAAATAAATTTATTTATTTAATTACACTTTCTTATCTTCTAAAAAATCTTCAATATCTTCTAAAAATAAATTCTTGTTGTCATGCAAAAGCAAAAGTTGAGTTAACTGATTTAAAGCAACTTTGTTTTATCAACAAAAACTCTTAAATTAGAAAAATATATTCTAATTTAAGAAATAAAAACTCATCCTCATCAAGAAAGCAGTTAACTCAACAAAGCATCTTTTTGAATGACACATGTCCTTCTATTCGCACACGTTCTCTCGAACATCCTCTACCATTGATCTTCTTATTTCTTCTACATCATTGATTTCTCTCACACAATCCTATAAATACCCCTCTATCCTTCCATTTCAAAGAATCAAGCTTTCAAGTAAACGTATGTTGCAGAATCCATAGCGCGCCATTGGCACCCCCATTTCCATACCATTCATTATCCATTTCACATTGTGTTGAAGCCTATCTTCAACACAATAAGTATCCAAGCCATTTCTCCTTTTCCATCTTGAGTAATTAAAGCAAGGAAGCAAGCTTCCTGAGGGCTGCATTCATCACTAAAGATCAAACGGGAATAGGTGAACAATAGAAATCGCAAGGTAACAAAGGTTGTAAGTATCACTCTTATTCTAAAAGCTTTAGTTATTTGCACATTGCATTGATGTTTTTGGGTTTTTGTAATTCATTTATTTATCCCATTTTACCCACTACACTATTAATTACAACTTTACAACACTTACCTCCTAATTTGCATCTAGTTCTGAACAGACTTTTCCTTTGTGATGGTTCCTCATTTGCCTCTGTTTGAAATAGTTCTCCCCTCATCACCAATGATTCTCCTTTCTCTAGATTGCCAACTAAACTAGGTGATTCAATAGGTTCTTCTTTAACATAGGTTGCTCTTCCACTATTTTCTATCCTCTTACTTGTACTACCCTAATTGCATTCAAATGCTCTATGTCCTTCACCTCCACACTTGAAACAAGTACCTCTAAATGTTCTCTTATCAAATCCTCTTCCTTCTCTCATGTATCCTTCATTCCAGTATGCACTAGGGTTTCCTCTCCAGTAAAAATTTGAGGTAAAAATTTCTGTCATCTCTCCAATAAGCATTATTATCTTTGTCATCCTTCTTCAATGGGCTGCCAAACTTGTTCTGCTTTGGATATGATCTATCTCCTCTAGAATAAGTCCTTCCTATCTAAAATTTACCTCCTCTACCTCTCTATCTTTGATCATGCCTCTTATTCAACTTTCAATGCAAATTGATATGCTTCCTCCAAAGATGTCATTCTTACCAAGCTTAGCTCCTCTTGAATGTTTAATCTTAGTCCATTGATGCATCTAGCCACTTTCTCCTTGTTACCTTCACTATGTCCTATCATTATGATCATCTTATGAAATTCTTTAGTATACTCCATAGATTTCTCCTTTTGTCTCAGGTTTTGCAATCTTTTCAATAGTTCCAACTCATAGTCAGCAAGTATAAACTGGTTCTTCAACTTTGTCACCATCTAGTCCCACTTTGTAATCTTTTCTTTCCCTTTTCTATTTCTTTCCAACTAAACTTCTTTCCACCATATAGCAGCATGTCCTTTCAACTTTTCTTTTGCAAATTTCACCTTCTCTAGATCTTTAATTTCCTCATATTCAAAGTATTCTTCCATGTCATTTATTCAGTCAATCAATTCTTCAGGGTTCAAATTACCAGTATGGTTTGGCACATCCACTCTAGGTCTCTTTCCAATCTTTGAAATAGATTGTAGCATCTTTACTTGATCTTATTCTTCTTCTTCATCACCTCCTAGGGTTTCACCAGTTTGTTCAGCAGATTGAAATTCTTCTTCGTCATCGCTTTCAACATTAGGTCTCTGTGTCAATCCTCTTCACCTATCTTCTTCAATAATATCCAAATGAATTCACATTGTTTTCATCATTTCCATCATCTCATCCATTCTACCAGCCATTGTTCCAACAGTAGCAACTATTTGCAATGGCATTCTTCCTAGGATCAAGTGTAAACTACCTTAGGTTTGGTGATTGGGCTACAAGGTGACAATTGCCTCACAATCGGTGATTGGTTGTGACACAAGTGACCTTCCTCAATTCAGTGATCTGTCCACAACAAGATCTTACAGAATTCCCTCACCAACTTTGCTTAATTCACTCCCAAAGATTCAAACTTTTGCTCTGATACCACTTGGTGCATTCACAGTAGGAGGGTTCACAAAATGAGCTGTCTGGACCATGTAGCAAGAGTAAACATAATGGAAACAACTCAAGGAAATGGAACAAATGTAGATTCAATCATTCGGTATATCAAAGAATTTAAATACAATCTAGCCGGCAACATGCGAGCTTACAATTAGGGCTCACAAGCCTAATTACATACATGTGTAAGATAAAGCTTTGAAGCTTCTTTGCACAAATATAAACTATCAGCTATCACTATGCTATGAACTATGCTCACTACTTTCCTAAGGATCTATTACATCAATATATATATTTTTTGAACCAATAGATTCTTTTGCATTGGCCAAAGAAGGTCACAAACTCCAGTGAAGAGCTATAATGTGTGAACACAGATAGGTCAGACATAAATGCATAGAACCCTTCCGGAAAATAAATGAAATGAAGTGTGGATCTTTAGGGAAGGTTGGCCATGAACCAAAGATCATCGAATGATGTTTCATTAGGCTCCAAAGATCAGGAAACGCTTCCATAGGTGTCTCCTTTAGCTAATTACCAGGGACTATTAGAATACTCTGCTCTGAGAAATAGTCAATCTTCTGATAGTGATATCTTTCTGGTAACCATGTACGGATCTCTAAATTCTTGATACGATGTTGATGAACGAATGTAGATGCTAAGTCCATCTCTGCAAGGTTTGAAATGTAACTATGATAGAATGTCAGATCAAAATGTAGGAGCCACTTCTGACTAAATTGGAAAAATGAAAAGAAACAAACTGATCTTCAAACAAACTAAAATGCAAATGTTTTTGGTTGATGCAAGATTTCTCTTGAACCAGGGATGATCCTACATCAGGGACATTTTCTGACGTTACATCTACATATATACATGGATTCCTTTGGCTAGAAAATGCACCAAACATGGATACACTAGATTGGGAGAATAATGTAGAAGTGGGTAGAGAAAAATAATTCTTTGACAACTATGTCACCACTTGAAACCCTCATTCCAAATATAAAATAAACAATATGATACAACGACCTCCAATGGATGATCTATACCTATTAAACACATCTAAAATATTCTCTACCAATCCCTACAATGATTATGAAGAGTTAATTAATTATGTACAAGGACACATGAAGTGTAGTGAGAGGACTTATCTACGTAAGAAAGGGAAACATGTAGAATGTAGATACAAAGCTCCATGGAAAGAATGCATAAACTCCACCTTATCACATGATGAGTCAAGAAACAAGTATTATGAACCATAAGAAATGATGATAGGTTAAACATTCATAACCCATACATGCTCTCAATATGGAGAGCTTATATATACTACCAACCTATCATCTCCTGACTACTTGTGCTCAAATACATTGTCAAGTATGATCTAAAGCTAAATCAAAATCAAAGATTTGTGTTAATATGTCAACATGGATATGTATAGATCAAAGATTAGAAGACCAAGCTTTGAGTGCATATCAAAAGGTCATGGCAGAGATTGTCACAAAAATGTTCAAATATAGGAGCACAAGAAACATGTCGTCTGTGTAATAGAAAATTTATATCATTGAATGTAGTTAGGAAAGTATTCCATCACCTAAAAGAATAATAGATAGTATCCTTGAGATACAATCTAATTACATACAATCCTATATGCAATGCCCATCTCATCTAGAAACTATAACACTAATTGAATCAACAAGATCCTTCACATATGTTGCTTGTCCCAAAGGATCCAAATTGCAAGAGAGGAAAAAAAGAAATAGTGTAAGTATTTCCATATTTCTATAGCATTCCAAAAGAATACTTTGAGATCTTTAAAACATTTTATTGAAGTGGGTTACTTCTATATAAGCATTTTTGTCAAAAAAACATAGATATAGGTTGAGTGACAAAGAAGAAATCATCAATAATTGAACCACATGAATACACAGAATTTCATGCATGGCATATTGATCACATAGATCAAATTGGTGATGTCCTTGAAGAGGAAGACTATTCTGATAAAGAGATGGATAAACAACATACTATAGAAATGAATGGATGGGAGTTATTATCTCAAATGGGCCTTACTAATAGTGTAGGTTTAAATGAACTCCAAACGTTAGGTCAACATGATTTTGACAACAATAAAAAATAGGAAAAACACAATGTTCTTGCACATTTGAATGATGCTTCAATCCAATTTATACACACAAACAAAATTTTCCAACAAGACATTCATTTCCCCTTAAATTTGTACAAGCAAAACTATGCATTGTCATCAAAACAACAACTAGAACTTACTATCATTACAAATCACTCAATAGATAATTCCTTAAAATAATTGCTACACATTCAATCATACAAAGAACTATAAGCATTGGAAAGCCTTATCTAATTAGTTGCACAAGAAATACACTTCAAAATCTAGTACTAGAATGAGTACACCCACTCCTTGTTCTCACCCTAGCATGGATTATAACATTTAACATACAATCCTTGAATATAATGCATCCCTTAATAGTCTAATTAAATAAATGCAACCATTGCAAGGATAAAAATTGACAACATTTCAAGAAGACATGAAAAGCATACGATACATCATCATCAATGAGATGAGCTTCATTGGCCCAAAACTACTATTATAAATTGATTGCAGGTTATGTGAAGCAATCCCCCAACAATGAAATCTCTGCTTTGGTGTCATTTCTATCATTCTTATAAAATCGTTTCCCAACTACCACATGTTGTGGACAAACTTATCTATGCATCACACACAGTTGTAACAAATCTATGGAAAAAAATTTAATACAATTGTTATTGTTACTAAATTATGTTCACACCTAATTTAGCAAGGCCTAAACATCAGTTGTTTAGAGGGAGTACAAAATATTTTGCTTATGCAGGATCATCCAGTCAATGTCTGATGTCTTGACAAGAGACAAGTGTAAAATCACTTATCAGAATCATGTAACAGCTCAAGTTGAGCTGTTACATCATCCTGGTAAGTGAAATCATCTACACACAAGAAAATAGGCATTCAAAGTATGAGGAGAATTGATGGAGTTCATGTTTTAGTTGCTGATTATTCATTATGTTTTAGTACAAGTAAAAGAGGTGTCTATAAACTGTCAAATTATACATCATGTTTTAAAATATGTTTCAAAGAAACATTAGTTGTTTTATGCAATGTATTTGATTCAGAAAGTGAAATATACATAAGTCATTGCATAGAATGAAATAGCTAATTAGATTCAAAAGAATGTATAAAAGTGTCCCACACAAGCCGTGGGAATAACTGAAAAATGCAACATAAAAGTAAATTTTACTTTTGAAGAAATAAGAAATGTATAGGAAAAGATGAGGGACCCGTCATTGCCTGCGAATGACGAATCTCGTGGTTGAGCTAGTTGCTATCTTCATCCGTTTGAGCTCCAATGTACATGGAAAACAATTTTTTTTAGCTCAGGGTACCAAGTCTATTCATACACAATCAGAACTTCAAAAGTACCATTCACTTTTATGTAGCAACAGTACATCGGTAATCATATCAGCATAAGAGAGGTCAGAATGAGCAAACATAAGTGCTATATCAGAAAGAGATAGATCCATACAAGTAACCCCACATCATGAATCAATGATATGTTTCATATGCTAACATGTTTGCTTCCTATACAGGTATATGAGAAATCAGTTTGTTGATTCATCTTTTATTAAATGGCATGTGGGGAAAATGGGCTCCCATAAGGGTTGAGCCCAGCATGCTCAGAGTAATGACATTAATGCAGAGATATTTGATAGACCAAGCAACATGATGTTTTCATCACATGCATGTTGCTACTATATCATATGTATTGAGTACAAGAGAGAAGGTATAGTCAATTTGGAACAAATGCCATGTGGGATAGCCATGTCAAATATCATGTCTTATTGTCATTAAGAGCCCATGATGCCATCAAAGAAACAAACATTTCAGTCATAGTAGAACAGCATATACAAGTACAGTTTCATGTTATAAATAGTCATAAGGAACAATAAGAGAAACCACACATCAGCAAGAAGGCTGCTCAATTATCTGAGTGAGTGAATTTCAAATGTAATGCCGATGTTTTCTCATTTTCATACATTCAAGAAGTTCAGAGACAAAAGTTGGATCTTGTGATAGCCTTTCAGATGAAGAAATATATCCAATTAAAGATCATTTTGCAATTCATCAATTGCAAGTGTTTATGAGTACATGACAACACCTTTGTGCTGGTGAAAAGTGCATTATCTAGTGCCAACATGGCAGTTTTGGTCTAACACATCATTCTAGGACAGAAGTACAGCCATAAAAGGTACTTTTTGCATTTTATGTTGTGATTGAACTATCAATTTGTTATCCATATGTACCTCATAGATATAACAACTTTATAGTGGATCATAGCAAAGTTACCATTGAGGACATATAGTATGCCTCAAGACTGCCATCATGATAGCAAGAGTAAGGAACAATCCTGTCAATAAAGTGATCACATAAAGAGCAAGTTACAGAGATAATATGTATGCAGTAGCAAGTATCTGCTATCGTAAATTGCTGTCATCATAAGCCCATATGCATATGAAAGAACAATATAGAAAGATGCCTCGTGCTGAGATATACAGTAATTACTTCAAAATGAAGTAGCATAAGGAGATAATAAGTAAAGAACAACATCAAGAGGGAACAACTTGCTATAGGATAGAAAGACAATATGACCTTATCATGAAATAAGTATGCTTTCTGTAGAGTGCCCTCTATACATGAAATAATTCACACAGAGAGATTTGCTACAACATTGATATAATCTAGATACAAGTGCAAGTCATGATCAAGTATAACTAATGTAATGGAGAAGGACTGAAACAACTTTCAAATGATCAAGTCATCACAATATATCCTTTATCCAAAAGAGAGAGCAGAGCATCAAGATCATACATGCAATGAAGGGTGCATCTAAGTATAGGGGATAAAAGATATTAAATGCAGATGTATTATATAGGGATAGCACATACCTCATATTCTTCTTTAAATACCTTATACATATTGCAATGCATTCTTATTCCATGAATGTAAAAGCATATACAGGGTATAGTACAAAACATATTACCAATATACACTATCAAACTTTTAGCTTATGTTTTAAAAGACCCAAGAGGAAGCACATATGAGTTCTTAGTCACAGATAAAAGAGAGAATCATAACTTTGTTTCATCTTCTAAAAAATATTCATCATATAATGCAACATATTAAGGAAATGGAGCAACAATCTTATGACTCTTTCAAAGACAAGCAGAGATTCAAAATGCATAAAGAAGACTACCTATAGAGAGAGTTTTTTCAAACCCTAGTAGGTATGTAGTGACCTCATAATACTTGCCTTTATAAATGAAAAAAGGGTTAACTTTTGATAGAGATAAAAGAGAAATACAGTGGAAGTAACCCTACCTGGGTTGATACAAGTAAAACCCATTTTTACATTGGAGAAAAAGAAACCCGAAATGCATTATGTAAAGAAATGAGAGATTGAATATATTTAGAGTTCAAGAGTTATTGTGCATAATTAGATTTCTTTGTGCAAAGGTAACATAAATGTCATGGAAAAATCATATACAACTAAGAAGAGCAACAAGACATTTATATATATCATAAGTCCGTGAGTGTACAGATACAGAAAGGGCAAAAGAATACAGGATTGAAAAGCAACAGTTTCACAGATCCATTTGAGTTTTTGTTCCATACTCAAGTTTACACAGGCTGTGGCCTTATGTTTGCAAAATATTCATATTTTGTGTCCTTGAGCCATTTGAAGTGTTGATAAAAGAGTTGCAGTTTAATTACAGAGGCAAAGAAGGTAAGGTAAATGGAAATATAAAGCTTTTTGATTCAAAGTTAGAGAAGAAGATATATTTCCTTTTATAAAGGTTCATTTTCTACCATGGGTCAACTCAAATCAAGCCAAGTCAAGCAACAGGTTGTAGATATGAAAAGAGAAAAACTTTTCAATATATAGAATGCAACGACCAGTCACAACCTTATCAATTCAAAGCTATAGGAAGGATTCATTTTGATCATGCCTAGCTAGGGTTTTTATTGAAAAGTTGCAGATCTGAAACAAAACAAAATATCTTTTAATGCAAATATGTGACAATACACTGGCCACGACCTCATGGTAATACAAAGACAAAATAAGATAGAGCTTTCATGTATATGAACAGGATAAATATATACAGCCAACCGTGATCTTTTAAACACAAATGAACAAAGAAATGTGTATATGGAGAGGCCAAAGCAAGTTTTTTCTTCATTTTGCCTCACAACAGAGTTAAACCCATTTGGGGTTTTGAGCAAAAAGTCACAGATACTGAAGAAATCAAAAGTTTTTTGATTTTAGAATATAAGAAATATCAGTTGGCCGTGTCCTATAGTGCCATATTGAATCTTATCAATGAAGAAATCAAAGGAATGTTGCAGTCTTCAAAAGGACAGAGAAAGCTTACCATTATGAAGAAGCATATACACATTGGGGTAGTGAGTCTTGTCTTTACATTGTCCAAAACGAGTTTAGACTAGTGCAATCATGGTGGCATCAAAACATAGGAGTTATAGACAGAAAGATAAACACAAAAAAATACTCAGAAGTGTAAGAAATACCAGATAGAGTTCGCGGCCTGTAGGACTAGATTGCATATAAAATGATGCAAAATGTTAATTTTGAGTTTTATAATGCTTTACCTTGTATTTTGTGTTGGAGATCTTCATCAAACTGCTCAAGAAACAACATGAAATCAAAGGATAATAGCTCCCAAACCTTTGTCATGGAAGCCAAATAGAGAGAGCTTTCCCATCGAATGGTTTAGGCAAATGATGTTTAGGGTTTCAAAACCCTTTCTTTTGCTAGAGCTTAAATGAGCATTTTTTCACCTTTTTGACTTTGATTTTGTTAAATCATTGCAAACCTTTCGGGAGCCATGGTCAAGACTTGTAAAAGTCTTAGAAGAAAGTGATTATGCGAAGGCCCATGAGGCCAAAGACTTAGGTCGTGTCACATTTTAATATGTTTCATGAAGTCAAAGCAAATTATCATGAAACGATAAGGCTCGATGCCTTTTACTTTTCCTTTTGGCATGAGGACTAAAGGTGGTAAATCAAATGGTTCGAAGGTCTGCATAAGGTGATGGATTAATAGTGATGCATGGGAGGTATAAGGTGGTATTAAGATATGAAGAATAATGCCTATTTTTGCATGGAGGCATGAGTATTATGTATAAATACATGATGTATGGGATAAATATGCAAGGCATGAGTAGTATGTTGCATGATGCATGGGGTTTGCAAGTGCATGGGAGATATAAGAGATTTTATTTTCTTTTTACATGATCTAGAAATAGATAAACATTGTGAAAAAATGATAAAGTAATGGATTATAAATTACTTTATTACTTGTCATAAAATGCGAAAAGAAAAGATAGGAAAATCCACAAGTAGTAAAGCAAGTCTTATCGGTTACTTTACCATTTTTTCACACTATTTTATTTATCTCCAAACCATGCAAAGTCAGGAGGTTGAATATTTATGTCCAAAGTGCCTTCTTTTCTGCATAGGTTTGAAACAAATTTGAAATGTAAAACATTAAGCTAAGTGGTGTGACTATAAACCACTTAGTTAATGTTAATTAAATGTGGAAATAAATGTAGTTGTGTCATTTATTATGCATGGACAAGATGAGGATGCTTTCAAGATGTGGTCAAAGGGGTGTGGTTAAGAATTTAATGTGCAAATTCCAAACATTTATGATGATGCAGGAGAGGTTGGCAAACAGATGGAGGAGTTATTGAGGTGATTTGACTTGTTTTTAATGGCATTAAAGGGTATTAAGAGGCAATTCTTGGGGCTTTTATGATGGGTGATGACAGGGCTTGACTTTTCTTCATTGGAAACTCATTTTGGAGGGTTTTGGATAGATATTTTGAGGGCTTTTATGTTATGCATGACCAAGGAAGTTTCTAGTCCTTATCTTGTTATAGCTATTTGGAGTGTATATAGTCATTCATTTGACTCTTTGGTAGTCAGTTCTTATCATTTAATTTTTGGAGTTAGTGATTTTCTACAGTCCTTACATAGTTTTGAGCATGCTTTGTAACTCTTTTGGGATATGAAATAGAGAAAAGACCTTGGACACCATTGATTATGAGATTTTGCCTTCTTATTCTTGCAGTGTTGTGTATTATCAAGTGATTGATCAAGTTATTCATGAGGTAATTTTTATTTCCTTGTGACTTTGTCTCATGTTGTATACCTTTTCTGCAAAAAAGTATGTTAATGCAGGTTGCAAACTGTGTCTTAAAGATGCATGTGGCTTTCTAACTATGAAGTTATCTTCCTTTTAAAGGTTAATGCATTTAGGCCTCTTTGTGAAATATTTATGCAAAAGCATGCAATAATAGGTTGTACAAATTTAGTTTATGTTATCTGTAACCAAGTGTATAAAAATTTGAGTTTTTATAAACCATATCAGTTTGGTGTATCACCCCTTGTTTCATTTTCTAGTTTTTTTTCATTTTGAAGCATTCCTTTTTCCCTTTTCCTCTACAAATCAAGTAGTTTCTAGGTGATAACCAGCTAGGAGTTAGCCTTATCTATAGATTCACTCCAAATTTTAGGTAACCCATAGCCTAGGAGTGTTTCCATGTTCCTCTAAAGTGCTAAGTTCCACAACTTAGCTAAGGTGCAACTTTAAGAGACAATAGTTTTTGGCACGCTCGGTGGGATCGTTTAAATCAAGATAGTTCAAAACATTACATTTTATTATTGTTTTTGATATGCAACCAGTAATTTTTAGACCTGTAAGAGGTTGAGATCTGCATTTCTCACAACTCTAAGTGTGGAAGTTTAGCAAAACCAGTGTTGTAATAGCTTATGAGAAGGATTTAGACAAGGAGTTTAGGACCATTAGAATACTTGTAGTTGTTCCCACCCAAAAGCCAAGTAAGAGCTATAAGAAGAGCTCATCCACCATACAGAAAAGTACAGTCAACTCCACCTTCTATGAGATTTTTCCCTCCCCCTATAAAAGGTCATGTTTTTGTTGCACCAATGGCAAGAAATCAGCCTTTTGTGTTGTTTAATGGGGGCAGTCCATTAAATTTGGCTCAAAACGATGATATCCCACTGTCATCCCTCGAGAGTATCCCTTTTTTCACAAGGGAAGATCAAACTACACCCATTAAACACATTAAAGATATAGCAAACCTGTGTTCAGTACACCATATGACTACTAAAAATGTAGCCATTAGACTGCTAGCAACATCTATCAAGGGCAAGGCACTCCAATGGTTCAAAGGTTTGACGGTTGATTCAATCACTACATGGGATGATCTTGGAGAGGTATTATGCAAATAGTTCAAAGACAACTCTGATAACTTGTCATTGGTGGAGCAACTCACTACCATCAAGAGGGCTCCCCATGAACATATGATGGACTTTAACTTCCGTTTCCAAAAGTCTTGGGACAGGATCCCACAAAATATAAGGCCTTCACTTGAATATGCATTTTTGTATTTTTTGATGTCTTTGAATAGTGAGATTGTTGTCATGATACAGTCTATGGGTGGAGATACATTACCATAGGCCTATGATATAGCTATTAGAGCTGAAAACTACCTTATATAGGCTGGAAAGATAGCCCCTAGACTGAAAGGAAGCTAGGTGTGCAGAAACACTTCCTAGACTAATCTATTGAGGAGAGGGCTATGCAAATTTAACTTTATCCTAACTATTATAGTGATGTTAAACCATTAACAATTGATATAACAAAAAAACACAAGAGCCAGAAGGAAGACAGAAGAAGAGAGACAAAGATTTACAGTGGGGAAAATCCTTATCGAGTGAAAAACCCCACACTCAGAAACTTGCACAATGTATTAACAAATCTGAAAGAATGTTTACAACACACTTGCAATGCAAGCTTCAATGGTCTTCGACACTCATGTCTAGAGTCAATCCGGAAGCATAACAGTACATGTAAACATGTGATACAAACTCCATCTCCAAGCACCTATTTAAATAGAAGATACAAGGCAATTTTGGACCTTTCTTGGAATGGGCGTCCAATATGGCATCTTGGACCAAAACCCATGCCTAGGGACACTTGGTCAACATTGTAGAATGTGTCTGACACTTTTCCATAGCTCCCATCCCAAAGAGGTCACCTATTTCCAAAATGGGCTATGACAGATGCTCTTATGACACTTACAACCGTCATAGAATCTGTCATAGTGGTTATAACTTACAGCTATAAGAGAATCTGTCATACACATGTTATAAATAGAATATTCTCTTACAACACATCATATTCCACCTTGGGGCACCCAAATATGCCTCATTCAAAGATGCTTCATGACACATGTCATTACCTGTCTTACAACCTTCTATTCTCGACTCTTACATTCATAGATTCGTCATAGGAATCTGTCATAACCGTTTCGGTCAAACATTCCTTACACAACATAGAAGATGCTGACACATGGAAAAATATTCCTACCACTAAGTGGGACACCTATCTCCTCATGTGAGGACAAAATAACAAGTTGTCATAATCCATGTAGGATTGACACATCACCGTGCCACATCCCACAATATGACAAAGTGGAATTTCCAATTATTTACAACATAGGCAATTGAAAAATAAATACATACATTACAAATGTAGAGAATTACCAAGGTTGAGACACCTTAATTCCCAACATTCTCCCACTTGTCAAACACCTTGTAAGAGCCAATAGAAAAATAGGGTTTAACTGCTATAGGCCGAGAGGCCCATAGACTCTGAACACCATCCGAAATTCTCTGTGCCCACTGGCTTCATCAATGCATCTGCAACATTTTTCAAAGTATCTACCTTCTCCAAATTTACCTTTCCATCCTCAACCATTTCCCTCATGAAGTGAAACTGAACATCAATGTGCTTGGTTCTAGCATGGAAAGTTGGATTCTTTGCAAGGAAAATTGCACTCTGACTATCACAACTGATCGTAATCTGACCTACATCAACACCAATATCAGAACACAATGTCTTAAGCCAAATGGCTTCCTTACAAGCATGAGTTTCTACCATATACTCAGCTTCTGTCATGGATAAAGCAACAACATGTTGTCGCTTACTCATCCAACTAATAGTACCACCAAACAGTGTAAAAACATAAGCACTGGTGGATCTCATGCAGTCAATGTCACCTGCCCAATCTGAATCCACAAATCCATGAATATCAATAGAATGTGGAGGTCCTGAAACATTACCATGATAGCAAATGGAATACTTAGAAGTACCCCTCAAATATCTGAACACTCGCTTAACTCCATCCCAATGAACCCGTCTAGGATTAGCCATAAATTAACTAAGGACTCCCACTGCTTGGGCAATGTCTGGTCTTGTGCAGACCATAGCATACATCAAACTGCCAACAACACTAGCATAAGGTACTCTGCTCATGTCCTCCACCTCATTAGGAAATTTTGGACAATCCTCAATAGACAACTTTATCCCCAAGGAAACAGGAACACACAATGGTCTACAATCTCCTATGCTGAATCTGTCCAACACGGTCTTAACATACTTACTCTGACTTAACCAAAGTTTTCTGTTGGTTCTGTCTCTTCTAATTTCCATTCCTAGAATGAACCTGGCTGCCCCTAAATCTTTCATTTCAAACTGAGCTGACAACTAAGATTTAAAATCAGAAATCATATTCTTACCCTTCCCAATGAGCAACATATCATCAACATATAGTGCAACAATGAGAATACGATCACCATCAAACTTATAATAAACACAGTGATCTAATTTCGATCTCACAAATCTAATTGACAACACAAAGGCATCAAACTTCAAGTACCATCTCCTAGGGGATTGCTTCAAACCATACAAAGACTTCTTAAGTTTGCAAACCAAATTTTTTTTACCTTTTACCATGTAATGCTCTAGCTATGACATGTAGATTTCCTCCTCCAAGTCACCGTGAAGGAAAGTTGTCTTCACATCCATTTGTTCTACCTCCAAGTCATAAGTTGCTACGCGAGACAACAGGAATCGAATGGATGTCAAATTTGCAATGGAAGAGAAGATCTCACCATAATCTATAGCCTCCACTTGTGAATACCCCTTTGCAACCAATCTGGCCTTATACTTCTCAATACTGCCATCTGCACCAATCTTCTTCTTGAACACCCATTTGCATCCAACGGGTTTCCATCCAAGAGGCAAAGGCACCAAGTCCCAAGTTTGATTCTTTTCCAAAGAAGCCATTTCTTCCTCCATGGCCTCCTTCCAGGAACCTACATCCTTCATATCCAAAGCCTCTAATACAGTTCTAGGTTCATCATTGTTAGTGAGCAAAGCATAAGCACAACTAGAATTAATTAATGTAAAACCAAACCTTTCAGGTTGCTTCCTTATCTGTGTAGACCTCCTCAAGAGCTGAGGTTGAGGTTCAACTTCTTCTTCTAAGCCTTCAGAGCTGCTAGAGCTCTCCTCATCATCAGGTCCAACATTGTCTTTCTGTTCAGTCTTCTCAGGGGTAAAAGGAAACTAAACAACATCCTCTTTCTTTTCTTTTTCTTTTGGCTGCAAAATAGTGGAAGAAGGTGTAAGCTCTCTGAAGATGACACTTTTTCTATACAACACTTTTTCAGCCACGGGATCCCAAAGCTTGTATCCTTTCACACCAACACCATAGCTGATGAAGATACACTTAACAACTTTGTTCTCCAACTTTGACCACTTCTCCCTAGGCACATGTGCATATGCCTCACAACCAAAAACATGAAGATGCCTTACTAAAGGATTTCTACTAGCCCACACCTCCATGGGTGTCTTTCCAGTAAGAGCTGATGTAGGAGGTTTGCTTACTAGATAGCAAGCAGTGGCAACAGCTTCAGCCCAAAACGTTTGTTCTAGACCAACTCCACTAAGCATACTCCTAGCCTTCTCCATCAGTGTCCTTTTCATCCTCTCTACAACTCCCTTTTGTTGCGGTGTGTATGGAGTTGTCTTATGTCTTTCAATCCCAAGTTCCTTGCAATACTCATCAAATTTTGTAGAACAGCACTCACCACCTTTGTCAGTTCTCAAACATTTAATCTTTTTACCAATCTAATTTTCAGCAAAGGATTTAAACTCTTTAAACTTTCTATAGACTTCAGATTTGCTTCTAAGAAAATAAATCCATGTCCTTCTACTGTAATCATCTATAAAAGATCCAAAGTATACAGATTTTGATAACAAAGGAACATTAATAGGACCAAACACATTAGAATGAATAAGGTCCAACACACCAGAAGACTTATGAGAACTCGAGTAAAACTGAACACGGTTTTGTTTTCCATAAATGCAATGTTCGCAAAAGTTGAACTCAAGATTACAATCATCTAACCCCTTAACGATGTTCTTATTTTTCAGGGTACGCAGACCCTTCTCACCAATGTGGCCAAATCTCTTATGTCATAACATTGCCTTTTCTGCAAGAAGTTTAACTTCCAATGCACGATTACAACCATCAAGACTAGAAACAACAGATTTCTTCACTGCTCGTTCAAATGGTTGGGATGAAGTGACTGCTGCCCTCTTCCTTGAGTCAGAAGAACTATTGCATTGTGCAATACATGCCTCCAGCTGAAACTGAGTACCTCTCTGAGTACCCTTAGCAAGCACCATAGATCCTCTAGTCATCTTGCATCCTTCTTTTGAAAAGACAACCTGCACACTTGCATCATTCAAACTACTTATAGAAAGCAGGTTTCTTGCTAAGCCTGGGATGTACATAACCCTAGAGATCCCCTTCACTCGACCATCAGGGAATCAGATAGAGACTCTTCCATGACCAACAATCTTCAGATGAGAGTCGTCACCCAGGTATAGCTTTCCACCATCAAACTCCTCATTCTTAGTGAACTAGTCTTGATGCGAGGTCATGTGGAATGATGCACCAGAGTTGATTAGCCACACATCATCAGATGAATGGGTTGCCAGGGCTGTGATGAAGACATCACCGTCATCTTATGATTTGTTAGAATCTAAATCAAGAGCTTTCTTCTTTTTCTTCTTCTCCTCTTTGTATTCCTTTCAGAAATGCCTAGTCTTGCCACAGTTCCAACAAAGAGCCTTGGACTTTCCAGGAGATTTGGATCTCCCATGGGATTTGATCTACCCTTCTCAGCTTTCTTGTCATTCTTCTTCCCTTTCTCCTTGGGTCTTCCACGAACTGCAAGGGCTTCTTTAGTTGCCTCAGAAGACTTTCTCCTCATCTCTTCAAATAATAGCAAAGAAACCACCTCTTCCATTTTGAATGTGGATGTGGTGCTTCCGATTGCCATGACAAGATGATCCCATGAGTTTGGTAGAGAACAAATCAGGGTCATACACCGATCCTCCTCCTCCATCTTTACACCGATAGATGTCAATTGTGCAACTGACATGTTAAAGGCATTCATATGCTCAGCCACGGATCCTCCGTCCTCCATTCAAAGAGAATACAACTTCTTTCTCAAAAAAAGTTTATTGACTAGGGATTTGGCTTGATACACATCCCCCAACTTCTTCCAAAGGAGTTTTGCAGTAGCCTCCTCATGGGCATTTAACAACATAGAATCGGCAAGACTAAGTCTTATGAGACCCTTAGCCTTCTGATCCTTGAGATCCCACTCATCTTGAGTCATTGTACCTGGTTTAGTTCCGTTCACACTTTCCCAAAGGTCTTGGTCAACTAACATGTCTTCCATCTTGAGCTTCCACATCTTGAAATTACTATCATTGAACTTCTCTACTTTAAACCTTCCTGATGTGCTTGCCATCTCCTTGCTGCAATAAGATATAGAATGCTCTACACAGACTCCCACTCAACCTAAGATTAGCTCAAAAAACCCATACCCAACAACTAGGACCAAAGGTGATCAAGCTCTCATACCAACTGAAAGGAAGCTAGGTGTGCGAAAACCCTTCCTACACTAATCTATTGAGGAGAGGGCTATGCAAATTCAAATTTATCCTAACTATTATAGTGATGTTAAACCATTAATATGAGATATAACAGAAAAACACAAGAGCCAGAAGGAAGATAGAAGAAGAGAGACAGAGATTTACAGTGGGGAAAACCCTTATCGGGTGAAAAACCCCACACTCAAAAACCTGCACAATGTATTAACAAATTTGAAAGAATGTTTACAACACACTTGCAATGCAAGATTCAATGGTCTTCGACACTTGTGTCTGGAGTCAATCCGGCAGCATAACAGTACCTGTAAACCTGTGATACAAACTCCATCTCCAAGGACTTGTTTAAATAGAATGTACAAGGCAATTTTGGACCTTTCTTGGAATGGGCGTCCAATATGGTATCTTGGACCAAAACCCATGCCTAGGGACACCTGGTTAACATTGTAGAATGTGTCTGACACTTGTCCACAACTCCCATCCCAAAGAGGTCACCTATTTCCAAAATTGGCTATGACAAATGCTCTTATGACACGATCGTCATAGAATCTGTCATAGCAGTTACAAATTACAGTTGTAAGAGAATCTGTCATACACATGCTATAAATAGCATATTCTCTTACAACACATCATATTCCACCTTGGGGTGCCCAAATATGCCTCATTCAAAGATGCTTCATGACACATGTCATTACCTATCTTACAACCTTCTATTCTCGACTCTTACATGTCATAGATTCGTCATAGGAGTCCATCATAACTGTTTCGGTCAAACATTCCTTACACAACATAGAAGATGCCGACACATGGTAGAATATTCCTACCACTAAGTGGGATGCCTATCTCCTCATGTGGGGACAAAATAACAAGTTGTCATAATCCATGTAGGATTGACACATCACCGTGCCACATCCCACAATATGACAAAGTGGAATTTGCAATTATTTACAACATAGGCAATTGAATAATAAATACATACATTATGAATGTAGAGAATTACCAATGTTGAGGCACCTTAATTCCCAACATAGACTCCCCATGCCAATCTTCCCTAATATACAACCATCTATTGCTATGCCAGCACCTCAAATAGCCCCTTTACCAGCTGCTGCTAGTGTAGAAAAAGCTATCCCAACCCAATCTCTTGAGCTGTAGGAGATAAGAGGGTTACTTTAGTCATTTGGAATGAACTGGTAAGTATGAAGAAGCAGTAGTTTCAAAGTTTCAAACCATATTAGTCTCAGAATCAAACACAGAACTAGCCTTACCAAGCTAATAGATAGCCATACCAAGCCAATAACCAGGGTGCAAGGCAAAACTTTAATCTAAGGCCATATCAACCATACAACCCAACTCCACTCAATTCAAATAAGGAGTTAGTCCCTGTTCAAAACAATATTGTACAAGAATATGATTAGTGCTTTCCATGCAATCAACCCCATAACCAATCCTCTTGTTCAAACGGGGTGATTAAAAAAGCCATAATGGTACAAAATGTGTCAAATTTACAACCAAATGTACCTAGTGATGGATCTTCACAGTAGCAAGAGCCACCTCTAACTGACATTGCTTTCCTAAATTGGCAACGAGAGGAGTTTTATGGGGTCAATTGGGATGATTCTCTAGTTGCTGCTAATACAAGAGCTAAGAGGAGGGCTTTTGAGATGGGATAGTCAACAAATAAAGAGCCCAAACAAGCTCCTATAATAGAAAAAGAGGTTATTGTTCCATCCACTTCTCGAGTGCCACATGACACTACCAAAGAGAGGCCTAGAAAACAACCCCAATTGACCCACTTGCAAGCAGATCCTACTATTGTAAAGGTTCACCAAAAGGAAAATACTGGATCTTTTAACATTATTGAGCACATGAAGAAAATGAATATCACTATGTCTATGTGGGATTCTCTGTCTATCCCAGGACAAAAGGATTTATTCCAATCCACATTAGCAGATTTGAATGTGTCAAGTGAAGCTACAATCAGTCAAGAGAAGGATATTTTTACCAATACACCTCAAAATAGTAGTGAACAGCCAGGTAAAGAAGTCAAACCTCAGCCTTTTATGTGTCTTTGATAATAGGAGATAAGCTGGTCCATAATTGCATGATTGATTCGGGGGCCAATAGTTCTATTATGTCCAAATAGGTTGTTGATAGGTTAGGTTTGAAATATCAACCTCTCAAAAAGGGTGTTGTTTAGCTTGATGGAACAACCATTAATACCATAGGGGTCATTAAAGATTTGTGTCTTACCTTGCATGCATGCCCCAATTTTTCCATTCCACAAGAAGTTTTTGTTATTGACTTGCCACCACATTTTGCCCTTTGCCTTTCAAGAGATTTTATAGCCAAAATAGGTTGTTATCTCTCTTCAAATTGGTCTCATATGCTGTTTAGGAAAAGATATGGAACTAAAGTAACTATTAAGTCTAAATTGATTGCAAAATTCCACATAGAACCTTATGTACCAAGTGTCATCAATGCAAATTGTGCCGCTTTTGACCAAAATGAACTTTATGTTGTCCAAGAGCCAAATACTCAGACTGAAACTATTCCAAACATCCTTTTGGATGAGTGGGCAGAAGAAAATGATGAGGTTGATTCAAGTGAAAACCTTGAAGAAGTAGGCTTAGTTGTATACATGATGCTGGAACCACATTATTTCATGCCAAACCTTGCAAAGGAGGTTGTTTTGCCACCTGAGCAACAGCAGAATGAAGTATGGAAAATGTTCTTTGATGGTTCAAGAAGCAAAAACGGAGCTGGTGGGGGTGCTATGTTGGTATCCCCATAGGGTGAACAATATTATTCAGCTTTTCATTTCACTTTTAGTTGTACTAACAACACAGTTGAATATGAAGGTCTTATACAAGGTCTGGAGTGGGCAAGGAAAAGAAAGATCAGCTGACTACAAGTCTTTGGTGATAGTGAGTTGATTGTAAACCAGGTGAGAGGCTTGCATGTCACTAAAAATGATGTGTTGAAGTCTTACAAACATAGGGTATGGGACATCATAGAGGAGTTTGATGCCTTCAATCTGACTGTTGTACCTAGGAATCAAAATAGACATGCTGATAGATTAGCTACTATAGGTGCTTAGTTCGACATTCCAAATGATGTTAAAAAGGAAAAGGTACAATAGTATGTTAAATTTGTTGTGAGGCCATCTATTCCTAACAATAATGTTCATTGGAAAGTTTTTGAAAGTGATGAGCAGGTACTTAGCTTTATGCTTGAAGAAAATGAGTTTTCAGTAGGGAATCAAGAAAAACTCAAGCAGCAGTATGGTGGTCAGATCATACAGTTGAAGACAAACAAATTACCCAAGGGATTAGTCACCTTGGAATCCATTTTTAGTGCTGATGATCAGCTTAAAAAGGAAAAAAACAACATGCAGATTAAGGAAAAACACTATGAAGAAGTTGAAATCTTTAAAGGTAAGCTCCTTAAAATTGGCAAATTCAGTTCTCAAGAGGATAAAGGAGCATTTATTACTCTTTGTCAAGAATTTGAATATATATTTTCTTGGGATTATTCATATTTAAAAGGATTTGATCCTCAAATTGCTCAGCATACTATAGAATTAGAGCCAAATGTAAAAACTGTTAGGTAGAAACAGAGGCCCTTAAACCCAATACTTGAGCCTCTTATGATTAATGAGTTAACCAAGCTGATTGAGGGAAGCATTTTTTTCCCAATCAAGCATACATCTTGGGTCTCCAATCTTGTTCTTGTGAGGAAGAAGAGTGGAGAAATTAGGCTCTGTGTTGATTTTAGAGACCTCAATAGAGCCTCCCTAAAAGACCATTACCCACTGCCTTCAATGGAGCTAATTCTACAAGTAGTGGCCAGTTCAGAGAAATTTTCCTTGCTTGACAGTTATTCAGGATATAATTAGGTCTTGGTGAAAGAAGATGATCAACATAAGACTACTTTCACCACAAAGTGGGGTACTATGGCCTACAAAAGAATGCCTTTTGGCTTGTCTAATGTTGGCTCCACTTTTCAGAGAGCAATGGATATGGCCTTCAAGGGCTTACTTTAAAAGTTGGTACTTGTATATCTTGATGACATCATAGTTTTCTCCAATAAAGCAAATGAACATTTATCACACTTGAAACAAGTATTTCAAAGATGCAGGGAGTTTGGTATATCTCTCAATCCTAAGAAATGTATTTTTGCTGTCCACAAAGGTAATCTTTTAGGACATGTTGTGTCAAAGAAAGGGATTACTATTGACACTAAAAGAGTTAAGGCCATTCTAGATCTGTGTTTACCCAATCATAAAAAGGGGCTACAAATCTTCATAGGTAGAATTAATTTTGTTAGAAGGTTCATTCCTGATATTGCAAACCTATTAAAACCACTAACTGTCATGCTAAAGAAAAATGCAATTTTTAGTTGGACTAAGGAGGTCAAGCACAGTTTCAAGGTCATTAAAGAGGCTTTGTCAACAACCCCTACTTTGGTAAACCCAAACTTTTCGAAGGATTTCATTTTATAGGCATATGGTAGCATAGATACTATTTCTGCAATTCTTGTACAACAAAATGATGAAGGCTTTGAACAACCCATTTCTTTCTTTAGTCAAGGTTTGGCAGACTATGAATAGAGATATAGTTTCCTTGAGAAACATGTTCTTGCAGTTATTGGGAGTTTAAATAAATTTAAGCATTTGATTTCCAATAACAAAGTGCATTTGATGGTTGCCCACCCTAGTGTGAAGGAATTTTTGTTAAGTAGGGATTTAAATGAGAAAAGGGCTGGATGGATCACAAAGGTAATGGTGTATGACATTGACATTAAGATAACTAAGCTTGTGAGAGGAAAGGGTTTGTGCAAGTAGCTTGCTAATGAGTCTAAAAAAGAGCTTGAAAATGAGGAAGAAATAGTTCTTGTCACAAATGAGGAGCCGACAATTGATGCATCAACAATAAGTGTAAGTTGGTTAAGAGACATGAGTCATTTTCTGCATACTAGCGAGTGTCCACCTAGTTTAGATAAGGATAAAAGAAGATATTATAGATTGCAGTCTATTCCCTATGTACTAGTTGATAATGTTCTTTTCATAAAGGACCTGAATGGTGTGTTTTTGAGATGTATTGATCATGACCAAGTTAACAAAGTGCTTTGTGAGTTCCATGATGAAATAGCTGGGGGTCACTTTGCCCCAAGGACTACTACATGGAAGTTAATAAGGGTCAGGTACTATTGGCCAAACCTCTTCAAAGATGCCCATGCATGGTCAAGAAGGTGTGTAAAATGTGCCATATTTGTAGGCAAAGAGAGGTTGCCAGCCTTATCTCTGCAGCCAATTAAAATGGAACAACCCTTTATGAGATGGGGCATTGATTTTACAGGTGCCATTAACCCTCCTTCAAGTGCATGCCATAGGTGGGTTCAAACAACAACTAATTACTTTATGAGATGGACTGAGGCAGTGGCTTTGAAAGAAGCCAATGAAAATGTTGTTTTAAATTTTTATGATGATTTACTAACCAGATTTGGGGTACCTAAATCAATCATTTTAGACAATGCTTTAGCCTTTGTTGGTCTGAGAGTAAGTGACGAGGCTGTAAGAAATGACATTCATTTAAATACATCATCAAACAATTACCCACAGGGTAATGGTTTGGCAGAGTCAACCAATAAAAATCTGATAAGAATTATCAAAAGGACTATGAAAGACAACCAGAGGACTTGGCACACCAAATTGAAACCTGCTCTATGGGCAGATAGAATAACACCAAAAAGGTCTGTTGGAAACTCACCTTATATGCTGGTATATGGAAAGGAAGCAAGGCTACCCTTGTCTACTGAGCTTCCAGCTCTTGATCTCATAAATTAGCTTGAAATGTTTGAAGCAGAGGATCCAATGGCAGTTAGGTATGCACAGCTCATGGAGCTTGAGGAAACAAGCGATAAGGCTATGAAAACTATGGAGTTTCACCAACTCCAAGTGAAGAAATTTTTTGACAAAAGAGCAACACCCAGAGTGTTTAAGGAAGGAGATGTAGTGCTTAAATGGGATGAGCTAAAGAGCAGGCCTAGGAAACATACTAAGTTTGACCACATGTGGAGTGGCCCATTCATCATTGTAGAGTGCAAACAACACAATGCTTTCCAACTTTCAAAGATGGATGGAAAAATTTTGCATATCCCAGTTAATGGGATACACCTCAAATAGTGTTTTGAGTTCTGATCTACCTTATGTGTGCTAGTTTAGGTTTTCTGCTTTCAATAAGTGTTGCGCATAGTTTAGATGTTTTTTCCTTTCCTCCAAGTGCATTTCTACATAGTTAGTTAGGTTTCTCTGAGTATTGTTTTGGTAGATGGAATAAGGTTGGAAGGTGTTTTACACTATTTTGAGGAGTTACAGGGAGTATGTGAGAATCTTTTCCAAGGTTTCAGGCAGAAAAATACTCATATGCCAATGGACTTTTAGGGTTTAGGGTTTAGGGTTTAGGGTTTAGGGTTTAGGGTTTTGTTTAGTAGGAAAACACCCCTGAGAGGTCACCAAAAATGTTACTAAATTATGTTCACACCTAATTTAGCAAGGCCTAAACATCAATTGTTTAGAGGGAGTACAAATTTTTTTGCTTATGCAGGATCATTTAGTCAATGTTTGATGTCTTGATAGAAGACAAGTGCAAAATCACTTATCAAAATCATGTAACAACTCAAGCTAAATGGTTACATCATCTTGGTAAGTGAAATCATCTACAAACAAGAAAACAGGCATTCAAAGAATGAGGAGAATTGATGGAGTTCATGTTTCAGTTGCTGATTATACATTATGTTTTAGTGAAAGGAAAAAGAGGTATCTATTGGAAAGAGACACTGTGTGGATTCATAAGTGTTGTCATTGATGGCAACAAAGTCTATCCCACACATCTGTAGTACATAGAATGCCTACACTAGAAGTCAGATTGAAGACTGTTTTGGTTCGGTGAACAAGAACAAAGTATGTAACTAGGTCTGACAATCAGGTTTGGATCTCTCAGATGGTGTAACTCAATAAGTTGTGGACTTGGACAAGTCAAGAGGGGTATCATGACTACTATATTCCAAATATTTAGCCTCTGGTGATAAAGCAAGAAAAATATATGAGCATCTAAGTGTTGGGTTCCAGTCAGGCAGAGCAGATAGAGGAAGAACTAATCGACAGAGTATCCGACTTCAATCCAGATGAGTAAAAGGCGTTGATCAAGCAATTTGTGGGATTATACATTGTTGGATGACATGATTAATGACTTCTATGCCTATGTTTTTGATACACATCACAAGTCAAGCATGGATTCACCTGACAGATTAATTACTTGCAGTGTTCTTGTTGCCAACTAGAAAGTTGATAAAAATCCTTGATGCGGATATATATACCAGATGGATTTCATCATGTAAGGGAGTGTGGTGAATAGGTGATGAAATAAAGTGTGAAGAAAAGTAGGGATAAGTGTGAGAGCAGCAATTCAAGTCTAGTATGTGACAAAACAACAACATTAAATAGAGGAAGAATGAAGTGTATTAGATCGGTATATTGTGCCTAAACTGGAACTGAACTCCTACATTTGTAGATGGCTCTCATCAATTCAAACACTTGATTATCTTCTGTAAGATTTGTAGATAGTGAGTCTCTTGTAGGTAGTGTGCCTCTTGTGAGCAGTGTGCTCGGGTAGTGAGCCCTAATTGGCAAGTGCTATTTTTGTACTCCTTATTCTTTTAACAAAGAATACAATCATGGGTTAGTCACCCCGTGGTTTTTCCCTTGACAAGGTTTCCACGTAAAAATCATTGTGTTATGTGTGTTGATTTTATTTCTGTTCTTATGATTACATATGCTTTCATGTTTTGATAGAACATTAAATATTAAGATAGCAAAAAGAAAAGAAAGTCACAGAAATTTTGAGATAACTGATTCACCCCCCCTCCTCTTAGTTATCTATCTTGTTTCCAACAATTGGTATCAGAGCAAGGTTCCTCTAAACAAAGCCTAATAGCTTGAGGAAGATCTAGGAATCTCAATGGATGCATATGGTATGAAGGAACAACTTCAGTCTTCCCTAGATAATCTTGAACAATCCCACTCTGAAGTCAATAATTTGAGAGAAAGACTCAAACAAGCTGATGAATTCATAAATGAGCTCAAAGAAAAACTTAGTATCTCTGTGAAAAAGAGAGAGGAACTACTTCAAAAATTAGCCAATCAAAGTGAAGTCAATGATACTAATGAAGGTCTAAATGAGAAAAATAAGCTATGTGAGAAGCTATCAAAAGAAGTCATTATGGTAAGGCATGAAATGGAATCAATGGTTATGAGATTCACCCAAGAAATTGAAGAAAAAAAAAGATTGAAGATAATCTAAAACAATCCCTCAAGGAGAAAATAGAGGACTGCCACAAAATGGACAGAATAATCAAGCATCTTGAATCTAATCTTGAAGAAGCTAGAGACAATGAAGAACAACTCAAGAATTAGATAGACACTCTTAAACAAGACCTTCAAACAACAAATCAATACAAAGAAAAATTCAAGATAAGCTCAGCCCAACTTGAAGTTCTTGAAAGCCAAAAGAGGGTAGATGATAAGCATGGCTTGGGATATGAGAAAGTTGAAAGCTCTAGATCTGGTCAGAAGAACTTTGGATCTAGAAATCAAAGAAACAGGCCTAGAAGACCTCTGGTAAGGCAACCAATTGCTCAAAGATATCCATCCTTCAATGGATACTACTTCAATTGCAACAATTTTGGTCATAAAGCAACTCAGTGCAGGAGGAGAATGAATAAGAATAATACATCCTTCTCCGGACAATGTTTCAACTACAAAAGGTATGGTCACAAATCTCATGAATGCAAAAATATGCAAATAAATAATTCATTCAATGGTAGATGCTCTGCATGCAATATAATGGGACATATGACTAATCAATTCAAATCAAGAGGATATAAATCAAATAAGCAAAGAAATGTTGTATGTTACAATTGCAATAGATCTGGTCATATTGCCAAATTCTGTAGAAGCAAAAATCAAGATAAAAAAGGTCCGGTGGAACATAATCAGAAACAAGATAAGGGCAAAGGTAAAGTGAATGCAGATAAAGTTCAAAAGGAGATGAGCAAGATTTGGGTAAAGAAAAGTACTGAAAATATTAGGGATGGATCCACACCCAAATCTAGTGTTGATATTCCTTCCGGAAACTAAAAAGGTGAGCTCTGGCTCAGAGGGAGTCACAGAGAAAAATAATTTCCCCTAGCCAGTCAGCTAGTGCCTAAAATCAGCACATTGAGTAAACATCTGACGCCGTGGATTAAAGGGTTCTCAGAAAAACATCTAAATAACCTTCCGTCAAAATGTGAAAGATCCGCATGGAGTTGTGCAAGATTTCTAATTTCTCAAGTTAATCTAATTTTGACAGCTATCCATTAAAGCAGAATTTCATAGACAGATCTGGTATGATTCAAAATTGAAATGCTTTGATCTATGGACCCATGGCATGATTGAAGAAAAGAAGATACATTGTCAATCCTCATTGGCAATGATTCTAAGTTTGGCGCAATGATTCAAGAAGATCTCTCTTAAAACAGGGAAACCGGATAACTTAAGTTGTGCATTTATTACAAAAGGAAATTAGGGTTTGCGCAAGGATAAAAGGATTCTTTCACTCATTATTTACACACTTGCACTCACGAAGAAGAATAGAAGAGCTCTGCAAAGAAAATTCTACAATTCACCCAAGTTCAATAGAAAAATGAATTCAACCAGCGATTTGTTCCGGCTCTTGCTTCAAACCGTAAAGCGTGAAAAGGTACTTCCATTCTGAAATTCTTTCTTTGAGTCTCTTGAAAAATGGCTACTCCAATGGTTTTCAAGATCTCTAATAGGCTGTGACCTAAATTCAAGAAACACCCTTATAAATCTCTAGAAGTTGATCCTTTGGGAGCATTTTCTAGCATTCCACATGGAGTATTGCATGTAGAAGATGTTAGGGTTTATATCCATTCCAAAATTGAAGAATTTGGAGACTCAAAATTGATGGACACTTATCACAAACAGCTAATAGATGAGAATTTTAAACTCAAACCTGAATTCAAGGCCATCTGGGATAAACACTTTGGACATTGCATACATTTTCCATGTTTTGCAGAAGATGATTGGGTCTGGTATATTCTAAGAAAGATGCATGATAATTTCATGTGGCTAATGAAGCCCTTCAAAATAACTAAGGATGTCATCAGGGCAGTGACTGGACTGCATTCATCCGGTGGGTTACCTGCACTTAAATATGTGAAGAACCAAACAGTAACTGAAACCACTGGATCTAAATTTGACAAAAAAGCAATGACCATAGATGACAAGTTTGCCTCAATGATAATCAACTACAAAATCTATCATTTGAGCAGGGAGAATTCTGTGTCTAGCATAGCAATCTATGCAGCATATCAGATGTTGAGGGAAGATGCAGATTATGACCTGTGTGAGCTTCTTCTAAATCAACTGTTGGAAAATCTACAGAAAATAAAAAAGGATAAGAAGAATTCCTTTAAATATGGTTGTCTAATATTATGTCTGTTCTTCTATTATATGACTGAGCTACCTAGATCAAGTGGTTGGGTTTGGTAAAATGATAAACTAGTTGGAATTTAGATCAGAGATTACATGTATGGACTTGGTGATGCTCAAGCCCAAAACATAGCCCTCTAGGGTTACTTTAAGAACTTCCAAAGCATGATGCAAGCCAGAGAGAGAATACCTTAGTCCATAGTTGAGAAATACAAGGACACAGTTTGCTTTATGGTTGACACTGATCAATGCCTAATGGAGGTAGTTGAGCCAAGAACTGTGGATAATGCCTATGGGATATGAAGTCAATGAAAACATCTTGGAGCTACATATTCAACACCTGTTGAGCCAGCCCAAGGACACTAAAGCAGAAAGGTTTGGGCCCTTTCAAGAGTTAAGTGTAAAAATACATGTTGAGTTAAGATAGTCAGAGATAAAGAGGAAAGTAAGAAGGGAAGTTGAAGAAATTGCTAAAAGATTTGGCCTATCAAAGGAGGCTGTAGATGCAAATAGAGAGAAAATGGAGAAGGCTGAGAAAGAGAAACAAGAAGCAAAGAAAGGAAATGTTCCGGTACAAGCCTCCTCCTGGACTAGACCTTCCAAGAGATCTGCACCTGCCACTCCTAAAAGCTCAAAGGCTACCAAACCAGAAGTCAAGACATCTAGAAAAGGAGAAAAGAAGATGAAGACCAAAGCCACAAGGTCATATACAAGCCTTAAAGATGATGAAGAAGCAGATTTTGATGAGAAAAGCATGAAAATGAAGAAGAAGAAAACATCTGGGAAATTCTCTGCTAGTAAAAACAAGGAAGAAAAGGTAGAGGAATTTGTTGAAAAGCCCACTCTTTCCATTGATGATATCATCAAGGCAGTTACTATGGATGGGAACCTACAGCTAGTGATAGAGTTCTAGGATGAATACAGTGATGTTGACAAGAGAATTTTGGAAGAAGATACTGTTATGTACTTGAACATTTACAATAAATCTTTCATTGAAATTATATCATTAATTCCTAAGAGTCTAGGAAAGGTACTTCAACTAAGAAAAGAGAATGCAAAGGCAAAAGACTTAGAGATTCTGGAGCAGATAGCAATTCATCTTTATCCTTCTATCACTTCAAAACAAATGGACATGATTTTCAAGGACTGTAAGGATGAGTTCCGGAGTAAGGCAAGATTGAATAAACTTATGCTTGGAGAAACTGACCAAGTAGCAAGTGAAACATAAGATATCCTCTAGAATGCCTTGAAGAGATTCAATCTTCCTATTGTAGAGGAAACAGATGAAGAACCTTCTACTATGGATGTTGAAGGATTAAATGTAATCAATGAAGAATTTTCTGACAAGGATGTTGAAGGATTAAAGAAAATAGATGAAGAGAAGTCTGAGGACTTAGACTCCTCTATTTCGAAAGAGGAAGTTCATGAAGCAGTAAACACATGTGACATCTCTCCTCTAGATCCCACTGCAGACATTCCAGATTCTGAAGCTAAACAAGAAGGTAGAAGAGAGGAGAAAGTGATTCAAGAAGAAGAGGTTAAGGGAAAAGAAGAACAAGCAGAAAAGACTAATGATGATTGTTCTAATATCCCAAAAGAAAAGAAGACTCAATCACCAGCAAGAGACACTGCAGAGATAGTGACGAACTTCTTAAACAAAGAAATGATGGAGATAGATGGACCTGAGCTATTTCAAGGACCACTGAATTTTGACTCTCTCCCCGGTTCAGACAATGAAAATAGCATCTTTTGCTCAAGCCAAAGTAAAAGAAAAACTCTTGAAATCTCACATGGAGGACTATGAACTGTTGGAGATTGCATCTGGGATTCTGGAGAAGATCATGCCATCCTATCAAAAGGATCCTTCAGCCTCACCATTCGGTAACTTGAAAAACTTAAGTAAATTTTGTTAACACTTATTTTGAATCTCTAGAGAAATCAACAGAAGCAAAGGTTTGGAAGGAGTTTCTGGGAAAAAGATTCACTAAAGTGCAAGGACTTATTTCTAATGATAGGAGGATCCTAAAAATTGGAATAAAGAGCCTTGAAAACACTCTTAAAGATGGTAGGGACATATACAAATTCTATTTATCTTGGCCCAAAGTAACAGAGGACATTGAGAAGAAAGTGAAAGAACAAGAAGGAAAACTGTCAAATTTATCTCAGAATTTTGATCCCCTTACTACCTCTCTAATGAATCAAGAATGCCAGGCTATTGTTATCATAAATGAAACAAAGAGGCTAGACAAAGAAAAGAAGAACATAATGAATAGAATGGGTGAACTTAGAGGGATAATTATCCCTAAGCTAGAGGCAATGTATGAGGCCTTGACAGATGCTCAGACCACAACTCGGACCAGTGATCCAATAGATTTAAGAAGGGTAGAAGCATATGCATTTTTGTTGAGTGGTCACATCTCCATTTTGGATAGGATGAAGTAGAGCTGGGCCACAGAGTTTGTATAGTTGAAGAATACTTTTGCAGATATACTTAAATATATGTAAGTATAACATATATATACTTATGCAGCCATGTATAGGACAATTTTTACAAATTTTGGTATGTAGATTTTGCCCTTTGCCATTGATGTCAAAGTGGGAGTGAGGAGTAGTGAAAAATGTGGAATCTGGCTAAGGGAGAGCTCCAGTAAAATAGTGCAAAAGACAGAGCATCAGCCAAGGGGGAGGTACTGCGAAACTTAGCCATTTTTCACTAAGTGTTGCCATCAATGCCAAAGGGGGAGATTGTTGGCAAGAGACACTATGTGCATTCATAAGTGTTGTCATTGATGGCAACAAAGTCTATCCCACACATCCACAATACATAGTATGCCTACACTGGAAGTCAGATTGAAGACTATTTTGGTCTGGTGAACAAGAACAGAGTATGTAACTAGGTCCGACAATTAGGTCTGGATCTCTCAGATGGTGTAACTCAGTTAGTTGCAGACCTGGACAAGTCAAGAGGGGTATGATGACTACTATATTCCAAATATTTAGCCTTTGGTGATAAAGTAAGAAAAAGATATGTGCATCTGAGTGTTGGGTTCCAGTCAGGCAGAGTAGACAGAGGAAGAACTGACTGATAGAGTATCAGACTTCAATCCCGATGAGTAAAAGGTGTTGATCAAGCAATTTGTGGGAGTATACATTGTTGGATGACATGATTAATGACTTCTATGCCTATGTTTTTGATATGCATCACAAATCAAGCATGGATTCAGCTGACAGATTAATTACTTGCAATGTTCATGTTGCCGACTAGAAAGTTGATAAAAATCCTTGATGTGGATATATATACCAGATAGATTTCAACATGTAAGGGAGTGTGGTGAATAGGTGATGAAATAAAGTGTGAATAAAAGTAGGGATAAGTGTGAGAGTAGTAATTCAAGTCTAGTATGTGACAGAACAACAACATTAAACAGAGGAAGAATGAAGTGCATCAGATCAGTATATTGTGCCTAAACTGGAACTAAACTCCTGTATTTGTAGATGCCTCTCATCAGTTCAAACACTTGATTATCTTCTGTAAGATTTGTAGACAGTGAGTCTCTTGTAGGCAGTGTGCCTCTTGTGAGCAGTGTGCTCGGGCAGTGAGCCCTAATTGGCAAGTGCCATTTTTGTACTCCTTATTCTTTTAACAGAGAATATAATCTTCATGTAGTCACCCCGTGGTTTTTCCCTTAACAGGGTTTCCACGTAAAAATCATTGTGTTATGTGTGTTGATTTTATTTATGTTCTTATGATTACATATGTGTGATCTATGAAGTCAAAATGAAAGCCAAAAACACAAATCAAGTGCAAAAACAAATGATGTACCGTCACATGTGACCCACAAATCCTTGATAGGGTGGAAGGAGTTACACCCAAACTCCTTAGATTTTACCCAAGTAGATGAAATGTAGATTGCTCTTTGAGATTCAGCACAATAGTCTGATAGATTTGGATTTAGATGGAGATTGAGATGGGGATGAGGAATGATTTTGGCATTATGATGGTATGATGAAGAGATTTGAGAGAAATTTGGGCATAGTAAGGATGCAAGAAGAAGTTGTTCTAAATGGCTTGAGTGAGGGTTTCATTTATAGATTTTTGAAAAGAGGATGGAGGGTGAGAATCAAAAGTTGAGATCAAGGGCTTGAAATGATTGAGAGTTAGGGTTAGGATTGAATTCATAGCCTTGTGACAAGTGTCACAAGAGGAGTGGATGAGAGAGATCAATGGTTGAAGTTTAGTCAATAGGATTGGAGGGCTCTCATTATTTGTGAATTAAAAATTCACATGGGGAAAGGTGTGGAAGATAAAAATAAATTAAAAATTCATTTTTGGGAAGAGTGGATATGACAAGTGAATTAAAAATTCAACTCATGGGGGAGTGTGAATTAAAAATTCACTTTTATGTGGAGATGTGAAGTTTGAAGGACACATGTACACTTACATGTGTAAGAGGGTGATAAATGATGTGTAAGGAAGATTTGACCCTTTTGAATAAAAAAATATTTTTATTCAAAGGTGTGTGGGAGGATGGGCTAAGCAAGGTTAATTAAGTGTTTAGTTTAATTAACATAGGTCTAGGGGATAGGTAGGCTAGGGTAGATTGATTAAATAATTGTTATTTAATCAACTAGGCTAGGTTTAGGTTGATTAGTAGGGTTGATTAATTAGATAAGAATGATTTATCTAATTAATAGGGATTAGGGAGATGGACAAATTAGCTATATAAATATTAGAAATATTTATTTAAGTGATGAGGATAGTGTTGTAAGGTATAGTGATAAATTAAATGAATTAATTGATCACCAAGGATGGGTAAATGGTTAAGGGTAGATGATTAGGGATAAATTAATTAAATAAAATGAATTTATTTAATTAATAGGAGGGATAATTGGTAGTGTAGAGATACGGAAAATTGGTTTGCAGAGCAAGTCAATTTTAGGTGTCTACATTTGCCCCTCTTTGAAATGGTGTTGCGGCTAAGTAACATTATTTCAAAGAAGCTAAAATATAGAGTTGGATTGGATAGAAAAAAAAGTTTTTGGCTTAGAAGAATAGGGTAAAGTTTGGGGATAATTGGTAAGGGGGATGCCCCCTCGAGAGGACATGCGGGTTGCAAGAACACGGGTGTGCTCTCGAAATGGATGAAACAGATTAGTTGAACTGGTTGGAGGATAAGGGGTGAGATGAAAGAATGATGATGTTGGGAGATTGATTGCTGGATGATCATTGTGCTGAAAAATGATTTAGAGCAATCCTAGGTTTGATATAGCAAAGTGGATATTTTCACCAAGGTATAGAAGACCAGGGTGATGATGTTTATCCAACATTTGCATGGACTAGACACGCAAATAAGAGGGTGATCCCATGCATGCCCAAGATAGTACAACCTTGTCTAGATGAGGGAAGGGGACTCATAGCATAAGCCCTTAATACACAAAAGGTATGATGAACCTTAAATGTACAAGGAGATCAATATTCTAGAACCGACCTATAATCCACAAGATATGAATACTAGCTTGGAGTAATGAGACCAACCCACAAGCACATCATACAAAAAGTAATACTATGCCCCATTCTAGATGTTTTCGCCACATACCATGATATAGTGAGATCAAGGTAGCTTTGATGTGATCTGTGAATAAGACAAAAGATAAAAATTAAAAACCAAAAGACCAACAAACCAAACAAATAGTCATTGTATCTCTTGCCAAGATGGATGATGATAGGATAGATTCTACCTATTGTAGGAATGATATATCATAAGGCAGGAATCGATTGATGATTGGATCATGCCTAGTTGATGTCGTAAGATTGGCTCAAGATATGATGGTTACAAGTTGTGGTCAATGCTGATTTGATAGTTGATGACTTTGATTAAGGTACGATGCTTTGATAGGTAATGCGATGGTTGGGATATTGTGTTTGGATCTAGAGTAAGCTCAACAGGTAGGGACCATCCAAGCTGGTTGGATGGGTGCATCTTATGTACCTGAGTACTGGAAACTTCCTTCGTATTCCAAACTGCCTACATACTCTGTATCCACGGGATCAAGGCACATTAAGATGCAGGTGGTGATGATATGTAGTTTTTGATTTGTGATGGTGATGTGGGATGATTGAGGATAGATGTGATGATGTTGGAAGATGATGTGTTATTGTGAGGATGTTGGAAGATGATGAAATGTTGATGGAGAGATGTTGATTTTGTGAGGGATATATATATATATATATATATATATATATATATATATATATATTTGAGGTTTTATGGATTTTTTTATTTTTTTGAATTTTTGAGATTTTGGAAAGGGCATGGTTTATTATGATGGTTGCATTGGATTGCATTTGGATAGCCTTTGTGCTAGATACTAATGACAAGGGAACACCAAGTTTAGAGGTGGAGGTGATGGGGTTGGGTTGGGGGATTGGTGATGAAAGGATAATGGATAGGAGATTTTGATAAATGGATAGGTACATGCAGATAAGGGGTAGGATGGGGGATAAAGGATCTAGTAGGGATACATGATAAGTAGATGGAGGGATTGTCAGTGGAAGGTGATAGAGAGAAGATCCATGATAGATGGATTGGAAGATAGAGATAGGGATGCAAGATAGATGGATGAGAGATGGGGATAAGGATTTACTCCAAGGGCTATGTTGCAAGGAATCATATGCCCCAATGCTTAGGATGTTGCATGATGGGTTCATGTTTGAATGGATGGACTTTGTAGTGGATGGATGGAGGATATGCTTGGAAAGGGAGTATGCTGAGAGGTGTCCAAAGCAAGTTGTTGATATTTTGCCCCTTATCTTTATCAAGATCTAAGGAGGAGGATATAGTGGATAGAATAGATGGGGAATGCTAGGATAAATAGGGGATGGTGGATATGAATATGATAGGATAAAGATAGATGATGGATAGGATATACAAAGGATGTGGATGAAAGGTATGATTTTTCCCCCAAGTGTAGGGATACAAAAATGGATGGAGAAGGGGTTACGCATGACGCCCACAAGGGGTTTTCATCATGGTACTTGCCCAAGGCGCCACGAGGAGTGGTTTTCACCATTGGATGGATTTTTTTCTCTTTACTATTTTCTTGAATTTTTTTTTATTTTTTGCTTTTTTGATGGAATGGGGACTCTAGCGTCAGTTTCCATAGCAAGGAGAAGATGGTCCCATGTTGGATAGCATTATGGATGACAATTGCATGGATGTTGGTGGATAGTGGGTTATGATGTGGATTATGAGGATTATGATGTGGATTATGCAATAGCATGGACCATAGGAATGTGATGGGGAAGATATATAGGATAGTGGATGAATGATGGAGAAATGGGGGTATGTGGGAATGTCAAGTGGTGGAGGGGAACCAAGACCAACGCTTTCACACACCGTGATGTATTTGGGAGCTTGTACTTTGGATGTGGAGTTGAGAGTAATGGGGATCGGGATAGGGGATTTTTGGATGGTCAATTTAGGGTTTTAGGTACCCCAACGAACTTAGGAATTATGAGGTTTTTAGATGGGGAGCGGGATGTTTGGGATTGTGGGGTAGATTGGGATGTGAATGCTTCACTAGAGTTTGGTGCTTTTTATTTAGGGACCCACAACATTTTTCTTTTTTTCTTTTTCTTGTGATGGTGTGGGCTTTGATAGCCTTTTGGATTTTTGATTTTTCTTGGAAGGGATAACATCTTTAGGCTTTTGTGCTTTATGAGTCAAGGCATTCAAATTTTTGAATCCCATGGATTTGGGGGAAGCTTCATGTTTGAAAGATGTGTGCTTTTGTTGGTCTTGATTGGGAAATTTAGGGGGTTTATGGGTGGAGGGGTAAATAGTGGATTTATGGATAAATGAATGAGGGGATTTGAGGATAAGGATGTTTGGGAGGATGGGAGGACAAGAGCATTTGTGGATAGGGATGTTTGGAGTTGGTAGGATAGGAGGTAAAGTGGATTTAATAGGAATATTTGGAGTTGGAAGTAGTGGAGGTAAATTTGATGGAGAAAAATGGATGGTCACATGCTTTTGCAAATGATATGATGATGGAGGAGGGATGGCGACATATGCTTTGGGGGTGTGATGAGATGCACTGTGCCTGGGATTGGATGAATGGATTTTGGAAGTTGCGTGGGTGGTACCAACATGTTTAGATTATTTTTCTTGGGGTGTGTTAGTGCTTAAATTTGTAGGCACTTTCCTGAAGATTCAAGCATTCAAATATGCAGGTTCCTTCCTAAAAAATCCAAAAAAGTTCTAAATCTTTGGGCCTCCTCATCATATTTCAAAGGTAACCTGATATTTCTTAAGGAGAGGAGGTCATCATCATCATATTTCGAAGCATCATCCTAATATTTCTTGCGACGGTCATTTTTCATACCAACCTGATTTTCCAAAGTGGGGGTGATATTTCTAATATCAGTCATATTCAAACATCACCCCGATGTTACAGTAGTGCTACAGTGCAGCCTGATATTCTTGCGGGGGGTGATATTCCAAATATCAGGTGATCTTACGAATATCACCCCGTCGAATATCACCTTATGCAGACATGATGATGATGTCATCTAGGTCTAAGGGGGGTCATATTTCTAACATCAGTTATCCTTCGAGGAATACCCTGATAGTGCAATGTGATGGTGACATCATCAAGATATTAGTGGACATGATCAGGTGGATCATCGGCAAGACATATGGTATCGACAAAGCAGGAGGATCTTCCTCTGATGCATCAAGTTGTGCCGATGAGGGTGAATATCGAGGTGATATTTCACATGAAGGTAAGGTTGGTCATCAGGTTGGTTTCCAAATATCAGGGTGATATATCTTGGCGGGAAAGTTTGAAAAGGCGTGATCTACTGTATTTCCCAAGGCCACGAGTTGGTACGCTATTAATGGCAGATGTTACAGGGTATAGGCGAAGATGTGGATGGATCTAGTACCTGATTAAAGATGTGAATCCCCAGGCGGTGGCGTAGGGCTCGAGAACTCCTTCCTGTCTCCTCCTCCACCTGTTGCATTCAATGTTGAGCGCCATTCTCTCATGGAACTGTATCTGGCAAATTTTGAATTGCCCAGTAATTAATGCTGAGTACCTCTCTGCTGTATATAGCAAACTATGTTACTCATTTGTTGTTGTTGAAGACTTGGGCATTTTTGTGTGAATAACGAAATACAGAGCATTTCATGTCTGTTTTATCTCTGTGGAGTTTATGTGTTGCATCTGAGTTATATCTTGTACATATATTCAGTTTCAGTGTTAATGTTATATGAAAAATGCATTATTGCATGTGTTTATCTGTCTATCTCCATTTGTTGTATGCATTTTCTTCTTTTGAATCTGGTTGCTAAGGGTTTCTCAGATTCTAGGGTATAGTCTTGTTGTACCACATGCTTAATCTGTAACTTCCATTCAAGGAGTGGATTAAATTGTTTTAGGTTAAAGTGTGGAGAAGATTGTATGTCAACTGGGATATTCATAAGCAGAGATAGTTAAAATATCCATTCTTGGGTGATGTTTGTAAGGCAAGCATCAATCTAACCCCTTGAAACTCGAATGGCAGTTGCAAGCCATTCTTATGTATATGTCTATGTGACTCCTTGCCCTGAGATAGGCACCAGTCTGCCCTTGTGAAGTAGTTATGATCCAAAACCCCTGCCTTGCATCCAAACCATCAATTTCAAACCATTTCATATTTCCAACTCGTTAGTTGTAGGATTAGGATTAGGAACCCCTGCATACTCTCATACCTGACCAAACAAATATGTCCAAGAACGTTGCCAACCTTGTGATTTATCACACAAATCTTGGTCCACACATGAGAATATTCTGCCTGTTATTACAAAGTTAAATCTTTGTCATTGAATGAATCAAGATCATATATTTATCAAATAGGGAAACCCACCTTGGTGTGGCAGAACCAGAAGTGAAGGGGAGGCTGCTCACACAACCTCCTGTGTCTGTTGGCCGAATCTACCCATGCATTGGAACTGGCAAACCCTCTGCCGATTTAGAAAAAATTACCAACAGAATTGGCGACTCTGCTAGGGACAAGAGTCAAATAGTGTGAAATCATTGTTGCATATCTAGTTCTTTCATGTTAATATGGTGCTCTGCCAGTGGAATGAACTTAGAAAAATGTTTGATGGGCTTTCAGTTATTTGAAAATTTTATCCTCTCTGGAGAGGTGGCGACTCTGCAAAAGTTTTTAAGTGCACATGAAAGGCTGATGTATGTTATTGTGATAAAAGAATGCTCTGTTCAGATTGCAGCATCTGGATGAGAAAAGGTAATTGGTTTCCTCCCACTTGTATTTGTTGTTTTATTGCATAAGTTAGATGCCAGGGGAAGCCTTAGGTCTTAGACAGACATAAGATGTCTAAGAGTGAGATTTATATAAATCCAAATATGTATTCACCCATACTCAGTCATGAGGGGGATGAAATGTTGAGTAAAAGAATGGAAGATATAAAAAATAGGTTGATATACTTAGAGGCTCGACAAGCTTAGTTAAATAGTAATAACCCTGTTATGTTTTCCAGTCAGAAGGCTAAACCTCTTGCCAGCCCTTTTGATCCTTTGTATGACCAACTAGATTTGTCATGGGTTGACTATAAAATTGAAAGTATGCCTACCCAAGTGTACAATCAAATGCCTAGATTTAGTGGACACATTGTGTGTGATGGGGGTACACATATCCAAAATTTTCACACTTTTATGGAGAAACACTCATTTAGAGATGAGGATATGTGGATGAGGTTTTTTGTTAGATCCTTTGATGCAAAAGCTAGAGATTGGTATTTGAACTTTCCAAAGAGATCCTTTGCCTGTTGGGATGAACTTGCTGACTGTTTCAAAGAAGAATTTGCAAGAGAAACCTGCTGATCTTGTTGCAAGATAAAGAGCCCTATATTGATTTCAGTCATAGATTTGCGGTAGCCCTTTCACAAATCCCAGAAGTCTTTAGACTTGATATTTCAGCCTGTGTTGGCATATATTTTGAAGCTTTTGAGGAGTGCTCTAGTGCATTGTTGAGGGAATTCAAGATAACAAGTATGCAGATGGCATACAAGTTTGTAGAATACATAGAAAAAATGAGGAATGAACACATGCTGAATTCCCTGCCCACAGGCTTTGGTATAAATAATAGTTGTATAACTGCAAATGACCAACTGATCATGACATCATGTGAGGATAAATGTGAAAATAAAAGCATAGAAGTTGAGACTATTGTATTTGAACATAATGCTCATAACAATGCTTAACTAGATTATTCACCAGTTGAGGATGCCAACGAAAGGATTAGTGATGACTCCCAAGTTGAGGTTGAGGTGTCTGGTTCTGAAAATAATGATGAGGTTATGGACATAAATGAACATCTGTTTGAATGGATTTGTGAGGATGATTGTGAGTATTGTGCTCAAGATAGAGAAGAAATGAGAAAACAGAGCAGCAGTTCCATGTGTGAATCACTGCCTTTTATTCAGACACATGGAGATGATGGAGAGCAATCAGGGATTGAAACAAGTGCTAGTGCAGAGCGTGATTGTTCTTTATTCGATTATAGTTTTGCTTATGATACACAGGTTGATACTCCTCCACATAAGGAATTCACTGGGAATGAAAAAGCATGTTCTGTTGCCCATGAACCAGTGGCATACCATAATGAAGCTAAAACACCTGGATCACCCATTTTTGACAAATATGATGATGAGGATCTATTTGAGTATGGTAGGAATCTAGGCACTGATGTTGATATGGATTCTAATTTTCATCCTGATAAAGGAGCAACCAACATACATCATGAAAACTGCTGCAAAGAGATGCCTGAGCTTGATCTTTTTCAGCTCGGTGCAGCTAATGGTTGTGTGCATGATGTGCACAACTGTGAATTTGAAATCTTTTTCTTTGATATGCTAACTTATGATAAAGTGAGACCTAATGTTCCTAGCTACAGGGTGGACTTTGAGTGCTTTCAGTTTTCAGTCCAGCTAGGAGATCATTTTGCAATGCATAATGCTGATACAGATGAAAACATGTGTTATATTTCATTTGAATATGCATTATTTGATAAATATGGCATTCACATGTTGCTTGATGCTAATGGTTGTTTGCATAAGGTTGAGAGAAGCCGGCTCAATGAGATAATTGTATATGTGAAGACAAGGTTTGTTTGTGGCCAGATCATGGCAGCTTCTTCAGGCCTGATCCAGTGATATTAGATCAAAACAAGGTATTAGACAAAGGAAGACACAGGTTTTTTCTTTCTTGGTGGCCTTAGGCCACCAAGTGCAATTGGTGATGCAGGTTGGTGCAATGTTCGAATCTGTTGCCCAATGCATAAGGGTTGGTCTGCATCCCAGAGATCTGAGGTTCTCACCATGCCTGCAAGAGGCATGCGTCCCCAGATGGAGCCTCTGTTAGTGCTTAAATCTGCAGGCACTTTCCTAAAGATTCAAGCATTCAAATATGTAGATTCCTTCCCAAAAAATCCAAAAAAGTTCTAAGTCTTTGGACCTCCTCATCATATTTCAAAGGTAACCTAATATTTCTTAAGGAGAGGAGGTCATGATATTTCTTGCGAGGGTCATTTTTCATACCAACCTGATTTTCCAAAGTGGGGGTGATATTTCTAATATCAGTCATATTCAAACATCACCCCGATGTTACAGCAGTGCTACAGTGCAACCCGATATTCTTGTGAGGGGTGATATTCCAAATATCAGGTGATCTTACGAATATCACCTCGCCGAATATCACCTTATGCAGACATGACGATGACATCATCTAGGTCCGAGGGGGGTCATATTTCTAACATTAGTTATCCTTCGAGGATCACCCTAATATTGCAATGTGATGGTGACGTCATCAGGATATTAGTGGACATGATCAGGTGGATCATCGGCGAGACATATGGTATTGGCAAAGCAGGAGGATCTTCCTCCGATGCATCAGGTTGTGCCGATGAGGGTGAATATCGGGGTGATATTTCACATGAAGGTAAGGTTGGTCATCCGGTTGGTTTCCAAATATCAGGGTGATATATCTTGGCAGGAAAGTTTCAAAAGGCGCGATCTATTGTATTTCTCAAGGCCACAGATTGGTACGCCATTAATGGCGGATGTTACAGGGTATGGGTGAAGATGTGGATGGATCTAGTACTCGATTGAAGATGTGAATCCCTAGGTGGTGGCGCAGGGCTCGAGAACTCCTTCCTGTCTCCTCCTCCACCTACTGCATTCAATGTTGAGCGCCATTCTCTCATGGAACTGTATCTAGCAAATTTTGAATCACCCAGTAATTAATGCTGAGTACCTCTCTACTGTATATAGAAAACTGTGTTACTCATTTGTTGTTGTTGAAGATTTGGGTATTTTTGTGTGAATAACAAAATATAGAGCATTTCATGTCTATTTTATCTCTGTGGAGTTTATGTGTTGCATCTGAGTTGTATCTTGCACATATGTTTAGTTTCAGTGTTAATGTTATATGAAAAATGCATTATTGCATGTGTTTATCTGTTTGTCTCCATTTGTTGTATGCATTTTCTTCTTTTGAATCTGGTTGCTAAGGGTTTCTCAGATTCTAGGGTATAGTCTTGTTGTACCACATGCTTAATCTGTAACTTCCATTCAAGGAGTGGATTAAATTGTTTTAGGTTAAAGTGTGGAGAAGATTGTATGTCAGCAGGGATATTCAAAAGTAGAGACAGTTAAAATACCCATTCTTGGGTGATCTTTGTAAGGCAAGCATCAATCTAACCCCTTGAAACTCAAATGACAGTTGCAAGCCATTCTTATGTATATGTCTATGTGACTCCTTGCCCTGAGATAGGCACCGGTCTACCCTTGTGAAGTAGTTATGATCCAAAACCCCTGTCTTGCATCCAAACCATCAATTTCAAACCATTTCATATTTCCAACCCGTTAGTTGTAGGATTAGGATTAGGAACCCCTGCATACTCTCATACCTGACCAGACAAATATGTCCAAGAATGTTGCCAACCTTGTGATTTATCACACAAATCTTGGTCCACACATGAGAGTATTCTGCCTATTATTACAAGTTAAATCTTTATGTCATTGAATGAATCAAGATCACAGCTTTATCAAATAGGGACACCCCCCTTGGTGCGGCAAAACCAAAAGTGAAGGGGAGGCTGCTTACGCAACCTCCCGTGTCTATTGGCCGAATCTACCTGTGCATTGGAACTGGCAAACCCTTTGCTGATTTGGAAAAAATTACCAACAAGGTGTATAGCCAAGGCCATGCGAGGATGGATGGAATGTGGTGTGGATGGGCTCTAAGATGCCTTGTTCATGAAGGCCTAAGCCTTTTCCTTGATAGTTCATATGTTGGAGCATGCGACATGCAATGGGATGTTTGGTGCTTTGGAAACAAGATGCGAGTCCATTATTTGTTGGAGAAGGATAGGTGGTGGATGGAAGTTGTTCACCTCCTACAAGGGGTTCACCACGAATGAAGGTGCTTTTTCCAAGTGGATAAGGGTATGGATTTGGAATGAAATTGGTAGATGGAGGTAAAGGATTAATGGGGGATGGTAAAGGGGTGGTAGAGGTTGATGTGGGATGAATAAGGTGATCAATAGATGGAAGGGGATTGGGGATGGGATTAGATAGGATGGTTAAATCTTGGTTAAGATAGGGGGTTGATGTTTCAACATGCTTTGGATTAGATGGATCGTGTGTTTGGGTAGAAGTGGAAGTGACTTGGATGGTGAAGGTAGGTGCTTGAATTATGGTGGGTGTTGGATTATATGAGGGTGTTTGATTCCTTGCTAATAGCCAATTGATGGCATCTTTCATGAGTGTATGGGTTGAAGAACAATATAAAGGATGGATAGTAAGTGTAGATGGTGTAGGATTATTATTGGGATTGGATAGTTGGGTGATGGGTTTAGGTAGTGATGGTTCATGGATAGGTTCATGGATAGGTGTTGGACTAGATGGTGGTGTTGGAGGGGTGGAGGATTTGGGGGATTCCATTGCTTTGCTTGGTGATGTTCTTTGGAGGAAATCCCACAAGGATTCTTTGGATGTCGTTGGCTTAGGATTTGGAAGATTTGATGGTGGATTAGAAGGTGTATGTGTGATAGGGGTTGGTGGATTGGGAGATACATAAGGTGATGGATTAAGGTTGATAAGGTTGGAGGGATATTGTGATGGGAGGATTGGAGGATGGGGATTAGGGGATTGGGGATTTGCGTGGGGAAATGGTTGTTGAAATAAGCTTTGGATTTTGGATATAAGGTGTGATAGATTGGTGTTCCCTTGATCAAAGTTAGCATGACAAAGGTTGGGGGATGGATAAATTGGAGGTATTGATTGGTTGGATAGGCATGATGGCATGGATGTGTAAGGGGATGGAGATTGATATGAGGGTAAAGGTTGATATGATGAAGGTTGATATGATGGAAGTTGGTATGAGGTTGATGGTGTGGATATGTAGGATGTTGAAGGTTGATAGGAGGTGGATGGTGTGGATATGTAAGATGTTTGTTGATATGATGGAGGTTGGGTAAGGGCTTGGGATTCTCTAATGATGAGGTGTGCTAAGGGGATATCTATAATGTCATTTTTGCATTTTTCCTTAGCATTAGGATCCATGTTCTCATAGATTTCTTTAAGTCTTTGTAATTGTTGCATTGCTACATAAGGATCCATGTTGTTGGTGAGGTATGGGGTGAAATGGATGATTGCGATGTTGGGGATCAAAATTCAAGACCTTAGGATGATTTGATTTGCTTCAAAGGATGGATGATTCTCTATACTTAAGGTGGACTAATGACACTTAAGTAATAGAATTGATTTGGTTGATTTGATTGGATGATCAATTAAGGTCTTGATTTTTGGTTGGGTTGATTTGGATTTGGAGTTTGATAATGATGTTGGGGGATTTGGATAATGATTGGGATAGATGTTGATTTTGGATTGGATTTGGAATATGGTTTGGAAGATTATGGATTGATGTTGGTTGGATTTTGGATTTAATTTGGATGAGATGGGATTAAAATGATGTTGATGAATTGGATTAAGGATGATGAGGGTGATTAGGATAAGATTGGATTGAATGATTTGGATGATGATGTGGATAAGATAGGTGGTTAGGATGATTAGGATATATGGGTGATTGGATTAAGATGAAGTGGATAAGAATGATTAGGATGATGAAGATAGATTATGACTAGAGAGGAAGTGGATTAGAATTTGATCAAGCTCAAATAAAGGGATTGGATAAGCTCAACTTATGGGGTTTGATAAATGGGGGGGATGGTTTAGCGGTGTTGGGAGGAAAACCTGACCCGACGTGAGGGGGGGTACGGGGGGCCGGACATGACCCCCCGTTGACAGGGGTTTGAGGGCGTAGCCCCCAATTGGAATTTTTTTGAAAAATGGGCTTATAAAATTGATGTTTTTGATGGGAAAATTTGATATTTGGACATGGATGAAGAAGGCACTAAAATAGATGGAAAATGGCGCTAAAATATAAGAAAATGGCACTAAAGGATGAATAAATGGCGTTAAACAGAGGAAAGAAGGTGTTAAAAGACTGTGAATAGTTGGATTGATGGATGAATTTGATTTTTCTTGGCAAGTAGATAAAATATCAAGCAAGAAAACAATGGCCAAAGGTTTGATTTATGAAAAATGTGATAATCAAGCATGTACAACCTAAGGTAAGGCAAGGACAATACTTGTGGGACAAGTAGAGGGATTTGGGCCACTAAAACAAAGGTTCATAGTGGGGGAACATCTGGGGGATCGGTACCTTACGAGCATCCGATAAACCACTTAAGGTTTTGACTAGCTCTACTAGGGGTTTCATATACACAAGGTACTACTCCCTTTCAAGCTAGCATCGAATGGTAAGCGCTCATACCGATTCGGACTTGGCTTTCGCTTTATCCTTTTTTGTATAGCGGACCAGATGAAAGTACCGCTTGGGGTCGCCAATGAGTTCTCTGAATGGATGTGTCTCAAGGGTAGGCCCACGTCCTAAAAAGAAAAATAGAATAGAACCATTTCTCTTCACCCAAGATCCTTTTTAAGGCAAGGGGATATGATACTTTGATTCTACCCTATGGGATAACACAAACATGCCAGTGCACAAGACACGACAAACAAGAGCTAATGTTCGTTTTAAGCCCAAATCAAAAATGTGCCTAAAGTTGTTTGTTGCAAGAAATGATTAATTTTAGTTGCCCCAAAATCAAATGTTCCTTATACTAAGGCACACATGGATTCTTTTTAGGTGCACCAAAATGAAATGTTTGATTGTAGATTGTTTGCAAGCAAGATTGATTTTATGCACCAAATTCAAGTGTTTTCTAAGCTAAGCACACAAAGGTTCTTTTTAGGTGCACCAAGATAAAGTGTTCTCTATGCTAAGAAATCCCTGTAAAAGATGTTAGTAGCTTCCAGATTGTGCCCAGGATGATTTGAAATATCCATGCAAAAAAGGAGCCCAACTCTGCACAGATCCCTAAGCTAGTACAGAAAAATAGTGTCAATCCAGAGGCAAGATAGCGCTAATATACAAGATAGCACTAATACACAAGATAGCGCCAATACAGAGGCAAGATAGTGCCAATATGAAAGATAGAACCAATATAGACACAAAATAGTGCCAATATACAAGATAGCACCAATATACAAGATAGCACCAATATAGAGGCAAGATAGCGCCAATATACAAGATAGCACCAATACAGAGGCAAGATAGCACTAAACTATATTTTTTCCTTAGTTTATCTTCTGTAGCGAGAAAGATAGTGTCAAACTAGGTGAGTTTAGCACCAAAATGACACAAAGTTGGTCTATGGATGGATTTTAGGAAAATTTTGCCATAGTCTCCCCTTGTTTCTGTGTAAAACCTACAAAAACTAAGAGCTAAAATGCCGGAAAGGCCAAAAAACAAGAAGACAAAGATTAGATCTAAGTCAAAGATGTGCGGGACTATCGTGTTAAAATAGTGCCACAATAGACAGAGAATAGCACCAAAATGTGAGTAAAATGGTGCCACTGCGCAGAGAGATGATGCTAATCTGCAAAAAACACATCTTTCACAACAAAAAAACTCACAAGATAGTTAGATTGGGAGCTTGTGGGTCCCACCGAGTGTGCCAAATGTGATCTATGAAGTCAAAATGAAAGCCAAAAACACAAATCAAGTGCAAAAACAAATGATATACTGTCACATGTGACCCACAAATTTTTGATAGGGTGGAAGGAGTTGCACCCAAACTCCTTAGATTTTATCGAAGTAGATGAAATGTGGATTACTCTTTGAGATTCAACACAATAGGATGAGAGATTTTGATTTAGATGGAGATTGAGATGGGGATGAGGAATGATTTTGGCATTATGATGGTGTGATGAAGAGATTTGAGAGAAATTTGGGCATAGTAAGGATGCAAGAAGAAGTTGTTCTAAATGGCTTGAGTGAGGGTTTCATTTATAGATTTTTGAAAAGAGGATGGAGGGTGATGATCAGAAGTTGAGATCAAGGGCTAGAAATGATTGAGAGTTAGGGTTAGGATTGAAGTCATAGCCTTGTGACAAGTGTCACAAGAGGAGTGGATGAAAGAGATCAATGGTTGAGGTTTAGTCAATGGGATTGGAGGGCTCTCATTATTTATGAATTAAAAATTCACATGGGGAAAGGTGTGGAAGATAAAAATGAATTAAAAATTCATTTTTGGGAAGAGTGGATATGACAAGTGAATTAAAAATTTAACTCATGGGGGAGTGTGAATTAAAAATTCACTTTTATGTGGAGATGTGAAGTTTGAAGGACACATGTACACTTACATGTGTAAGAGGGTGATAAATGATGTGTAAGGAAGATTTGACCCTTTTTAATAAAAAATTGATTTTTATTCAAAGGTGTGTGGGAGGATGGGCTAAGCAAGGTTAATTAAGTGTTTAGCTTAATTAACTTAGGTCTAGGGGATAGGTAGGCTAGGGTAGATTGATTAAATAATTGCTATTTAATCAACTAGGCTAGGTTTAAGCTAATTAGTAGGGTAGATTAATTAGATAAGAATGATTTATCTAATTAATAGAGATTAGGGAGATGGACAAATTAGATAAATAAATATTAGAAATATTTATTTAATTGATGAGGATAGTGTTGTAAGGTATAGTGATAAATTAAATGAACTAATTGATCACCAAGGATGGGTAAATGGTTAAGGGTAGATGATTAGGGATAAATTAATTAAATAAAATGAATTTATTTAATTAATAGGAGGGATAATTGGTAGTGTAGATATACGCGAAATTAGTTTACAGAGCAAGTCAATTTTAGGTGTCTACAATATGATTTCATGTTTTGGTACAACACTGAATATTAAGATAACAAAAAGAAAAGAAAGTCAAGGAAATTTTGAGATAACTGATTCACCCCCCCTCTCAGTTATCTACCTTGTTTCCAACAATATCTAAAAATTGTCAAATTATACATCATGTTTTATACATACATTTCAAAGAAAGATCAGTTGTTTTATGCTATGCATTTGATTCAAAAAGTGAAATATACATAAGTCATTGCATAGAATGAAATAATTGATTGGATTCAAAAGAATGTATAAAAGTGTCCCGCACAAGCCATGGGAATTGTTGACTTTTTCCCAGACTGGATGCTTATTCCCAGATTTCCCTACAAGGTAGCCATCAGTGATCAACAGGATCTCTGGGCCAGGGGCCAACAGTGTAGGAGATAGACTCTATATTTTATCTCCTCTTCTTCTTCAGGCTCTGCAAAACCTAGGGGGGTATTCCCTACTCAACATCCATGAGGATATGCATACAAAGGCTGGGATGCTGACAGAAAGCAGATAAGTCCTCCTGTAAGTAGACCAAAACTGAAAGATAAGAGCAAAGGGGCTAGCTTTGGGCCTATTTGCAGTTGTAGACAGAGGACTGAGGATCCTAAAACTAATTCTAATGTCCTAATGGTTGTTTTAGATTTTGATTTGGAGTTTAAGTTTGGATGCAAAGCTGGACATGGTTGTAACACAAAAACAAAGCAAGATTGGTGCCTATCCAGGGCCTGGAGTCAGTAGACATACACCTGTGAATGATCAGCATGAACAGCTAAAACTGGATTTCAGGGGGATATATGTGATACCTGCCTTACAGATATCTCCCAATACAGAGTGTTAAGTTATCTCTACTTATGGCATCTCTACTGCAGTATACCCTTCCCAATGTTCAACCTGAAAACAGTTTAATCTACCCCTTGAGTAGAAGTTAAAAGATCAGACATTCAACATAGGAATTCTATGCTCTAGAATCTAAACATTACCCAAATATCTAGATTCAGAAGAAGAATACATGCAATACTGGAGACAGAATTAACAAAACACATGCTAAGATAGCATTTCTCATATAAGATTAATCATGAAATTAGTGGGTTCGTGCCAAAACATACAACAAGAGATACATAGACTCACAGGTTTAGCTGTACAGAGCAACCAGATCAGCTTGTTTTGAATTACAGAGCCAAAAATCTTCAACTTTCAACAACCAAAAATGAGTAACACTTCCTGCTTATAACAGCCAGGTAGTGTACCACAGCAATTAATTACATGGTTGACCAAAAATCTCGCCAGATACACAGTATCAGAAAAATGGCGCTCAACGCATTACCAGATTGGCGCCCAAACATGAATGCAGCAGGTAGGGGAGGAGACAGGAAGAAATCTCGAGCCCTGCGCCACTGTCCGTTGATGTACACCTTCAATCGGGTACCAGATCCGCCCATACCTCTGCAACCTTCGCCATTAATGGCGCACCAACCCGCGGCCTCGGGAAAACGTCAAACAGTCGATCGCAACCATTTCCCGACAAGATTCATCGTCATGATATTTGAAAATATGCAGGATATCAAATATCCCACATGCACCCCGCGGTGACCTTTTCAGCACTTTATATACTAGGCCACGAGCATATATAATGTCGGTGCTTTTGCTCCTGACGACACTAATATAAGACTTCATCGTCATCCTCCAACAGCATGATATCCTGTCGCTTGAAATATCACCCTAACGTCAGCATCATATCGCAATATAACCTGCATGATAATCGCCCTCATCCGCATAACCTGATCCATCGGAGGAAGATCCTCCTGCCTAGCTGATGAACATCCTGATGACGTCATCATCATATCCTGCTGACGTCATCATCATATCTGCCCACTGCGCACCTCCTCATATCTGGATGACGTCATCATCATGTTTGCAAATATCGGGGGATCTCCACAAGATGATCAGTGTTAGAAATATGACCCCCCCGGACCTTGATGATGTCATCATCATATCGACATCAGGATGATATTCGGAACATAACCGGATATTTGGAAATATCATCCTGATGCACAAATATCATGCTGCACTGTAGCTCCACTATAAGATCAGGGTGATAGATGAATACGCCAGATATTTGAAAAGATTACCCCCACTAGATAATGCATGAAGCCGACAAGCGGATATCTCCCTGATATCAGCATCATCATGACGCTGGAACAAACATACATCCGGGTGATATTCAAAAATGAAAATATCACCCCCTCCTTCAGAAATATCATGATGCAGATAGGCAGAGAAATAGATATCACCCCGACATAAGAATGACGTCAGCATCATCAGGATGATAAAACAACGAACATGAAGTGATACAACAACATCAGGATGATATTGACTAAGATCATCCTGACGTTCAAAATATGATGACCCCAGTGAATATCGGGTCATACTTAGAACTCTTCAACAACATCATCAGGATGATCATAACCAAGATCACCCGATGATAAAAATATCACCCCGGCGAAATATCATGCAGGCAGAAAATATGATGACCCTCGCAAGCAACACGGCGATAACTAGAAATATGATGATGATGATGACAACCCTTAAGAAAAAACAAGTCAGGTCGAACAACTCAGAGAATAATCCCTTCAGAAGATCGGGGTGACATCATCATCATAAAAGGGCAAGGTGATAATTGGAAAATCACCGGATACTTGAAAAATCACCCCCGCAAGCAAATCAGGGCACACTGTAGCTCATCAGCAGGATCAGGATGATATCCAAACATCACCCGATATTGAAATATGATGATCCTGATGAAAAACAAGTCGACAGAAAACATGATGCTGTGGACCATCATCGAAGACAAGATGATGATGATGATCTCCTCCTCAAAGAAAATATGATGCTGCAGCTGAACAATGTCGAGGAGGTCCAACACTTAGGAAAATGGGCAAGAAGATATAGGGTTCAAATGAAGAAACCCCCTAAACATGAAAAAACCACCCCCAGGTCAAAATGAGTGCTAACACTGGCTCCGAATGGGGACGTGCAGGTGAAAACCTGCAGCGAGAACCAGATCTCCGGGCAGACCAGACAAAAAGCCAAAAAGCACGAGCTGTACAAGGCATTTACACTACATACATGTTTTTACAAATGTGCACAGCAACAAGTCATTTATGCAAAATAGAACTTAAGGAATTGGCCATGCACAGGCAATTCTAGAACTTCACCATCTAGGGCCTGGAGGAAATAAGAATCCTCCCCATGAGTATTGCAAACCTGATATGGGCCCATCCATAAGGGTTCAAATTTACCATGTTTACCCTTTTCCTGACCTTTAGCATTCCAAATGAGCACCAGATCATTGACTTGAAACTTCCTTTTTGTAGTTCTCCTGTCAAACTGATATTTCACATCTTGTCTTTTGAGATTGATCTGGTGGGCTTTCCTTCTATTTTCATCCAATGCAACCAGCTGATTCACTCTTTCTGTCATGGAATCTTCAATCTCCTCATCATTTTTCTGAATGAATCTGTAAACTGGTAGGAGATTGTTTATGGGCAATCTGGCTGATGCACCATATACTAGCTCAAAAGGTGACGTCCTAGTAGCCCTTTTCACTGTCACTCTGTCAGCCCATATTGCTAAGTTCAATTTTGAGTCCCAAGCTCTCTTGTTCTTGTCCAGTATCCTCTTGATAATTTTCATGATGCTTTTATTGCTTGATTCTGCTTGACCATTTCCTTGTGGGTGATATGGTGATGTATATGATAGATTTATCCCATACCTGTTGCAAAAATCAACAAATTCACCTGATCTGAAGCACATAGCATTATCAGTGACTATCTTGAATGGTACTCCAAACCTGATGATAATATTTTCTAGCATGAAATCTATCACCACCTTACTTGTAGCTCTCTTGGTTGGAATGGCCTCAATCCATTTGGTAAAGTAATCAGTTGCCACCAAAATCCAACTGTGTCCCCCACTTGATTTGTCTACAATTTCCCCTATGAAGTCAATTCCCCATTGCTGGAATGGAGCATCCACAGTTACAGTTCTGAGGGGTAAAGCACCATCATATTTCAGTTTTCCTGAAAATCTTTGGCAAGGGTCACACTTTCTCACTAACCTTTGTGCATCTGAAAAGAGAGTGGGCCACCAATATCCTGCTCTGAGAATTTTATGAGCTGTTGTTTGGGCAGTATAATGTCCACCACACAATCCTTTATGCATATCAATCAAAACATTGTTAGCCATATCCTCATCCACACATCTCAGCAGCACACCATCAGGGTTTTTCCAGTATAGCTCACCTTGAACAATAACATACCTGATTGCATGTAACTTTAAAGTCCTCTTTTGACTGTCACTGAAATGGGAAGGACAATTCAGATTTTGCAAGTAGTAAATAATATCCTTGTACCATTCAGATCCTGATACATTTACACTCTCATCTTGGATTGCATTAACTTGGCATGCTTCCAAGTTTGACTGTGCCATCATCTTGGCTAATCCTTGTCCTCTTATCAACTTGGTAACTTGTATGTCTATGTTAAACTCTTGCAGTTTGTTTATCCATCTGCACCTTCTTCCAGTCACCTCCTGCTGAGTGAATATGTCTTTGACTGCTGCATGAGGTACATATGCAATTATATATGATCCTACCAAGTATGGTCTGAAACTTTTGATGGCTCTGACTAGTGCATATGCCTGTTTTTCTATAATATCATACTTCAACTCAGAGGCCTGCAAGGACATACTGAAGAAAGCGATGGGCTGTTCAAAACCATCTTCATTTTTCTGTAGCAAACATGCAGCAACAGTATGAAAGGAAGCAAATGAAAATACTTGGAATGGCCTAGAAAAATCAGGAGATTTAAGAACAGGGGCCATCTTGATTGCCTCTTTGATACTCTGAAATGATTCTATTGCTTCCCTTTCCCAGTTGACAGTTGCATCCTTCTTCATCATCTTGGAAATGTTCCTTGTGGTTTCTGCAAAGTTGGGAACAAATCTCCTAACAAAATTTATCTATCCAAAGAAGGACTGAACTCCTTTTACAGTTTTTGGCATTTGAATCCTGTCAATAGCAGCCACTCTCTCTGGATCTATCCTGACTCCATCCTTGGAAACAATATGTCCCAGGAGCTTTCCTTCAACTACCCCAAAGGCACACTTCTTTGGATTTAAAGAAATACCATACTCTAGGGCTCTTATGAAAATCTGCTCCAGATGCAAACAATGCTGCTCTTCTTTCTTTGAGTAAGCAGTCAAGTCATCCTGATATACAGCCAGAATTGAATCAATCAGCCCTGCAAAAGCAACATCCATTGCTCTTTGAAATGTAGCACCTACATTGGTTAGTCCAAATGGCATTCTAACATACACATAAGTTCCCCATGGAGTGGTGAAGGCGGTCTTATACTGTTATGATTCCTTTACTTTCACCTGATTATAACCTGAAAATCCATCCATCATGGATAAGAGTTCACAACCAGTCACTCTCTGCAACATAGCTTCCATATTAGGCAGTGGATAGTTATCCTTTAAAGAAGATACATTCAAGTTCCTGAAGTCAACACAAAGCCTAATATCACCATTCTTTTTTTTGACTGGGACAAGGTTAGACACCCAAGTTGAATGCCTAATTGGCACAATTATTCCAGCTTCCCTGAGCCTCTTGAGTTCTTCTTGCATCTTGGGAGCTAAGGTAGGATTAATAGGTCTTTGCTTTTGTCTAAATGGCTTAGCTCCAGGCTTCAATGGGATCTCATGCTGGAATAAATCTTCCCTATAGGCTTTTAGGTCCTCATATGACCAAGCAAAAACATGTTTATACCTTTTCAGTAATGCAATCAGCATACTCCTAATGTGTGGTTTGAGCTGTTTACCAATGTATACCTTCTGAGGGGCCTGAGATGTCCCCAAATTTATCTCTTCTAAATCTTCCTTATTTGTGGGAGATGTCCTTGTGACCAGTTTATCTCTACTATCAAAAGCTCTTTCCAAAGCTACCAACCCTCTAGGGATTTTATTAGTCTTCAATTGAATTATCTCTTTTCCCACAAGAGTTTCTTTTCCATCTATAGTCTCTACAAAAGCTTGGAAATCAATTTCTTGATTCTCATACTCATCTATGCAGTGCAAAAATTTCAACAAATCCCTATCATCATTAAACACTTGCCAACTGCATATATTTTCTGGTACTGCAGGCCTAATTTTAACTTCTACATTTGTAACACCTGACAGAGTGATGTCATCTGGCCTTATTGCAACATTGGCTAAGAAATCAGCCATAACATTCTTTGACCTCTCTACCCAGCCTATTGAAAATGCATCAAATAGTTCAATGGTATCCCAAACAGCATGCTTGTATTGTTTCAATCTTTTATTTTTTGAAGCATACTTATCTCTAATTTGGGATACAATCAGCTCAGAATCCTCAAATACTCTTAACATTTTAATTCCATGTTTGAGAGCAATATTTAGGCCTAAGAGTAAAGCCTCATATTCTGCAATGTTGTTTGTGCAATCAAATCTCAGCAAGAAAGAGAATTTGAGGAGCTTACCAGTTGGAGACAGGAAAATAACTCCAGCTCCAGAGCCTTCTTTTGCACAAGCTCCATCAAAAAACATGGTCCATAAGCCTTGCTGATCCAGCTCCTCAATGCAGACATTTTTTTCTTTATCTTCTGTATCATCTGAGACAACCTTGAAGTTATCACAGTCAGTGTCTACAAAGCATACCTGTTCCTCTGCTTCTTGGTCTTCCACTGTCTCTGATGATCTTTTCTCTCTGATTAGCTTAACATCCCTGCCATTCATTGGAATCATGGCATATGATAGGTCCAGCTACATACTTCCACCAATTAGTGCTGCCCATCTTCTTGACAACAACATACCATACTGTGGCTTGATGTCAACCACTGTTATATTCATTTTATATCTCTTTTCAGGAAATGCTGCCAGTTTGAAATCTACATCCTTCATGATTCCAATAACTGGTACCTCTCTGGCATCCATAGCATAACATTTTCCACATGCCTTGTCAATTTTCAATCCAGTTTGTTGCATGATGACCAAAGGCATGACATTTGTAGATGCTCCAGAGTCAAGCATACAATTTCTAATTATTTTTCCATTTATAACCAGGGAAACATAAAATGGTTCCACTTGTGAAGGACACTTTGTCATAGTCACTCCTAAATAGACTTCAGGAGTCTCATCTTCTTCATTACACATGACATGTTTTTCACCCTGGGTCTGAACATTTTGTTTAGCTTGAAAAGGTACCCCTGAGATTAGGGATATTGTCCTATTCTTGATCTCTTCCACTTTCATGAGTTCCATAAGTGGAACAGAGACTTTTACCTGAGAGAGGACCTGAGCTATATCAAATGGAGCATAATTTTTTATAACAGTTGTAGCTTGCTCCACAATCTTGTTTTTATCCTGAGCTGATTTAGCTCTTACTTTCATAGTTCCCTGATCATCATTCTTGTCTTGGGAACCTTTACCTTGATCTTCAGCCTGAGGGATTTTGTTTTCTGGTCCTTGAGATTCATGACCTGTTCTATGTCTAAAATTCTGTTTATTATTTACCCACTGCCTTTTTTGTGGTTCAATTCCTTTATGACCATGCACTAGCTGACCTGCAGAAATATCTTCTGGCTGATGTGGGCTGCCTACTTGATTTTTACCTCTGAGATTGTATTTGCTTTTGACTTGAGCAACTGCTGCAGCTGTGAAGGCTCTAATTTCCTCATCAGAAGGTCGTTGTAAGTTACTCAGAAAATTGTGTGAGTTCTAAGCATATACATAGTTATCTTCATTATCTTCATCATATGGGAACTGTTGGCAGGCCTGAATTTGATGATCTGTATTCTCATCAGCATCATAAAAAGTGTATCCATTACCTATGGACATCATATTAACATCATCATCTTGCACATGATGTGGCTCATTGCATTCATTACAAGATGTAGCATTATCATACAAGGATTGAGCAATCATACACTATGACTGTGAATGTGGCATCTGACAAATTATACACCATGGAGCATCATCAACAATATTTATAGCTTTCTTTAGAGGATCAGGAGTTTCTTTGACATGTTGAGCCCTCTGATTTGTGTTGTTACATGGGAATACAGGCTTACCATCATGCCAATTGGTGTTATAAGGCATATCATGCAATGATGGCCTCTTTTCCTGCCTTTGATAGACTTGCCTATCAGGACCCATCCCTTTTTCACTTCTAGCTAATCTATAGCTTAGGTCCTTAACAACATTTGCCAATTTGTCTATCTTATCTTCAGGGGCAGATGTATTACCTTGAGTGTTCTGAGGCTTGTTTGGATTCTGCAGAATTTTTACATCATCCCTTCTATTTGTCTTGCCCGATGCTTTCCTGTTGTTTTCAATATTCACTGCAATTCTGAAAGCATCCCTGAGAGTAGCAGGACCTTTATCTCTTAATCCATATGCAGTTTTTGCATCAAAGGCATTGATATACAATATTATGCACATTGGTTCATTTGGCCTCATGTGATGTGGCAATTTGTTTAACACTTTAGTAAATCTTGCATTAAAATCTGCCACCTGCTCATTTGACCCTTTAGTGATACTGGTGAACTCATTTACAAAAAAGCTAGGGTCAGTTTTGTCACCATATTGCTCCTTGAACATCCTTTTAAAATCATCCCATGATGAAATACTCCGGTCAGGCAGATTCTTGTACCATTCTCTTGCCTCATCTATTAAGGATTGCATGAATGACTTCATGAAAACATCCTCATGTTCAACCTCAAAGTTATCCATGACATTTTGAAAGGCTTTTAGATGATCTTCTCCTGACACTGTGTTGTTTCCTGAAAATTTAGGCACTTGCAGCCTCAGATGCTTGTCAATGGGGTTAGGATACCCAGGAATACCATCAAACACCAGCTGCCTGAATCTATCTAACTGCATGGGCTGTCTGTTTAACTGATTAACATTAACATTTCTGTTTGCATTCTGGTTTCTTACATTATTCAGTGGTATCCTAGCATCATTCACATTTTGTCTCTCATCATTATGTTGATGTTGCACTTCATTTCTTTGCTGATGTCTCTGCACATTTGCATTCTCTAGGGTAGGAACTGAATCATTTTGGGCAGTTCTTAAGGCTTGCACTTTCTGCTTCATATCATCTCTGATTTTCATGGCTTGTAGATATTCTAGTTCTGCTCTTAGACTTCTGATTTCTTCAGCTAACTGTTCATCCTTAGGCCTGGAGGTAGATGGTCTCATACCATTCTGGTCATCATCTTCATCATCCCTCAGAGACTCTGCCTCTTCAAACCTTTCACTAGGGTCTAGAAATGGGCGTTCTTGGAACACCTCTGACCTCATTCTCATGCTACCACCCTGTTGCCTCTCATATGCACCTTGAATATCAGCTTCTGCATTTGAAAAGTAAGGCACATGCTGTCCTGATGGCCTAGGGTTATCTTGTACATCATCATTTTTTCTGGGGGAACCCTCATGACTAACTGAGACAGCTCCCTTTCTTCTGTACATCATTCTTCTTGTTACTGGTAACTCTTCAAATAAAGGATTTTGTTGGGATCTTCTCCACTGCATATAAATTTTACTTTGACCGGTTGGGAGATTACTTCGAAGTCGCCACCTATTACTAGGAACTATTTTCTTCTGAAAACTAGGGTTCTTTCACAAATTCCCTAGCGGAGTCGCCAATTTCTGTTGACTTTTTCCCAGACTGGATGCTTATTCCCAGATTTCCCTACAAGGTAGCCATCAGTGATCAACAGGATCTCTGGGCCAGGGGCCAACAGTGTAGGAGATAGACTCTATATTTTATCTCCTCTTCTTCTTCAGGCTCTGCAAAACCTAGGGGGGTATTCCCTACTCAACATCCATGAGGATATGCATACAAAGGCTGGGATGCTGACAGAAAGCAGATAAGTCCTCCTGTAAGTAGACCAAAACTGAAAGATAAGAGCAAAGGGGCTAGCTTTGGGCCTATTTGCAGTTGTAGACAGAGGACTGAGGATCCTAAAACTAATTCTAATGTCCTAATGGTTGTTTTAGATTTTGATTTGGAGTTTAAGTTTGGATGCAAAGCTGGACATGGTTGTAACACAAAAACAAAGCAAGATTGGTGCCTATCCAGGGCCTGGAGTCAGTAGACATACACCTGTGAATGATCAGCATGAACAGCTAAAACTGGATTTCAGGGGGATATATGTGATACCTGCCTTACAGATATCTCCCAATACAGAGTGTTAAGTTATCTCTACTTATGGCATCCCTACTGCAGTATACCCTTCCCAATGTTCAACCTGAAAACAGTTTAATCTACCCCTTGAGCAGAAGTTAAAAGATCAGACATTCAACATAGGAATTCTATGCTCTAGAATCTAAACATTACCCAAATATCCAGATTCAGAAGAAGAATACATGCAATACTGGAGACAGAATTAACAAAACACATGCTAAGATAGCATTTCTCATATAAGATTAATCATGAAATCAGTGGGTTCGTGCCAAAACATACAACAAGAGATACATAGACTCACAGGTTTAGCTGTACAGAGCAACCAGATCAGCTTGTTTTGAATTACAGAGCCAAAAATCTTCAACTTTCAACAACCAAAAATGAGTAACACTTCCTGCTTATAACAGCCAGGTAGTGTACCACAGCAATTAATTACATGGTTGACCAAAAATCCCGCCAGATACACAGTATCAGAAAAATGGCGCTCAACACATTACCAGATTGGCGCCCAAACATGAATGCAGCAGGTAGGGGAGGAGACAGGAAGAAATCTCGAGCCCTGCGCCACTGTCCGTTGATGTACACCTTCAATCGGGTACCAGATCCGCCCATACCTCTGCAACCTTCACCATTAATGGCGCACCAACCCGCGGCCTCGGGAAAACGTCAAACAGTCGATCGCAACCATTTCCTGCCAAGATTCATCGTCATGATATTTGAAAATATGCAGGATATCAAATATCCCACATGCACCCCGCGGTGACCTTTTCAGCACTTTATATACTAGGCCACGAGCATATATAATGTCGGTGCTTTTGCTCCTGACGACACTAGTATAAGACTTCATCGTCATCCTCCAACAGCATGATATCCTGTTGCTTGAAATATCACCCTGACGTCAGCATCATATCGCAATATAACCTGCATGATAATCGCCCTCATCCGCACAACCTGATCCATCGGAGGAAGATCCTCCTGCCTAGCTAATGAACATCCTGATGACGTCATCATCATATCCTACTGACGTCATCATCATATCTGTCCACTGTGCACCTCCTCATATCCGGATGACATCATCATCATGTTTGCAAATATCGGGGGATCTCCACAAGATGATCAGTGTTAGAAATATGACCCCCCCAGACCTTGATGACGTCATCATCATATCGACATCAGGATGATATTCAGAAGATAACCGGATATTTGGAAATATCATCCTGATGCACAAATATCATGCTGCACTGTAGCTCCACTATAAGATCGGGGTGATAGATGAATACGCCAGATATTTGAAAAGATTACCCCCACTAGATAATGCACGAAGCCGACAGGCGGATATCTCCCTGATATCAGCATCATCATGACGCTGGAACAAACATACATCCGGGTGATATTCAAAAATGAAAATATCACCCCCTCCTTCGGAAATATCATGATGCAGATAGGCAGAGAAATAGATATCACCCCGACATAAGAATGACGTCAGCATCATCAGGATGATAAAACAACGAACATGAAGTGATACAACAACATCAGGATGATATTGACTAAGATCATCCGTTCAAAATATGATGACCCCAGTGAATATCGGATCATACTTAGAACTCTTCAACAACATCATCAGGATGATCATAACCAAGATCACCCGATGATAAAAATATCACCCCGGCGAAATATCATGCAGGCAAAAAATATGATGACCCTCGCAAGCAACACGGCGATAACTAGAAATATGATGATGATGATGAGGACCCTTAAGAAAAAACAAGTCAGGTCGAACAACTCAGAGAATAATCCCTTCAGAAGATCGGGGTGACATCATCATCATAAAAGGGCAAGGTGATAATTGGAAAATCACCGGATACTTGAAAAATCACCCCCGCAAGCAAATCAGGGCACACTGTAGCTCATCAACAGGATCAGGATGATATCCAAACATCACCCGATATTGAAATATGATGATCCTGATGAAAAACAAGTCGACAGAAAACATGATGCTGCGGACCATCATCGAAGACAAGATGATGATGATGATCTCCTCCTCAAAGAAAATATGATGCTGCAGCTGAACAATGCCGAGGAGGTCCAACACTTAGGAAAATGGGCAAGAAGATATAGGGTTCAAATGAAGAAACCCCCTAAACATGAAAAAACCACCCCCAGGTCAAAATGAGTGCTAACAGGAATAACTGAAATATGCAACATAAAAGTAAATTTTACTTCTGAAGAAATAAGAAATGCATAAGAAAAGATGAGGGACCCATCATTGCCTGTGAATGATGAATCCTGCGGTTGAGCCGGTTGCTATCTTCCCCCATCCGTTTAATCTCCAATGTACCTAGAAAATAAATTTTGTTAGCTCAAGGTACCAAGTCTTTTCATACACAATCAGAACTTCAAAAGTACCATTCACTTTTATGTAGAAATAGTATATCAGTAATCATATCAGCATAAGAGAGGTCAGAATGAGCAGACATAAGTGTTATATCAAAAAGAGATAGATCCATACAAGTAACCCCACATCATGAATCAAAGATATGTTTCATATGCTAATATGTTTTCTTCCTATATAGGTATATGAAAAATTAGTTTGTTGATTCACCTTTTATTAAATGGCATGTGGGGAAAATGGGCTCCCATAAGGGTTGAGCCCAGCATGCTCAGAGGAATGACATCAATGCAGAGATATTCGATAGACCACACATCATGATGTTTTCAACACATGCATATTGCTACTATATAAGATGTATCAAGTACAAGAGAGAAGGTACAATCAAGTTGGAACAAATGCCATGTGAGATAGAAACGTCAAATGCCATGTGTTACTATTATTAAGAGCCCATGATGCCATAAAAGAAACAGAGGTTTCAATCATAGTAGAATAGCATATACAAGTACAGTTTCATGTTATAAATAGTCATAAGGAACAATAAGAGCAACCACACATCAACAAGCAGGCTACTGAATTATCTAAGTGAGTGAATTTCAAATGTAATGCCAATGTTTTCTCATTTTCATACATTCAGGAAGTTCAGAGATAAAAGTTGGATCTTGTGATAGCCTTTCAAATGAAGAAATATATCCAATTAAAGATCATTTTGCAATTCATCAATTGAAAGTGTTTATGAGTACATGACAACACCTTTGTGCTGCTGAAAAGTGCATTATCCAGTGCCAACATGGCAGTTTTGGTCTAACACATCATTCTAGGATAGAAGTATAGCCATAGAAGGTACTTTTTCCATCTTTCTGTTGTGATTGAAGTATCAATTTGCTATCCATATGTACCTCATAGATATAATAGCTATATAGTGGATCATAGCAAAGTTACCATTGAGGACATACGGTATGCCTCAAGACTGCCATCATGATAGCAAGAGTAAGAAACAATCCTGTCAATAAAGTGATCACATAAAGAGCAAGTTATAGAGATAATATGTATACAGTAACAAGTATCTTCTATCATAAATTGTTGTCATCATAAGCCCATATGCATATCAAAGAACAATATAGAAAGATGCCTCGTGCTGAGATATACAAAAATTACTTCAAAACGAAGCAGCATAAGGAGATAATAAGTAAAGAATAGCATCAAGAGGGAATAGCTTGCTACTAGATAGAAAGACAGTATGACCTTATCATGAAATAAGTATGCTTTCTATAGAGTGCCCTCTATACATGAAATAAGTCACACAAAGAGATTTGCTACAACATTGATATAATCTAGATACAAGTACAAGTCATGATCAAGTATAACTAATGTAATGGAGAAGGATTGAAACAACTTTCAAATGATCAAGTCATCACAATATATCCTTTATCCAAAAGAGAGAGCAGAGCATCAAGATCATACATGCAATGAAGGGTACAACTATGTATAGAGGATAAAAGCTATTAAATACAGATGTATTATATAGGGACAACAAGTACCTCATATTCTTCTTTAAATACCTTATACATATTGCAATGCATTCTTATTCCATGAATGTAAAAGCATATACATGATATAGTACAAAACATATTACCAATATACACTATCAAACTTTTAGCTTATGTTTTAAAAGACCCAAGAGGAAGCACACATGAGTTCTTAGTCACAGATAAAAGAGAGAATCAAAACTTTCTTTCATCTTCTAAAAAATCTTCATCATATAATGCAACATGTTAAGGTAATGGAGCAACAGTCTTATGACTATTTCAAAGACAAGCAGAGATTCAAAATGCAGAAAGAAGACTACCTATAGAGAGAGATTTTTTTCAAACCCTAGTAGGTATGTAGTGACCTCATAATACTTGCCTTTATAAATGCAAAAAGGGTTAACTTTTGACAGAGATAAAAGAGAAATACAATGGAAGTAACCCTGGCTGGGTTGATACAAGTAAAACCCATTTTTACATTGGAGCAAAAGAAACCCAAAATACATTATGTAAAGAAACAAGAGATTGAATATATATAGAGTTCAAGAGTTATTGTGCATAATCAGATCTCTTTGTGCAAAGGTATCAGAAATGTCATGGAAAAATCATATACAACTAAGAAGAGCAACAAGACATTTATATATATCATAAGTCCATGAGTGTGTAGATATAGAGAAGGCAAAAGAATACAGGATTGACAAGCAATAGTTTCACAGATCCATCTGAGTTTTTGTTTCATAGTCAAGGTTACACAGGGCGTGGCCTTATGTTTGCAAAATAATCATATTTTGTGTCCTTGAGCCATTTGAAGTGTTGATAAAAGAGTTGCAGTCTAATTATAGAGGTAGAGAAGGAAAGGTAAATGGAAATATAAAGCTTTTTGATTCAAAGCTATAGAAGAAGATATATTTCCTTTTATAAAAGTTCATTTTCTACCATGGGTCAGCTCAAATCGAGCCAAGTCAAGCAACAAGTTGCAGGTATGAAAAGAGAAAAACTTTCTAATATACAGAATTCTAAGACCAGTTGCAACCTTATGAATTCAAAGCTATAAGAAGGATTCATTTTGATCATGCCTAGCTAGGGTTTTTATTGAAAAGTTACAGATCTGAAACAAAACAAAATTTCTTTTAATGCAAATATGTGATAGTACATTGGCCGTGACCTCATGGTAATACAGAGACAAAAGAAGATAGAGTTTTCATGTATATGAACACGATAAATATATATAGCCAGTTGTGATCTTTTGAACATAAATGAACAAAGAAATGTGTATATGGAGTAGCCAAAGTGAGTTTTTTCTTCATTTTCCTCACAACAGATTTAAACCCATTTGGGGTTTTCAATAAAAAGTCACAGATACTGAAGAAATCAAAAGTTTTTTGAGTTTATAATGTAAGAAATATCAGTTGGTTGTGACCTATAGTGCCATATCGAACCTTATCAATGAAGAAATTGAAGGAATGTTGCAGTCTTCGAAAGGACAGAGAAAGCTTACCATTATGAAGAAGCATATACACATTGGGGTTACAAGTCTTGTCTTTACAATGTTGAAAATGAACTCAAACCAGTGCAATCATGGTAGCATCAAAACACATGAGTTACAGATAGAAAGATAAACACAATAAAAATACTCAGAAGTGTAAGAAATACCAGATAGAGTTTGCGGCCTGTAGGGCCAGATTACATAGAAAATGATGCAAAATGTCAGTTTCAAGTTTTATAATGCTTTACCTTGTATTTTATGTCAGAGATCTTCATTAAACTACTCAAGAAACAAACATGAAATCAAAGGATAACAAGCTCCCAAACCTTTGTCATGGCGGCCAAACAGAGAGAGCTTTTCCATCAAATGCAAAGACAAATGATGTTTAGGGTTTCGAAACCCTTTCTTTTGCTAGAGCTCAAATGAGCATTTTTCCACCTTTCTAACTTTGATTTTGTTAAATCATTGCAAACCTTTCAGGAGCTATGGTCAAGACTTGTAAAAGTATTAGAACCTAATGATTATTCTAAGGCCCGTGAGGCCAAAGACTTAGGTCTTGTCACATTTTAATCTTTTTCATGAAGTCAAAGAAAATTATCATGAAATGATAAGGCTCAATGCCTTTTACTTTTCTTTTTGGCATGAGGACTAAAGGTGGTAAATCAAATGGTTTGAAGGTCTACATAAGGTGATGGATTAATAGTGATGCATGGGAGATATAAGGTGGTGTTAAGATATGAAGAATAATGCCTATTTTTGCATGGAGGCATGAGTATTATGTATAAATGCATGATGCATGGGGTTTGCAAGTGCATGGGAGATATAAGAGGTTTTATTTTCTTTTTGCATGATCTAGAAATAGATAAACATTGTGAAAAAATGATAAAGTAATGGATTATAAATTACTTTATTACTTGTCACAAAAATGCAAAAAACAAAGATAGATAAATCCATAACAAGTAGTAAAGTAAGTCTCATCAATTACTTTACCATTTTTCACACTATTTTATTTATCTCCAAACCATGCAAAGTCAAGAGATTGAATATTTATGTCCAAAGTGTCTTCTTTTCTACATAGGTTTGAAACAAATTTGAAATGTAAAACATTAAGCTAAGTGATGTGACTATAAACCACTTAGTTAATGTTAATTAAATGCAAAAATAAATGTAATTGTGTCATTTATTATGCATGGACAAGATGAGGATGCTTTCAATATGTGGTCAAAGGGGTGTGGCTAAGTATTTAATGTGAAAATGCCAAACATTTATGATGCTGTAGGAGAGGTTGGAAAATAGATGGAGGAGTTATTGAGGTGATTTGACTTGTTTTTAATGGCATTAAGAGGCAATTCTTGGGGCTTTTATGATGGGTGATGACATGCCTGGACTTTTCTTCATTGGAAACTCATTTTGGAGGGTTTTGGATAGATATTTTGAGGGCTTTTATGTTATGCACGACCAAGGAAGTTTCTAGTCCTTATCTTGTTGCAGCTGTTTGGAGTGTATATAGTCATTCATTTGACTCTTTGGTAGTCAGTTCTTATCATGCAATTTCTAGAGTTTGTGATTTTTTGTAGTCTTTACACAGTTTTGAGAATGCTTTGTAACTCTTTTGGGATATGAAATACAAAAAAGACCTTGGATACCATTGATTATGAGATTTTGCCTTCTTATTCTTGTAGTGTTGTGTATTATCAAGTGATTGATCAAGTTATTTGTGAGGTCATTTTTATTTCCTTGTGACTTTGTCTCATGTTCTATACCTTTTCTGCAAAGAGGTATGTTTATGCAGGTTGCAAACTATGTCTTAAAGATGCATGTGGCTTTCTAACTATGAAGTTATCTTCCTTTTAAAGGTTAATGCATTTAGGCCTCTTTGTGAAATATTTATGCAAAAGCATGCAGTAATAGGTTGTACAAATTTAGTTTCTATTATCTATAACCAAGTGTATACAAATCTGAGTTTTCATAAACCATATCAGTTTGGTGTATGACCCCTTGGTTCATTTTCCAATTTTTTTTCATTTTGAAGCATTCTTTTTTCCCTTTTCCTTTCCAAATCTAGTAGTTTCTAAGTGATAACCGGCTAGGAGCCAGCCTTATCTAGAGATGCAAGTGCTCCAAATTTTAGGTAACCCATAGCCTAGGAGTGTTTCCATGTTCCTCTAAAGTGCTAAGTTCTGCAACTTAGCTAGGATGCAACTTTAAGAGACAACAGTTACATTACAAATAATATTTAGATAACAAGGCAATAATCCAATTCAAATGTAATTTCACTATACATTACAAAACATACGCAATGCAGACCCAACACAACATGATTGGGAAGTATTAGTGATCTACACAAACTAACAACTAACAATAACTAAAAGAGAAGATTTTGACCAATCGATATACTTATTTGCTACAAACGAGCTAGTAACATTACACAACAAAAAATGTCAAAACTACTAAATCTACCTATTACACTCAATTTTGTAGTAAATACACAACATAAATCAAGCATGGATAATAATGGTCAACAGCTTCCCGAAGAGGTATTACTAAGCAGAGGTCAACACATCATGCTTACAACAAACTTATGGATCCAAGATAGACCTGTAAATGGATCTCTCAAGGAGAAGTCAGAGATATATCTACCCCATCAGATCTAAACCACTAAAATTGCTAGAATACATTACAGTAGCATTTAAAAACTATAATGGTCCACCGTGGGATAAAACAAACCCCAAAACTATACTAATACAACATGTATAATGAGGCAACCATAGAAAATATCATTGTCCATGGCATGGGCTATCACTATAAATCATAAGGCCTTACAATAAATAAAGGCACAATCGATATTGGTAAAAATGAAAGATAAGGCTTCACATTTACAACGATGTCGAGAGTCAAATATATAAAAAGCCTTCGTATAGAGCCTAGATTCTCTTTCAAGTACTACTCTAGAATGAAACAAAATCCCTACAACATTATCAAAATGAAAGAAGAAGCTCGCCTACAACTACTCTCACAATAGTAGATTTAGGTATGTAAAATTAGTTGCATGCTCTCTTAGATAAAAAAATAAAAACCATTGTTCTAATCTTATAATTGTCCTCTTTTTAAAAAATATTAAAACATAACTAATCAATTACAACGTCTATCTTATATAGGTGCACAATCAATTATCAAAAGTAGAAGATTTGATCTCCTCAAGAATTTGTTCTTTTATTATTGAATTTGCATACCTAATAAAATGATTACACATTATGATTTTGGTCTCACAACATTCTATTTCAATACATAGTAATGACAACAATTTAAAAAAGTTGTAAAGCACATTATCACATAAAAACACAAAAAGAGAAGTTGCAAAGTATAGTATCAATACAAAATGGACACTAATCTTAATTTCAAATAGAAGGGAAGCGAACAATTTAACCACAATCTATTCTATCATATTCTTCATATAAATTGAACAAAATTTGTAAAAAAAAATGATATAAATTTTTATTTTAAAAATTCATAAACATTGCTATGTTCTATAAATAATAAGTATAAGAAGTCTACACATATTTTGCTATAACACTATACAATGATTATTTGTACAAATCAATATTTAAATTTGTACTGTATTGTTATATAATTATATAATATTAAAATATTAATTCTTATTATATATAATATGACTAAAAAACCAATACATTTAAATGTTACCTTAAATTATGAAATTTAAGTAATTAATTATTCACGTTTACTTAATTAACCTATACTAACTTTTAAGTAAAGTTTATATTCCTTTACACAATTATATCCACATCAATAAATGATGACTCTTTTATATACATATTATTATAGTTTCTCCTTTTCTTTCTAAGGAATTTGTTGAAGTCTTTACAACCCTCACCAACTAAAAATTAAATAAATAAAGGAGAAGTTGTGTCAAGTGGTTAATGAAAATGATATAATGTAGTTGGATGCAATGAAAAGACATAGTTTGATTCCCATTGCACTCTTTTCCTAGTGTTGTTATTTGTTCTCTTTTTGGTCACCATACAATTATACCTTCTCTTTATCATGTTTCAAAAGCTAGCGCATGCATAGGCCTGCCTTGGGAATGACAAGTACAATACGCACTCCATTGGATAACAATTCACTTTTTAACTCTCCCAAGCTTGCACGGCCATGCCATCTTTGGCACTCACCACATTTGTGGGTTAAGCATAAAAACAATGAATATATGGACAATAAATTTTATTAATATGAAATATAAATTAATTAATATTAGTAGGTTGTTGTACCACCAAACCTTCACCATTTTTTTATTTGTCTTCACAATTAATAAGAATAGAATCTTAAGGATTCTACATAGACTAAAATTTTATAACAATTTGTCAATAAAAAATATATCACCATTTATATTAAAAAGAATAATATTAAAATCCCCCCTTAAATCACATCAAACAGCACACAGGCCTAAACAATAAAGTAAAAAGTTTTGGAGGTTGAAATGGGCAATGTGGGCGATAATTTTATCTAGGGATAACTCCATGTGCCAACTGCTGCTTTTCCAGTGGAGTACGTAAGGCGTGCTCACTCACAATTATTAATTTGATTAATAATTATATCTGCTTACCATGTAGAAGAGAGTAGCCAGACAGATGATGGGCCTGCACCGACAGTTTAGTAGGAGGAGGCCCACATCAGAAACAACTCAATTGACAACAAAAGATTCTTCATTTTCTGCTTGGAATTTCCCAAACAAAACTGTCAAGACAAGTACAAAACATTAGGAACACCCCCACAAAAAGAGAATTGGGATTCTAATCTCTGATCATATTGTCTGATTCAATTTGTACAGCACCATGTTTTTCTTTTTTCATTTGTGCTTGAAATCTGTGGGTTTTGCAGTGGTGGGTGAGGCTTCATTGTATGTTATGGGTCTTTTTTCTTTTTATGGAATAGTGTGAGAAAAGGGCTTGTTCTATCCAAAGCCTCTGTCTCCTTAAAGGCATTTTATTGTTATCTGTTGGTGCAATGAAAATATAGCGCTTCATGAATCTTTTATCAGGGTTCACTTCTGTAAATCTAATCTGAGAATACCCATCTTTGCATAGTCTTTTGATCATAATTCAAAGCAGGTAATGTTTCATGAGAATCAGTGTTTGGAGTTTTTATTCTGTTAGAAATGGTATTTGCTCTAGTGGCATACCAGGACCAGAATATGGTCTAATGGCATTGGTGGCATACTGATTACTAAATAAATAGTCTTGCAGTAGGACCATGCTCTGTGAGAATATCCATTTCAAAATATACATTCTTAACCTAATAATATAACCATCCCTGAATATATATCCCTAGTGGGGTAGCCAGCAGTATTTTCAAATGAATTATTCTGCACAAAATATAATTTTTGGATTTTCTGCAGTATACATCCAGCCCATTTTTGTATCTCTTTTTAATCTTATAGCATGGTTATCTTTCAGTATCCACCCTTAATCTAGAAAAGCATTTTTTTGATCTTGAATGTCCATCCTTAGCATACTGTTCTATTTTCTACTTAATGTCATTGATTTCAAAGGTGATTGCAGGAATGCAAGTTCATGGAGGGATCATTCACAAAGTTCTCAATGTCTGTTAGTCTATGTTTTTCCCTTTCTATTCTAATTTCTCCCCAGAGATCTTTTTAACTTTTGGTGCTTTCTATCAATGAGGTCTTGCATTAAGGTGGAAACATGGCATTCTAAATATTGTTTTGATTCTTAACATTTGATTTATGTTGTGTTTTCGATAGTCCAGGACTGATAATAGTGGCAATGATGAGCTTTTGATAGGCTTGATGACTCTGGTGTTGTCAAATGAAATCAATCAAGCACTCTCTGAGCCACTCTGGATTACAAGGAGGACAGAATACTCTGAGACTTGATCACATCCAGCTAGTATGGTGCTTATTCTGGATTTCAGCATTGAATTTTTGGAGCTAATCGTTTTTAAAATTTTGGGTTTTGCTGTTATTGTGGATTTCGTCTGCCATTTAATGCTTGAGACTTTTTTAATTCTCTTTTTGATGGCTAAAGAACTTGATGAAAATGCTGCAACTGCGACAGTATAAAAGACTGCCACAGCAGATATACATCGAGAGCTGATCTAATTTCAAGCCACTTTCAAGCTTTTCCTGTCTTATATGTTCTGTTCAACAAGTGATTTAGAAACTAGGTAGAAGTGTTGTTGACACTTCTGTCATAACCGTGATGTTGGTAGGCCAATATAAAAACTGGCATGGGCTGTAAACTAAAATTCTATACATGATTCGCCATGGAATAAAACAAATTAATGTCACTAGAAATAAACCTCGTTTAATGGTGAAAAGTACTCTGGATTCACTTTTACTTGTTTCTTCTTAATATGATCATTTCTAATTCTTAGTGTAAGATGATGCATTTAGTGTGGAAGTTGGTAAATAATATGAATCTAGTTTGATTTCATCCACATTCACATTTAAGGTCTAGATTAGATCTTTAGTTAATTTATGAATTATCTTAGTTTAGATTTGTAAATTATGGAGTCAATTTAGGACAATTCTATTATTTGTAGAAATGAACGGAGGTTTTTCAAAATTCAAATTCAAATCTTGGGCCCACACATTTCACTACATTTGTCTGTTATGAGCTGACTTGAAGCATGACACACTTGAATTGCACTCTAGGATGTTATATTAAAGGCAAAGTCTAACTCATTTAAAACATCCAAACATTTAGAGAACATCTAGCACCTAACAAGAAGCTTTGTTGTTCACTACACTATCTTTAGAGCATTTACATTTGTATAGTATCCTAAGTATATTGCATTACTAATTGTTGTCTTCAATTATTGTACTGAGCCATTAAATCAATATATGACAACATGGAGAAATATTTCTAGTCATTCGCAAACTCCTTTGCTCACACCAAAGTTTTTTAATGCAAGTTACAAGAATTAAGGCAATTAATTTTCAGATCTAAGATTCAAAGAAATTCAGATTCACAATTATAGCTTAGATCCATACAAAAGGTTCAAATTCATAGTTTTTACGATCGAATCTACAATCACACAATTCCACATATCACATAAATGACCTACACAATTAGGCAATGTTTTTATTAGTGTACATCTAGTTATCTGATATCTCCTTATTTTCTAGTGTAGGAACAAACTAATTGGGAACATCTAGCATAGTTATATCAACATCGATCCAAGAGCTAAGTACCATTTACTTATTTATTTATATAAATATTTCAATGCATTATTCGAGATAGTTACTTTCTCGACTTTTGTTCCTAAGATTGATTGTAATTTATGTTTAATTAATTGAATTGCCCTAGGAGTTTTATGTAAGATCCCATATATTTCCTACACCTCAAAACAAAAACAAAATTAACATGTTCTTTTAAAACACATTATTAGGACTTCTAGTTTGAGGCATTAGGTATATTTGTGGTATTAGAGGAGTTGTCGGTAAACAACTAGAATGTTGTGGTCAATACACAAGTTATTTATGTAGATCTAAATCTCTACTAAAGAGTTAATAGATTGAATACAACAAATCAATTGTTTTAACTCTTAGAAATTTGTAATTTAAAACTGGCAACGTATCTTCTCCTTTTTATAGCTATTTTTTAAATTATTTATTGATATTATATTTGAGTGGCAATGATTGTTTATATAATTCAAGCTCAACGATTTTTATTGTGTATATGGTCTAATCGTCAAACACATTTTTTCTTTTTAAAATAAGAGGACTATTTACCATTTTTGTGCATGTAAGATTCGATTGGACAATTGGTATAGAACAATCTTCTTAAGAGCAAGTTGTTCCAAGTTAAGTCTCATTTTACCACTTCCTAAAATATCCATTCATCATTTGACCATTGAACTAGGTGCACATTATGTAGAACCTTCAAGCTCACCTACCTAAATATCTATTAGTTTTGCATGAATGTAACACATATAAAGAGCTAAGGTTGATTTCTATTTGCCATCTTCTCCTAATATGCAACATCATTTCACATCTAATATGTAATTGGTAAACTATATTATTTTGGATTATCTTTTTATAATGGTGAAAATTTCATTCCATGCACTTTTCCCATTTCTTTTGGTCTCACTTTAATTGAGTTGTCCTTTCAGCAATGACTAGTGTACAAGTGAGGTGTTACTATACAAGAGTTGGCAAATTACCTAAACTTAACCTAATCATATCCTCATGCATCTAATCCTCAATTTATACACTCCTTTACCTAAGTCAAATTTGTGGGTGTGAAAATGACCCCTAAATTTTTAAACTTGATCTAAGTTGATCCCTTCCTAACTAGCCATTAGCTACCAACTTGAGAATAAAACATTTTAATTTGTACATGCTAGAGCATTGTATAAAAGTACAAATCCTAATTCATTTCTATATATTGAAGGTATCCATCATCCATAGGCTCTTACTCCAATTTATGTTATCATGACTAACAAGCACCATAACACATCATTACATCATTAACTTACATTAGCATATGTACTTAATGATAAATTAGGTCATCTTGCATGGTTGCTTGTTGTCTTTGATCCATTACAAAACCATTTTTCATTAGAATGCAAGGGTTTGTCCAAAGGATAATATTATTATCTATAAAACTCTCAAAGATGTTTGTCAAAACTATCTTTTCATCATATATAGATTCCAAGAGGCAAGGTAAATAGGTAACTCTAGGAAACCACAACTTCACATATCATTTCCATGCCCAAAAGGTTAAATCCATGATCAGGGTTCACATCCACAAGAGAAAAGTTTAGTTTCACATGCATGGATTCAATCTAGAGTATAATAAGGATTAGTTAGTTGTTTGTTAGAACATTCCAAAACTAGATTTGATATTAGAGCACATTTTGGATCATTGACCAATAGTTGTTGGGAAAAGATGTCTCAACCTTGCATTCCTAATGTTCATATTTAATATTTTATCCTCATTTGGGAAAGTTGGCATCCCATTTTTGAGATGGCAATACTTTTGTCTTTAGTGATTTTGTCCTCACATGAGGAAGTTGTCATCCCACATTGAGGTGGCATGTTTGACCATATGTTAGCATCTTGGAAGGTGTGCAAGAGCATATTGAATTATTATGATGGGAGTTACTTATGATGTGTAAGAGTGCATAAGAGGGAGGTTACATTATAATCTTGACCAATATCATGACAAGTTTGAACACTTGTCATGGAACATCTTTAAATGGGTTGTATGAAGACAAATTGGGGAACCCAAGTTTGGGTTGTCAAATATTATCAATTGTTTATGACATATGGAAACATGTGAGGAATATATTGGCCATAGTCATTGATGTCAACATAGTAGCATACACTGATATCAACACTATCATAAGAGTAAGAGACTGTTCATGGTTGGATGTCATGCCCCTAAGAAAGAGAAAGCTTATCATTGGAGGTCCTAAAAGTTACATTCTTAATCAAAACAAAGTTGAGTTTGAAGCCTGATCAATATGAATTAGAAGAATCAAGTTGTGTTGTTGATGTTGAGGATGTGTTCCTGTTTTGAAGCATGTTGCATGATCATTCTTACTAATCCTGACCTATATATGGTGATACAAAGAAGACTTGTCCTCTGGAAGCAGGATGAAGACAGTGTGTGTTATGTGAAGATGTTTCTAGCATGACAATGGAATGCTTTGCATTCCTCTAATTTTGAAGCCATGGTCTTACGGTTCAAGAGTTAAGTTGAGTATGATGTAAATATGCTAAATCCTAATTTTCAGAGTGTTTACTCTTCTATAGTGAAAGATATAAGTGACTAAGTTCTGGTTCAGGCTCTGACAGTGTAAGGTGATGTTGAAAGGTGAATGGAATGCTCCGCATTCCTCGACGTTTGCAGATATGGCTATGTGGTTCTAGATATATGTTTAGAGGATGGTAAATGTGTTGTTTCCAAAGTTCCAGACCATCATTCCCTCCACAGTGAAAGTTATGATTGATAAAGTACCAGTATGTGCTCTAATAGAATGGAGCAATGTTGAAGACCTACTGGAATGATCCACATTCCTCCAAAAGTAAATGATTGACCTTGTAATTTTGTGAACATGTTCTTGGATGTACATTTCATGTTTCTTTCATGTTTCAAGCTTCTTGGTGGTTTGTAGCTTCAATTGACAGCATGTTGTAGTGTGTTTCAGATAATAGTGTGCTCTCAAAGTTAATGATAGAAGGTATGCGGCACAATTACTTGATGTACGATGGCAAAGAAGTGTTTGGGGATGTTGTATGAGTCATGTGGACTCATCTAGAAGAGTTTCATGAAGAAATTTCTTTTTTCCAATACCGCACAAGATTTCCTAGTTGATATGATCGTTACTCTTCAAGTTTTCATGAGCTTATCTTAAAGCTGTCCTATTTTCAAATGAACAGAGTGTGCAGAGGTAATTCCTTGATGTTTCAAGCTATGAAGGATGTTTTGTACCTACTTAAGAAAGTGTTGGGGTCTACAAGGCTTGTGTCTTCTACTGCTGTAACGTGTTGTCCTAATTAGACCTATCTTCCACACGTTTCATATTGTGTATTGTATGGTTGACCTGTAAATATACTTTTCATGTTTAATCTGGATGACAAGCTATGTAATCAATGTAATATCATGTATAAATAGTAGATCAAATTGAATGTAGAGGATATGATTGCAAATGGATAGAAAAGGTTCACAAGTAGACAATAGCAAAATAAATACATTTTAATGTACGATTGTACAAGAAAGAGCAGATGTTGTTGATGATGTTCGGATTCATCTTGAAGACTTATTTGAGATAGTGATCAAGTATAGAGTGTGCCTGAATAATCAGATCTTCAGAAGAGAGTGTGTGAAGAGACAGAAGTGCAATCATCAAGTGTGAGCTTCAAAGGCGGTTTTCAGACAGTTGAAAGATTGTCATACTATAATCATTTCTAAGTTTGTTCTCATATTAGGGAGTATTTTCTTCCTTAGGTTAAAGCCCCTAAAACAAAGTCATCAATGACTAGAAGCTTCATTGGGAGTGACCCTAAGTCAAAGTTACTTAGGGAGTAGTACATTCCTTGGGTTAAAACCCCTAAAACAAAGTTATTATTTGAGCTTCATATATTGTGAGTTAATCCTCACCGTGGTTTTTCCCTTCTAGGGTTTTCCACATTTATCTAGTGTTATGTGTTGTTGTGCATTTTGTTAATATTTCATGTTCATGTTAATGTTGTGATGCTTAAGTTCTGATCTCCTCCGAATAAGTTGAAGTTGTTAAATTTGAAGAATTGTTTAGATACTGATTCACCCCCCCTCTCAGTATCCTAGTGTGTCTAACAATTGGTATCAGAGCTAAGTTCCTTTGAAGGAATCTTAACTACTTGAGGAAGGTCTGGGATGGCATCAGGAGGATCTAGCGAGATTCCTAAGTTTGATGGAACAAATTATGCTTTTTGGAAAGTAAGTATGGAAGGCTACATTAATTCACTAGGATGTGGAGTTTGGGATTCTATCAAGAAAGGTTATACTATCCCTGCTTCTATTCCAACAGATGCAGATGAAATCAAGAAGTATGATAATAATGCCAAGGCCAAGTTTGCTATCATGAGTGGATTATCTGATTCAGAACTTTCAAAAGTGGTAAGTTGTAGCTCAGCTCAAGAAGTTTGGCATAAACTCAAAACTATTTATAAAGTAGATAAGAAAGTAAAGAAAGATAAGATACAAATACTTAAGAACATATTTGAATCCCTAAACATGTCAGAAGATGAAAATATTGTTGGTTTCATGCTCCAGGTGAATGAAGTAATCAATGTGTGATAGGTAAAAATCAGGTTAATAAGATCAAGCATGCAAATGAAAACCTAATCCTACCACCATCAAAGAATTGAATCCAAGTGAAACCAAAAGCATGCAATTCAAGAACAAGTTCACCTAGATTGTATGATTCCTTGTTTGTGATGTGGATTGCTTCTCAACAATGAATAATTATGAAGATCAAAGATGCCATGATGGATGGATGATAGTGATAATATGCTAAATGGATGCTAAAATTCTCAATATGCTCAGGATGATAATGTAGATGCTATATGAAAATGATGGATGGATGTAGTATGGAATGAGAGGGTGTTTATATAGGCCTCAACCAAAATCAATCAACGGTAGAGATTTGGTGGCTATGTGAATGGTTGAGATGAATTGATAATCATAGTTCATGTGTAGATGACAAGTGGAGGGAAGAATAAGGCTCCTATGTGATTGTGTACATAAAAACCCTTATTTAATAAGTTTAAATGTGATAGTGTACATAACAAGTACTACCACACATGTTTCAAACAAAAGATGCACACATGTCGGCTTATGAAGAAAGATGAAGATAAATGATAAGAGAAATTAATTAAATAAATAAAAGTTATTTAATTAATTGGAAAGTGGGATTATGAAGGGATTTTAATTAAATAAATAAAATTTATTTAATTAAAATAGATAGAATAGAGATAATTAAATAATTAAAGATTATTTAATTATAGATTAGAGAAAATAGAAGAAAATAGATAATGAATTAATTACATAAATATAAATTTATTTAATTAATAGAAGAAATAGGTGTTTTAGAGAAAATAGACATTTTGCTCAAGTGTGTTAGACAAATGCAGGAGATAGATAATGTGATATTTTGATACTAATGATAATTAGGTCAATTTTGGGTGTCTACATTTTGCCCCTCTTTGGTACAATGTTCGTTAGAACATTGTGTCAAAGAAGATACAATGATTTGCTTGATAAACAAGGTTATGCCCCAATGTAACTAGTGGATGATGCCCCCTCGAGAGGTAAGCTAGGATAACCAAGAAGGGTTGGGTTGGCTCGCAATAAGATGAAAGCTTAGAAACAAGGTTGACATGAAGAAAACAAGGGTTGGGTGGGATAAATTGGGATGGTTTAGAAGAAAATAGGCTTTGGTTGATCAATCCTAGTTGAGGACTACATAGGATTATGATGGAATGGATAAATGATATGACATCTTTTTAAAGTAATTGCTCAAAAGTAGAGAAATGCAATCCTTATGTTTGATATAGCATATGGATGTTATGCACCAGGGTATAAAAGACCAAGGTGTCAAGGTATCCAATGCATAACTAGCATACTACAATCTTGTCTAAATGTATGAGGTCAAGATGTTAAACCAACATACACAAGATATGAATAGTAGCTAGTTTTCTAGGATGGACTTTGACTCTTCAAGCAAAGGTTTGAGCTTACCTCCACTACACATAATGACACCTTGCTGGTTATATGTATGGAGCTAGTCTTAGCATAGAATAGTCTCAATGCATAAGAGACTGTTTCGCTTCTCAGATGCAAAAGATATTGATATGCAAGATGCTAATCCCAACATGTACAAGACACCAATACGCATAGGAAGAGAATAAGATCATCCAACAGACATAGCATACGAAAGTCATATGACCATGCCCCATTCCGTACTTCATCGCAACATAGCAAGTTATGATAGATCAAGGTAGATTTGATTAGGCATAGGAAAGGGACAAAAGATAATAAAAGATATTGTCATCATGTTCTCTTGCCAAATTTAAGTGCTCTTGGATGGATTAAGTTGGTGCCTTGTTGAGAGGAAAGTCACATGATGTTAAAGGCTAAAGATGTTGATAAAATGCTATAGCAAATGTTGGCTTAAGGCATGTGGACATATAGCTTTTGGCTTATCCTTGATTTGTTAAAGTTCTTGAGCTTTCTTTGAAGTGCATAGTGTAAGGGTAAAATGCAGATCAATCAAATGAATTATGTAAGACCCAAACATCAACAGAATAGGAGATAACAAAGAAGATTAAACGAAAATAGTAATGAATAACACAAAGCAAACCTTCCCTGAAATTGATGCTTTTGTTGTTCACCTATCACAATTGTCCTTTTTTGCAGATGAAGTGAGCCCTCAGAGAGTGCACTCTTTTAACTGTTTGAGGAAGTCAATGGTAAATGGTTGTAGTGATATGCAATGAAGATGAACTCCAAAGCAAGTATGTGATCTCAAGCTTGGGGATGGTCAAAGGGTGCCAAAGGCACACTGGTGATATTTCTGCAGAGTAACGATGTCAAAAGCTTGGATGATTAGAATGGAAGGATGAAGCTTCATTTATAGACTCAGAAGAATGAGAATCAACGGTTGAGAGAAGATATGAAGATCAACGGCTGAGGATGGTTGAGGAATGTGCAACCAGTAGAAATGTGACAAGTGTCCTAGCTCCATCATGAAAGAGATGATTTGACAAAATTGACTAGAGAGTTAACTCCATTGACTGAACAGTTAACAGACTTGATTGATCAGTTATAAGAGTAAATTATGGGATTGACTGAATTGATTGACCAGTGAACTGGGTTGATTGAGGAGTCAATAGAATAGATTGACCAGTGAACTCAAATGACTAATTAGTTAACAGATTTGATTGATTAGTTAACTAACTTCTGATTTGAGAAGAAATAGGCCATGTGGGTGAGAGAAAAATAGGTAATTAAATATTTAATATATTTAATTACATGTGCAACCTGATGAGATGGAAAAGGTGAGGTGGAAAGGTGAGGTGTAAAGGTGAGGTGGATTTTTGGAATTTAGAACTTAGGATAGAGGAATTTGGATTAATTAAATAATTTATGATTATTTAATTGTGTAGGACATTTAGAAGAATTTTAATTAAATAACTTGAATTTATTTAATTATCGAACAGTGAATCGATTAAATAAATTTAGAATATTTATTTAATTGATAAAAGAATGGAATAAATATTTAGAATATTTATTTAGGATGATTTGTGTCATTTTTAGGCATATACATTTTGCCCCTCTTTGATGCAATGCAGTTTACAGTGTTGCTTCAAAGAAGTCGATAGTTTGACAATGATACATGCCCCAGTTTGCCCCTGGTACAAGTTAAATGACGACAGGATGCCCCCTTGGGAGATTGGATGGGAAGAAGGTAGAAGGCGTGAGACGGACAATCTCACGATGAAGAAGGTTAAGTTTGAAGAAAATGGGTTGAAGAAAGAGTCGAATGATACGCAATGCAAGATGGAATGATGACACACACAAGCAAGCAAGCAAGTATGTGCAAATGACACAAGAACAAACAAGGTATTGCCCCTGTCAAGCGGTAAACCAATGATATACTGATAATGATATACAACAGTGTTGTCATGGCGGGGAATGATATATCCCTAGACCAACACGGCAGGCGTGTTGTCATGGCAGGGAATGATAGATCCCTAGAGCAACATGAAGGATAGTGTCTAGTTTCAAGAAATGAAACATGTTGTGTAAAACACGTGTGTTGGTCTGATTTCGACGATGCAACATCCTGTATAAGACAATTGATTGATTAACTGATCGAGTTACGACCAAACAAGGATCAAGACCATTGATTGTGATTGGATCATTTGTGCAAGATCGACTTGACTTGATTGGTATGGATTAAGGATGGAGCTTGTATTTGGATCATTGCTCAGACTGACTGGACAAGGATGAAAGATATGATGATAGATAGAAATATGATTGATAGAAGAAAGACTCGATAGGACTCACAAGCTTTTATTTGTAATTATACTCTGCATTGTTGGATCTTTATTGCATGGGGTATGGTAGGGATGTATAAATGGATATAGGATGGATGTGTTGCTTTTAGAGTGCTTTATTTCATCATTGGGCATTGTGTTTTTGGTACATTTTCCGAAATGTTGTAAGTGAATACAAGCATCTAGGTATAATTGAACCGAGATGACCTGAGTACTGCTGACATGGATTTGGATTTAGCAAGTTAATACAAGCATCTAGTCAAAATTAAATCTAGATGACCTGAGTACTTCTTGCGTTTCAACAAGCAAGGATTGCCCCTGTTCATGTTATACCTTTGATGTCCTCGATGATCTTTTGCCGATCATGTCCTTAGACAAGGCTTCACATTACTAAAGTTTAATCCACAAGCAGCAAACAAAGAAAACAATCATGCCCCCATCATAGCATCTCTAGCTTTTGGCATCCTCGAGTAGCATAGGAAGACATGATAGCAAAAAATTAAGACTCTATAACTTAACCCTAGTTCCAAATCCACAAAATATTCTTGCCATTAGATATGTTTATTTCTTGCTGTAGGTTGAATAAAATCATTTAGAAGACCTTGGGTATTTGCTTTGCATTGGATAGGTTAAGTAGCTCACAGTCGAGATTTCTGCTGGAGGTGCGGGGTCTGCTTGCATTTGTTTGCTTGGTGAGAAAATTTCACAATCCTTATTGGGGGGACGGACCCTAAGGGACTGACCTAGTGTCTCGGGGGCTCATTGCTAAATGGCCTTGCCTATGTGACGACGCAGAGGCAATGTAGTTCGGGGTAAACCCTAATGGACCATGGATGGACTAGAAGAAAGATGACAAGAATGAAGACAAGAAAGGGGATGAATGGGACCATGGAAGAAATGGAAGCCTCAGGGGCGCATTAGAATAATGGCCTTGCCTATGTGACGGCGCAGAGGCAACGTAGTTCACGGACTTGGACCATGGACACTGACAAGAGACCCCATACTAGGCTCATGTTGAGAAGACGGTATGGGACAAAACCTTGGTTGACAAGGCCACAAGGAGAGTATCAAGCCATGATAGGTAACTGTCAAGTGTTTATTTGTGGGATAGATATGGGTCGAATGGGGCAAATGGAGAAAGAATGGACTCAAGGGGATTGGATTCTCAAAGATGGAGAAGGCGGTTTATCACAAGTAACGCCTGTTTACCAGGTTTTCATCACTTGCTTTTATTTGCACGAGAAGCTAGAAAGTAAACACGACGCCTGTTTGCCAGGTTTTCATCACGATACCTATCTAAGGCGCCTATTTGCCAGGTTTTCACCAAAGGACAATTTTTTTTGTATGCTTTCTATTTTTTTCTGATTTTTTTGTATTTTCTCTTTTCAACTTTTTTTGATTTTTTTGATTTTTGATTTTACTGTGCCCCCTTGCATTGGGGTTCTCCTAGGTATAGAATCAGCGAAGGTGCATGCTGTTGATTGGATCATCTAACAACTCACCCTCTGAAGTGGCCAACTGATATGCCCCTGATCCGTAAGCAGCTACAATCACATAGGGTCCAAGCCAGTTAGGCTCGAACTTACCTTTCTTTTCTCTATCTTGTTGATTGCGAGGGTTTTCTCTGAGGACAAGGTCCCCAACCTTGAAGCATCATGGGAGAATCTTGTGGTTGTAGCTTCGTGACATCATTTGTTGATAGGATTTAAGATGATCGAAGGCTTTTTGGCGCCTTTCTTCCAGCAGCTCTAGTTCTTGTAACCTGGAGACTCTATATTCTTCGTCTGATATGAGACCTTTCAACGACACCCTGAGGGATGGTAGTTCAACCTCAATGGGAAGGATGGCTTCAAAACCATAGACAAGGGCGTAGGGTGTAGCACCCGTGGGAGTGCGTATACTAGTCCTGTAGGCCCACAGAGCGGGATTGAGTTGGACGTCCCAATCGTGACCAGCTTCATTGACAGTCTTCTTTAGGATTTTCAGAATGGTTTTATTCGATGCCTCAGCTTGGCCGTTACCTTGGGGGTAGTATGGAGTGGAGAAACGATGTTGGATTTTGAAATGCTCATAGAGTTCCTAGACATCCTAATTTTTGAATGGTCTTCCATTATCTGTTATGATGGATGAAGGGATACCATATCTACAAATAATGTAATTCAGAATGAAAGAGGAAATTTGCTTTCCTGTGATGGTGGTTAGAGGAACGGCTTCAATCCACTTTGTGAAATACTTAGTGGCGGTAATGATGAATTTGTGGCCGTTGGAAGAGGGTGGATGAAATTTTCCCACAAGGTCAAGTCCCCACTGACAAAAGGGCCAGGGTGTCGTTAAAGGTCTCAACTCTTGAGCAGGTGCATGGATCAGGTTCCCGTGTATTTGGCATTGTTTGCACTTTTTGACGAACTGATATGAATCCATTTCCATATTTGGCCAGTAATAACCCAAACGCATGAGTTTCTTGGCTAAGGAAGGGCCACTGGAGTGTGTTCCGTATATCCCTTCGTGTACGTCTCACAAGGCAGTTATGGATTCTTCTTGTTCCAAACAACAAAGTAGAGTACCATCCAGACCACGTCGGTAAAGGGTATCAGCGATGATGGTGTAACGGGAGGCTTGTCAGATGAAAGTTCATTTTTGGTTGGAAGAGAGGTCTGGTGGGAGGATACTGTCCTTGAGGTAAGTGTAAGTCTTACCATACCAAGGTGAATTAGATCTGACTAGGAGACAAATGGAATGGGTTTCAAGGAGATCATAAGCCGGTTGCTGGATGGTTTCCACTAAGAACTCATATCATGACTCATATTCAGGAATTTCTAGAAGAGAGGCTATGGTAGCCATTGCATCTGCTACTTTGTTCTCTATCCTGAGTATTTGCTTGAAGGAGATGGTCCCAAAGTGTTCTTTGAGGTCGTCGACCATCTATTTGTATGGGATGAGCTTCTCATCTTTGGTTTGATATTCATCGTTGACCTGATTTATGATAAGATGAGAATCACTGTAGACACATAGTGCTTGGATTTTCCACTCAGTGGCCATCTTGAGACCAATTACCAAGGCTTCATACTCTGCTATGTTATTAGTGCATGGAAATAACAACCTGTAGGACTTTGGAATTGTGTCGCCTTGGGGAGTGATAAACAGGATACCTGCCCCCGATCCATGGTTGGTGTAAGATCCGTCAAAGTAGAGTTTCCAAGGAGATGTTGACAAAGTGAATAAAGACTCATCGGGAAACTCAAACTGCATTGGTGAAGTGTCTTGTAATGGTGCCTCAGCCAGTTGGTCAGCGATGATTTGTCCTTTGATGGCTTTTCTGTCCACATATTCTATATCATATTCACTAAGAAGCATCACCCATTTTGCTAGTCGACCTATGAGAGCTGCTTTGCTGAGAAGATACTTTAGTGGGTCGATTTTGGCAATGAGTTTGACAGGATGTGCCAGCATGTAATGTCAGAGTTTTTGTGAAGCAAAAACCACCACAAGGCATGATCGTTCTACCTGTGAGTATTGCAACTCGTAGCCCACTAGGGTTCGACTGATGTAGTATACAGCTCTCTCCTTGTTCTCGTAGTCTTGCTATGCTAGAAGAGCTCCAAGAGCAGTGGGTGTAGCAGAGATGTAGAGAATTAAAGGTTTTCCTTGGATTGGAGGCATGAGTATAGGAGGATTCATAAGGTACTCCTTTAGCTTGTTGAATGCCTCTTCGCACCACTCATCCCATTTAAATGGAATGTTCTTATGTAGGAGATGGCTGAAAGGTTGGCACTTGTCTACTAGCTGTGAGATGAACCTACGGATGGCCTGCAGCTTGCCCTGTAAGGATCTCAACTGTGTTAGAGTCTTGGGCGGTGGCATGTCCATTATAGCTTTGACCTTGGCAGGGTCTACCTCTATTCCGTTTGCTGACACGATGAAGCCTAGCAGCTTGCCTGATGTTACCCCAAACACACATTTCTTCAAGTTCAGTTTGACTTGGAATTGGTCCAATCTCTGAAAGACTTTTTCTAATATGTCCAGGTGTGAGTCCCTTGTGAGAGATTTTGCCAAGATATCGTCAACATAGTCTTCCATAGTTACATGCATCATGCCATGGAATATAGTTGTCATGGCCCGCTGATATGTAGCACCTATGTTTTTTAGCCCAAAAGGCATGACATTCTAGAAAAAGGTACCCCATGGGCAAGTAAAAGCTATTTTGTGTTGATCCTCTGGTGCTATTTTGATTTGGTTATACCTTGAGAATCCGTCCATGAGTGATAGCATTGTATGTCCTGCAGTCAGGTCGACTATGATATCGATGTTTGGCAGTGGAAAGTCATCCTTGCGGCATGCTTTGTTTAAGTCTCGAAAATCATTGCATAGTCGAACCCGGCCATCTAGTTTAGACACTGGCACATTATTAGATATCCATTCTGGGTAATCTATGGCTCTAATGAACCCCACATCTAGCAATTTCTTGAGATCTTCTTTGACCAAAAGGGTTATATGAGGATGCATTTTTCTCAGCTTCTGCTTTATGGGCTTCACCCCTGGATCCAATGGCAAATGATGTAGAATCAGGTTTGGGTCTAAACCGGGCATGTTTGCATATGACCAAGCAAAGCTGCCTCTCTTCTTCTTAAAGAATGGTACAAATCTGGTTTTCTCTGGTGGTGTGAGAGATTTGGCAAAGTGGATAATCTTGGGCTGCTCTTCGGTTCCAATATTCACGGGCTCGGTCGGCTCCACCACAATCTGTGACCTTTCCTGATACATATCACTAGGGAGAGTGTCAAGCATTCCATCGTCAGGTGCCACAGTTGGGTTTTCACCATCAGATGCGTCCTTTCTTTTTACTATTTTATGATCTGACACTATCGCAAGGCGGTTTTCACTGTCAGATCCATTTTTGATCTTGATGTTTTTGTGACTGGAAGGCTTGGCACCCTCCCCGAAGTAAGCCATGGTATTCAGTTCGATAGAAAAACCAGCTTTATGATCTCCTTTTGGCAAGTGGTCCCTAAGTTCCATATAATCAATGTAAGCATCATCGTTCTGGAACATATCTAATTGGGGGGTTCCTTGCAAATCCCAGTCAATAAGCTCAGGGTGTAAGAGGGGAAGGGAGTCAGATGAGAGACCTAATTCATTGATGGTGTGAATGGAAATGTTATGGGCATTGGCGGGGGTAGTGTTCTGGGTGGTACTTTCCTCCAAGTTGTTTATCGCAATGGAATCGAAACTTTCCTCGAAAGCCATAATCTCAGAGGTGGGCAAATCAGACTCCAGTGGTCTGTCCCGTTGCGTTTGTCCCTCATGGTAGGGGCTAAGAGTTTGGATGGTGTTAACCTCTTTATCATCATAGGAGTGCTCTGTTAGCTCGTCCCACTCATACTCATTTGAATCATCTGAATCTGTGTCACTATCCACTTGGCATGTTTGGATTGTCTCCATAAGGTAGGCATTTTCCTTGGCTTTACCTTTGCCTTTGTACCCTAGGCCAGTTGTGTTTCTAGCCGAAGAGGATGAAGAAGGTTGTATAGGTTCAATGATTCCTTCTTTTCTGAGGCCTATGGGGCCTTGTCCTTCGCACCCCATCCTGTGCAAAATAGTCTCACCCCGCCCATAGAGTTCTGTAGGGAGTTTAGGCGGTTCTTGGGGTGTGTTTTCTTCTTCAGCATAAAGCCACTGCAGGAGATCTCGCTCCTCTGTTTCATCAGATAAGGTCCCCCATTTTACAAAGGGATTTGCGGGAGCTGCAGGAGGAGCAGATGGCTTTGGAAAATGTTTGGGTGGCTGCTTGGGTTGGCCAAAAGAGCGAGGAGACAAAGGCATCTTGGCAAGGTTGAGGCTGTGCTTAATGGAGTATTCCCCCATGCCATTTTCTTTTATGGTAAGTTTCAGTGGTTTAGGTCTGGAGGAGGAAGCTTCAGCGGTATGGTCCTATTGCGGGGTAGGGGAAATGTAGGCTCTGTTGTTGGGTATGACACATTTGGGTTTTGCATGGAAAGAATTGCAGTGCTGGTAGGGGTCGGGGTCGCCTTGAATGGTGACCTGCTTGCCATTGTGTGGGAACTTAATGCATTGATGATAGGTTGAGGGGACAGCCTTCATGGCGTGGATCCATGGTCTCCCTAATAGAATATTATAAGCAAGCTCATGATCAAGGACTTGGCACACCACATCTTTAATTACCGGTCCCACTTGAATGGGTAGGACAACCGTTCCTTTTGTGGTTCTTTCTTCCTCGTCATATGCCTTAATGGTAATTTTCCTCCTTGGATCAACTGCTTGTTCGGAGAACCCCAGTGCAAGGACTAGCTTCAATGTGCAGATATTTAAACCGGCACCCCCATCAATGAGAACCCTCTTGATGCGGTGCTTATGTATGAATGCGACAATGTGCAGAGGGGTGTTGTGAGGTTGAGATATAGAAAGATCATCTTGCTCAGTAAACGATATGGAATTGGAGGATGTCAAATTGCCTACCATGGTCTGAAACTTCTCTTGGGCCAGGTTAGTGGGGACAGTGGTTTCCACTAAGGCTTTCTCAAGAATCTCCTTATGAGAAGGAGATAGATGCAAGAGCTCCAATATAGAAATGTGAGCCGGGGTTTTCTGTAACTGGTCGAGGACATTGTATTGACGGGGGTTGGATGGAGATGGTGACGACCTTGGAGGAACGGTATTGAGTGTGACTTTACCACTGCGGGTAATTATACTACAACCAGTTCGGTTAGGTCCTGGTTGTTGGTTGCGTGAGATGATATTGACCTGTGGAATATGTTCAGAAATGCAGTTTATGGTGTAGTCAAATGGAACACTTGCATAGTTAGCATTACTCATCCTGCTGTTCTGATTTGGTCGGTTGCAATGGTTGTTGTTGTCATTGTTGTTGTTGCCATTGTTATTGTGGCCATGGTTGTTGTTGTTGTGGCCATTGTTGTTATATAGCATGTTATGATTCAGAAGTGGATCCCTGTAGGCCACATGAGTTTCATTGGAGGTATACTGTGGTGTCCCTCCCTGATTCTGATCCAGTATATCTTGAATGACATTTTTGAGGTGGATACAGTTTTTAGTTGTATGCCCCCTTCCTCGGTGATATTCGCAATAGTCTGTGTCCTTCCAGTAGGGAGGTTTGACTATAGGCTCGTAATCACTTGTTGGCAGTAGAGAAATTTCATTGTTAGCCAACAACTTCCGTAGCACAAATTCTTGAGACTCGCCTAACGGTGTGAATTTTCTTCTTGGGTTTGAATTGTACCAAGATCTAGGTTCTCGAGAGGGTGGTTTGTTGATTGCACCATTGTTTGTGTCCCCCTTAAGAGTGAATATGGGTTGTTGTTTAGGAGCTGCCGCCTTGGCGTCAACTACCCCATCGTTAACCACATTCTTGTTCTTGGTCCAAAACTTTGACTTATCCATTGTGTAATTGGAATTAGGTGTGTCCTTGTAGAGCTTGAGAGTTCCTTTAGTGATCATAGCTTTTTCAATGAATAGGCCCATTTCAATGACTTTGGAGAATGATGTAGGGCATTGTATCTGAATCTGATAGCTAAGATCCGTGTTTAGGTTGTGGACAAACATTTCCAATAGTTGCTTCTCAGGTATATCATAAGAACACTTACTAGCTAGCTGTCTCCATCGTTGTAAGAAGGTGGTGAATGACTCACCACTCTTTTCTTTAGTATTGCATAGATCTAGCATAGATACCTCATGTTCTATGTTGTAGGAGAAGTGTGTTATGAATTTATTGACAAGTTCATCAAAAGTTTTGATCCCTGGTGGGAGGCGTGAGAACCATTCCATAGCTTGACCACCTAAAGATCTTGGGAATAGTCTCATCAAGTAGGTCTCGTTGTGAGCTACTTCTAAACATGTGGCATTGAACTCCCGGATATGATCTCTAGGGTCCCCCTTCCCTTTGTATTTGTCGAACTTTGGGACTCCGAACTGAAAGGGGAAGGGTTTCATGACCAAACTTTTGTCAAAAGGATACGGAGCTATAACTTCCAAAGAGTATTGCTTGGAACTTGTACCGGTCTTAAGGTTGGATATTTCTTGTTTTAGACTTTCGATTTGTTGTCTCACGTCATCCATAGGAGCATTTTGATCTATGCGTTTCTTGCCTCTATCATTTGCATTCGAGACTGTGTCATTCGTGCCTCTCTCATGATCATCACGTCTCTGCTCATGATCATTGTCTACATTTTCCATGATGGAGCTTATGTCAAAGTCTGCGAGGAGTTTGACTCCGAGATTAGCAATATGGTGGAAGTATTTATTGGGGTCTTCAAGGAGCACCCTCTCTACCAGGCATTGGAATTTGCTATCTTGGATGTGCGCGACTAATTCTTCATGAGAAATTTCTTCGTCACCAGCATGTGGTGGGGCGAGGTGATCAGATGCGTCGGCCATTTCAATCTGCTTGTTGTACTAGGATCAAGTAAGAACCATGCAAGGTGGGGTGGGATGATGTGGACCAAGATTAGAAATTTTGGCGAGGTGCCGACTGAGACTGTTGTGAATGGGATACCTAGGACAAGATTTGGACAAAGGATTCTCTAGCTCAATGACTTCAAGTAAGACGGTTGACACAAGACGTTGGCCTCTAGTAAGGGCAGTCGATACCAGTCTTACTGTGTAGGGCTTAGTCATTCAACAAGACTACTAGCAAAGGTATGGTGACCTACTAGGCTTACGTGAATTCACTAATGACACGAAAAAGGGACCTATGTTGAATCAGTATGGGACAAACTGACTTTGGGACAAGAGGGATTTGGACAGAAAGTGAATGGGACGAGTGACAAAAGAGAGACTTGGGTGAAATGGATGAAGATTGACTGCAAGGTTGAATCTGACCTCAGAAAGTGAAACTAGGCTGAAATGGGTGCTTTAATCAAGTGAAAATATTTTCTCAAAAATAGGGCAAGTGCTCACTGTTGCATATGCACAGAAACAAATGCGCAGCAGGAATGAACAAATGCACCGTAAGTCGCAGTATATGCACCGTTCAGGTGAAATACAAATGCATAGTAATAGTGTGTATATGCGCAGCAAAAGTATATATGTGCAGCAGGTCGGTACAAAAGCGCAACAAGTCGCAGTATATGCGCAGCAGAAAAGATTATATGCGCAGCTCTAAGATTTTGGCAAAATTTTTGGATTTTTCATCTATTTTTTGGTATTTTTTTTTTGGGCTGGAAAAGGTCTTCCTGATCTGATATTATGAATTAACAGCTAGAAAACATAGCAAGCAGAAAGAATATTTTGTAGTTTTTCATTGTTTTTGTAGTTTTTTTGACTCTATTTTGGACAAAAGCAAGCACAAAATCCTAGGCAAGAAATGGATTATAAGGGATTTGGGCCACTAGAACAAGAGGTATTTAATGCGGGTAACCGTTCAAGTGGTTACACGTGCGGCGGCACTACTCTCTGTTATGGAGTCTCCCAGCCTCAAAGGGTTGCGCATAAGAGGGTTTTGGGGGAGGTTGGCCGTCGGTGTAACATAACAGCACTTGTTGTAGGAAGTTTTCACATCAAGCACAATTTATTTTAAGTGGCTTGGTAGGGCTTGGCGTTAGCCTGTTACCACTCAGGGTCGTTCCCACTTGGACAAGCGTGCATCCATGGGCAGGCCCCTCCTAAAGGTTAAACAAATAGAATGACAAGTCTGGCACTCTGATCACCCAGAAGAGGGGAGAGCATAAGCCTATTGTCATTCACAAGCACAGAATACACTGATTAATCCACCCTAGTTAAAAGTGAAAAACTAAATGGGCTGATCTACTCAAACACAGAACTTTGAAGTGATTTCAACAATATAGCAGTGGTTCAGTTTTAAACCCCAGAAAGCAGTGGTGAGTTCAGTTTTAAATCCGCGTAGCACGAGATTGTTAACTTTGAAATTCTGGTCTCACGATATAACAATGGTTCATTTTAACTTCAAGATCATTGATGAGTTCAATTTTAAACTGCGTAGCGTGAGATTGTTAACTTTGAAATTCTAGTCTCACGATATAGCAATGGTTCATTTTAACTTCAAGATCATTGATGAGTTCAATTTTAAACCGCGTAGCACGAGATTGTTAACTTTGAAATTCTGGTCTCATGATATAGCAATGGTTCATTTTAACTTCAAGATCATTGATGAATTCAATTTTAAACTTAGATAGCAATAACTTGGAAGGTGTTTGCAATGCAAGCAAGAGATAATCCAGTTACTTTCTCCCTAATTAGAATTAGATGAATATTTGAATGAACATCAATTTTACTTTCCCTCAGAAAATGAAATGTGAACTAATTAGATGCAACTACATGGAACTAAACCCAATCCTATCCTGCAAAAACAGCTCCAGCAAACACCTGCGAAAAGGTTAGAGTTAGCAAATTCCCCTAGAAAGTACTAAAACCTCAGTCTGTTACAAATGCGCAGCTTCTGTGATCAGATGCGTAGAAATAATCAACAGAAGAGCAACAATAATGAAAGCGCCGTAATATTGCACGTATGCGCTGTGAAAATGAATAAATGCGCAGCAATAATGAATGCGCAGTAACAGTCTTCAAAAGCGCAGCACAAATGAATAGATGCGCAATATAATCAAAAGCGCCGTAACAGTGCGCAAAAGCGCTGCAAAAATACATAGATGCGCAAAAAGGATAGAAGCACCGTAACAGTCTTTATATGCGCCGTGGAAATGTTTAAATGTGCCAAAGTAACCTGTGCGTGACTTTGCATGACCTGTATAGAACCTGCCTTCAAAAAAGCTCAGATTTCGATGAGATAAAGGGGCAAAGGCCCCACAGTGGGCGCCAAAAATGTAAGGGTAAAATGTTGATCAATCAAATGAATTATGTAAGACCCAAACATCAACAGAATAGGAGATAACAAAGAAGATTAAATGAAAATAGCAATGAATAACACAAAGCAAACCTTCCCTGAAATCGATGCTTCTGTTGTTCGCCTATCACAATCATCCTTTTTTGCAGATGAAGTGAGCCCTCAAAGAGTGCACTCTTTTAACTGTTTGAGGAAGTCGATGGTAAATGGCTATAGTGATATGCAATGAAGATGAACTCCAAAGCAAGTATGTGATCTCAAGCTAGGGGATGGTCAAAGGGTGCCAAAGGCGCGCTGGTGATATTTCTGCAGAGTAACGATGTCAAAAGCCTGGATGATTAGAATGGAAGGATGAAGCTTCATTCATAGACTTAGAAGAATGAGAATCAACGGTTGAGAGGAGATATGAAGATCAATGGCTAAGGATGGTTGAGGAATGTGCAACCAGTAGAAATGTGACAAGTGTCCCAGCTCCATCATGAAAGAGGGGATTTGACAAAATTGACTGGAGAGTTAACTCCATTGACTGAACAGTTAACAGACTTGATTGATCAGTTAGAAGAGTGGATTATGGGATTGACTGAATTGATTGACCAGTGAACTGGGTTGATTGAGGAGTCAACAGAATAGATTGACCAGTGAACTCAAATGACTAATTAGTTAACAGATTTGATTGATTAGTTAACTAACTTCTGATTTGAGAAGAAATAGGCCATGTGGGTGAGAGAAAAATAGGTAATTAAATATTTAATATATTTAATTACATGTGCAACCTGATGAGGTGGAAAAAGTGAGGTGGAAAGGTGAGGTGTAAAGGTGAGGTGGATTTTTGGAATTTAGAACTTAGGATAGAGGAATTTGGATTAATTAAATAATTTATGATTATTTAATTGTGTAGGACATTTAGAAGAATTTTAATTAAATAAATTGAATTTATTTAATTATGGAACAGTGAATCGATTAAATAAATTTAGAATATTTATTTAATTGATAGAAGAATGGAATAAATATTTAGAATATTTATTTAGGATGATTTGTGTCATTTTTAGGCATATACACATAGTCTACTTCTTGCTTGAGCTAGTCAAAGAGAAGGTGGAAGATGAGAGAAGATGAAATGGGGTGGATCATCTGTGCTTGCGTATTGGATACTTCCTTCATATTCCAGACTGCCTGCATACCTTGTATCCATGGGATCAAAGCACATTATGATGGTGATGAGACATGATGAATATGTAGTTCTAGGCTTATTGATGATGTAAGTGATGAAAGATAGAAGAAATGGAGATGAATGATTGGAGGAAAGATTAGAAGAAAGATGAAAGATGGATGATGAGAAGGGTCTATCGCCTATACCTGAATTAGAGTGCTTCCTTCACATCTCAGATTGCCTACATACCCTGTATCCACGGGATCGAGGTTTTGAATGATAGAGATGAGATGTAGTTCTTGTTTATTATGTTGGTGGTTGATGACAAAGGATCAACTTTATTGATTGGATTTTGTGATGTTTTGATTTTTTTGGATTTTTCTATGTTTTGATGTTTGAGATGATATGAGCTAGAGTTTTAGATATCCACTTCCAAATAAGGCTCAACAAGTGCCCCCAGGTATGGGATGGAGTTAATTAGAAAGATGTTGCAATGGGTGTGTTTATGCAGATAGTATGCTAAGGTGCCAAATGATATCCTAACCCCAACAAAGTCCAAGCTACGATAACTAGCATGGCAGAGGTAAGAGCAAAAAAGGGTTTTATTATGGATGGATAAGGAATGATGGCTTACGATGCAAAAATAGAAAGATAGTGGATTATGATATGGATTATGGAAAGTTGTGATCAAACAACTAGATAAATGGTGGAGGCTAGTCTCTACACCTAGTGCCTATTTGCCAGGTTTTCACTATGGTACTTATCTAAGGCGCGTGTTTATCAAGTTTTCACTAGAGGATGAATTATTTATCTTGTACTATTTTTTTGCCATCCAAAGCACCACAAAGTGGTTTTCACTATTGGATGGGTTTTTTTTTTTGGAATATGCTAAGACTCATGGATAGAACTTCTTTAGATGAATGTTGTTGACTAGTTCATCTAAGGGAATACCTTCAAGTGTTGAGAGAGTATATGCGCTTGATCCATAGACTGATGTGATGACAAAAGGACCAAGCCAATTAGGTTCAAACTTACCTTGTTTCTCACGATGTTGTTGATTCCTTTGATTCTCTTTATGGACAAGATCTCCAACATGAAACCTTCATTCTCTAATCTTTTTGTTGTAGTTGCGGCATAGATGATTTTGATAAACTTGGAGATGATTAAGTGCTGCAAGACACCGTTCATCTAATAGCTCAAGATCATGGAGTCTGGATACTCTATATTCTTCATTTGAGATAGTATGTTGTAAAGATACTCGTAGTGAGGGAATCCCAACCTCAATAGGTAAAATAGCTTCAGTGCCATACACAAGGGCATAAGGTGTAGCACTAGTGGGAGTTCTGACACTTGTTCTATAAGCCCATAGTGCATGATTGAGTTGTATACTTGCAGTGAGGGAATCCCAACCTCAATAGGTAAAATAGCTTCAGTGCCATACACAAGGGCATAAGGTGTAGCACTAGTGGGAGTTATGACACTTGTTCTATAAGCCCACAGTGCATGATTGAGTTGTAAATGCCAATCACGACCAACTTCATTGACTGTCTTTTTAAGAATTTTGATGATTGTTTTGTTAGAAGCCTCAGCTTGGCCATTACTTTGAGGATAGTAAGGTGTAGAGAACCTATGTTGGATATGGAACTTGTTGCAAAGATCTCTAGCCTCTTGGTTCTTGAAGGGATGACCATTATCAGTGATAATGGCTTGAGGGACTCCATATCAGCAAATGATATAGTGTAAGATAAACTTTCAGTGCCATACACAAGGGCATAAGGTGTAGCACTAGTGGGAGTTATGACACTTGTTCTATAAGCCCACAGTGCATGATTGAGTTGTAAATGCCAATCACGACCAACTTCATTGACTGTCTTTTTAAGAATTTTGATGATTGTTTTGTTAGAAGCCTCAGCTTGGCCATTACTTTGAGGATAGTAAGGTGTAGAGAACCTATGTTGGATATGGAACTTGTTGCAAAGATCTCTAGCCTCTTGGTTCTTGAAGGGATGACCATTATCAGTGATAATGGCTTGAGGGACTCCATATCAGCAAATGATATAGTGTAAGATAAACTTTGATATTTGGTTGCCAGTGATGTAGGTCATTGGTATTACTTCCACCCACTTTGTGAAATACTCAGTGGCGGTGATGATGAACTTATCCATTTGACAAGGTAGGATGAATTTTACCTATGAGGTCAAGTCCCCACTGTGAGAATGGCCAATGAGTAGTGATAGGCTGAATTTCATGTGTTGGTGCATGTATTAGATCTCCATGTTTCTGACATTATAGACATCTCTTTGCAAACTGTTGTGCATCTTTTTCCATAGTTGGCCAATAGTATCCAGCTCGTAGAAGTTTCTTAACAAGACCAGGGCCAGCAAAATGCGATCCACAGACACCTTCATGTACCTCACATAAGGCAACCTTCACTTCCTCAGAATCAAGACATCTAAGAAGGATACCATCAAGACTCTGGAGATATAGGATGTCTCCTAGGATAGTGTATCGAGAAGCTTGACGAATAAAGGTTTTACGTTGGGTATTAGATAGTTGGAATGGTAAGGTTTGATTGTGGAGATACTCGTATATGTCCTCATACCAAGGCGAATTGGGACTAACAATCTCACATATAAGCTTAGATTGTGGAACTTCAAATGCTGGGATCAGAAGTTGTTCAAACAGAAACTCACACTTATGGGCATTGGAAGGCATGTCTAGAAGAGATCCTATCATAGCCATAGCATCTGGTGCTTTATTTTGTATCCATGGGATCTTGTCAAAGGTGATACTGTCAAAGTATTTCTTGAAATTATCTACCATTACCTTGTATGGAAGAAGCTTCTCATCTTTAGTTTAATACTCATCTAAGACCTGTAGCTATTTAATAGCCTACTGCACTGCTATGCGTAATCCTGTGATTAAAGCTTCATATTCTGCTATGTTGTTGGTACATGGAAATACAATCCTATATGACTTTGATATACAATCCCCTTGAGGGGTGATAAACAATATCCCTACTCTTGATCCATGTTATGTGTAAGATCCATCAAAGTATAGTTGCCACAATGTTGGAGAAGTTAGATTGAACAATTCTTCATCAGGGAACTCTGGATGTATTGGATGAATATCTGTGATGGGTGCTGCGGCTAACTGATCAGCGATAACTTGTCCTTTTATGGCTTTTCAATCCACATATTGTATGTCAAATTCACTTAAGATCATAACCCATTTTGCTAGTCTTCCCTTAAGGATTGCTTTGGAGAGAAGATACTTGAGTGGATCAAAATTAGATATGAGATTTGTTGTTTGGTTCAGCATGTAATGTCACAACTTTTGGGAAGCAAACACCAATGCTAAACATGATTTTTCCATAGATGAATAGTTAAGTTCATATCCCACAAGATTTCTGCTGATGTAGTAAATGGCTTGTTCCTTTCCTGAATCATCATGCTGAGCTAAAAGGGCACCCAATGCTACTATTGTTGAAGATATGTAGAGTAATAATGGTCGATCAAGTATAGGAGGTACCAACACAGGAGGTGTTGCTAGATATTCCTTTATTTTGTTGAAGACCTATTGACATTTTTCATCCCACTTGAAAGGTTCACCCTTGCAAAGAAGATGTTGAAAAGGATGACACTTATCTACTAGTTGTGAGATGAACCTGCGAATGGATTGTAACCTTCCTTGTAGACTACGAAGCTGCTTCAGATTTGACGGTGGAGGTATTTTCATGATGGATTTTACTTTATCAGGATCCACTTCTATCCCTTGTCAAGACACAATGTACCCCAACAATTTTCCAGATGTTACACTGAATACACATTTCTTTGGATTTAGCCTGACTTGATACTTCTCTAGTCAATCAAAGATTTGTGCTAGTACCTGTAGGTGTCCTTCTTTTGTTTGGATTTCCCCATAATATCATCAACATAGTCTTCCATGATAGTGTGGAAAAGGTCATGGAAAATAACTGTCATGGCTCGTTGATAAGTGGCTCCAGCATTCTTAAGACCAAAAGGCATTACCACCCAGTAGTATGTACCCCATGGACAAATGAATGATGTTTCATCTTGGTCTTCCTCTACTATTCTAATTTGGTTATATCTTGAGAATCCGTCCATCAAGGATAGCATTTCATGTCCAGCTGTGAGATCTACAATGTTGTCTATGCTTGGTAGTGGGAAGTCATCTTTAGGGCATGCTTTGTTGAGATCTCTAAAATCTATGCAACATCGAACTCTCCCATTAGGTTTTGCCATGGGTACCAAGTTTGAAACCCATTCTAGATAATCAATAAGCTTTATGAACTTTGCTTCTAACAATTTTTGAATCTCTGCCTTAACCAAAAGAGCTATTTGCGGGTGCATTTTGTGTAGCTTTTGTTTGACCAGTTTTACATTAGGAGATACTGCTAAGTGATGTACCACAAGTGATGGATCTAGACCCACCATGTCAGCATATGTCCATGCAAAATTAATGGTTCTTTTCATGAAGAATGTTGTGAAATCTCTTCTTTCTTACTCTAATAGTGATGCTACCAAAAATGTGATCCTCAGATTCTGCTCTGTACCTAGGTTCATTTCTTGAGATTTCTCAACTAGCACTGTTGATTTTTCATGATAATCAGTGGTGACAGGAAGATCAAATCCCCCATCCTTGGGTGCCTCAGGGAGGTTTTCACCCTCGGATACATCCTTTATTTTTACTTTTTCATGGTCAAGAGGTGCCTTTTAGTTTTCACCTAGTGAGCTATCTTTTTTTATTCTATTTATTTCACTTTTGCGACTAAAGGATTTGATACTTCCGCTAAAATATGCTAGTTTAGGGAGGTCCATCATGAAGCCTGCTTTGTGATCACCCAATGGAATGCCTTGTCGTAAACCCATGAATTCGACAATAGCTTCATCATTTTCAAATGTGTCTAGTATCGGTGCCCCCGGTTGGTCCCAATCGACAAGGTCAGGATATATGAGTGAAAGGGTAATGGACAAAGGGTTTCAGCTAGATGAGGTGGTAGAAATCATGAAAATGAAGGTTTCTTGGAAAAGGTCGGTGATATGAAGGGAGAAGTCATCGATGGTATCCGAATTAAAAGTCTCTCCTACCGAAGAAGGTCCTGCTTCCATATCAGAAATACACTTGATGTCTTTGGAAAGCAGTACCTCTGGCTGATAGCCAAGGCCTTGCTTATTAAACTTCTTAGTCACAACAATGGGTTCAATAGGTCCTTTTTCCTGTGATCCCAATCCACCATGTCCTTTGTAACCCATGTTCTTAATGATGCGGAACCCATTGTTATATCTTTCTACTTCAAGTTGTACTTGGTCATTCTCATCATAGAATATCCAAGAGTTAATATCATCAATGTCTTCATCATCAAGGAATCCTCCTTTGATTAATACTATTGGTGGAGCTTTTATAACAGCTGCAGATGAAGATGCCTTAGATGTAGAAGGTTTACCATGAGATTTGGGAGATAAGGGAAGAGTTCCAACACAACAAGATTCTTGCAATGTGTACTCACCCAAACCATGTTCAGTGTACTTGATACGGAGATTTGGAGTGGCTTTGCTAGATAATGGCTTGAGTAAGGTGGATGGGTCAACATAGGACGAAGATGGCTAGGCTTCAGTGTTGATGGGGATACGGTTGGGATTTTGATATTTGGCTTGAAAGGCACGACAAAACTCAAATGGATTTGGATCGACGTGGATAGTAACTTCAACGCCATTATATGGAAACTTGAGACATTGATGGTATGTAGGAGGAATGGCTTTAAGGGCATGGATCCATGGACGACCAAGGATAATGTTATAGGAAAGCTCAATATCACGAACTTGACAATGGGTGTCAGTAGTGACAGGACCAACTTGGATAGGTAAATGGATGACTCCTTTAGTATCTCTCAACATCATTGTATGCTTTGATAGTAATGACCTTGGAAGTGTCAATGTTCTTCTCAGAATATCCCAATTGTTTTATTAGTTTTAGAAAGCATATATTGAGACCAGATCCACCATCCACTAGTATTCATTTGATATAGCATTGGTTTATAAATACTTCTATGTGGAGGGCTTCATTATGTGATGGGTTAATGGATGGTTGAAGATCTTTATCAGAGAAGGTGAGATGGCAAGGGGCTGCAATGTTGGCTATCATAGATTGAAATTGTGTGGTATCGACATCATTAGGCACCGAAGACTCTTGCAATGCTTTTTCAAGGATAGATTTATGAGCGGGGGATATGCGTAGTAGCTCTAGGATGGAGATGTGTGCGGGAGTTTTGCCAAGGTGATCAAGGATATTATAACTAGAAGGCGATCGAGGAGGATTGATAGGTGCTCCTTGAATGGTAACACAGGCTCTTCTAGTAGTTACAGCACAATCAGGTGCTTTGCCTTGGATAATGATGGTAGAAATGCGAGCATGGTCAATGCGGCCAATCGTAGATGACTCATAGTTGTAATGGATAGCATTCCCAGTGTGAGGGTTACTTGTCTTGTCATGAAGTGGAAGTAGATTTTTGAAAGCATCTAGATCATAGTTCGAAGTTGGTTGATGTGCCAGTGTGATGTTGGTGTTGTGATTTTAGCTAGACCTTGATCGATGAAATCTTGAATGACATGTTTCAAGCACATGCAATCATTTGTTTTATGTCCTTTGATGCAGGAGCATCCAGTGGTGAAGGGCAATCTTGCATCACCCAAAAAGAAGTTAATTCAAAATTATTGTAGTTGTTTTCATTTCTTTCCACAATTAGTGTTTTTGGTTCCATAATATCTAGAATAATGATGTAGGACTTTTAGTTTTTCCAAAAATGTTAAAAATAGCAACCTACCTATTTTGGAAAGTCTACCTGCTATTTTTGGAAAGTTTGCAGTAGGGCACAGATTGAAGCGAAAACTTGCAGAAAGTTACTAAATGGAAATATAAGACCTTTGGCGAAGGAATCAGGCAAAGATCATTTGTGAGCTGAAAGATATTAAAGTTTTTGTTTTTTGAAAAACCCCTAAAAATTTCTGAAATGAGATATAAGGCACTAAAACTTCCCTAAACATCCTGAAAAGTTGACAAAAATCTATTTACAAATTTCTGGTGTGATAATTCACATCGAGAGCTTTCCGACGCCTAAAATGGTTCGTCAATCAGACACCCAGATCAAAAGTTATGCTTCCCGGAAGTTGACCTACTTTTGGAGGGAGTTGTAAATTTTGAAATTTAGCTAGAGGCCACCAAAAGTGTTATTTATGGCTATTTTGGGGACCCTAGGTAGAGGGAGAGTTAAGGGGGAAAGTGTACAGTCAAGAATAGGGGGAAAAATAGAAATCCTAGCAGATTTAGGGTTACAGAAGGCTGAATATTCTAGAGTCTTGAGGTTGGGGAAAGTTGTAATGTGTTGCAACCAATAGGGGATTCATCCTCTGATTGTAATTGGGATTTTGTAATGTAATGAGTTACCCAGATCAATAAAAGAAAGTTCTATTTTCTGTGTTCCATTCCTATTGTTGTGTGTTTTGTGATTTACCCCCTTCATCAAGTGGTATCAGAGCAAGGGTTCCTGAGTGTGTAGATAGATCGCCGACTGTGAGGTAGTTTGCACCAAGACCTGAGGTTGTGGGTTTGCTGTGGAGACCAGGATGCCTCTATGAAGAAATCATGTTGGGAGGAATGCTTTGACAGAAGAAGGTTTTAGAGCCCTGCAAAGGCAAATCGATGCATTACAAGAGGAGCTATGAAGACGGTTTGAGCCGAGGATAAGAGATGAAAGCGAAGATGAAGCCAAAGAAGAGCTATCTGAGGAAGAACAAGAAGCTACCAGAGATCCTGTAGAAGTTAGGTTGTGGAGGGCTATTTCAAAAATCAGAAAGAGGCCCAAGATTGAGGTTTCTACATATTCTAGGGATTTGAACCTACAACAACTTATTGATTGGATCAATGACATGGAGGAGTATTTCGAGTATGAAGATGTGGAGGACCCAGATCAGGTCAAGTTTGCAAAAACAAAGTTGAAGGGCCACACCAATATTTGGTGGAAGGAGGTCCAACTAGAAAGGAATATAAGAGGAAAATGAAAGATCACCAGATTGGATCAGATGGTGGAGAAACTAAAGAAGCAGTTCATTCCTGTGGACTATGAGATGGAGTTATTAAAGAAGTTGCAAGGACTAAAGCAAGGTAACAAGTCTGTTAAGGAGTATACAGAAGATTTTTATAAGATCACTATTAGGACAGGCCATGGAGAGGCCAACAAGGAGAAGGTGGCCTGTTACATTAATGGGTTGAGGCCAAGTATTCAAGAAGAGTTGAGCCTGGTCAGAATGACCACCATAGAAGATGCGTACTAGTTTTCCTTGAAAGTGGAAGAGAAGCTAAATAAAAGATTCGATAGCAAGCAAAGGGGAAGAGGTCAAGGCGGAAGGACTGGTGGAAGACCCTATGGAGGCTGAAATGAAGATGCAAAGAAAAGTGAACAAGCTGGAACTAGTCAAAATCAAAGAGGAGATAATACCTACTACCCTTGTGACCAGAATAATGGTGAGCAAAGAGGAAGAGGGAGAGGTAGACTTTGGCAAGGACCTAGAAGAGGAGGTTTCAGAGGAACATGTTTCCAATGTGGAGAAGGACATCGAGCATACAAGTGTCCGCAACATCAAGGAAGGACAAATAGAAGACCTGAAGGCAATGCACGAATTGCACATGTAGATGAAGATGCACATTCTGAGCACTCTGAAGATGCTGAAAGGGGAGAAACCCTAGTTGTCAGAAGAACCTTGCTGAATGAGGAAAAAGAACCCAATCAAAGGAAGAGTTTATTCCACACTAGGTGCAAATGTGAAGGTAAGTGTTGTGATATTATTATTGACAGTGGAAGCACTGATAATCTTGTTTTAGAGGAGATGGTTGACAAGTTGAAGTTGACAAGAAGAAAGCATCCACATCCATATCAGTTTGCATGGTTGCAGAAGGACCACCAAGCTTTGGTCAATGAGCAGTGTTTAGTGATGTTTAAGATTGGGGACTACCATGATAAGGTGCTATGTGATATCATACTGATGGATGCATGTCATATGCTGTTGGGAAGGCCATGGCAGTATTATAGGAGCGTTGTCCATGATGGTCATGCAAACACATATTCCCTAACAAAGGATGGAGTTCGTCATAAGTTGAAGCCCTTGAAGGAGGTGGAAGAAAAGGTATGTAGTACTGCCAGAATTTGCTTGGTAGATGGCAGGAAATTTTTGGAGGGTATGAAGCATGAGCGTCATTGCTTTGCATTGATTCCTAAGATTAATCAAGAGAACTGTGAAGATGTACCAGTAGAAGTTTTAGATATGTTGGAAGAGTTCTAGGACATTATCTCTGATAATGTACTAGAAGGTTTAGCACCAGTAAGGAAGATAAGTCATCACATGGATTTGATACCAGGAGCTAGTTTACCAAACAAGGCGGCCCACAAAATGACCCCTGCAGAGAATGAAGAACTGAACAGACAAGTTCAGGAGTTGTTGAGGAAGGGACTGATAAGGGATAGCCTAAGTCCATGTGCGGTACCTGCAGTACTAGCACCAAAGAAGGATGGAGAATGGAGGATGTGTATAGACTCTCGAGCCATCAATAAGATAACGATCAAGTATAGATTTCCATTGCCAAGAATGGATGACATCATGGATTGTTTGAGTGGAGCCAAGTACTTCATGAAAATTGACCTGAAGAGTGGGTATCACTAGATCCATATCAGAGAAGGAGATGAGTGGAAGACAGCCTTTAAGACAAAGGAAGGTTTGTATGAGTGGTTAGTCGTGCCATTTGGGCTAACCAATGCATCGAGCACATTCATGCGGCTCATGAACGAGGTATTGAAAGAGTTTTTGGGAAGTTTTGTTATTGTTTATTTAGATGATATTTTGATTTTTAGTAAGACTTGGGATGAGCATTTGATGCATATCAGAAGAGTTCTAGAGAAGCTTAGGGAGGAAAAGTTGCTGATTAATCTGAAGAAATGTAGTTTTACAAAGGAGTTGGTATACCTGGGATTTGTAGTCTCAGAGGAAGGTCTTAAGATGGACCTAGAAAAAGTAAGGGCTATCATTGAATGGCCTACGGCAAGGAGTGCAACGGAGGTAAGATCCTTTCATGGTTTGGCAAGTTTTTACAGAAAGTTTATTAGGAATTTTAGTAGCATTTGTGTACCCCTAACTGAGACAATGAGAGGGGATAGAAAAGAGTTTAGATGGACTAAAGGAGCAGACAAGAGCTTTGATACATTGAAGTAGAAAGTTGTAGAACAACCTGTTTTGGCACTTCCAGATTTCAATAAGGTATTTCAGGTAGATTGTGATGCTAGTGGTAGTGGTATAGGAGCTGTTTTGAGCCAAGAAGGAAAGCCCATTGCATATTTTAGTGAGAAGCTTAATGATGCCAAGAAATAGTATTATGTTTATGATCAGGAGTTTTATGCAATAGTTCAGGCTTTGAAGAAATGGAGACATTATTTGTTGCCAAAGGAGTTTGTTTTATATACTGATCATCAGGCTTTGCAGTATCTTAATAGTCAAGGAAAGTTGAACCAAAGGCACTTAAAATGGGTTGAGTTTTTACAGAGCTATACTTTTGTTTTGAAGCATAGGAGTGGGAAGTCCAACAAAGTTGTAGATGCCTTGAGCAAAAGGCAAAATTTGTTGACAGAAATGAAGATAGAGGTTGTTGGGTTCGATGAGCTCAAAAGTTTGTATCCTGAAGATCTAGATGTTGTAGAGGCTTGGAAAGATTGTATGGAACCTATTACTTTGGATAGGACAAAATGGTTGGATTTCATAATCCAAGATGGCATGTTATTTAGAGGAAGCCAGTTGTGCATTCCAAGGAGTTCCATGAGAGAGAACCTGATTAAGGAGAAACATAGTGGAGGATTGGCTGGACACTTTGGTCAATATAAGACCATTTCTATTGTTGGTGAAAATTATTATTGGCCACAATTACAGCAGGATGTGCAGAAATTTGTGCAGAGTTGCAAAGTATGTCAGATGGCAAAAGGAGCAAGTCAGAATATAGGTCTATATCAACCATTACCTGTACTAGAGAAGCCATGGGATTATATCAGTATGGATTTTGTTCTTGGTTTACCAAGGACACAGAGAGGACATGATTCTATTTTTATGGTGGTGGATAGATTCTCGAAGATGGCACATTTTATTCCTTGCAAGAAGACTAATGATGCTGTTCATATTGCTGAATTATTTTTCAGAGAGGTGGTGAGACTACATGGTCTACCAAAGAGCATAGTTTCAGATCAAGATACTAAGTTCGTTGGTTATTTTTGGAGGACATTATGGAAGAAGTTGAAGACAGATTTGAAGTTCAGTTCTGCACACCATCCACAGACTAATGGACAGACCGAAGTGGTGAATAGGAGTTTAGGTAACCTACTACGGTGCTTAGTAGGAGACAATCCCAAGGGATGAGATTTGATTTTACCACAGGCAGAATTTGGTTACAACAATTTTGTCAATAGGAGTACTCATAAATCACCATTCCAGGTTGTATATGGCAATAGCCTGAGAAATGCTTTTGAGTTAAGGAAGATGGACAAAGGAGAAAAGACAAGTATTGAAGCTAAAGACTTTGCAGAACATCTGAAGAATTTGCATGAAGAGGTGAGAAAGCACATTAATAGGATGAATATTCAGTACAAGGCAAAGGTAGATCAGAAGAGGAGATATAAGGAGTTCCAGGTAGGAGATGAAGTTATGGTTCACTTGAGAAAAGAAAGGTTCCCAATTGGAACATACAATAAGTTGAAAATGAAGAAATTTGGACCATGCAGAATCTTGAAGAAGCATGATTCAGGAAATGCATATGAGGTAGAGCTACCGAATGGGATCAATATTTCCCCTATTTTCAACATTGCTGATTTATCAGAATATCATGAAGGTGGAGCAGAGGATGGACCAATAGAAGTGCTGTGGAGTATTCCATCATCTACTTCAATGGACGAGATAGAAGAGATCTTGGATAGCCGTGTCAGAAGAAGTACTCGAAACAAGCAATATGAAGAATATCTGGTAAAATAGAAAGGAAGGCCTATTGAAGATTCCTCTTGGTTATCTAAGGCAGAGGTTGACCGTTTGGGTTTCCCTCATGTCAACATCTGAGACGTGACAGGGTCACTTCTCAACTTACCCTGGGTGTCTGATGCAGGAGCATCCTGTGGTGTAAGGGCAATCTTGCATCACCCAAAAAGAAGTTAATTCAAAATCATTGTAGTTGTTTTCATTTCTTTCCACAATTAGTGTTTCTGGTTTCATAATATCCAGAATAATGATGTAGGACTTTCAGTTTTTCCAAAAATGCTAAAAATAGCAACCTGCCTATTTTGGAAAGTCTACCTGCTATTTTTGGAAAGTTTGCAGTAGGGCACAGATTGAAGTGAAAACTTACAGAAAGTTACTAAATGGAAATATAAGACCTTTGGCGAAGGAATCAAGCAAAGATCATTTGTGAGCTAAAAGATATTAAAGTTTTTGTTTTTCAAAAAACCCCTAAAAATTTTTGAAACAAGATATGAGGCACTAAAACTTCCCTAAACTTCCTAAAAATTGACAAAAATCTATTTACGGATTACTAGCATGATAGTTCACATCGCGAGCTTTTTGACACCTAAAACAGTTCGTCAATCAGACACCCGGATCAAAAGTTATGCTTCCTGGAAGTTGACCTACTTTTGGAGGGAGTTGTAAATTTTAAAATTTAGCTGGAGGCCACCAAAAGTGTTATTTATGGCTATTTTGGGGACCCTGGGTAGGGGGAGAGTTAAGGGGGCAAGTGTAGAGTCAAGAATAGGGGGAAAACAGAAACCCTAGCAGATTTAGGGTTACAAAAGGCTGAATATTCTAGAGTCTTGAGGTTGGGGAAAGTTGTAATGTGTTGTAGCCAATAGGGGATTCATCCTCTGATTGTAATTAGGATTCTGTAATGTAATGAGTTGCCCAGATCAATAAAAGAAAGTTCTATTTTTTATGTTCCATTCCTGTTGTTGTGTGTTTTGTGATTTACCCCCTTCATCATCCTTTGACTCTATGGTATTCACAATATTCATTCTCTTTGTACCAAGGAGCTTTGAAAATAGGTTTTGCATTGGGTGGTGCTTCAAGTAATGTGATATCTCCCGCTTGAACATGTTTGCCAAAGATTACCTCCATAGGTTCCCCTAAAGGAGTAAATTGTCATCTAGGTGTCAAATTTGTTCTTGGTCAACTTCATTGAAAAGGTGGATTAGCTGTAGATGCGGCTTGAATGTTAATGGGAGCTTTCACTATTCATAGGTTCTTTGCATCCACAATACTATCATTAACGACATTTTTGTTCTTGTTCCAAAAGTGGGATTTGTCATTTGAAGATTGAGGGTTGTCCTTGTTGTCTTTGAAAATCTTGATGGTGCCCTTAGCAATTAAAGCTTTCTCAATGGTGGTTCCTTTGGAGATGAGTTCGTCAAAGGTACTAGCACTTTGCAATTGCAATTGGAATGAGAGATCAAGATGAAGATTTTGGACAAAGATGTCAAGTTGTTGTTTCTTAGGTATTTGCCATGATAATTTGCTAGCCATGTTACACCATCATTGGGTAAATGATGAGAAAACTTCACCATTGCGTTGGTTTTTATTGACAAGATCATTCATAGTCACCTCATGTTCAATGTTGAAAGTGAAATGGGATCAAAATTTGTGTGCTAATTCCTCAAAAGTCTTGATTCCCAGAGGTAAGTGAGAAAACCATTCAAGAGCTTGTCCCACTAAGCTTCAAGGGAATAGTCTCAAGAGATATTTGTCATCTCGAGCGACATTGAGACATGCAACATAGAATGCTCTAAGATGGTCATCCAGATTACCTTTTCCTTTGTATTTGTCAAATTGTGGGATTTCAAAATGTGGTGGAAAATGTGTCATGTGAAGTGACTTGTCAAATGGATAAGGGCATATATCTCCCAAGGAAAATGTCTTCTTGTTTTGTCCTACTGCCTTGTTAACCATTTGTTCAATATCTGCTTGAGATAGTCAATGTTGTTGCAAAGAGGGTTGATGGTTTGGAGGTGAAATGTAATATGGTGTATATTGTGGTTGCTATGAAATGTATGAGGGTATGACTGTTTGTTGAGGTTGAGTGCTCACATTATATGTCAAAGGATTGGTATATGACACATATGTATTTGATGATTGTTGTCCTTAAGACACAAGTGGTGGTTGGGTATACTGTGATGGATTGACTCCAAGATTTTGCATCACATGGGAACTAGAGGATGGATTGATGTTGATCAATGATTGTGGATTGGAGGTTGGATTTGGATTAGGGTAACCAATAGAAGGATTGGTGGATGAAGAAGGATGGACATTTGGGTTTACGTTTTGGGCAACATGATTACCTTGAGATGGATTAGTATATGTCATATGTTGGGTGACAATGGGTAATCCTTGGGTTGAATAAGACAGATTGACATTTTGTGAAGGATTATATGGAGGTGGAGTGAGTGATGTAAGTTGATCAACATAAGAGACATCGATGCTAGGATGGGCTTGTGATACAATAGGTTGATAACTCATATCAATGAGACTAACATTGGGGTTATATGGTGTGTTGGATGCGTTTGTGGAAATCATGGAGACCATATTAGAGGTGATAGGAGTATTAGTTTGGGGTGTGGTTTCCACATGTGATGCAATAGGAGTAGGAACTTGTAATGGTTGCAAGACTTGTGTGGCTTGTGGTATTGGGATAGCTTGTGAAACTTACGGAGTTTGTGACATTGGGATAGCTTGTGAAACTTGAGGAGTTTTCACTTGTGAAACATGGACAACTTGTGATACTTGAGGAGTTTGTGATACTTGAGGCATGAATACGGTCATGGTAGGAGTAGGGGTATGTTGTGAAACATGGAAAGGTGGAAAGCTCAAATTTTGTGAAAGGTAAGGAAGTACCTAGGTTGGAGTTATCAAAGGTTCTAGAGTGTACTCCGAACGTGGTGGGCTTGATGGTGTAGCAATAAGCAATGAGGGAGATGGGTTGGAAGGTTGATGAGATTGCATGGACATGTCATGAGATGGTGTGGCTATAGTGGATGGTCCCTTTGCAACAACAATGGGAGTGTTTGGATCTTGTTTACAAATGGCAGATATATCAAAGTTGCTTGGTAACTTGGCTCCCATATGGGCTAGTTGCAAGAAATAATGATCATGATTAGATAAAATAAGCTTCTCAACTTGGTCCCATATGTGTGTATCTCAAAATTTAGATAAATCATCTTGGGATGGCTCTTCATAGGTTGGTGTAAATGGTTGAGGTTGCACTTGTTGTGAAGATGATACTTTTGTCATTAAATTTGGGTTACACACATACATAGCAAGCAATCAAGAAAGATAAAACAAGCATAGAGCAAACAATGATTCCTTTTAAGCACCAAATCCAAATGTTCCTAGATTAGTGATAAAATAAAATGTCTTGGACCGATCAAAGCTACAACAGATATGTTAGTAGTTTCACAACCTCCTTTTCTTGGACAAACAATAAGATGTGCAAATAGATGATTAATAACCAAGAAACCCAACTGTGAATGATAGAACTGAAAGTGAAACATAGTTACCAGAGGCGATCAACTGTTACTCAAAAGTGATTCAAATTCTGCCTAAACCAAACTATTACTGCTTAGAAGCGATGCATAAAAACCAGATGTGAACTGTTACTACTCAAAAGCGATCTGAATTTGTCAGATGCATGAAAAATCCCTGTTTCTGCAAAACTAGGGTTAGGGTTATGAAAAAATGGCTAATAAAGATTTCAAACCCTAGAATGACAAATCCAGTTAATGAAATATGATCAGATAAACCCCTGCAACCATAGATTGATCAATTGGAAACCCTAGAATGGCAAATTGATGAGATCTTGCAAAATCAAGGATTTTATACCAATTAAAATGAAAACCCTAATCAAATTGATTGGCAAATGATAGTATGATGATCAGGATCCTGCAAAACAGAGATAAAACCCTTGATTTGATCAATAAAAATCCAATAAAACATCTTGCAAGATGAAATGATAATATCAAAATCCTAGACTGCCAAAAGCAACCGAAATAGCTAGAAGCGATTGCTTTTTGATCAAAAGCGATCTGTTGTTAGCTGAAAGCAATCTCTGTTAGCTCAAAAGTGAAGCATAAAAGGTTGAAAGTGACACATTGTAGGTCAAAAGTGATGCAGAGATGCCAAAGGCGACTGGTTTTCAGTCCAAAGCGACTGCAACTTGCCATAAGTGCTCTGAAAAATTTGAACTTCACAAAAACAACTTCAAACAACAAAGTTAATCAAGGACATGAGTCCCACCGAGCATGCCAAAATGTGATAGGTAAAAATTAAGTTAATAAGATCAAGCATGCAAATGAAAACCTAATCCTACCACCATCAAATAATTGAATCCAACTGAAACCAAAAGCATGGAATTCAAGAACAAGATCACCTAGATTGTATGATTCCTTATTTGTGATGTGGATTGCTTCTCAACAATGAACAATTATGAAGATCAAAGCTGCCATGATGGATGGATGATAGTGATAATATGCTAAATGGATGCTAAAATGCTTAATATTCTCAGGATGATAATGTAGATGCTATATGAAAATGATGGATAGATGTAGTATGGAATGAGATGGTGTTTATATAGGCCTCAACCAAAATCAATCAATGGTAGAGATTTGGTGGCTATGTGAATAGTTAAGATGAATTGATAATAATAGGTGAATGTGTAGATGAGAAGTGGAGGGAAGAATAAGGCTCCTGTGTGATTGTGTACATAAAAATCCTTATTTAATAAGTTTAAGTGTGATAGTGTACATAAAAAATACTACCACACATGTTTCAAATAAAAGATGCACACATGTCAGTTTATGAAGAAAGATGAAGATAAATGATAAGAGAAATTAATTAAATAAACAAAATTTATTTAATTAATTGGAAAGTGGGATTATGAAGGGATTTTAATTAAATAAATAAAATTTATTTAATTAAAATAGATAGAATAGAGATAATTAAATAATTAAAGACTATTTAATTATAGATTAGAGAAAATAGAAGAAAATAGATAATTAATTATTAAATAAATATAAATTTATTTAATTAATAGAAGAAATAGGTGATTTATAGAAAATAGATAAATTGCTCAAGTGTGTTAGACAAATGTAGGTGATAGATAATGTGATATTTTGATACTAATGATAATTAGGTCAATTTTGGGTGTCTACACAATGGTATCAATGGTCTTTGTGGGGAAATAAAAGAAGATGAGATTGTGAAAAATGTCATGAGATTTCTTCCCAAATCTTATACTTCCAAAGTATTTGCTATTGAGGATATTGCTGACCTGGATAAATACTCTTTAGATGAAATGTTTGGTACTTTTACTGTTTTTGAAATGAGAGAGTTTGACAATGATGTTCCAAAGAAAGACGTTGATTTCAAAGTTAGTAAAAAGGCAAAAAAATAAATTGTTGATGAAGATGAAAGCCCTGATGATGCTAAAGCAAATTTTGTAAGAACTTTGAAGAAAGGATCTGGCAAATTCAAAGGTAAGTTACCCTTCAAATGTTTCAATTGTGGAAAGGTTGGTCTCTTTGCTTCCAAATGCCCTCTTAAAGAAATTAGAAGTAACAGAAATAGTAAATTCAAAAGAAGTTTGTTTTCCATAGAAGATAGTTGTTCTTTAGAAGATGAGTATCATGATGATTCAAATGATGAAATACTTTTCTTGGCCATGAGTGTTGGTGGCAAAAAGGATGATATTAGAAAATGTGGAAAAATTAATACCATGCCAACAGTTCAAACAATGAGAAATCAATGGTTGTAGGACTGCTTTTCATGCAAAAGAAGAAACCAAGGCTTGGGTTATTAACAGTGGTTGTTCACACCATAAGACTGGTGACAAAGAAAAGATTATCAATCTGAAGAAGTGTGATGGTGGAGCTGTTAAGTTTGGATGTGATGAGTCCGCACAAATCTTTGGAAAAGGTGTCATATCTATTGATGGAAAGAACAAGACTAAGGATGTTCACTATGTCAAAGGATTATAGCACAATCTTCTCAGTGCCAGTCAGATGTGTAGGAAAGGTTACAATCTCACTTTTCATGCTAAAGGTTGTGAAATTAGGAAGGTAGGATCCATAAAGCTTGTTGTAGAAGGTATCAAGACATGTGATATTTGTCACTTGAAAGAAGCAAATGAAAGAACATGTCTGTTGACTCAATCTAGTGAGTGTTGGTTGTGAAACAAAAGAATGGGACATAACAATTTTGATAATATGGTAAGAATTAGCTCTACTCATGCAGTGAGAGATATGCCTAAGATAATCAAGCCCACAAACTCTGTATGCAAGGAATGTCAGATGGGAAAGTAGACAAAGACAAGTTTTAAAAGCAAGGAGTACTCTTCTTCAAAGACATTGGAGCTAATTCACATAGACCTATGTGTACCTACAAGAGTAAAAAGTCAACAAGGTGAAAGGTACTTTATGTTGCTCATTGATGATTATTCTAGAATGACTTGGGTTACTTTCTTAAGAGAAAAATCTGATGCTCTTGATAGGTTTAAAGTTTTTAAAGCCTTGGTTGAAAATGAAATGGATGTTAAGATCAAATGCTTGAGGTCAGATAGAGGAGGTGAGTTTACTTCAAATGAATTTGAATTTTTTTGTGAAGATCATGGCATTAGGAGGCACTTGTCTATTCCTAGAACCCCTCAACAAAATGGGGTAGTGGAAAGGAAGAATAGGACTGTACAAGAAATGTCTAGAGCAATGTTGAAAGATGTAGATCTACCTGATGTATATTGGAAGGAAGCAATTCACACTACTATCTATCTAACTAATAGAGTGCAGTTAAGGGTTAATAGCACTAAAACCCCTTATGAATTGTGGTATGGAAGACCTCCCTCTATCAGATACTTTAGGATCTTTGGTAGAAAATGTTATATCAGAAGAGATGAAGAAGATCTAGGAAAGTTTGATTCAAAATGTGATGAAGGAATTGTTGATAACTAAGAAGGGGGGTGAATCAGTTATCCTAATTATTTCTGCTTTCTAAACTTTACTAGCAATCAATGTAATATTAATCCAAATGAACAAACATAATCATGAAATGCAAATACACATGACATGGTATTTTTGACGTGGAAAACCTATTAAGGGAGAAAACCACGGGGTGATTAACCCAAAGATTATTCTCTGTTAGAAGAATAAGGAAATACAAAATGGCACTTGCCAATTAGGGCTCACTGCCCGAGCACACTGCTCACAAGGAGGCACACTGCCTACAAAGAGACACATTGTCTACAAAAGAGTGTTATACAATACTTGAACTGATTGGTAGCATCCACATATGCTGGAATTCAGTTCCGGTTAGGCTCAATACACTGATCTGCTGCACTTCATCTTTCCTCTTCTCTTATGCTGCTTTCCTTTCACATACCGGACCTTCCTTACTATTTCTGCTCTGCTCTACTTTTATTCACACATCACATGTCACCACTCCACTTCTCACAACTAAATCCATCCTATATATATCCACATAAATGATTTCATTATCTTTCTAGTCGGCACCCGGAACGGTCAATCTTTTCACAAACTCTGTTCTGTCAGCTGAATCCTTGCACATCAAGTAATGTGGATCAAGCATGTACTTGTAGAAATCATTAATCATGTTGGCCAAACATAATTCATGTCTTCATAACCTTTACCACCATCAAAAACACATCCGGAAAATAGTTTGATGTTCTGTCAGTCAGTTCTTCCTTTGTTCACATTGTCACTCAGGAACCTGGTACTCAAGTATTCATATCTTTTACCTCATCTATCACCGGAGGCTAAAACCTTGGAATCTATCACTCAAGGTAGTCCTCTTAACTTCCCCAAATCCGCACTTCACCAAGATACTTCCTCTGAGAGATCCGGAACTATCTATCGGACCTCACCACATGCTCTATTCTTGTTTACCAAACCACAACATTCTTCACTCTGACTTCCAGTAGAGACGTACCATGTCCTGCGGATGTGTGGGATGAACTTTGTTGCCATCAATGACAACAATCATGAATCCATATATTGTCTCTTGCCAACAGGAATCTTTCTTGGTTATTCAACCAGAAGCAAGGCCTATAGATGCTACAACAAAAGGTTGGGAAAGATGATTGAAAGCACAAATGTCAAAGTAGATGAAGACTTGTATTAGTTCACATAAGATTCAGAGGATACCAGATATGATATATTTCCTTGCATTGAAGATGAAGAAGTAGAAGTAAAAGAAGAAAAGGAACAGGAACCTGAACAGATACCTAAGACCCTAGCAAAGTATGTCCAGAAGAACCACTCAGCAGAACAGATCATTGGAGACAAAAATGAAGGTGTACAAACAATGAGAAGGTTTTCTAAGACACATGAACAAGCAAACTTGTGTTTATTATCAAAGGTGGAACCTAAGACCTTTTCTGAAGCCAACAAGGATGATGAATGGATAAAAGCAATGGAAGAAGAACTGGATCAAATTGAGAAGAATCAAACATGGGAATTGGTTCCCAAACTAGCCAATAAGAATATTATAGGAACAAAGTGGGTATTCCGGAACAAACTAAATGAGGATGGAGAAGTTTACAGGAACAAAGCAAGACTAGTATTCAAAGGATACACTCAAGTAGAAGGCATTGATTTTGAGGAGACTTATGCTCCAGTAGCAAGGATGGAGGCAATAAGAATGTTCCTTGCTCTTGCTGCTCACAAGAATTTCAAGGTATATCAGATGGATGTCAAGTCAACATTTCTGAATGGTGATCTAGAGGAAGAGGTCTACATTGAGCAACCAGATGGTTTTCATATATCATAAGATTTAGACATGGTATGTAGACTTAAGAAGGCTCTGTATAGGCTCAAGCAAGCTCCTAGAGAATGGTATACTAGATTGGATAAGTACTTACTTCAATAGGATTTCAAGAAAGGTACTATAAATAGCAATCTTTATATCAAGAAGGAAGGAGATATGATACTGATAGTTGTTGTTTATGTTGATGACATAATCTTTGGTGGAGATGATGACATGTATAATAACTTTGCAGAGGAGATGTAAAAAGAATTTGAGATGTCTATGAGTGGTGAGATGTCATTCTTCCTTGGTCTTCAAATTGCCTAGCTAAATGATGGTATCTTTATTTCTCAAGCTAAGTATGTCAAAGAATTATTGAAGATATTTGGTATGGAGGATTCAAAACTAGTGAGTACTCCCATGGTCATTGGATGCCACTTAAGCAAAGATGATGAGTCTTTGGAGGTGGATCAGACTATTTATAGGTCTATGATTGGAGCATTGTTGTATTTGACTGCATCTAGACCTGACATCATGCATGTGGTATGTGTGGTTTCCAAATATCAAGCTAATCCTAAGCAAACACATGAGAAGGCAGTGAAAAGAATATTTAGATACTTAAAAGGAACTCCAGACTATGGTCTATGGTATCCAAAAGGTAATGACTTTGATATAAGTGCATACACTCATGCTGACTAGGTTGGTTGTGTTGATGATCTAGAAGAAGTACAAGTGGTGGTGCTTTCTTTCTAGGAAGTAGATTGGTTTCATGGTAGAGCAAGAAGCAAGATTCAGTGTCCTTATCAACTATAGAGGTAGAATATATTGCAGCAACCTCTTGCTGCACTCAAGTATTATGGATGAAGAAAACTCTGAAGGATATCAAGGTATTGTATGATGAGCCTATTCCTATTTTGTGTGATAATACAAGTGCTATCAATATTTCCAAGAATCCAGTGATGCATTCAATAACCAAGCATATAGAAATTAGGTATCACTTTTTGAGAGAGAAGGTTGCAGATAAGGAAGTGAGGTTAGAATATGTTCCAACTAAGGATCAGATTGTAGACATTTTCACAAAGGCTCTTGCAAAGGACACTTTTGAGAATCTCTGACAGAGGTTAGGGGTGATTACCCCTCCTTCTTTCTAAGATGCAAAATGGTGCATCTGTCTAGGGGCAGTTCATGCTATATCTTTATCCTGGACTGATGATGGCTACCTCTCAGGGGGAGTAGGTAGTGGTGATTGATGATAGGGGGATCTTGCAAGAAAAAGTTTACAAATATATGATTATTGATGAAAGGAAGAGAATGAGAAGGTATTGGATCCCTTTTTCCTTAATGTTAAAGGGGGAGAGAGTCTAAGGGGGAGCATATGTTGCCATCAATGACAAATGGGGAGATTGTTGGCCATATGTGTTGTCATTGATGTCAACATAGCAACATACATTGATGTCAACACTATAATAAGAGTAAGAGACTGTTCATGGTTGGATGTCATGCTCCTAAGAAAGAGAAATCTCATCATTGGAGGTCCTAAAAGTTACATTCCTAATCAAAGCAGAGTTGAGTTTGAAGCCTGATCAATATGAATTAGAAGAATCAAGTTGTGTTGCTGATGCTAAGGATGTGTTCCTATTTTGAAGCAAGTTACATGATCATTCTTACTGATCCTAAACTGTATATGGTGATACAAAGAAGACTTGGCCTCTGGACGCAGGTTGAAGATAGTGTGGGTTCTATAAAGATGTTTCTAGCATGACAATGGAATGCTCCACATTCCTCTAATTTTGAATCCATGGTCTTACCCGGTTCAAGAGTTAAGTTGAGTATGATGTAAATATGCTAAATCCTAATTTTCAGAGTGTTTTCTCTTCCACAATGAAATATATAATTGAACAAGTTCTGGTTTAGGCTCTGACAATGTAAGGTGATGTTGAAAGGTGAATGGAATGGTCTGTATTCCTCCACATTTGTAGATATAGCTATGCAGTTCTAGATCTATGTTTAGAGGATGGTAATGTGTTGTTTCCAAAGTTCCAAACCATCATTCCCTCTCCAGTGAAAGTTATGATTGATAAAGTATCGGTATGTTCTATGACCAAATGGACTAGTGTTGAAGACCTACTGGAATGCTCCGCATTCCTCCAGAAGTAAATGATTGACCTTGCAATTTTGTGAACATGTTCTTGGATGTGCATTTCATGTTTCTTTCCTATTTCAAGCTTCTTGGTGGTCTACAGCTTAGGTTTTCAATTGACAACATGTTGCAGTGTGTTCTGAATAATAGTGTGATATCAAAGTTAATGATTGAAGGTATGCTCAACACAATTCTTTGATGTGTGGTGGAAAAGAAGTGTTTGGGGATGTTTTATGAGTCATGTGGACTTATCTAGAAGAGTTTCATGAAAATCTTTCTTGTTTCCAATACCACAAAAGGTTTCCTAGTTGATATGGTCATTACTGTTCAAGTTTTCATGAGATTATCTTAAAGTTGTCCTATTTTCAAATAAGCAGAGTGTGCAGAGGTAATTCCTTGATGTTTAAAGCTATGACGGATGTTTTGGACCTGGTTAAACAAGTGTTGGGGTCCGCGAGGCTTGTGTCTTCTACTGGTGTAACATGTTGTCCTAATTAGACCTATCTTCCACACATTTCATATTGTGTATTGTATGGCCGACCTATAAATGTACTTTTCATATTTAATCTGGCTGACAAGCTATGTAATCAATGTAATATCATGTATAAATAGTAGATCAAATTAAATGTGGAGGATATGATTGCGAATGGATAGAAAGAGTTTGCAAGCAGACAATAGTAGAATAAATACATTTTAATGTCCGATCGTGGGAGAAAGAGTAGATGTTGTTAATGCTATCCTGATTCATCATAAAGACTTATTTGAGACAGTGATCAAGTATAGAGTGTGCCTAACTAATCAAATCTTTAGAAGAGAGTGTGTGAAGAGACGAAAGTGCAATCTGTTTGCAAGAGGCACTACATAGCATTGATAGGTGTTGTCATTGATGGAAACTAAGATTGTTCCACACATTCGCAATGCAATATCTAATCTTACTGGAAGTCAGAATGATAATCTATCTAAGTCTGGTATCCTGAAATAGAGCATATAGTAGAGTCTAGTATTTTGGTCATCAGATCTTTCCATCTAATCATTGTGTGTTGCAGATCTGAAGGAGTGTAGAGGGACACCAGAACAGTCTAAATCTAAGTTTTTAGCCTTTGGTGATAATGGGATTAGAAGTTATAAACATCTAAATACCAGATTCTTTTATGATAGAACAGTTCAGTGAAGGCAGGAAGACTTATGTAAATCCTTGTGTGGACCCAATAGAAGTGTTTTGATGAACTATGTATGAGATAGGATGTTAGTGGCTTAGATGTATGATGATCTACATGTGTTATTTTTGGTACGTATCAATATTAGTGTATGGATCTAGCTGATAGAGTAGAGCACTCTTAAAAAGTTCTAAGTGTTTGTTGTTGCCGACTGGCAAGTGATTGCAATTCAAGATAAGTATATATAGCCGATGATTGTGGATATTTTGTGACTAAGGCGATTATGGAGAAAATGTGAAAAGAGTAGAAATCTAATATTTGAATGAAGCTAGAATAAAGAGAAGAGTAGAATAAAGATGAAGTGTACAAAGTCAGTATTTACACTCAACCGAAACTGATCTCTAGCATTGGTAGATGCATCTTACCAGTTCAAAATCTCTATAAATCTCTTGTAAACTTTCTATAGGGAGTGAGCCTCCACTTGAGCAGTGAGCCCAAATGCATGTACATTCTCATTTGTAAAATACTTTTAACAGGGTATTAATTTTATGGGTTAACCCCCACCATGGTTTTTCCCTTAACCGAGTTTCTATTTCTGTGATGTTGAAATGCTTATTTCATTTATTTATTAATAAGTTAAAAAAAGGAAGGAAAGGTTAAATAAGTATCAACTGATTCACCCCCCCTCTCAGTTGACTGGACCTAATCCAACAATTGGTATCAGAGCTAAGTCCCTTTAAAAAGGCTTAACAGCTTAAGGAAGATCTGGGAAGACAACAGAATGGATGAATATGACCTTCAAGGGCAACTTAATCTCACCCTAGATGATCTTGAGTAGTCCAAGGCAGAAGTTTAAGAGCTGCAAGACAATCTCAAAAGGGTAGAAGACTTCATTAAAGTTTTAAAAGAAAAATTGAGCAAATCCAATGCAAAAGGAAAGGAGGAACCTCTTCAACTGGGAAAATCTTATGAAGACAAGGCCCTAGATGAGAAGACAAAGGATTGTGAAAAGTTAACTAAAGAAGTTACTATTCTAAAACATGAGATGGAAACTGGAGTGATGAGACTAACCAAGGAAATTGAAGATAAAAAGAAAGCTAAAGAAGAGTTAAATCAAAATCTAAAAAAAGAGTTCTAAAGAATGCTGTAAATTGGATACGATAGATGGCCTTCTAGAATCTAATCTACAAGAAAGTAGAGATAATGAAAGAGAACTTGAGAGATAGATTATCACACTCAGACATGACCTAGAAATTGCAAATGAGTATAAGTAGAAGTTCAAGATAAGTTCAGCTAAACTTGAAGCACTCATTGAAGGGTAGAAAAATGATGTTGATAAGCATGAGAAAGGTGAAATCTCTGGATCCAGATAGAGAAACTTTCAACCTAGGAATGGAAGAAACAGATCTAGAAAGCCTCCAGTAAGACAACCAAATGCTCAAAGGTATCCATCATTCAATGGAAATTGTTTCAACTACAACAAATTTGGTCATAGAGCTACTCAGTGCAGAAGCACAGTAAATCAAAATAGTCTATCCTTCTCTGGTCAATGCTTCAAATGTAACAGGTATGGTCATAGATCAAATGAATGTAGAAGTATGAAAAATAATCCTAATATTAGAAGAAATAACAATTCTTTCAATTGTTACTATTTTGTTTGCAATGGGTTTGGACATATGACTAATCAGTGCAGATCAAGAGAAAATCAAGTTTATAAGAAAGGAAATGTTGTATGCTATAACTACAATAAATCTAGTCATATTGCAAGATTCTGCAGAAGTAAAGACAGTGGAAGAAAAGGTCCGGTAAACAGAAAACCGAATGAGTAGAAACAAGACAGAGGCAAAAGGAAAATTGATGTGTATGAGATACAAAGTGAAATGTACAAGATTTTGATAAAGAAAGATACAGTAAACAATGATAATGAGTCTGCATCAGAATCTGGTGCTGACAATTCCTCTAGGAATTAAGTCAGAAAACTCTGGCATAGGGGGAGCTACATAGAACATCAAATTCCCCGATCAGTAAATGGGTGCCTAAATCTGGCACATTAATAGAAAATACTCTAAGTTAGTCTAGAACCTATGGAAGGATTTCTAGAAGAAAATATGTTGATATATGAGGAATTGTCTAAACAATGTAACTGGATACAATTAGGGAAACACCTTTATTGCAAAGGAAAATTAGGTAATGTAGAGATTTAAAAGGTAACTTGATCACTCATTTGAATCACTTTGCATTCAAAGTAAACAAGAAGAAGAGCACTTGAGCTATAAAGTCCAGAGACTGAGGCAGAGAACGAATTCAATCGGTAAGTGATGCAGAGCATCTAGGACAGCAGTAGCATGATCATAACTTCACATGCAAAGATCTCTCAAGACAGCCTTCAACACCATCTCCAAATTACTCTTAACACACACACAATATGAAGGAGGAATCCAAGACACCTTCCAAGATGTCAACTCCATCTAACATCCCTTCAACTCCTCTATACAGGACTGCAGGACAGCAATCTCACAGACTAACATGGCATTGCTGTTCCATTGGAATAACAGTCACACAACCACCTTGGGATGGCCTTGCTCAACACAAACACATTCTCATTTCCACTTACCAATCCTACAACATGCATTCAACATAATGCCTTCCTTTGCAAAGTAATAACATGTCAAAAATACCTTGTTGTTGCTGTCCTCCTTCAAGCTTCCACATAAGACTTCTACAGAGTCATTTCTTATGCCCAAACTCATCTACACCATTCCCCTACCTCCACATTCCTCACAAGACTCTGAAACAATTAAAATACAACCCATTCCATTGACTAAAAAATAGAAAAATGTCAATGAAATGACAAAAATCCATGGGATAGTCAAAAGAAGCCTAAACTATGTTTTAGGACAGCTTATTACAAACCAACGATTTTCTCACTCCTAGTTTGCTGTAAAGACTCCAACAAGAATCAAATCCAAGCTACTTCAACACCCTTTCTATATATTACAAATTTGGGCAATTACAAAGCCATATAGGTACGGAGCAAGGAAGAAAACAGTGGTTTTTCTGACAGAGACAGCAATTTTCTTAAAGAGCAGTTTGGGTATTTGGAGATTCTATCATGTCATCCTCCAACTTCAAGGACTCAAATGCACTCTAATGGACATTCTATCCACCAAAATTCATTTCCAAGTGGTCAACATCCCATGACAGGGCCGTACAACTGAAAGGTACGGACTATTGTAAGGTGTAAGTTCAGAAAACAGTCACCACAAAACAGTTTTGGGAAAACTTGGATATCTTTTTTATTATCTGCTGCCAAGACTTCAAACTAATTGCATTTGGAAGTCATCTCATCCCTCTACACATGCAACATCAAAAGAGACCCTGATAGATCTGTACAAGTACGGAAAACTACAGAAAATAGTGATTTTTTTAATGGAGACAGCAATTTCTGAAAAAATAGTTTATGGAAAACTATTGATTTCTTTCACCTAGTTTATCACCAAGATCTCAAACCTTGTTCAAAGAAAAGCTAATACTTCATATTTTTCATCCCATATGCAAATGGTCCATAATGAATTCATACAGAAGTACAATACGTCAGAAAACAGCAATAAAAGTCAAAAATTTCAGAAAAGACAGGAAAACAATGGCTTTTTGTTATATTCTTTCAATCTATTCAATCCCTCCTCATAATACAATCTTCCTTGGATTAATACAAGATTTCTACAAAGCAAAAACATTTGGCATTCCCAAACCATCAATGCCTTCTTCATGATTTTTCTTGATTTGAAACTACAAACTATGAAACTGTTTTAGTTTTTAGAAACTGCCTTTTCTTTAGGACAGCAAAGAGTGTTTTTTCTATGTTTAAAAGATGCACTCTCACTTTGGTAACCTTTGGATAAGGTTCAAACCTTCCTCTTAACCCTTGACATGCCTTTATAGGCTACAAACATTTAAATGACTCCTCTAACAAATATTAAAACTTAAATGACTATTGCAACTACCTATGACAATAAGACTGTCCTAACTAGGATTTGCAACAAAACAATAGGTTATTATAAACATTTGGACATAGTCCATTTACAACATGGATACAAACCTTATGAAGATGGTCTCCAATACCTTATTTAAATAAAACAACCTACTAGAAAATCTAACCAAAACCTAAACATCTAGGTGCTCCTGCACCATACTCCCTGGCATGATGAAAACTCTTGTCCCAAGAGTTAGGGGATCTGCTTCGTCCATTCTTCCAACGTGGTGGAATGTTACTCAAACTAGGAAACATGAACTCTCCCAGAATTATCTTTCTCCATCTCCAACCTGCATGGCTCCTGTAAACAGTGTTAGAAACATAAAACTTGTTTTGGTGTCCTTGTCTAGGACCCTGCTACTGCAATGTTGCTGTGCTTCTCAACTGGAGCTTCTGATTCTTCTATCTATCCAAATGTGATTCTTCTATCTTTCATCACATTTGCATAAACAGAAAGTTCAGGAGATTCTAAGCAATTTGAAAAAAGTTTCGCTGAAAAACGATCAAAATTGCTCAAGTTATGCTCAAATGAAGTTTGCAATGAACCTAAACTTTGACTGATGAAAAAGCCTGAAAAACAATACAGTCACCTGATAAAAGTGGTACAGTTGTGAAGCTTGTCCTCCCAGCTTTCCAACAAGTCCTTGTTTGTGTGATTTTGCCTCCGTATGTGAAAGTTATGATAGAAATACCAAGATGCACAATGACAGCAAGTAGAAGCAAGTTACAGTTGCCAGATGCGATTCACTGTTGAACATATGCGATCTGTATTTGCAGTAGGCGAGACCCTGTAGATCATATGCGACAAGAAAAATATCGGACGCGGCCCTTGTAAGCTTGTAAGCGATGCGGATATACCAGAAGCGACCAACTGCGGGCTGAAAGCGATCTGTATCTGCAAAAAAAAATAGCCGAAACACAAAACCCTAGGCGAGCACTGTCAGTTCAGTAGCGATGGGTATCGGTTTAAAAGCGACTGCTGTAGGTTCTTAAGCGATCGGTTATAGCCGTAAGCGACCGTCTGAGGGTTAAAAGCGACCCGTATCTGCAAAAAGCAGTCAAAACACAGAAACCCTAGCCTACACAGGCGATCAATGTGAATTCAAAAGCGATGCATATCAGGTCAAAAGCGGGCACTGTCAGTCCATAAGCGACACACATAACATCAAAAGCGATGACTGTTATTTTAAAAGCGATCCGAATTAATCGGAAGCGCTCACTGTTAGGCCATAAGCGATTAATTCAGTTGAAAACCCCATAGCGAATAGCAAAAACAACAGGCGGGTTTTGTTAATACAAAAGCGATCCAAATCATACCTGAGGCGATCACTGTCGGTTTAAAGGCGATCCCGAAAATGATAGATGCGGCCGATCCCGGTGTAAAAGCGACGCGGATATGCAGAAAGCAGTGGATTTTTGCTCATAAGCGATGTAAAAATGGATGGAAGCGACAAGTAATAGCTTATATGCGACCAACAACAGACCAAAAGCGATGCATAATAGCCCAAAAGCGACCTGGAGAGTTTCAGGAGACAGAATGCAAATGTTAACCATAAGCGACCAATTTTACCATATGCGGGCTCTTTTTGTTCAAAAGCGAGCACTGTTTGCTTAAAAGCGAGCTAGATTTGACCATAAGCTACTGCTGTTTGCCCAAAGGCGAGCTGATTTAGCCCAGGCGACTGCTGTTTGATCAGAAGCGACCTGAATTACCAGAAGCACATTGTTGCAGCCCGGTTGTTGTTTTCTTCACCAAACGCTCCATTTTTCATCAAATTTAGGCAAATTTGTACTCAAAGTTTATGGAAACGGCATCCCGGACGCAATGGTGAGGTTAGATTTGGCCTAAGAGATCATCTACATACATTTTTAGCCAAATCTTTGCAAACTAGGGTTAGAAAAATGCAAATTTTTGCTACAAAAGCTTGCAAAAATGAAAGATTCGCGCTCCAAGAGATCTAAACTTCATAAAAACAACTCAAACAAGAGAGGTTAATCAAGGACGTGAGTCCCACCGGGCGTGCCAAAATGTAGTTAGGGTAAAATTGCAAATAGGATAAATGAAGAATCAACAATGATAAAACCCTAGCAATGCACAATGAAGCACAAGACAACATGAAAATCAAAATAACAAATGTAAATGCAAACCGATCTCCACACTATGCTTGATTTATCTCCATTGCTCTTCTCCACCTCGCATGAGCATGCAAGATTTTGAAGGATTATTGTTGGAAGAATGTTGGGTGCTCATTTCTGCAGCATAACATTAAGATGAAGATGACATGAGGATGATAGTTGAAGGATGCAAAGGCTCTAATGATATTTTGACAGCATAATGGTACTTGAAGCTCCATGCATGCTAATGATAATTTGGCAGAATAATGTTACTTGAAGCTCAATGCATTGCTAATGGCTTATGAGGGGTTTGATTTATAGAAAAGGCTTGGTTCAAATGAATGGTTGAGATTAAAAAGTTAAGTGATTGATGTGGATGGCTAGGATTGATTAGGTATTCCCACTCTTCAAGGGAGTTGTAGTCATTTGATAAGTGTCAAGGAGAATAGGGCTCATGTGTGCTTGTGTACATAAAAAGTAATATATATAAAAGATATTAAATAAAAGGCTGTAGTACCACTTATCTTTTTTAAATGAAAGAGGCACACATGTCGGCTAAATGATAAGATAAATTAATTAAATAAATAAAATTTATTTAATTAATTGGAAAGTCGGCTTATGATGAGAACTTAATTCAAATAAAATATTTGAATTAATTGGGATATGAGTTGGATATTAATTAAATAAATAAAATTTATTTATTTAATTGGATAGTGGGGAACTTAATTCAAATAAAATATTTGAATTAGTTGGGATATGAGTTGGATATTAATTAAATAAATAAAATTTATTTAATTAATTGGCTAATGGATAAATGGGATTGAGAGTGGGATTTAGGACAAAATGCTACATGATGTCTTAATAATGTTTTAACAAGGTGTTGCTAGACATGGACAAAGTTGGGACAAATTTGGGTGTCTACACTGCTAACCCAATCTCATCCTGCAAGTTATACCTAAGCCCGTTAAGGTATCTTGCCACTTTCTCTTCTTCATCTTCCAATCCTCCTCTGATACTAAGCTTATGAAATTGCTCAGTATAGGACATAACATCCATGTCCTTCTATTTTAGATTCTGCCTCATCCTCTTTGTCTGAATGGAGTAATCAGATGGAAGGAATTGGTCTTTCATTATGTCCTTCATCCTACTCCAAGAAGTGATTTTTGATGCACCTCTAGCCATTCTCTCTGTCTGCACACTACTCCACCAGGTAAGTGATGTTCCTCTCAGTTTTGTCTTTGCAAATTTGACCTTCTTTTCATCACTCATCTCCTCATAGTCAAAAAAATTTTCCAGGGCATCTATCCACCCTAACACTTCTTCACTATCCATCTTCCCCTGATAGATAGGTAGCTCTATGTGTGCCTTAGTTCCACTTCCTTGGACTGCCTTCAGCAATCTTACAAACTTCTTTTCTTTAGCATCTAACTCATCCTCAGGAGGATTCTCATCTACATCCTCATCTTCTTCTGACTCATTTTGTTCATCCTTTCTTGGATTCTTCTCTAATGCTTCCAATCTTGCCAAGATTGTTGCATTCTCCCTTCTTACTTGCCTCAGCTCTCTGTCTCTGGCAGCATCCTATTTTCTTCTTTCCCTTAGTTCTTTCTCTCTTGCCTCTAAGGCTTCTCTTAGCTCAGCATTCTCTCTTGCCATCTGGTTCTTTGGAGGCATCTTCACAACTCTCTCACAAACCTTAACTTCTTCACAAGATCCACAACTCCTTCAAGGATCTACTAGCTGGCTCTGATACCAAAAATGATGCAGAGCATCTAGGACAGCAGTAGCATGATCATAACTTCACATGCAAAGATCTCTCAAGACAGCCTTCAACACCATCTCCAACTTACTCTTAACACACACACAATATGAAGGAGGACTCCAAGACACCTTCCAAGATGTCAACTCCATCTAACATCCCTTCAACTCCTCTATACAGGACTGCAGGACAGCAATCTCACAGACTAACATGGCATTGCTGTTCCATTGGAATAATAGTCACACAACCACCTTGGGATGGCCTCGCTCAACACAAACACATTCTCATTGCCACTTACCAATCCTACAACATGCATTCAACATAATGCCTTCCTTTGCAAAGTAATAACATGTCAAAAATACCTTGTTGTTGCTGTCCTCCTTTAGGCTTCCACATAAGACTTCTACAGAGTCATTTCTTATGCCTAAACTCATCTACACCATTCCCCTACCTCCACATTCCTCACAAGACTCTGAAACAATTAAAATACAACCCATTCCATTGACTAAAAAATAGAAAAATGTCAATGAAATGACAAAAATCCATGGGATAGTCAAAAGAAGCCTAAACTATGTTTTAGGACAGCTTATTACAAACCAATGATTTTCTCACTCCTAGTTTGCTGTAAAGACTCCAACAAGAATCAAATCCAAGCTCCTTCAACACCCTTTCTATACATTAAAAATTTGGGCAATTACAAAGCCATACAGGTACAGAGCAAGGAAGAAAACAGTGGTTTTTTTGACAGAGACAACAATTTTCTTAAAGAGCAATTTGGGTATTTGGAGATTCTATCCTGTCATCCTCCAACTTCAAGGACTCAAATGCACTCTAATGGATAGTCTATCCACCAACCTTCATTTCCAAGTGGTCAACATCCCATGACAGGGCCGTACAACTGAAAGGTACGGACTGTTGTAAGGTGTAAGTTCAGAAAACAGTCAGCACAAAACAGTTTTGGGAAAACTTGGATATCTTTTTTATTATCTGCTGCCAAGACTTCAAACTAATTGCATTTGGAAGTCATCTCATCCCTCTACACATGCAACATCAAAAGAGACCCTGACAGATCCGTACAAGTACGGAAAACTACAGAAAATAGTGATTTTTTTAATGGAGACAGTAATTTCTGAAAAAATAGTTTATGGAAAACTATTGATTTCTTTCACCTAGTTTATCACTAAGATCTCAAACCTTGTTCAAAGCAAAGCTAATACTTCATACTTTTCATCCCATATGCAAATGGTCCATAATGAATCCGTACAGAAGTACAATACGTCAGAAAACAGCAATAAAACTCAGAAATTTCAGAAAAGACAGGAAAATAATGGCTTTTTGTTATATTCTGTCAATCTATTCAATCCCTCCTCATAATACAATCTTCCTTGGATTAATACAAGATTTCTACAAAGCAAAAACATTTGGCATTGCCAAACCATCGATGCCTTCTTCATGATTTTTCTTGATTTGAAACTGCAAACTATGAAACTGTTTTAGTTTTTAGAAACTGCCTTTTCTTTAGGACAGCAAAGACTATTTTTTCTATGTTTAAAAGATGCACTCTCACTTTGGTAACCTTTGGATAAGGTTCAAACCTTCCTCTTAACTCTTGACATGCCTTTATAGGCTACAAACATTTAAATGACTCCTCTAACAAATATTAAAACTTAAATGACTATTGCAACTACCTATGACAATAAGACTGTCCTAACTAGGATTTGCAACAAAACAATAGGTTCTTATAGACATTTGGACATAGTCCATTTACAACATGGATACAAACCTTATGAATATGGTCTCCAATACCTTATTTAAATAAAACAACCTACTAGAAAATCTAACCAAAACCTAAACATCTAGGTGTTCCTGCACCAGTAAGTGGTCAACCCTAACACCGCAAAAGAAAAAGGTACCTCTCTAAAAATCTTTGAATCTAAAATCTACTGAAATGACTACCCCTCATGTTATTGACATTATCGAAAGGCCTAGACCCAAATTCAAGAAACATCCTCACAAATCAATTCAAGTCGATCCATTAGGTGCTTTCTCAAGCGTTCTGAATGGGGTGCTACATGTAGAAGACATTAGGGTTTACATTCATGCAAATATAGATGAGTTTGGAGATTCAAGGTATGTAGATTTGTTTGAAAAACAACTCATGGATGAAAATAAAGAACTTAAACCTAAATACAAGGCTCTACAGGATAAACACTTTGTTTAGGTTATGGGGTTTCCAACATTTGATGAGGATGAGTGGGTCTGATACATCTTAAGTTAGATACATGATGAATTCACATGTTTGTTAAAACCATTCAATATTACTAAGGATACTATAAAAAATGTAACTAGTTTGAACTCAACCGGAGGATTGCAGATGTCGAAAGTTATGAAAAACTAGACAATAACTAATGCTACTGAAGCTAAGTTTGATAGAAGAGCAATGACCATAAATGATATTATAGTCGGATGTCAAATTCACCTCCATGGTGATTGGATACAAGATTTAGCACTCGAGCAGAGAAAATTTTGTTTCTGGAACAACCATTTATGTTGCATACAAGATGCTAAAAGAAAATGTTGATTATGACTTGTGTGAACTATTGTAGAATCAATTGATTGAAAATCTAAACAAGATCAAAAGGGACAAGAAGAACACCTTCAAGTATGGTACACTAATTTTATGTATATTCTTTTACTATATGAATGAGGTACCTAGGGTAAAAGGTGTACATTGGACTAAGGATGAGCTGGTTTCCATTCAAATCAAAAATCATCTTCATAGCATTTGTGCTTTCAATGCTCAGAAAATGGCAATATGGGGTTACTTAAAAAAATTTCAAAATCTGATGCACTCAAGGGAAAGAATCCCCAATTCAATTGTTGACAAATACAAAAATGAAATATGCTTCATGGTTGATACTGATAAGTGTTTAATGGAAGCAATGGAACCCAAAACTATTTGGATCATGCCCATGGGGTATGAAGTGGATGAAAGGATCTTGGATATGTATGCTCAACATCTGCTAAGCGAGCCTAAAGACACAATAGTTGAAAGATTTGGAACTTATGAGGAGCTAAGTTTAAAGTTGCACACTGAGCTCAGAGAACCTGAAACAAATAGGAGAGTAAGAAAAGAAGTTGAGCAACTAGCTGAAAATCTTGGGCTAACAAAGGAAGCTGTGAAGAAATTCATAGAAAGAATAGAAAAGGGTGAGAAAGAAAAATAAGAAAAGAGACAAACAAGTGATCCGGTGGAACCTTGTTCCACTTCAAGAACTACTAGAAGTTCTACTACTGCCTCTAAATCTACAAAACTAGAAGTAGAATCATCTGGAAAACATGAGAAAAGGAAGAAAATAAAAGCTTCCGGGACCTATGAAAGCATAAGAGAAGATGAAATAGATACAGAATCCGACATTGAAATCAAGGAACTAGAAGTCTCTAGAACAAAAGCTACAAAGTTAACCAAAGAAAAGTCCTACAGAAGAAAAAGGACTAGAAAAATGCAAAAGATTGAAGAATATGTTGAGAAACCCACTCTCGCTAGAAGATGTGATAAAATCAGTCACTGTGGATGGTAATCTAAAACCCATGATTGAATTCTATGATGAATATAATGATATGGATAAAAAGGTGTTGGAGGAAGAAACGGTCCGATATCTCAACATCTACAACAAGGCACTGATTGAGATAACTTTTGAGTTACCACAAAGTCTGGAAAATATCCTGGAATTGAGAAACAAAAATGCCAAGTGCAAGGATGTGGAAATTAGAGAACATGAGCTAATAAATCCGTGTCCTCAAATTTCTCCTAAACAAATAGATATGATATTTAAGGAAGTCAAAGATGATTTAAAAAGCAAAAGGAGACTGAACAAGCTCATGCTTGGAGAAACAAGTGAAATAGTTGAAGAAACTCAAGATATTCTTTTGAAAGCATTAAAGAAGCATAATTTTCATATAGTCACAAAAGAAGTGACTGATGGTGAAGAAGAGAATATTATTGAGCAACAATCTAAGTTGGGTGGAGCCTCTGTTCTAGAAGTAGAACAAGTAATTTAGGAGGATACATAAATGTTATATACAACATTTGATACATAAGATACTCCCAATCCATCTGATACAACAGGAAAGGAGGATAATGTTACTGTTTCACAGAGCCCTCCTGATCAGATAGCAAGTAATGAACAAACAAGAAAATGTTCCTCTGTAGAGAATACAGAAAAGGATAAAGCAAAGTTAAAAGAAGAAAGAGAAAAGAAAGATAATACAAAAGAAGATGGTGCAAACATTGAAGCACCTAAAGCAGAGACTGAGAAATCAGGAGATCAAAAGGTTGATTCTGAAATGGCTGCAAGAAACACTGCAAATACAGTAAAAGGTCTTCTTGGAAAAGAAGTAATTGAACTTGATGAATTGGAACTACCCCAAGGTCTAGCCAATCTAGATACCCTCTTTCCAATTCAACTGATGAAGATAGCATCATTCACCCAAGTAAAGGCTAGAGAGAAGATGTTAATATTCCACATGGAGGAGAATGAGCTACTGGGACTTGCAACCAGAGTTTTGGAGAAATTATTGCCAACCTATCAAAAGAATCAAAATGATTCCCCCTCTGGACATCTAAAGAATCTGGTAAGTTTAGTAAATTCATATTTTGAGTCCTTTGAGAAGTCTGTGGAGGTGAAAGTTTAGAAAGAATTCTTAGATAAGAAATTCTGTGAAATAAAGAACCTGATAGAAAATGATAGAAGAATACTTGGTATTGGCATAAAGAGTATTCAGAATGCTCTAAATGATAGAAGTGAAATGTACAAATTCTATCTATCATGGCCCAAAGTTAATAAGGATATTGAGAACAAGATAAAGGATCAAGAACAAAATTTATCAAATCTCTCAAAATTTTGATCCCCTAACGGTTTCGCCCATAAGTCAAGAATGTCAAGTAATTAACTTGACTGAGGAAATAAAGAAACTTGTCAAAGACAAAAGCAACATTATGAAAAGAATGTGTGAGCTCTAGGGATTAATTGTCCCTAAGTTAGAGACAATATATAATGCCTTATATGAAGCTCAGACTACAGTTTAGACTAGTGTTCCATCAGATCTGTCAAAAATAGAAGCATACTCATTTGCGTTAAATGGGCACATTTCAATTTTGGATGGAATGAAGAGTACTTGGGCCTCTGAACTTGTGCAAATAAAATCTAGTTTTGCAGACATCCTCAAGTTCAGGTGAATGGAACCTAATGGTTACTAATACATATGCGGCAATGTGTACAAAAAATTTGGAGAATTTTACGGATCCCACCCTTTGCCATTGATGTCAAAGGGGGAGTCAAGGGCAATGAAAAATGATGTACTTAGCAAAGGGAGAGCACCAGAATAAGTGAAGTGCACAAATTTGTAGACAAAGGGGGAGTTGCACAGGACACTTAGTCATTTTTCACTAAGTGTTGCCATCAGTGCCAAAGGGGGAGATTGTTGACAAGAGGCACTACATAGCATTAATAGGTGTTGTCATTGATGGCAACTAAGATTGTTCCACACATCCGTAGTGCAGTATCTGATCTTACTAGAAGTTAGAATGATAATCTATCTAAGCTTGGTAGCCTGAAATAGAGCATATAGCAGAGTCTAATATTTTGGTCATCAGATCTCTCTAGCTAATCATTATGTGTTGCAGATCTAAAGGAGTGTAGAGGGACACCAAGATAATCTAAATCCAAGTTTTTTAGCCTTTGGTGATAATGGGATCAGAAGTTATGAACATCTGAATACCAGGTTCTTTTATGATAGAACAATTCAGTGAAGGATAGGCCGACTTATGTAAATCCTTGTGCAGACCCAATAGAAGTGTTTTGATGAACTATGTATGAGATAGGATGTTAGTGGCCGACATGTATGATGATCTACATGTGTTATTTTTGGTATGCATCAATATTGGTGTATGGATCTAGCCAACAAAGCAGAGCACTCTTAAAAAGTTCTAAGTGTTTGTTGTTACTGATCGGCAAGTGATTGCAATTCAAGATAAGTATATATAGCTGATGATTGTGGATATTTTGTGACTAAGGCAGTTATGGAGAAAATGTGAAAAGACTAGAAATCTAATATCTGAATGAAGGAAGAATAGAGAGAAGAGCAGAATAAACATGAAGTGTACAAAGTTAGTATTTACACTCAACCAGAACTGATCTCTAGCATTGGTAGATACATCTTACCAGTCCAAAATCTCTATAAATCTCTTGTAAACTTTTTGTAGGCAGTAAGCCTCCACTTGAGTAGTGAGCTCAGGGCAGTGAGCCCGAATGCATGTGCATTCTCATTTGTAAAATACTTTTAATAGGGTATTAATTTTGTGGGTTAACCCCACCGTGGTTTTTCCCTTAACTAGGTTTCCACGTCAAAATCTTGGTGTCAAGTGTGTTTTTTATGTTTCTGTTTATGTGATGCTGAAATGCTTATTTCATTTATTTGTTAATAAGTTGAATAAAGGAAGGAAAGGTTAAATAAGTATCAACTAATTCACCCCCCCTCAGTTGGCCGGACCTAATCCAACACAATCATCAAGTGCGAGCTTCAAAGGTAGTTTTTAGATAGTTGAAAGATTGTCATACTGTAGTCATTTCTAAGTTTGTTCACAAATTAGGGAGTAGTTGCTTCCTTGGGTTAAATCTCCTAAAAAAAATTTATCAGGGAGTAGAAGCTTCCTTGGGAGTGACCCTAAATCAAAGTTACTTAGGGAGTAGCCTTAGTAGAAGCATTAATTTCTCCTTGATACTCAGCCTCTACAGATGAAAGAGCAATTGCAAAGTGCTTCTTGCTCGACCAAGAAACTGGACTAGAACCAAGTGAGAAGCAATACCCTAAAGTAGACTTGCGATCTTGAGAATCACCTACCCAATCTAAATTTGTATGACCCACCAAGTAAATATCCATGCCTATTGAATAGTTAATCCCATCCATTTGATGAACTTCCCAATGATGGGTTACAATAATAGCAAGGACAAGTCGAATGGAGTTCATACTAGAAATTGATGCAAAAGTCTTAGAGTAGTCAATCCTAAGAACCTGGGAGAATCTTTAGTGACCATGTGAGCCTTATGCTTATCAACTGGCTCGTCTATGAAAAATTTTGTCTGATAGATCCACTTGCATCAAACAAGTTTCCTTCCCTTAGGAAGGGGGACTAAATCCCAAGTATAGTTCCTCTCCAAGGAACTAAACTCTTCCTGCATAGAAGTATCCCACTTGGGAACACTAGAATCTTCTCAAAAAGACCATGGATCAAAAGATGAAGCAATGAAGAGATGTGGAGCTTGCTGGAACTATGACCTTGTTCTTCTAGCATATGAAGGATCACCAACCTAATCACCTGCTAACTCCAATGTTTGATGAGCCCAAAGAAGCCTAGTGGCTAAAGAATCAGAATAATCTAGAGGAGAATGATCACCCTCTGAATCCTCATCATCATCCTTGCCATCTAAAGTGGAGGAAGAAGATTCATCATCAAGACCAGGAGGATTAAGATCCTCAAAAGAACTATCATCATGTCATAGTGTCTCCAAAGTGATGGTAAATGGAGAAGTGGTTGAAGAATAGCTAGAAACATCCTCCTTGAAATGAACACTCCTCTCAATGAACAGCTCATGAGTTGTGAGTTGGAGAAGCTTGTAGCTTTTGAGACCATCTAGGTAAGGCTTGCTCTGCAGATCCATAGCCTTGCATTTTTCTCCTGGAACATGGGCCCATATAGGAAAACCAAACACTTGAAAGTGCTTCAATATAGGTTTCTGACCAGTCCAAGCTTGAAAAGGAGTGACCACCTTCATAGATCGGCGAGGAACTTAATTTTGGATGTAACACACACAATTGATGGCCTCCGCCCAATACTGAGGTGCCATTGACCTAGAGTGAATCATATAGTTGGCCATCTTTCAAGGACCTATTCTTTCATTCTGTAACACTATTCTGCTATGGACTATATAGGGAACTGTGTGTTGAAGATCAATACCCTCTGAGGCACAAAACTACTAAAATCTTTGGTTGACATATTCTCCCCATTATCTGTATGCAGAATTTTGATGGCCTTCCTAGATTGTTTCTTTGCAAAATATTTGAAATTTTGAAAAGACTCAAAGACTTTAGACTTTCGTTTAAGAATATATACCCAAATGTATCCAGAAATATCATCAATGAAAGTTAGAACATATCGAGCCCTATTGAAAGAAGGATACAAAAATGGACTAGCCAAGTCACTATGTACTAACTATAGAAGTTGTCTGGCCCTCCATGTTTTTCCTTTATCATATTTCTCTTCAAGATGCGTACAAGAATGCACATATGGAAAACTCCATCATAATATTGAATAGAAAGAAACCTCAAAACCATGTCATGTTGACTGAGCTACTACAATTAGCGATGGTTCAAGTGGTATTTCCTACACATGATTTAATTAAATTATTAATGAAATCCCCTTTTTTAACCCATAACCACCTAAAAAGTGAATAAAATGTTAGAAATCTGAAATAGATGAAGAACCCAAGAACATTTTAAGAGAGATTCTAAGCTACAAAACTTGTAAATGCATAAACAAAAGAAAACCAATGATTCTAAGAGATATGCAAATGTCAGGATGATAGAATTGCATTACGATCTCAAAGAAGAAGCAACAAAAGATTATCAGAAGTTTGCCATCCAAGATGCAAAGTAAAAGCTAGGTAGTGAGTTTATATAGACTAGGAAGAGGGTGGAGAAGGAAAAACCAACCGATAGGGAGAGACCACCAAACGGTCTAAACATAGTAAATGTAACTCCCTTAGAGAATGGAGACACCTCAAACTACCCACTCACCTAATTAAACTCACTTTATTAACCTGAGAAAGCTTAATAAGTGTGTACGAAAAAACTAGAAAATAGGAAAATACCCTTTGGTACATGCCAGAGTCTAGAACTTAAAATTTTATATATTTTTTTCATTAGTTCTATTAGGATTATTTTTAAATTTATTACAAGTAGGTTATTATAATCAAACATGCAGTTGATTAGAATTTTTTTAAAGTAAAATATACTTGAAAATTTTGAAAAATATATGGTGCACTAGAGGAGAGAGCCCTCTCCAAGAGGATATAATTTATTTTTTTAATTTATCTTTACCACATAATATGATAGAAACTCCGTCTCTTGATCTTTGTGTTAGCCTCTTTGGTCTTTCCTTAGGTCATCAGACTTCTGGAAGCTACCTACAAATGCACAGAATAGGGGAAAAGGGTTGGGTTGTATATGAGTTTTCCTTAGTCAAACCTTGTCTTCAATGTTTCCACCTCAATGACAGCCAAATTGATTGATGATAAAAAGTGTGTGCTCTTGTATTCTATGTGTATTTAGAATAGTGGCAAGTAGTGACAAATGATAAATGCAATATACAAATGTATTAAATCATACTCAATGACCTGGAGAAGATTTACACAATATCCCTATATCCAAGAGATAAATTGGGAAATGTGTGTGTTCAACCCATGAGAGTTGTGCAATAATATTTAACAGGATTGCAAATAATCAAAAACAAACAACAATAACTATTGAAACTTTATGACCTCACAATGAGGAGGTGAAAGCCACTCAACAGGTAGTAGTTCCAATGGTAATCCTTCAGTGTCTATTGAGCTTTGACAACAAGAGCTTAGAGCTTGGTAATAAATCTCAGTAATGTTGTAATCTCAATATTTACAATGCTTTGTTCATGAAAGTAAAATCAATCACTATTGTGGCAGAGCTTCACTACCAAAAACAATCGATCCTTTGCAATAACAAATTTACTCGCTTATATAGAGAGCAAGGGTGAAAAATCAAGGTAAAGAGTCATTTGGGTGTAGATAAGAATGAGGAAAATGATGGCAAATCATGCAAGTGAAAAGGCAACTTATAAAAATGATTTGAAGACTGGCAAAGGCTATTGGGACACCTACGCATGGTGCAGACATCCATGCTTAGCATTGGAGCCTTAAAAAATGCAATTCTTAAAAGGTCTGATCAAATTAGGATAACACCAGGATTTAGGCATTTTTAGCATTTTTGGATATGGCAAGTGAAAAGGGTGAAAGAAATGCAAAGGTACCTCTCACGGGTCAAGGGTAAGGCTAGGGCTAGAAATGATCCTAAAACACACTAGAGGCGTGGTCTCTATAGTGAGTGTAGACACCTGAAAATGACTTGTCCCACAAGCCACTTTCCCACATCTTCACACTACTAATTATCCCTTCCTTCAATTAATTAAATAAATTCAATTTGTTAAATTAATCTATCTCTAACTATCTATGCTTAGCCATTCATCACTAATTATTCCCTAGTAACAAATTAATGCATTACTAATCCTTACAACATCATTCATCATTGATTAAATAAATATTCTAAATATTTATTTATTTAATTTCTCCATCCCCTAACCTAGATTAATTAAATAAAACATGTTTATTTAATTAATCTCCCCTAGCCTATAGCCTAAACCTAGCCTAATTGAATAAATACCAATTATTTAATTAGCTACCCTAACCTACCTAGACCCTAGACCCAAATTAATTAAATAAACCCTCATTTAATTAATTTTAACCATCAATTAGTGCTCCCACTAATTTTCTACAGCCACATTAATTAAGTTAAACACTTAGTTAAGTGGGTCAAACCTTGCTTAACACCTATCCCCACACACTTTGAATAAAAAATATTTTTTTATTCAAAGGGGTCACATGACCCTTCCACCTCACCTTTCCTTTTCCATGTAAGAGCTCTTTTAATGCAAAGAGCTCACACATGTGTTTTCTAAAAAGACATGTGTCACATGTCCTCACACTCACCAATAAACCTTAATTTTTTATTCACACCATCCCCCACAAAGATGAATTTTTAATTCATTGACAAGTCCTAATCATCCTCACACTCTCCCATGGAAATAATTTTTTTATTCATTCCTCATCCTTCCCAATGTGAATTTAAAATTCACAAATAATGGGAGCCATCCATTATTGTTGATCACATCTCCACCCTTGATCTCATCTCTTCATCTCCACCATTGATCTCAACTTTGAATCTCCAACGTTGGATTCAAATTCCTTCCAAAAATGCCTATAAATACAACCCTCCCCCAAGCCATTTTCATCTCATCCTTTTGACATCACCACTATGTCAAAATATCTCCCAATAATCTTCCATAGCATCCTTATCATGCCAAAATCTCTCCTCATACATCCTTAGCTATCTCTCTCATCTCAAGCATCTTTATCATAGCCAAATCATTAGCCAAATCTTAGCCATTATCCAATCCATATTATGTTGCATTTACAAGAGCAATCCACATATACACTATTTCAACTTGGGTAAAGCTAGGAGCTACTTGGGTGAAAGTTCCTCCACCGTATCAAGGATAAAGGGAGAATTGAAGACTTGTGAAGGTATAATCCACTCTATTTTGTGTTTCTTTCATGTTTTTGTGTCTTTTAAATCTCTTCCATCTTCAATTGGCATGCTCGATGGGACATCTGGTCATATACTAATCCTTTTTGTGAGCTTTTGTGTGAAGATTTTGATGTTGCAGGTTGCTTTAGCACAGTCTGTTCACGGTTCAGCACCTTCTATTCCTCTGTCAGCACCTTCTTCATTTGTTTTAGCACCATCATTTCATGTTTCAGCACCATCATTACCTATTTCAGTGCCTTCAATCATTGCTTTAGCACCATTGGTCTTTGTATCAGTGCCTTTTGTCATGGCAACAACAAAATTTATTGTCTCAAATCTTTTCTAACATTTGACTTATCACTAACTGGTGCTTGTAGGATTTGTCATTGCTGACTTGTAGGTTTCATAGATCTTCAGGTTTTCTTGAAATATCATTTGATCTACTCCATTTTTTAATGAACACTTAGGGCTAGTCTACCCTTGCATACCTTTCATCATTTTCTCTATTTTTAAGTTTAAAACTGCTAACTCTATGGAACTGACCTTGAATCCTATTCAACACTTTTTGTAATCATTTTTTGGAAGAGCATATATGTTTTTGTGCAGGCCTTTCACTCTCTGTCACTTTAGCACCATCAACACCCAGAATAATGCCATCGGTCTCTGTGACAAAGAGCCCGTAGGAAAAATATGACTGTCCACTATTTGAGCATAATTTATCACTGTTTTAGTGCCTTAGGTGCCTATTTTAGCATAATATTTTGTTCTATCAGTGCCATCTATATCTGCATTAGCACCATCTGCTTCTATTTCAGGGCATATTGTCTGTGTATAAGTGGTTTGAGCCTCTATTTTAGTGCCAATTTTCTAACACATTTTGTAGGTCTGTGCAAGGGTCTAACAAATTCTTGCAGGTATCAAAAATGTTTATCCAAGACACATTATCCAAACTACTAACATCCTTTGTGCAAATTCACAACCAAAACATTATCTTTTATCACTAGCATTAGTTGCACTAAGGTTAAAGTAGGGGAAATTAACCTTGTTTTTCATGTCTTTGTTTTCTTGTAGATGTATGCTCTCTCCTCACACCTTAGGGTGATCTTGGGGATCAAAAGTCTACTTACAAACTTTCTTTATCTATTTGTGTTTTGAAGGGGCCATTATTTTTGTGTATGCTCTCCCTTTACACCTAGTGTGATCTTGGGTGATCACAAGCAAGGAGTGGTTTCTTCTTAAGAGGCCTGCTAGGGGATTTCATCCCCCAAAGGGACAAGCTTAGCCACGTGTATCAATGGGTTATATCAAAGGGGGGAGAAGGAAACTTATACCCCAATTTAGTTGCATTGTCATTGGGACAGCCTTAGGGCCCTGGGTGATTCTAGACACAAGTTGAAGTGGTCCTTTCTTAACCACTTGGTGCCACATCCCTTCAATGGACTAGTGTTCATGGTTTGGGCCTCACATACCTTGCATATATCAAGGACTCCTTAGCAAGCTTGTTCAATCCTAGATTAAGACCTTTTGTTCATTTTCTAGTGTGGTGCAAGGAATGTGAACCGCCCCCTGAAGTTACTCACCATCGTACCTCCTTGATGTTGAGATAGAAGTCTTCTTTAGGTAGGGCTTGAAATCCTCCAAGGAAAGGGGTATCAGATGCAACACCCTTATCCCTATCTATTCACACTTGGTGAAGTGTTCTTAGTTAGGTAAGAACATGGATAAGTATTCAATCATGTGGGCCCACACTAGGAATCACTCCCACTTGAATAATCTAGGAATGTTCATGTGAATGGTGTGTCTTCCATGTCAAAACCTGTTAATCCAAAAATTAATTTTATACACTGAAGTCATCCATTATGTTTTCTTTCTTTATCCCTTGCCAAGATCTTGGAGCCAAAAAATCAAATTTTCTGATCAAAGTCCAACAACTTTCAAACCTTCAATAGCATTTTAGCACCTTCTGTCCTCTATTTAGTGTCATTAGATTGACTGTTAGCACCATTGGTTTACCTGTCAACGCTAAAGGTTCCTCTATCAGCACCATCTATTCATCTTTCAACACCTTCTACTCATATGTTAGTGCCTTCAGGGTGCATTTTAGCACCTTTGTCCCCAGTATCCCATAATTTCAAAAAACCATTCATCCTCTATCTTATTCATCCTTTTGTCAAAATTCAATCATCATATACCTGGGCCATTTGGCCTTAGAAAACATCCTTCATATTTCAACTTTAAAGCTTCATCCTATCACCTCCATCCAATCCAGTCAAAATTCATATCCTCCAAACCTTCATCAAAATCTATCTTCAAATCAAAACCCTAACATCTTTCAAGCCATAGCCAATTCCAATAATCCAACTTATCCAAATCATATCTCACCCATCATATCCTATGCATCCCAATCATCCTAGTCATCCATTCTATCTACTTATCATCCTTAATCCAATTCATCATAATTATCTTAATCCAATTCTCTTATCCACTTGATCATATTCCATCCAATCCTAATCTAATTCATTTATCCCTCATCCAACATCAATCACCCATCATCCATTCCAATCAAATATCCCAGCCCCTAATTCTTAATCAATAATCATCCTTTGAAAATCAAATTTTGGTTAAGGACTTAGCCTCCTTCATACCCCATCAACCTCTCATTCAAATCCCAATCACAATTATCCACATCATTATCAAAATCCCTCAACAACATTATCCAATCAAAAATCAAGACCCTAGTTGATCATTATCAACATTTATCCAAAATTGCTTGAGATCATTAATCTATCTTAATTAAGTCATCCAATCAAATCTCATCAATATCTAATCCAATCAACTCTATTGCTCAAGATCATTAGTCTATCTTAAGTACAGAGAATCATCCAATCCTTCAAATCAAATCATTCTAAGGTCTTGAAATTTGATCCCCAACCTACATCACACTCATCCATTAACCTACATCATCTCATATCCTTCCAACGACATGGATCCTTATGTAGGAATGTAACAATTACAAAGACTTAGAAATATCTATGAGAACATGGATCCTAATGCTAAGGAAAAATGAAAAAATGTCATTGGTGATATCCCCTTAGCACACCTCATCATTAGAGATTCTTAAACTCTTACTTCATCCTCTTCAACATCCTACATATCTTCCCCATCAACCTCATATCAACCTTCATCCACACCTTCATCCTATATTTAATCCTCGTCAGCATCATATCAACCTTCATCCTACATGTCATCCCCATCAACCTCATATCAATCTTCATCCCCTTACATGTCAACACTATCATATCTACCCAACCAATCAATACCTCCAACCTATCCATACCACAACCATTATTATACTACCTTTGATCAAGGGAACATCAACCTAGCACACAAGCACCTTATGGCCGAAATTGAAAGCTTACATGCACAACCATGGCCCTATGTGAATCCCCCATCTTCCCATCCTTCAATCTCTCCAATCACTCGATCACAATATCCCTCCAATCCTATTAACCTTAATCCATTATCCTACATACCTCACAATCCATCAACCCCTATCACCCATCCACCATCTAATCTACCATCAAACCTTCCAAGTTCTAATCCATCAACCAAAGAATCCTTGAGGGATTTTCTCCAAATAACATTAGCAAAAAAAATCAAAAATCAAAGCTATGGAATCCCCCAAATCCCCTACTTCTCTAACACCATCATGCAATCCCATCACCCACCTACCCGATCCTAATCCTAATCCTACATCTACCATCATCATCCATCCACTATATTATCCTACCAAATCTCTTGAACAATCTCCTACCATAACCTCCATCCAATCCAATCAAAATTCATATCCTCCAAACCTTCATCAAAATCTATCTTCAAATCAAAACCCTAACATCTTTCAAGCCATAGCCAATTCCAATAATCCAACTTATCCAAATCATATCTCACCCATCATATCCTATGCATCCCAATCATCCTAGTCATCCATTCTATCTACTTATCATCCTTAATCCAATTCATCATAATCATCTTAATCCAATTCTCTTATCCACTTGATCATATTCCATCCAATCCTAATCTAATTCATTTATCCCTCATCCAACATCAATCACCCATCATCCATTCCAATCAAACATCCCAGCCCCTAATTCTTAATCAATAATCATCCTTTGAAAATCAAATTTTGGTTAAGGACTTAGCCTCCTTCATACCCCATCAACCTCTCATTCAAATCCCAATCACAATTATCCACATCATTATCAAAATCCCTCAACAACATTATCCAATCAAAAATCAAGACCCTAGTTGATCATTATCAACATTTATCCAAAATTGCTTGAGATCATTAATCTATCTTAATTAAGTCATCCAATCAAATCTCATCAATATCTAATCCAATCAACTCTATTGCTTAAGATCATTAGTCTATCTTAAGTACAGAGAATCATCCAATCCTTCAAATCAAATCATTCTAAGGTCTTGAAATTTGATCCCCAACCTACATCACACTCATCCATTAACCTACATCATCTCATATCCTTCCAACGACATGGATCCTTATGTAGAAATGTAACAATTACAAAGACTTAGAAATATCTATGAGAACATGGATCCTAATGCTAAGGAAAAATGAAAAAATGTCATTGGTGATATCCCCTTAGCACGCCTCATCATTAGAGATTCTTAAACTCTTACTTCATCCTCTTCAACATCCTACATATCTTCCCCATCAACCTCATATCAACCTTCATCCACACCTTCATCCTATATTTAATCCTCGTCAGCATCATATCAACCTTCATCCTACATGTCATCCCCATCAACCTCATATTAATCTTCATCCCCTTACATGTCAACACCATCATATCTACCCAACCAATCAATACCTCCAACCTATCCATACCACAACCATTATTATACTACCTTTGATCAAGGGAACATCAACCTAGCACACAAGCACCTTATGGCCGAAATTGAAAGCTTACATGCACAACCATGGCCCTATGTGAATCCCCCATCTTCCCATCCTTCAATCTCTCCAATCACTTGATCACAATATCCCTCCAATCCTATTAACCTTAATCCATTATCCTACGTACCTCACAATCCATCAACCTCTATCACCCATCCACCATCTAATCTACCATCAAACCTTCCAAGTTCTAATCCATCAACCAAAGAATCCTTGAGGGATTTTCTCCAAATAACATTAGCAAAAAAATCAAAAAATCAAAGCTATGGAATCCCCCAAGTCCCCTACTTCTCTAACACCATCATGCAATCCCATCACCCACCTACCCGATCCTAATCCTAATCCTACATCTACCATCATCATCCATCCAATATTCCTACCAAATCTCTTGAACAATCTCCTACCATAACTCAAGAACCATCATGTACCCATGTTGATGAGCCCATCCAAGAACCTATCACATCCATTCAAGTCACTTCCTCTTCTATCCAAACACATTAGCCATGTCAAGAGTCAAATCCAAAGCATGTGGAAACATCAACCTCTTATCGTAATCAAGATCTAAGCACCCCATCTATTCCCATCCCTAATCTCCTCCCATCTAGTGATCAACTTATCCATACCAACCCTATCACCCCTACCACAACATCCCCCATTGATCCTCTACTACTTTCTACCAATCCCATTCCAAATCCATCCTCTTATCTACTTGGAAAAAACACCTTCATCCATGGCGGCTCTCTTGTAGGAGGTGAACAACTTCCATCCACCACCTATCCTTCCCCAACAAATAATGGACTCACATCTTGTTTCCAAAGCACCAAACATCCCATTACATGTCACATGCTCCAAAAAATGAACTATTAAGGAAAATTTTTAGGCCTTCATGAACAAGGTATCTTGGAGCCCATCCGCACCACATTCCATATAGGATCACATGGCCTTGGCTATACATCGCAACAAAAACAATCCACCCATGTTGGTACCACACACACACCTTCTAAAATCCATTAATCTAATCCTAAACCTAGTGCATCTTGTCGCATCTCCAAATCATATGTCACCATCCCTCCTCCATATTATTTCATCCATCAACCCAAAAAGCATGTGATCACACATATCCCCCCATGAACTTTACCTCCCCTCCTCCCAACTCCTAATATCCCTATCCTCCAATCCCCTTATCCTCCCATCCTCCCAACTCCTAATATCCTCCACTCCCTTTATCCTCCCATCCTTCCAACTCCCATCAATAAATCCTCTTCCCATAAATCCCAATCCCCTAAAATCCTTCATCATGACCAACAAAAGCACACATCATCCAAACAATAAGCTACCAAAATGCCCATGGGATTTAAAAACAAAAATTTTGTTGCCTTCATACATAAAGAAAAAAATACACAAAAGCCCAAAGAGGCTCTACCATCCAAGAAAAATGAAAAATCCAAAAGGCTATCAAAGCCCACACCATCAAAAGAAAAAGCAAAAACAAAAATGGAGTGGGTCCCCACACAAAAAAAAGTAATCCAAATGAGGCATCGACATCTCAATCCAAATCCAAAAAATCCCAAATATCTTGCTCCCCATCTAAAATCCCACAATTCCTAAGTCCATTTGGGTCCCTAAAACCCCAAATCAAACATTCAAAAATCCCATATCCCAATCCCCATTACTACCCACTCCACATCTAAAATATAAGATTCAAAATACATCACGGTGTGTGCAACCATTGGTTGTGATCCCCCTCCACCACATGGCATTCCCACATAGCCCCATCCTCTCATCTTACATCCCCTACCCCACATATCTTCCCCATCACACCCCTATGTTCCATGCTTTTGCATAATCCACATCATAATCCATATCATAATCCACATAATTGTCATCATAATCCACATAATCGCCATCATAATCCATATACTCCAGTATAAGAGACCAATGAACCAAACAAACAACCATTGTTTGGTTCATTGGTCTTTTGGTTCTTGATTTTTATCTTTTGTTCTATTCGAAGATCATTTCAAAACTACCTTGATCTCACTATATCATGGTATGTGGCGAAATATATAGAATGGGGCATAGTCATTGCTTTTGTATGTTGTGCTTGTGGGATGTTCTAATTACTCCAATTTGGTATTCATATCTTGTGAAATGTAGGGTCAGTTCTAGCATATTGATTTCCTTTTGTATCTAAGGTTACTTATACTTTTTGTGTATTAAGGACTTATGTTGTGAGTCCCCTTCCCTCATTTTCTAGACAAGGTTGTACTATCTTGAGCATGCATGGGATCATCCTATTGTTTACAGGTCTAGTCCATGCAAAGGATAGATATACATCATCACCTTGGTCCTTCATACCTTGATGAAAATATCCTCTTTGCTATAATAAACCTAGGATTGATCTCAATCATATCAGCACAATAATCATCTATTTCCAATCTATCCAATCCCCAAAACATATCCAATCATCACCTATCCACATCCTCCCTCCCCTTAACCAACATGTTCATCCATTTCAAGAGACCACCCATGTTCTGGTAACCCACCTGCCCTCTTGAGGGAGCATCACCTTCATCATCATCCCTAAGCCTAATCCTACTCTTCTAAACCAAAGTTTTTTTTCTATCCAGTCCAACACTATATTTTAAACTTCTTTGAAATAATATTACTCAGTCGCAACACCATTTCAAAGAGAGGCAAAATGTAGACACCTGAAAATGACTTGCCCCGCAAGCCACTTTCCCGCATCTTCACACTACTAATCATCCCTTCCTTCAATTAATTAAATAAATTCAATTTGTTTAATTAATCTATCTCTAACTATTCACTCTTAGCCATTCATCACTAATTATTCCCTAGTAATGAATTAATGCATTACTAATTCTTACATCATTCATCATTGATTAAATAAATATTCTAAATATTTATTTAGTTAATTTCTCCATCCCCTAACCTAGATTAATTAAATAAAACATGCTTATTTAATTAATCTCCCCTAGCCTAATTGAATAAATACCAATTATTTAATTAGCTACCCTAACCTACGTAGCCCCTAGACCCAAATTAATTAAATAAACCCTTATTTAATTAATTTTAACCATCAATTAGCCCTCCCACTAATTTTCTACAGCCACATTAATCAAGTTAAACACTTAGTAAGTGGGTCAAACCTTGCTTAACACCTATCCTCACACACTTTGAATAAAAAAAAAAATTATTCAAAGGGGTCACATGACCCTTCCACCTCACCTTTTCTTTTCCATGTAAGAGATATTTTTAATGCAAAGAGCTCACATGTGTTTTCCAAAAAGACACATGTGTCACATGTCCTCACACTCACTAATAAACCTTAATTTTTTATTCACACCATCCCCCACAGAAATGAATTTTTAATTCATTGACAAGTCATAATCATCATCCCACTCTCCCATGGAAATGAATTCTTTATTCATTCCTTATCCTTCCCTATGTGAATTTAAAATTCACAAATAATGGGAGACATCCATTATTTTTTATCACATATCCACCCTTGATCTCATCTCTTCATCTCCACCATTGATCTCAACTTTGAATCTTTACTGTTGGATTTAAATTCCCTCTAAAAATGCCTATAAATAGAACCCTCACCCAAGCCATTTTTATCTCATCCTTTTGGCATCACCACTATGCCAAAATCTCTCCCAATAATCTTCTATAGCATCCTTCTCATGCCAAAATCTCTCCTCATCCATCCTTAGCTATCTCTCTCATCTCAAGCATATTTATCATAGCCAAATCTTAGCCATTATCTATTATCCAATCCATATTATGTTGTATTTACAAGAGCAATCTACATACACACTATTTCAACTTGGGTAAAGCTAGGAGCTATTTGGGTGCAAGCTCCTCCACCTTATCAAGGAGAAAGGGATACTTGAAGAGTTGTGAAGGTATAATCCACTCTATTTTGTGTGTCTTTCAAATCTCTTCCATCTTTAGTGAGTATTAAACATAGCATGAAATTATGGGTGAGCACAATTTATGATGTTACATTTAGCCACCACTTTAGCAAGCATATGACACTACGTGTATATGCATGCTAAAGTATAGAAAATAAATTACTAAAATAAAATAAGCATGAGAAGGATACCCAAAAAGGATACTATAGATGACATAGATTATTGCCAAGTGAGAGTTTGAAGCCCCCAACTTAGGAATCCGCAACACACAGTGATAGTTACCACATCCTACAAAACCACTTGTCAGGTAAATAAAATTATCCTACAAGGAAAAGAGTAAATGTCAGTTTGAAAATTCTAAGGGGAATGAGATAGGGAAGTGATCTAGAGTGAAAAATGAAGGTTGATATGTGCCCCCTTGTTTCTTCTTGCTCATTGAATGTATAAACAAGGTAGAAATCTATCACATAGATTTTCCTAAAAATTGATGAAATTTTTTTTTAGTAGGGTCATTAATTAAAACACTGAGCCAAAAAGCATACCATGAGATGAAGGGTGGAACTAGGATTCCAACACAATGAACAACATGAGAATTAAAGTTCACAGGCCCAAGTTATGAGAGTTTTTGTGATGGGTGCTTCAAAAAAATGGTGAAAATTTTAAAAATTTACTATAAATAGTAAGTTTGATTTTCATTTTTACTATTCATTTGTAAATTTGATATTAGGAAATTGAGAGGATTTTCGAACATCCCAGAGCACAAACATGCCTCATAGACAAGCCTATCGAGCACCCCAGATGGTTATGCTAAGGACACGTGTGGAGAAGGGCATCATGATGTGTGAGGTAAGATTGAATTTTAATTCTACATTAATTTTATGTCTCATTTTTCATGTTGAAGGGGACATTTGGGCACTGGCGTCCTTCTGGGGTGCTATCATCCAGCAAGCATACCAGCATCCTGGGGATGTGCAGGCGTCTTTAGGATGTGTCATCATCCTGAAAAGGCACTGGGGTCCAAAAAGGTGCATGTGTCTGAGGCTTTGGTGTCCAGTAACTTAGGCATGAAATTCAAGTTTTTGAATGTAAGTTTTTTATTTCAAATGACAAGGAACTAATGGAATCTTATTAGTGGACTCACAGGGTTGTCCAACAATGCAGGAGCATGCTGGCAGGCACTTGTTCACATTGTTGCGGAGTCATGGCGACATGCTTACACCAATAGAGGTCAGGTTACTATGAGATGTCAGACTCTAGTGGATGTTCACCATGCCTATGATGAGATTCCATGACAATATGTTGATGGCGCTCATGGAGTGTTGGGACTTAGACACCTCGACCTTCCGTCTGGCAATAGGAGAGATGATTGTCACACTAGAAAATGTGTACCAGATCCTTCAGCTACTTATACATGGTCTCATGGTGATAATCATAGATCATAGGCCTCTGGCCTATATCCAAGTAGGATAGATGCATTTCTTGGGGTAGACCGTGCTGATGGATATCACGGGACATATCTACATGAGCTAGTTGGAGTAGGGCCATGTCATCATACCACTGATCCATTGCATCATGATTACGACCATTGTCTTGTGAGTTACATAGGATGGGAGAGGAACACACTTGCATGGAGCCTCATCCATACTATTCAAGCAATAGAGGATCAAAGGACATTGTTCACATGGGGATGGAGCATGCTAGCACATCTATACCATGATTTGGGTTGCTATGTGTACTACGACAAACAGAGCCTGATGACTTGCATGCTTCTTCAGGTGTGGGCTTTCAATCACATCATGTGCATGCAGCTAGTAGGATTCTTGTCAAACATCATTTGGTTAGATTCTTGAGCAATGCCGACACCCTAAAGAGGCCATGGTAGTTTGGTGACTTGTTGCATTGGAGGGTGACCTTTGACAGGTTGTAGAGCACAATAGTGGTTTGGAGACCATATAGGCACCTCAGAGTCTAGATGGGATAGCTATAATAGCTAGCAAGGATGTAGAGGGATTGATTTTTATTCAGTCACCTCGATCACATCATAGAGTTGTTCTACTATGATCGAGTGACATGATAGTTTGGCCAGGTGTAGGGGTACCAAGAGCAATATAGATGTACGTGTGCTCACACTATAGTGCAGTCAAGTCTAGAGAGATAGCATGACCAACTATAGCTGATGTCGAGCCTAGTGACTCTAATGATGAGGCATAGGATGTAGCACTAGTATTGTAAGGAAGCTAAGGTAGTGAAACAACTTCCTACACTAATCTTGAGGGGAGGGATATAATAATTATGTGGGGAAACCCTTTCAAGAGAAAAACCCCACACTCCAAACCTGCCCAATATATTATTCAAGAATCAAGAAGATTACAATATACTTGCAGATCAAGCTTTCATAGGAGTATAACCAACCAGAGATCTGAAGGCAACTCAACATCTATAAGACTCTTACACACAACCTTCATCTCAAGCTCCTGATATATAGGAGATACAATACAGTAAACCGCCAATAGTAATTACAAAACCATGAGCCAAAACCACCAAAAAGTGGCATCCAAATTATCTCCAATCAAAGGTGCCTTGTGATGTTCCAAATCACACACCAACATGTGTAACACTCCCCTTTATAGCTCTTTTAAGTGTCCACCATGTTTTCACATTTCCCAAAATACAAGGTCCAACTTCCAGAGGCCATAACTTTTGATCTGGGTGTCCGATTGACAAATCATTTAATGTGTTGGAAATCTCATGAAGAGATCTATCAAACTATAACTTTCTTCACTAGTTATGACAACTTTTGGGGAATTTAGGGACATCTAAGTGCCTCAAATCTGAGTTCACATTTTTTTTCAAGAGTTTCAAAAATAAAAACTTTAATATCTTGCAATCCAAGTATGATCTTGAGGTGAAATTCACCCAAGATGTTTACTTGGTAGTTCCACACCTTTTGCAAAAATTTTGAGTCCATCTGAACTCAAATATAGAGTTACTAAAAATAGTAAGCCCTGCCATTTTTAGCGCCTTTTGAAACTTTGAAAGTTCTAAACCATTCTTCAAGATAAAGGGTATTCGAAAAGGCCAAAACTGGGAAGAATAGTAACTTTTTGTAACTGAAGGGTTGAGACACCTTTCCTAACATTCTCCCACTTATCAAACACCTTGCAAGAGCAAAGGGAGTATCAACACCATGATTTAATTGCTAGGGGCCAAGTGGCCCATAGACTCAAAACACCATCTGAACTTCTCTATGCTCACATGCTTAGTTAATGAATCTGGAATATTCATCAAAGTCTCTACCTTAACTAGCTTCAACCTTCCATCTTTGACCATATCCCTAACAAAATGATATTGTACATCAATGTGCTTGGTCCTCGCATGAAATGTTGGGTTCTTAGCTAGGCAGATCACACTTTGACTATCACAATAAACTATCACTGCACCTTGTTTTATTTTGATATCTAAACATAGTCTCTTATGCCAAATGGCTTCTTTACAAGCATGATTAGCTGCCATATACTCAACTTTGGTAGTGGACAAAGCAACTAATGAGACCAGAAATGTCTCATCTAAATTCATCTTTATTTTCTCAATAAATTAGCATTAAAAGTGGATTTAAATGTAGTTTTACAAACTATTAGCTTATTTAAAATGGAATATAGGATATATATTGGTTTATTTCTTAGAAGTCTATTGCAATTTAATTGCTAACATTTTCTAATGTTTATTAAAAAAAAACTAGAATGCAATATGTTTAAAAATGATGCAGAATTAGTCTCGAAGTATTCCAACCTTTTTTCAGCCAACTTTGAAGCATTCTAAATTATTGTAAAATCACTTCAAGAGCCAACTTTGGAAGTATTCTAGCTTGATTTCAGCCAAAGGTGTTTCAACTTCATAATTTGGCTTAAACCTATTGCAAGTATGTGCTAATCGGTGTTGTCATTGATGTCAACATGTTTGTGTTGTCATTAGTGTCAACTGTACTCTTGTTTTGTTACTTGATTGTGATGAGATAGTTTCTTTGTATTGTGTTGTATAAGTGTTGAAGATGATAAGAATATGTTCCTAATTTTGAGTTTCCAAGTGCTTTTGAGAAAATTTGGTTCATACTGAAGACAAAGTTGTGAAGATGTATTCTGGCTTACAAGATACTGTCTGGGTTTTTGCTCCGCATTTCCTCTGTGTTGAAGACCAGAGTATGAGATTTGGATATGTTTTAGAGATGTGTTTGAAGATGCTAAATCTAGAATTTGGTGGCTAGATCACCGTGTTGTAGAAATTATATTCACCAGTTTGAAGACTGTGCCTAGAAACATTTGCAATGTGACAGGGAGAAAGTATTTTGCTCCGCATTTCTCCATAATTTGGTTTTTGGTCTTGCAATTTTGGACATATGTTTATAAGGTCCTTAGCTATCTTCATTCCAATGGATTTGTGATTTGGTGCTCTGGAAAGCAAGTTATTGATTAACAGAGTTTGACAATGTTAATTGTGAGCAGTCTGTGATCTGTCTTCAAGTGATATCTATTGTCTTCAAGTGAGATATGTTGCGGCTAGATTTGTCAGCTCCCATGTGATTTTATGTTGTTTGTGGATGTCTCCAGATTGTATTAAAGGATTGTTCTTGATCTGCAAGCTATGATGAAGTTCTTGGAAGAGTGTGTCTAAGTATTCTTGGTGTTTGCACAAGTTTGGCCGACTTGGGTGCTAACACTCTTTGCGGATGTGTTTTGTGGATTATAGAAGTGTGTTGAAGCATGTGAAGTTGTACTTGGTTCAAGCTAAGCTGTAAAGTGTTATTTTTTCATTCATTTGATTTGTAAGTTTGTTTAGGTCTAGACCTAATTTGAATTATGTATGTTTATTGACCTTGGAGATTATTCCAAAGGTTGTGGATTGTATTGTCGACCTTGATGTATGTTCCAAGGTTGATGATTGATATAAATAAGTGAAAAGGATTCATGTGTTGGTAGAGTGGATGTGAAGATGTGAAGATAAAAATGTTGTTGTAAGGCAGTGAAGGTGATATTATGCTTCAATGGAACTGAACTCAGGCATGTTGTAGATGCTATCATATCAGTTCATAGCAGTGAGCCACCCCTATTGGTAGTGAGCCACCCCTTGGCAATGAGCCCTATTTGCAGTGAGCATTTCTTTGGACAATGAGTCCTTGGGTAGTGAGCTCTTTGGTAATGAGCCTATTTTGTTATTCGATATTGTTACTACATTATATTGTGAGCTAACACTCACTGTGGTTTTTCCCTTTTAGGGTTTTCCACATAAAAATCTAGTGTTCATGTGTGTATGGTGTTGATGTGTTTAAGTTTTGATTTTGCACTTCATGTTTAATCTTCATAACAGATTAAGAGGTTAAAGTAAGTGAATGTGAATTTAAATTTGGTTAAGAGAATTTAAGGTTTTGAGACAACTGATTCACCCCCCTCTCAGTTGTCTTATGCCTTCAACAAAACCATGGATTTAAAAATATTCTCTCAACCTTTTATTTTCTAAAAGGTTGAAGATGAATTATTGTGGGAAAAATAAAATAAAATAAAAGTAGCAAAAATAAATAAGTCTATCCAACCTTTTCCCTTAAAAGGATGTGGATGTGTTTTCACTTTGTAATGAGGGAATAAAGGATGTTATTCTTTTAGCATAGGATTAGTAGAGAGAATAAAGGAATTTGTTTCCTATGTAGAGAGAATAAAGGAATTTTTTTTTTTTTAGCATAGGAGTAGGAGAGATAGTTGTAGAGAATAAAGGAAGTTGTTCCTTTATTATAGGAATGTGAAAGACAAGTATACTTATGATTTCCACTAATTTAGAGAGTTGGGTGAAGATCTTAAATGTATAAATAAACCTCTCAACTCTAAAGAAGGGAGAGTTTTATTTTGGCAAGTTTTAGAATAGGAAAGCTACAACAGTTTTAGAAATAAATATGTAATATTTTGTTGAAGAAATAAAATATATGGAGCATTGAGTAAAAAGTTGGGTGACTGATCTTAGTCCAATTCCAAGGGAGGAGCAAATTTCTCGTCCTGAGGAAGAGGATAACATTTGGTATTTGTTTGTTTGTATTTAATTGATGTTATCATGAAATTCATTATTTTTATTATGTGTTAGTAATCTATTTTAGTCTCTAAATTTTGTAGTTTTGTTGTCATGTTTTAAAACAAAATTATGATTCTATTTTAGAACAAATATCTGTAGTTTTTTTGTTCTACTTGTAAGTTATATAGTTTTGTTGTTTTGTCTGTAAGATTTGTAGTTTTGCTATTTTGTTTTAAAATGAAATTTTGTAGTTCTATTGTTCCATTATTTTAGCCTGTAAGTTTTGTAGTTCTACTATTCCATTGTTTTAAAATGAAATTCTATAGTTTTGTTGTTTTGTTTTAAAACAAAATTCTCTAGTTTGTTGTTCTATTATTTTATCCTATAAGTTCTGTAGTTTTGTTGGTTTGTTTAAAATAGAATTTTATAGTATTGCCATTCCATTGTTCTATTTAAAAAGTGTGTCTTGTTGTTCCATAGAATTTTTGTTGTTTAAATTTACATGTGGGATTTTATTTCTAAAATTTAGTTTTTCTTCTTTTATTAGAAATAATTGTTTGCTAAAAAAAAACATTTTAGGTTCCTAATGCTTACAGCCTTCGAAGACCACCCCAGATTGATAAATTAAATGAAGAAGATTACAATGACCCTCATCAGCAACCACAACGTGTTGCTTACTCATCCAACTAATTACACCACCAAATTAAGTAAATACATAAGCACTAGTGGATCATCTGCCATCAACATCACCTACCTAATCTAAATCCACATAACAATGAATATCAAGGGAATGCATGCCTCCTATCAAATTACCATGATAACACAATGAATACTCTGAGGTACCCTGTAAATATCTGAAGACTCTTTTAATTGCATCCCAATGAACTCTACTAGGATTAGACATATATCTGGAAAGAACTCCCACTGCTTGGGCAATGTCTAGTCTAGTATAGACCATAGTGTACATCAAACTTCTGACTGCACTCTAATAAGGAACTATGCTCATGTCTTCCATATCTAATGGGGATGTTGGACATTGTGAAGCAATTATCTGTTAGAAATTAAAGCACAACTACTTCAATAGAAATCTAATTCAAATATGTTTAATGATCTTATATCAGTGTATTATCAATGGAGATTGTATCAAAATAGAAAACCCACTACAGAGAAAATATCAAACATGAAGAAATCAACACAATGACATAGTGTTTACATGGAGAAAATCCTTGTGGGTAAAAAACTCCACTAGGAAAGAGGCACAAGTTTGTATTAATCTGTAAAAGATTGTACAATACATCAACTACACAACTCTCTCCACCAGTCTTCAATCCGACAGCATTCTTGCTGCACCTAAGTACATAAAAAACTATATTGCAGCAACAAATACAATGGAAAAATACATATAGAAGTGCTCTCACACCTCCATAGGCATTCACTTTCTCTCTGCTAAGAATATCCAACCTATAAACATTAAATGTCGTCATACATGCAACCTCCATGTGTCAAAAGATGCTTATGCAAAATTGGGTGCCCATGGTCAAGAATAACATCTTACAACATCTTATGATGCGTCATAACCATCATAGATACCACCAAAGTGTATCTTTCAAAGATAGGAACCTTGGGCTAAATATAGAAACTTACAACTAATGAATATACGTCATATGCATCATAGTGTCATAGAATCTTATGACAACTTGCAGCTATCATAGATTATTTACATGCACCCACCAAACATTATGACATGCATCATATATGCTAAAAAATAGTAGATTGTCCCAAGGTGGTGTCTACACTCATTTACTCATAATTTTTACAATTGTCAACCGTAAATGTCACATATTAATTACCTCCAGTGACTCCAGAATTACCACTGTCGGTGAAATTATCTCATTCCCTTATGGGTAATAACAAATTACAAATAATAAATGGAATAAATACAATATTAGAATTTACAAGGTTAATGGCACCTTATTCCAAAATTCTCCCACTTGAAATTATACATTGTAAATCAACCCATAGGAAAACAAATGAAACTAATCAGGTACTAGAAACAAGACCCGTGGCCTCTCTGCACCACACAAACTTTTTATGCTTGCAGGTTTGGTTAATGAATCAGCAACATTCTCCTAATTGTCTATCTCCTTCATCTCAATCTATCCATTTGCAACCAACTCTCGAACAAAGTGATACTAAACATCAACATGCTTAGTCTGAGCATGATACATAGGATTCTTGGCCAAACAAATAGCACTATGGCTAGCACAACTAATCTGAATGATCCTGCAATCAAATCTAATACATGTACATAGTCTCCTCAACCAAACTACCTCCTTAGAGACATGAGTAGCAACCATATACTCTTCTTCTGTGGTGGACAAAGAAACCATGGGCTGCCTCTTACTCATCCATCTCACTGCTCCTCCAAATAGAGTAAACACCTAGCCACTAGTGGACCTTTGACTATCCAAGTCACCTGCCCAATCTAAATCAACAAATCCCTATATGTCCAAAGATTTATCAGCACTATTAGTACCCGAATAAACCAAACAATGATAAGGAGTACTTACAAGATATTTAAACATCTTCTTCACATAATTCCAATGCTGTCTACCAGGGTTAGACATAAATTTGCTCAAAACTCCCACTGCTTGGGCAATATTGGGTCTAGTGCAAAATATTACATACATCAAACTTCCTATAGCACCAGCATATGGCACATTATACATATCCTTAAAATCATCCTCATTCTTTGGACACATATCTAATGAAAGCTTAGTACTAATGGGTAAAGGAACTCTAATTGGATTACAATCTTGCAAACTAAATCTATGCAAAATAGTATTCACATAATTACTCTATGACATCCAAATCTATCCCTCCTAATCTCCATTCCTAGAATATACCTGGCAGCTCCAAGATCCGTCATATCAAATGCACCTAAAAGTTGAGCTTTCAGCTCACTGATCATACCCTTAATATTGTTGAAAAATAACATGTCATCAATATACAAAGTAATGATCAGTATAGAATCACCAATACATTGAATGTAAATACAGTGACCCTTCTCGCTCCTAACAAAACCCAATTTCAATACAAATGAATCAAACTTTTGATACCACATTCTGGGAAACTATTTCAAACCATATAGAGACCTCTTTAACCTACAAAACCAATGTTCTTTTCCTTTTACCTCAAAACCTATAGGTTGTTGCATATAAATTTCTTCCTCAAGATCTCCATGCAAGAATGTAGTTTTAACATCCATTTTCTCAATCTCTCAATCAAAGGCTACAATAATGGATAAAAGAAATCTAATAGAAGTCAATTTAGCAACATGAGAGAAATCTCACCAAAATCAACTCCCTCTCTCTAGGAGTAGCCCTTGGCTACCATTCTAGCCTTGTACTTCTCCAATGAACTATCTGCTCCAAACTTCTTCTTGAAGACCCACTTACAACCTATGGCCTTTCTTCCTTTGGGAAAACAAATAAGATCCCAGGTGTTACAAGAGTCTAAAGCCATCATCTCCTACATGGCTAACTGACAAGAGTCACTATCATTTGCAAGAATAGCTTTCCTGTAGGCTCTAGGCTCATCGTCAGTACTCAATAAAGTAAATATACAACAAAAATCTAGTGGGCTATACCTATCAACTAGATTCTGTTGTCTTGCGGATCTCCTCAAGGGTGGAGTAAGAGTCTCAACTCATTCTTCTGCATGATCATCTGTACCAACTTCTTTTGTAACAACAAATTCATCTTCATCATAACTACTTGAATCTTCTTCTTCTTCTTCACCCTCCAATCCATCATTTTGTTCTTCCTAAGGTGCATCGTTCTTCTCTAAATCAAAGTGCACTCTCTTTACCTTTTCATCTTTTTCTTTTGGTTGCTTAGGTTCAGAAATAGATCTAAGTTTCCTAAAAATAACATCTCTAGAAAAGATAATCTTACAGGTTAGTGGATTCCAAAGCTTATAACCTTTGACATTATCACCATATCTAATGAATGTACACTTTTCCACTTTTAGATCCAACTTAGATTTCTTTTCCCTAGTCACATGACCAAAATCCTCACAGTGAAAAACCCTTAAATGTGAAACAGAAGGTTTCTTACCTACCCACACTTCATAAGATGTCGAATCAAGAGCCTTACAAGGAGATCTATTAATCAAGTAGCAAACAGTACATATAGGCTCTGCCCAAAAACATTTATCCAACTATGCATCACTCAACATACTTCTGGATCTTTCCATAATTGTTCAATTAATCCTGTCTACAACACCATTCTATTGTGGTGTATACGGATTTGTCTTTAGTTTTACAATACCTACATGCTTGCAAAACTCATCAAAATTCTTTAGAGCAATATTCCCCTCCATTGTCATATCTTAATATTTTTATCCTTAATCCTAATTGGTTTTCAACTAAGACTTTAAAATTCTTAAACTTAGTGAAAAATTCATATTTGTGTTTCATAAAATAAATCCAAGTAAACTCGATACATCATCAATGAAGGTAACAAAATAATGAGATTTTCTAATAGAATCATTATCCACAAGTCCAAACATATCCGTATGAATAATCTCTAACTTCTCTTTTGCTCTATTGCTTCCCAAAGGAAATGATTTTTTGTTTTGTTTACCAAACATACAATGCTCATAGAAATCAAGGTGCTCATTAGAATAAGAAAAACCATCCAACAAATCTTTATTCTTAATAGTTTTCAATGCATTATTGCTTGTGCGACCCAATCTATCGTGCCACAACATACAAGTGTTTTTAGAAGCCTCAGAAACATAAGAGGCATTACAAATTGTAGTGGATTATAGCTTAAACAAGTTTCCCAATCTCTTTCCCTTCGCTACCACCAAGTTTCCTCTCACCAATCTATAGCCATGCTAATCAAATGTTACATGCATTCCCAAATCATTCAACTTCAAAACTGAAATCAAATTTCTAGCTAATTGAGGAACATGCAAAACACCAGGGAGGGTTTTAATCCTCCCATCACTAAAAAACAACAATACCTTGCCTTTCCTAACTATTAGATATGCAGAGTTGTCTCCAAGGTAGATATTACATCCATCATACTCTTCGTATGTGGAAAAGCATTCCTTATGCGGGGTCATATGAAATGAGCATCCTAAGTCAACCAACTAGTGTTAATTAGAAACAACATTACAAGCAAAAAGTAAAACATCTTCACCTGCATTCGAGGACTTATTAGAAGCATTCTCCCACTATTTCTTTGGGTTTTTGCACTCCTTCACATGTCCCCTTTTACCGTAGTTCTAGCACTTAACTCTGTTCTTCTTTCCAGGAATCTTAGATTGGCCCTTAGATTTGTCCTTAACCCCTTTCTGATCTCCTTTCGGTCCTCTTTCTTTAGGCCTTCTCCTGACACTGAGAGCATCCACTGAACTATCTAAACTCTTCTTCCTCAATTCATGTGACAACAACACTAAAACAAGTGCATCCAACTTTAGATCTATGAGGTTAGCAGTGATAGCCAGTACGACATTTTCCCAAGATTTAGGTAAAGAACAAAGAAGTAAGATACATTTATCTTCCTCATTAACATTAACATCTACGGATGCAAGCTGACTCAACAATGAATTAAATGAATTTAAATGCTCTGCAACTAAATCACCCTCTCTCATTTTCATGGAAAACAATTTTCATTTTAAATAAAGTTTATTTACCATACTCTTGGCTTGGTAGATCTCACCCAACCATTTTCACAAACTATGTGCAGTCTCTTCCTTTGCGACATTCAGCAGGATAGAATCTGTAAGACACAAATGAATGATTCCCATGCCTTTTTATCCAACCTTGCCCATTCATCCAGAGAGACATCATCATGTTTCTTCTCATTTTGAACAACCAACCACTGGTTTCTTTCTTCCAACAAGTCTTCCATTTTTAGCTTCCACAACTCATACCTTGTTCCGTTGAAATTCTCAATGTCCAATCGAGAGGTTGATGCAATGGTGGATGCAACCATAATATCAACTCAAAATCTACAAAACAAATGCAACCAAATCTCCCACTATAGCTACAGCTTCCACACTACCACCCAAGAGTCGAAGCTGGCCAGGCTCTAATACCAAATGTTAGAAATGAAAGCACAACTACTTCAATGGAAATATGATTCAAATATGTTTAATGATCTTATATTAGTATATTATCAATGGAGATTGTATCAAAATAGAAAATCCACTACAGAGAAAATATCAAACATGAAGAACTCAACACAATGACACAATGTTTATGTGGAGAAAACCCTTGCAGGTAAAAAACTCCACCAAGAAAGAGGCACAATTTTGTATTAATCTGTAAAATATTGTACAATACATCAACTACACAACTCTCTCCACCAATCTTCAATCTGACAGCATTCCTGCAATACCTGAGTACATAAAACCTGTATTGCAGCAACAAATACAATGGAAAAATACATATAGAAGTGCTTTCACACCTCCCTAGTCATTCACTTTCTCTCTCCTAAGAATCTCCAACTTGTAAGCATTAAATGTCGTCATACATGCAACCTCAATATGTCAAAAGATGCCCATACAAAATTGGGTGCCCATGGTCAAGAATAACATCTTATGATGTGTCATAACTGTCATAGATACCACCAAAGTGTATCTTTCCAAGATAGGAACATTGGGCTAAACATAGCAACTTACAACTAATGAATATCTATCATATGCATCATAGTGTCATAGAATCTTATGACAACTTGCAACTATCATAGATTCTTTACATGCACCCACCAAACATTATGACATGCATCATATATGCTAAAAAATAGTAGATTCTCCCAAGATGGTGCCAACACTCATTTACTCACGAGTTTTACAATTGCCAACCATAAATGTCACTTATTAATTACCTTCAGTGACTCTAAAATTACCACTGTCGGTGAAACTACCTCATTCCCTTATGGATAATTAGAGGTTACAAATAATAAATAGAATAAATATAATATTAGAATTTACAAGATTAATGGCACCTTATTCCAACAATAACTTGATTCCAACTATAAAAGGAACACATAATTGTCTACAATCCTACATGTTAAACCTCTGTAAAACTGAATTGACATACTTATTCTGGCCAAGCCATAATTTTCTATTCACTCTATCTCTTCTTATTTCCATCCCAAGAATGTGTTTAGCTACACCAAGATTTTTCATTTCAAATTTAGTTGCAAGTTGAGACTTTAGTTCTAAAATCATTCCTTTCCCTTGACCAATAAACAACTTATCATCAACATATAATACAATAAACAGGAAATGATCACCATCAAATTTATAATAAACATAGTGATCAAATTTAGAAGGCTCAAATCCCAAACTCAACACATATTTATCAAATTTATGGTACCACATCCTAGGACTTTGTTTGAGGCCATACAAAGATTTCTTCAATTTTCAAAGCAAATTACTTTTACCTTTCACCATGTAGTGCTCTGGTTGTGTCATATAAATATCCTCCTCCAAATCACCATGAAGGAAAATCATTTTCACATCCATTTTCCCAACCTCTAGATCATAAGCAACAACAATAGAAAGTAGAATCTAATGAATGTCATTTTTGGAACAGGGGAAAATTTCTCACCATAATCAACACCTTCAACCTGAGAGTAACCTTTCACAACCAACCATGATTTGTACTTTTGAAGGTGAAAGGGAGAAGGTCCAAGGCCCGATCCTTGATCATTTCTCTAAGGTGTTGAGTGTTTGGGTGGCTTCTTTTCTTGTCTTCAAAATAAACAATGCATAGTGAAGGCTTGATCTTCAAAGCCCGACGGTTTCCCTTTGTTCCTTTTAGACTTTGGAGATTAAGGTTTCCTTCTTCACCATTTTAGATGTCGATTGATCGGTGAAAGCCCTATTGGTCAAGGTCTGACTATTTTCCCCTCCCTTCTCTTTCCACTATTCAGAATGCAATGGGACTACTCAACGACCTTACTGGCCACCATTAATGCTTCTTTAGAGCCCAATAGCTTGTGGAAACATACTTCACATGCCCCTATGCCACTATAGCTCCTTTTGCATTGAATTCTTGTACCCAAGGCATGGGTGGATGTTCTTTAGAAAATTTCTAGGGCAGAGCCATGTGGGCGCGCACCAAGGACACAGAGATGAATTTATTGCAGCATGGGCAACTAGTTTTCCTTGTTGACCACTCTTCCCCATGTCCATGGATGCTATAGTATGATTTAAAAATCTATATATGAATGTATTGAAGATGTATTTATGTTGATTGTTTTCCTGGGTCACTACACAAGCAGGAATTTTTTGCAGTAGCAAACCTTATGATATCTCCTAGAACTATATGGATTTGATGCATTGTACTTGATTTTGAGCCTTTGACATCTCCATTTTCAGCTCACCTATGAATGGGAGTTCTCATTTTGTGTTTATATCTTTGTGTAGTAAATATTTCTTCTTATGTAATGGCTTTCTAGCCTTCATGATCAATGTAAATTGTTATTTTACCTCTCTCTAAAGCTTTACACTATGTTTATTTGAAGATGGTAGGCTTATTTTGTGGACAAAGTGGTCCCTTTTCCAGCTATGGTCTTCTACACAAACCTCTGTGATAACTTCTATGAGTCTATGTCAGTCTATTTCAATTTTGAGATCATTGTTGTGTTAATTCAGGTTCAACTTGTTGTTACAAAGGATTGCACCCTTGTTAAGCACTAAGCCTAACAATCCTGTGACACATTGGATCACTTTTAGACTATGGGTTGTCTATAGTGAAAGTGAACCTCCAGAAGAGTCTATTTCCTTTAAAAGGCTCCTGGATCTGATGTACTTTCAAGGAAAAGAGATAGAGTGAACTAATGAAACTTAAAATTGATCCTAAGAGGTGATGCACCAATGATTATAATCTAACTTACAACCTGATTTACAACTATCTCTCAATAGATCTGTTCACACAGCTAAGTTTGGGCAATCTTAACACATAAATATTTCATAGAAAGGCCTAAAAACTTCTACCTTCTTTAAAGAAAAATTGGTGTTTTCACAACTTGGAAAGATAAGAAAATCACTTGCACAACCTACAACCTATGATAATGAATTGCTTTTTTGTATATATGCTTCAATGAATGAGATAGAAATTTAAAGGTTTGATGTTTAAAACACAATAAACTTTCATCAAAATCACTCAATAGAACACAACACCTAAAACTGAGAAGGAAAACACCTGATTTTATTGAAAAAGGGTAGGAATACCTCTACAATAACTGTAAAATATGTTGAAAAATAAGTTTCTACTATATAAAAATATGTAAAAGCTATTGAGTTACAATACTGAAATCTCTCTCCCTCTACAATGTGCAAAGGCAAGAGTAAAAGCAAGAACTGAGAAAAAAGCATAAGTTTTTTCTCCTATAATATAAAATCTCTCCAAAAAAGCAAAGGGAAGTCATATCTAGTCTAACTAAACTCCAACTGGTACATGAATAGGTTGGAAAGAGGTCCTCAACTCCAAAAATAGTCAACTCTTAGTTTTTGGGCGAGCAAGAGGAAAAGGCCTAAATTAGAGGGCTCATAACTACTCCAAATTGAGCTATTTTAGCTCTAAACTCTATTGATTTAGGTAGAGCCAAAATTGCAATATAATACTGAAGATTTACATTGTAAATAATAACAATAATAAACTAGAATTTCATATAATCTTTCATGTAATTTTGCATTCCATACAATGGCTTATAAAGCCTTATTTTTCCCGTGTAAAACTGCCTACGAGAATAACTTCCCAAAAACTAACTAATCTAAAACTAATTTATTTGATGTAAACCTTATTTCCTAACAACCCCCCTTTAAGGTTTACAATACAAAAGATAAGAAAATAAAAGAAATATTGTATCAGTATCAACCTAAACTCCTATCTAGGTAAATATTTGATTAACCACCTCTACATTAGCCTAAAATCCTCTGTCGAGGCAAATGTCCAACTCTACATCAGCACAAACTCCATTGTCTAGGCAAATTTCCAACTCTACATCGACCCAAACTCCACTATCTAGGTAGATCTCCAACTCTGCAACAACATCAACATAAACTTCTTTGTCTAAGTAAATGTTAAAACTACTCCATCAACATTGACCTAAACTTCTCTTTCTAGGTATATGTGTGATTACTCAACACCAACTCATCAAGCTATGAAGTGAGACACACTCAACTATCCACAGATACCACACACAAACAACAACAAATTTGTGGCAAACCAACAAACCGCAGTCTCGTCCCCTCTTACTCCTAAAGAGACTACAGATAAACATTGGTGCTTCTCATGCATTGAATAATCCCTGAGTGAGAAGCTAACTCAGGATGATGAAGACCCTCCTTCCTTTGATACCTCCATCCTCTAATAAAACTTTCTTACACTTTAATCACTTGATGCCACATGTGAGCCTCTGAAATCTCTATTAGGTGTAACATGCATGGCCTCGAGAGTACAAACAATATTTGATACAAATATGGCCATATTAAAAGACAAGAAACTGGATGTTAGATTCAACCGATAATGCACCCTTACAAAAACATCTTGTCTACCAAAATACAATATTTGAAATGCAACCAAAAATCTATGATTTTTAATGACTACACAAATAATTGTCTCCAAACCATAAATCCCTAATCACACAAAGTGTCCATTCATGAAGGATTATATGGCTGCACTTGTAGTGGAAGTCCTTTCAAATTTTTATCAAATCTTAATTTAACTACAAATACCGAAGACCTTGCTTGATGTACACAAGGAATCTATGATAAAAAAAACAAGGGTTACTCTTGTTGCAAATACCTCAAACATGCCAGCAATGATATTGGGAAGCACTGTCTATTGCATTTAGATCACTTCCTTCCTCTACAGTTTCGTAATTATCAGCCAAATAACTTAAAATTTAATTCAAAATACTTAGCCCATCATGCCTTTCCATACAAATTGGCAAAAAACTCTTACTAATTTTAGCAGATTTCATGCTAGCTAACAAATATCAACATCCAAAAAATTTAACAAATTTCAAGTCGTAAAATCATGCTTCCACCTTATTCTCGTATCTCAACAAATTTTCTTTTAAAGTGTTGTTAAAAGAGAAACAAAACCTAGAAATATATATCTTCAATATTAAATTTTTATTCACCAAACATCCTATGTGATTGGCTCTTGTTCACCAAACATTCTCAGTTTGTTGCACTTCAAATAGCACTAATACTTTGCTTTGCTTTCTGCAGGGTTTCAACTATCATCAAAGGGACTGCAAACATATACGCCTCAACTGTTCCTATAAAACATGTCCTTCATAGAACAATAAAACCCTTAAAAAAGATGACAATCTTTAAACTTCCACGCAGCATCATTGCACAAGCACAAGGATATCGATATGCTTTGATACAAATGTTGATTTAGGTAGAGCCAAAATTGAAATACAATATTGAAGATTTACATTGTAAATAATAACAATAATAAACTGGAATTTCATATAATCTTTCATGTAATATTGCGTTCCATACAATGGCTTATAAAGCCTTATTTTTCCCGTGTAAAACTGCCTACGGGAATAACTTCCCAAAAACTAACTAATCTAAAACTAATTTATTTTATGTAAACCTTATTTCCTCACAGAACTCCTCCTCTCAAGGTGGTTAACTGAATAGACTTCCAAAAATAGTCTAGTTTGACCAAAAGTCAAAAATAGAAGCAAAATATCTCCTGCATGACTTTGCAACCTCTGCTTGTCTCCACTTCCTTCTTTTGCATGTTTGGAAGGCAAAAATAAATTATTTTAACAAGTATTAAGGGTAATCCATGTGATTTACCTTAATAGGTGTTATATAATTATCTCCTTTTGGTTTTGTGTAACAAATATTAAGGTAATTTATAAAATATTACTCTTAATAAGTGTTAAAATACAATATGTTTGATCATGCAAAAGATAAAGGGGTTACATGATCATATTTCAATTACACTTGTCTTTCTTCTCCAACCCTCACAAAAACCCACAAGGTTTATAATAATGTCTTTTTTACCCTTGGCTTATGAAAAGACTTCAAACCTACCGAATGATGCAAAAACCCCTAAGTCAAAGCATAAAACTTTGAAGGCCATCATACCACTCTCATTTCAAACATTAATCATATCTCTTTGAGGTTTAAGGTTTAAAAGAACCTTCAAAAAGGTCAAAAATTGCCATTATCACCTTATAACTCCCACGGGCTCATGATGCATTCTAATCACTTAACACTTAGAAAAGTGTTGACCCTTGGGGTATTACTTGCAATGATTTACCTTAAATCAAAGTCAAAAAAGACTTCGAGCTACTTGGGCCTAGGGCATTATGCAACAAAAGAAACCCTAAAAACTTCATTTGTATTCTTCCTTCTCATTGTTTGCTCATGTTGAGGGTTTTGAGCATCGCCATACCATTGTTTGAGGACTTTGATGCTCCTAGTTTAAAGGAATTCTTGCTTTGGGTAAGCACACTGTGCTTTTACTGCTATGTTGGTAGGAAAACTCTGTATCTTTTGTTTTCTTCATGGCTGTGTGGAAGCCTTTTATGTGAGATCTCTCCTTTCATGAGGTAGAATCCTCTTCCTTTGATGAAAACAATGGGACACTTCTTTGTTCTCTGTCATTTTGCTTCCAAGATAGTTGTAGACTCTACTCTTTTATTCATGAGGAAAATGGTAAAAAGCTATGTTAACATTTCCATTTTACATGTTCTTAGACTATGGCTCTTTGTTTCTTGATGATACAATCTATGAAATTAATTTTTTTTTTGTTTTTTCCTTGAGTATCAGTCATAAGAATATTACAATTATTTTGTAACTTGAAGCTCTCCGCTTTTCATGACAACCTTGTTCACTGTGAATCTCTTTGAGTTGTTCATTTATACTTCACTATATTATGGTTTGTATATGATTTTGAAACTTCACTATACATCTGCCATCTGCATCTTTTCTTAGTTCTACAGGGGTCTTCTTGAAGATTTAAAACTACTATAGGTGTCTTATTACTGAGCTTTCTAGCCTTTGAAAACTTGATACTTTTACATACTCTTCAATCTTGATAGTATTGTTTCCTTGATCTGTAGGACCTTCCTTTTTTATCACTCTATAAATGATTTCTCTCCCTAAGGCCTGTTTCTCACTGTCATAGCTCCTCAATGTATGACTACTTCTACAAACTTAAAGAGAATAGCTCCTTATGACTAATATATGGTGCCTTGACAAACCTTGCTTTCATTGTGAATCCCCCTATGAAGGTGTTTTTATGAAGGTTCCTTATATGCAGAACTCACTTCTACCTTGTAGACTGTTCACTTTTTGTTAGGAAGTAATTGGACAGTCTTATTCTTTCTACCACAGTCATCAAAGACTTTTCTCCTACTCTTGGGGTAGTTAATCAATGCTTGATTCTACTTCTGAATACAGTCTTGCTACTTCTATTTCTAGGATAGTCATTAATCATGACTGCTCCCTTTATCATGCTCACATAGTCATGCTATTGTATCATGTGATTTGTCTATGGTTCTTGTCAAGGTATGTAACAAGCTTATCTACTCTTGAAAGTCCTCTATCAAGATATATCCTTCATTATTTGCTAGGACTACCTCAAATTTGTATGACTAAGTGAAAACTGCTTCTGATGGGTTATTCAAATGACTATGTGTTCATGTTCATTGCCTCCTTCTCATTTCTATGACATGTCTTTTGAATGGGGAAACTGACTAAGGAAATCCTTTTGCATTCTTCTCAGTGATATCAATGACTTCTTTGAGCCTCATATTGCAATCTTGTTTCAAATGTCTTGAAACATTGTTGATTGACCTTAGTGACTATTAAAGCCACTCTTTATGACTATATTGGACTATGATTTATGACTGCCTCTTTGTCTATGATGCTCAGGTGCTGCTTCCCTTTTTTAAACATTGTGATAGGGTTGTAAAGAGGTCTCTATCTATTCCTTTTAGACTGTCCTCACCTGTTCTGCATACTAAAAGATTTCTCCATGATAAGGTGATTGTTCCATCATTGAGGTGCTGTCATTCCTTCTTATCTATACAGGTTTTCTTTAAAATCAAGCAGAGATCATTTAGACCTTAAAACGCCATGGAAACTTTGTGAAAATAGTGAAAAATGTTATAAAGATAGTGTCAGTCCCATTTTCTAAATATGCTTGATTGCCTCTTGACGTACTTTCCTTGTCATTGTAGACTATCCTCACACCTTGAGACCATTTGTAACCTCTAGTTTATGATTTCTCCCTACTTTTCATGCACATGATGAAACTACATTAACATTATTCTGATTTGGATTTCTACCACTCTAAATACTATTGATTGTCCCTTTATCTCTGCTATCTCATGATTGTTTATACTTTTAACTCAACCCTACAAGGATCCTTAATGGCTTTGGTAGACCATGTTGAACCAAATTGGAAACATTATCAACAACTTCATTGAAACCAAACCCTAGAATGCCATCAAACTTAGACAAAAACATGCTAACCTTGGTTCATGTGTTGTCTCAGCAACAACCTAATGTTTTCACAACAAAATTCCCGATTGTGGCATCATACTTTCTCAAGAAATAGGATATATATTCACTTCCATATTGGATTTCACAGGATTCTCCATCTCTTGGTATATGCTTCACATTGAAAGGTATGCTTGACCTTGATGACTTGTACCTTGAAAATTGATCTTCATGCTTTATTTGTTGTTATAAGACTGTCACTAGCCCTTGTTGTCACTTGGTTGTCCCTCATCATTATTTTGGACTCATCTACACATGGTTTGTGATGGGCTCTTCTTGTTTGAAGCTCCTTTGCATTGTAACAGTCATAGGATTGTTTTCTCTAACATGTATATTAGTCATAAGACTACCTTTTCTTTATGCTCACTGTTATGTCTATTGTCCCTTTCTCATATACACAACTACTCCTTTGCATTTATAACTATTGTTCCTTTGCATTTATAACTATTGTCCCACCTGCATCTGATGACCCCAGTCTTTTCCTTTGTTATCGTGTGTATTGCATTGTCCAAGTGCATTCGTTGCTTATGTATGCTATTGTTTTGATGACAATCAAGGATTAAATCTTCACTTGTCTCATATTGCTACTTCAAGACAACATTCTCAATACACTTGTACCTGTACACTCATAAAACCGGTTAGAGAAAACATAGAGGCTAATAGTCTCTCCTGATGATGATATGATTCTTTCTTGTTTCTTTCTAGTGCTTGTATATCTACATCCTGGAGTTGCTTATCACTTTGGTTTCCTTTCTTAAATGCTTGTGAAAGATATAATGTATATTTGGATATTATCACATATAGGAGTTATGGCATCTTGAGCTCTAACATATCTTTCTTTGTCTCTTACAGGTATCTTTGGAGATTGATGGAGAATCTGAAGATGATGTTGCCAACAATGGCGTTCATCATTCTGGCAATGACGGATCCCCTCACTCTCATATTTGTTTCTTTTTTATTTCATATGTATATACATTCTTTCATTTCATCTTATACAATCATTCCCATGGATTGTTTGGGAAACTATGAGCACACTCTCTTTATGAATATAAATAGTTATTTCATGGAATGATTTATGTATTATTTCTTCTTTCGTAAATCATTCAATTACATAAGGGAAAATCTAAAACTTATTACATGGTACAGTTATTTATAATCATGAGTAGATTTAGTAAAATCTATGTACCTTTCTCACTTGATAATTGGATCAACTATAATGAATAGATCATGAAAACGAACTAAAACTCATAGTGTAGCTCTATTCAATTCTACCTGCTTTGGGATGCCTCCTGTTCTGGTAGGATGCCCTCCCATTTTTATCTGGTTTGTCTAGCAATGCTTATTGAGTTGCTACATGACTATGGTAAAAGTGATCATAGGAGTGGCCTTCTACTTGAGTAGTAGGTCTTCCATAATAGGTTGTAAGCTTTCATCTTCTCCACTCTTCCTCTTTTCCTCCTGCTTTAGACAACCTAGCCTAAGTTTCCATTGATCTTGTCTCCTCCTACAAATGCAGAAAACATTAGTACTATCCCAGCCTAACCTTATTGGGATGAAGTGCACAATTAGGTAACACAACTATGTTAGACTTAGGGTAGACAACTGAGAGGGGGGGTGAATTAGTTGTCTAAAACTTTCTTCCAATTAAACACTTAAATCCACTTTGTAATTCAACAGCATAATGATAAATCAATCATGGAAACATAATACATTAAGTCAAGAGCAGAAACACATTAACGCATAGGACACCAAGATTTTGACATGGAAAACCTGGTTAAGGGAAAAACCACGGGGTGATTAATCCAAGATTGTATTCTTTGTTAGAAGAATAGAAAGAACAAGATGACACATGCCAATTAGGGCTCACTGCCCAAGCACACTACTCACAAGAGGCTCACTACCTACAAAAGACACACTGTCTACAAAATAATAAGTATCACATACATGAACTGGAGAATAGCATCTTCACCATGCTTGAATCAGTTCCATTTAAGCCCAATACTTCTGCTCTACTTTTCTCTCTCCTCCTCGCTACCACACTCTCATCTCCACAAGACTACCCTTGAAATGACTTCACAATTCTTTATTTATACAAGACATCAACTTAGGAATAATCATCTAAGTCGGCAAACATCTACAAGAATATCCACAGGATGAGTAACTCATCCGGTCGGCCAATCTGAGGAAGAACACCTTCATCCAGAAGTATTTCTTCAAATGCGAGATTAAACTCTAATGCGGACCACCAACATGAACTAGAACTGATCCAAAGATCTCCACAAGCTTTCCTGAATCACCAAGAATATCCACACTTCATCTGCTTACTGAAATCCTTCTCTTTTTCATCTGAAACCTCAAGAACACAATCTGTCATCACTGTCACAAAGGAATAGATTCTTGCAGACCTCTAAACCATGAACCAATCGAGTTGACACATCACACGGACTTCTTAAACACTCCACCAAATCTACAGAATAGGATAATACATTTCCAGATCTCACCGGACCTATCTTTATCACTCTATCACTTCTGAACACCTGTCAGAACCAGTTTTACTTGAGCGGCCACAACTTCTTCAAATCTTCATGCGGACCTTTGAAATCTGTGTTAGATCATCTTAAGACACATATCTACAAACCCTTTAAACCGCATCTTTTGATCCTCATCCTAACTTGGACTTTTACCTTACTGTCTTCACTGTTCTTCATTGTTCCTGATATGACCAATTTTCTCAATATCCTCAGCAAACAGATCATCCAATCCTTATCATTAATGCAACAGGAGTATGTTGACATCAATGACAACACCGGTTAAGCCCATACTTGCAATAATCTCCGCCTTTGTCATTGATGGCAATATATGATGTGAAAAACTGTTTTGACCATCAGGACAAGAACTTCTCCTTATTGTCACAACTCCCCTTATCAGCAACAACCATTCACATGTCTTCTCTTCCTTTCCTGCTCCCCCTTTGATCAGAAATTAGTTGTTTTCACATGTCTTCTCTCCCCCTTTGACATCAATGGCAAAGGGCACATACTTGCAACTCCATTTCAGAACCATACCAGCTGCTCCCCCTTAGTAGCATCTCCTCATCATCAATCCAGACTACAAGATATGACTGTGATATCCACTAGACTAATGCACATCAGTGCACCTTAGTTCATCACCAGAGGGGCAATAACCCCTAAATTCTCCCTGAGATACTCAAAAGAGTCCTTAGGTAGAGGTTTAGTAAAGATGTCTGTAATTTGACTTTATTCTTGTTTACTTGCTCTCTCAAAAAGTGAAACTTGATGGATATATGTTTAGTCTTTGAATGCAACATCAGATTCTTAGATATATTTATTGCACTTGAATTATCACAGAAGATTGAGATAGGCTCCTCATACTCCACTCTTATGTCTCTTAGCATTTGCTTCATCCATAAAACTTGAGTACAACAACCTGCTGCTACAATATATTCTGCTTCTATAGTGGACAGATATATTGCCTCTTATTTCTTGCTTATCCAAGAAACCAATCTCTTCCCCCAAAAGAATGCTCCACCACTGGTACTCTTCCGGTTATCCACATCTCCTGCCCAATCAGCATCTGTATATGCCTAAAGAGAGAAATCATGACCTCTAGGATACCACAGACCATACTCAACTGTCCCTTTTAGATATCTAAAAATCCTCTTGACTGCCATGACATGAGATTCTCTAGGATCAGCTTGAAATCTAGCAACAAGACCAACAACATTCATAATGTCAGGTCTAGTTTGAGTGAGATACAACAATCCTCCAATCATTGACCTATACTTTTTCTTATCAGCCTTGGGAGAGTCATCATCTTTGCTCAACTTACATCTGGTTGCCATGGGAGTATTCATTGGCTTTGAGTCTTCCATCCCAAATTTTTTCAACAATTCTTTCACATATTTGGTCTGAGAAATGAAGATTCCTTTCTTTGTTTGAGTGATTTGTAGACCCAAGAAGAAATTCATTTCCCCAAGCATAGACATATCAAATTCACTTTTCATTTGATTTGCAAAAGTTTTACACATACTATCTCTTCCTCCAAAAATGATGTCATCAACAAAAACTTCAACAATCAAGATGTTTTCATGATCAATTTTGAAACACAAATTACTATTAGCTGTACCTTTGTTGAAACCAATCTTCAATAGATGTTTATCCAATCTTTCATACTAGCCTCTTGGGGCTTGCTTTAGTCCATGCAATGCTTTCTTTAATTTGCAGACCATATCATCATGATCAGACAATTGAAATCCATCTGGTTGCTCAATGTATACTTCTCCTTCCAAGTCACCATTCAGGAAGGCAGACTTGACATCCATCTGGTAAGCTTTGAAATCCTTGAAAGCAGCAAAAGTAATAAATAGTCTAACTTCTTCAATTCTTGCCACCGGAGCAAAAGTTTCTTCAAAATCAACTCCTATTTGAGAATAGCCCTTGCAGACCAATCTAGCTTTATTTCTGATTACTTCACCAACTTCATTTAGTTTGTTTCGGAAGACCCATTTGGTTCCAATCGCATTTTTGTTTCTAGGTCTGGGAACATGATCCCAAGTGTGATTTTTCTCAATTTGCATCAGCTCTTCCTCCATTGCTTTAGTCCAATTTTCATCATTGCAAGCTTCAATCACTGTCTTAGGTTCAATCTTTGAAATCAGACAATACTCATCTAAATCTTGAGCAATTCTCCTTCTTGTTTGTACACCTTTTCTTTTGTCACCTATGATCTGATCTTTAGAGTGGTTCAGTCTTACATACCTTGGAACTTTTGGAGTTTCTAGCACTTCTAATTCTTGATCAGGCTCATTGAAACTCATCTCTTCTTCTTGATTTACCGGATCAGTTTGAATCTATTTTTCAGAAGAGGCTTGGGCTCCTTGAATCATAACACCATTCTAATCATCTTTATCATATTCATAAAACCTTGAGGGTTTTTCAATTCCTTCATCAACTTTCACATTTGTACTTTCTATAATATTTCTTAGTCTCTTGTTATAACACCGGTATGCTTTGCTTTGAGTAGAATAACCCAAGAATATTCCTTCATCACTTCTAGCATCAAACTTGCCTAGATCTTCATCTCTTTTAATGTAACACTTGCTACCAAAGACTCTAAAATACCTTACAGTAGGGGTGATGCCAAACCAAGGTTCATAAGGAGTCTTACTAGTATTGCTTCTGATTTGTACTCGATTGAGAGTATAGACTGCAGTGCTGATAGCTTCTCTCCAATAGATCTAAGGAACATTTGCTTCCATCATCATGGTCCTAGATGCTTCTTGGATGGTCCAGTTCTTTCTCTCAACTACTCCATTCTGCTGTGGAGTCCTAGGAGAAGACAATTGTCTCTTTATTCCATGTTTCTCACATAAATCTATGAACTCAATGGATGTGAATTCTTCACCTCTATCAGACCTCAGACATTTCAATTTTAATCCAGTTTCATTTTATACCATAACCTTGAATATTTTGAATTTCTCAAGAGCTTCTGATTTCTCTTTCAGAAAAGTTACCCACATCATCCAGGAATAGTCATCAATTAGTGACATGAAGTATCTATCACCTTGCACACTCCTGATTCTTGCTGAACCACAAAGATTGGTATGAACTAAGTCCAATAATCTGGTAGAAGATTGTTCCTTGCTTTTAAATGAGACTGCTTTGTTTTCCAAACTGACATTCTTTGCACAAACTATTTGTAGGTTTCACCAGTTTTGGAAGATCTCTTACAACCTGAGTATTGCTTATCTTGATGATATTATCAAAATTCACATGACACATTCTCCTATGCCACAACCAACTCTGATCAACTTGAACAAATAAGCAACTTTTACCAGTACCAACCAAGTGGAAGATATTACCTTTAGTTTGAGTACCGGATGCAATCTCTGTTCTAGAACTTTCAAAGATTTTGCATTTTCCATTCTTGAATCAGAGATCATAGCCTTTGTCCACCAACTGTCCAACATTGAGAAGATTGTGCTTCAATCCTTCAACATCCAGAACATTACCAGTTTTGTTCCTTCCATCAAAAGAAATAGTTCCTCTACCTCTGATTCTACCAGCAGAATTATCACCAAATTTTACCACTCCTCCTTCATACCTTTCCAAATCTATGAACTTGTTTTTGTCACCTGTCATATGGTAAGAACATCCACTATAAATGACCCAGTCATCCTTTTCTTCAACTTGGGCAGCCAGAGCTCTTTCTACAACTTTATGATTGACAGATTCAGAGGGCATTGGATCTTCTTCCTTGATGGCAATGAACACCCAGTCACTTCTGGATTTGTCTCCTGTCTCTGATTCATCATCTATTACTCCATCATCTTCTCCATGAACATAGTAACAATTCTTTTGGAACCTTGATCTGTTAGGATTTGTCCTTGAAAATCTTTCCAGAAATCTTGAGGCAAAATGACCAATCTTATTGCAGTTAAAGCACTTAAAGGGCAATTTTCCTTCATACTTACTGGATCCTCTTGGAAACCTTTTTCCAATAAGAGCTTCAAGTTGAGCAGTTTCTGCTTCTTCTTCTTCTAGGTCTTTTCTTGCTTTTTCATACCATGATAGTTTCCTTGAAGAGTTCTCTCCCAGATCAAACCTTTGTTTACCTTTTACAGAGGCACTGGATTTGAATGCTGATTCAGTCTTTGGAGGGGAATCTCCAAACTCGGTCATTTCAAATGCAGCTAGTTTACCAACCAATTGATCTCTTATGACAGTTGTATGAGCTCTAAATTCTTCAATGGCAGCAGTTTTGATTTTATAAGAAGTAGGAAGGGATCTAAGAACTTTGCCAACAATCTCATCTTCATCCAAGACTCCACCAGTACATCTAATGCCACAGACAATCTCATTTACTCTTGGCAAAAAGTAGTGATATTTTCATCTTCTCTCATCTTCAGATTTTCAAATTTCCCTTTCAGACTCTGTAACCTTGCACATTTAACATACTTGTCTCCTTCGTGTAGAAGCTCCAGTTTTTCCCAAATATCAAAAGCAGTTGGTAGATCAACAACAATTGAAAGCTCTGAATCAAATAATGCACTTAGAAGAGCCTCTATAGTCCGCAGATTGTTTTCAGCATCTGTGATTTCATTTTGGGTTTTCGAGCCACCTTGTGGAGGAGTATACTTTGTTGAAGCCATGTTCCAGTACTGCATTCCCATACATTGCAAGTGACATTTCATGTGACTTTTCCAAAGATTAAAATTGGTTCCATCAAACTTCAAACTATCCTTCTTGTAGGATGACATCTTGGATCTCCTCAAGCAGTTAAGCCTTTTTAGAGGAACTTGGCTCTGATATCAATTGTTAGACTTAGGGCAGACAACTGAGAGGGGGGGTGAAACAGTTGTCTATAACTTTCTTCCAATTAAACACTTAAATCCACTTTGTAATTCAACAACATAATGATAAATCAATCATGGAAACATAATGCATTAAGTTAAGAGCAGAAGCACATTAACACACAGGACACCAAGATTTTGCCATGGAAAACCCGGTTAAGGGAAAAACCACAGGGTGATTAACCCAAGATTGTATTCTCTATTAGAAGAATAGAAAGAATAAGATGGCACATGCCAATTAGGGCTCACTACCCGAGTACACTTCTCACAAGAGGCTCACTACCTACAAAAGACACACTGTCTACTAAATAATAAGTATCACATACATGAACTAGAGAATAGCATCTTCACCATGCTTGAATCAGTTCCATTTAAGCCCAATACTTCTGCTCTACTTTTCTCTCTCCTCCTAACTACCACACTCTCATCTCCACAAGACTACCCTTGAAATGAATTCACAATTCTTTATTTATACAAGACATCGACCTAGGAATAATCATCTAAGTCAGCAAACATCTACAAAAATATCCGTAGGATGAGTAACTCATCCGGTCAGCCAGTCTGAGGAAGAACACCTTCATCTGGAAGTATTTCTTCAAATGCGAGATTAAACTCTAATGTAGACCACCAAAATGAACTGAAACTGATCCAAAGATCTCCACAAGCTTGCCTGAATCACCAAGAACATCCACACTTCATCTACTTACTGAAATCCTTCTCTTCTTCATCTAAAATCTCAAGAACACAGTCTGTCATCACTGTCACAAAGGAATAGATGCTTGTGAACCTCCAAATCATGAACCAATCGATTTGACACATCACATGGACTTCTTAAACACTCCACCAAATCCGTAGAACATGATAATGCATTTCCAGATCTCACTAGACCTATCTTTATCACTCTGTCACTTTTGAACACCTGCCAGAACTGGTTTTACTTGAGCGGCCACAACTTCTTCAGATCTTCATGTGGACCTCTGAAATCTTTTCTGGATCATATTAAGACACATATCTACAAACACTTTAAATCGTATCTTCTGATCCTCATCCTAACTTGGACTTTTACCTTACTATCTTCATTGTTCTTCATTGTTCCTAATATGACCAATTTTCTCAATATCCTCAGCAAATAGATCATCCAATCCTTATCATTAATGCAATAGGAGTATGTTGAAATTAATGACAACACTAGTTAAGCCCATACTTGCAACAAACTAAACACTAAATCTTGGTGCATCGCCATTTTCTTTTTGTATTCCTCTTTTCCCTTTTCCTTGGTGATCAGTGGCGTTAGATTTAGCTATTTTCTCTAAGCCTTAAGATTAGAATGAGGAACCAACCTTCTCTAGAGGTCTGATCTCATCTATAAGGTCCCACACCTTGAGATCAGTCTAATTGTGTCATTGGAATGCTTGAACATGCTTCAAGAAGGGTGCAATTCCAAGTTATAACAATAATTACCATAACTAGATTATCCTAGGAGTCAAGTAAAGAACAAAGCAAAGTGATACACCTTTCTTCATTATTCATTTTAATTTCAACAGAAATTAACTAACTTACCATAGTATTGAATGTGTTTAGAAGTTTATGCATGGATTCACCAACATTCATTATTAGTGAACACAATTTCTTCCAAGAAAAAAGTTTTTTCACCAAAGAATTTCCCTAATACAAAGTCCTCAACTACTCCCATAACTCCCTTTTGCATAGCTTCTATGAATACATTCAACAAAACTAAATTTGACAAACATAATCTTGTTTCAAACTCCTTGCCTTCCTATCAATAATCATCTAATATTCATTCTTTATACATGTAGGCTTTGTTCCAAGTGATACAACAACCCACTAATCTTTTTTTGAATAGGAAATCTACCATCTTTAGATTTCATAACTAAAAATACTTTCCATTAATTTTTTTCAATTTCTATTCATGTGCTTCTTATCATTATGATCTTCACATGGATAGCTCCTACTCAAGACAAAGCTTGTCACAAGCAAAAGAAACCCTAACCCTTCAAATAAATCTCAAGCCAAGCTCTGATACCACATGTAGAAAAAGAGATTCCTGATAAACATGTAGAATAAAAGTAATGCATATATGATATGAAAGAATAATAGAATAAATAGAAAGAAAAGACAATACATAGTACTTTCATCTCAGAAAACCCTTGAGTAAAAATATTAGTAGAATAAAATTCTTCACTATTGCATAAAACTCAACCATTCAAAAATACAATAATGAATCTCTTACCCAACCCTTTCACATGTGCAAATATTAGTAGTGTTTAGGGGAAAATTGGATTTATTAATGTTCTAGTGTTTAGATGTTTAAATCCACCTCTCCACTATACATACAAGGATCTAGGGTCGAGTGGCAAGCACTATCATACCCTAGGTCACTTGTAGATGTGGGGAAACTTGGATTAGGGAATTTAATTACCAATTTTCCTTCTTCTATGCTCAATTGACCATTAAAACCCTAATTATGCAAATATGGCAATAAATTGATGAATAACAAAAAGAGCTCTTACAGACATGAGTAAAATACCAAATCACCGAATACTTGTTTTTAGGATTCCGAAGCGAAACAGTTGGGGACACTGGAGCAGGTGCCCAAGTCCAAGGTACCGATTTCTTCGCGGGATCTGGACCTCCTTCCGACACTGCTCAGCCCTATAACTTCTATTTTCTAAAACTTGGATGTGAAGGACACTAGAGCGAGCGCCCAAGTCCTAGAAGTGCTCCTATGTCCTACTTTTCTTTAGATCCCAAATCCTTGATGCCTGCCAATCCTTCCTACAACTCCACTTTTCCCAAATGCGACACCTGTAACCTGCAATCACAAGACTTGGTTTGGGGGTTGTGTTGTTTAGAAGCTTGCCTCAGTCAAGCCCCAGAGGACACTTATGTCTCTAAACACCATTGTCAGATAAAGAGTGCATGCCCTTGTTAGGTAGAGGTAAAAAACTAAAGGAATCAATGATGAAAACACAATATTATGTCACCTTATAGTGAAGCTCTCATGGGTGGAAGATGCTCTTCATCCCATGAGGAAATTGATGCTCAAATCTACAAATATCAACACACAAAACATACAAGTCTACTCTTGCAACACAATAGAAGCCTTGAATCGCCTTGAGAACACTTTTTCTTGCTAGTAATCATCTAATTGAAATCTAGTTTACAAATGAATGCCTAAGCATGCTTATATATGAAACTACAAACCCTCCCATCAAGATTTTCGTAATTCAAACTTATCATGTCGGCAAAGGGACCTAATAATGGTCACAAACTAACACCCAAAAATTAGGGCTGCCCCAAAATAGGGTAGGACTAGGGCGTGGGCGCCTAAGTCCTCCCCCTATTTTGAGTAGGGTACAGCTTAAGGGGTCCACCTAGGTCCAATATGTCATGGAACCTAGGTCTCATTCCATCGGAATGCCAAAATATGAACTAAGATGTCCTAAATGCATACTAAAGACCTAGGAGGTAAACCTTATGAGGGAAAAGCCCCCAAGGGGACATTTTTTGACGTTACATTCAGCCCCCACTTTAATGTATGTATAAACATGAGGCCAATACATTCGTTAAAGTAAGGTCACAAACACAGCAAACACATCAAGCACGAAGAAGACACGCCAATGACATAGAAGACAGTAACATGCACACAAGACATGGAGAAGAAAATTACAGTCATGTAGAACATAGAGAAGACAATCAATGCATAGAAGACACATTAATGCATGGAAGATAGAAATGATATCTTTTCTTTTCTTTTTCTCATATATATGAAATGCAAATGCAAGTAATGGAAAGTAAACAAACCTCCCATAATGCAGGAAGCACTCATTGTGCTAGTCTTTAGACTGCATATATGGGGCAACACACACGCAAGACATGCAAAACCTCCCTAAATGTGGGATGCACTCATCGACAAGTCTTTAGACTGCATATCGGGCAACAAACATGCCACACAAAACAAGCATGCCAAAACACACACACTTGAAGACACAAAGAAAACATGGTAGACAAGCGATGGAGTGTACCTATTTCTAGGTCCAACACCATCTCAGGCACATTACAGGCACACATCGATGATTGGGCTTCACCACAACAATTGTTGAAAACATGCTTAAGGGTTGAGTTAGTCACAAAACCACTCCCCACCTCCGCAAAGGACTTTTGAAAATGATAGGATGATGCAATCTGCTCTGAGAAATACACCATCCTCACCTCCGTAAAGGGATTAAGAAAAAGGATATACGTGATATCCAGCCTCTGTAGAGGGCTTACATGATTGATTGATTGCAAACAAACTTAGGATGCAGGATGCACTCATCGAGCAAGTCTTTAGACTGCACCTGAGGACAAGCACATAGATAACATCTACAATAGATAGCTTACCTTATATATGCCCCCACCTTAAGGTGGTTAATATCAGGTATCGATATCAAGCACGTTAAGGTAGGAATAAAACATACAAGGGAACACCAACTTTCACAAAGTCCAGGCCCCCTGGAGGTGACATGTACTTCATGATCACCAAATGTTCCCACAAACACATCCCTACAAGAAACATGTTAGTGTCTACAACATCATGATAAACAACAACATCAATGCATATGATTAACCACACAAAGAGCCAAGGTACAACGAATCTGGAGTTTGAGGATAACCGTAGGGCTATATCATGAAGCTCTCCAAATCGAGTACCGCCAAGGCTAGATTCAAAGGCAAACAAAGGTGCATGGAGTAGCAGTATTTTTAAGGTTTGTAAATGCGATAGAAACATCATGAAATTCACTACATGGAAATCATGAGTGCTTCTACTAGCCAAGCGTCGGATAAAATATACAACCCCATCGTCATATTAAGAACCAAGTCCAATTTTTGATTGCTCTCGAAAGGGATGTGCTAGGTCCGCATCAGTATAAATGTTTGTCGTCATCTGCCCACTAGATGGAAATACTAGAGGAAGGGAAACAATAAATAAGAGAGGAGAAACAAGCATCTTAGGGATAGTCACGTAGGAGGGTGCCCCCAAGTCACCAACTGCAACATTATGTCTGCAAGACACAACACACAACAATGAAATCAGAGAGAGAAGCAATATAGAAGAAAGATGATACAAATAGAAGAAGGTCACAACAGAGGCAGTCTCCTGGTATATCAAACCTTACGGGAGAATCTGAGGTCATCCCAAGAGGCCTAAACAACATATAACACATCACGAGAGAAATAAAGGGTTAGAGATACTTACCTGTTTGCTCTTTGTATCAGATTTGGGAACTTGCAAACCTCTTGGAGAGGTACTCAATCATGTTGAGTGCAAATTTTGAGTGGTTCTTATGAAATTTTTGTTGATTATCATGTGATGCTTGATTTGTTACTCCTTGTGTAAATATAACCTTTTGTTGCTTATGAGGAGGGGAACCACTATTTTCTCCAATTTTTGATAGTCGTCTAGTTCTTTTCTAATTTTTATCAAGTTTTCGTTATTGAATATTTCTAGCACAAGGATGGGAATCATCCTGTATCATCTTACTCATTTGTATTGGTTGTTGTTCTTATTTTTCAGATATATCTTGATTACCTCCTGTCCATATAAGGATAATGGGGGAGGAACCTCAGCATAAATTCCATTTCTTCAAGGACGAGGTGGATTGTTTATTTGTTTCTTATCCACTTCAATCATTCCCACGATGCTATCATAGTCTAAGTAATCATCCTCGTCTGCTTCCACTAAACCATGTTCCACCATATTGTTTTCAGTATGTTTAGGAAAAGGATTAGTAAAGATTTGTAAATTTTGATTCGGTGGAGAAATGGACTTATTTCCCTTATCATTCACACCCGCTACCTGGATGATATTTGAATCAATAAGGTCATGTTTCTCATGTTTAAGACATCGTTTAGTGTCATGTCCTCGCATCTGATGATAATGACAAAAGGCATTAACATCGAAGTAAGGTCCTTGTTTACTAGGATCAACAGGCTTGATTGGGGGAAGCTTCAGAATGTTATTACTCACAACTTGATTCATGATAGAATGATAGGACTCAAATATTGGAGTAAACTTTCTTGGTTGATACAATGGTTTCTTTGGATTATTTATAGTAGACACATTTGTATTTGGTCCATTGATCTTGATGAAACTCCTATTATTGTTCCTCTTAAAATGGTTTTGTGACGATCCATCTATGGATTGACCAATTTGAGCCGATGAGTTTTGGTTTTCATACTGACTAGACGAAAGTTGATAATCATGAAGGGTAGTACACAAATGTTTAAAAGAGTTGTACTTCATCAAGAGGATTTTGTCATGAATATTAGGTTGTAAATTTGTAATAAATATCTTTTGAACATCTTCATCTTTCATCTGATAATGAATCTACGCATAAAGTCCTTGATATTGACTAATGAATTCAATCAACTTTTATTTCAGACCTTGTTTGCATTGAACCAAGTCAATAAGAGTGACTTGGGGTCTGATATTTGCTTGAAAATGTTGTAAAAAATGATCAATCAACTGTGAAAACGAGTGTATTGAATTCGGAGGTAACAAGCAAAACCATTCTAGAGTAGTATCTTTGAGAGATCGCGGGAAAAAGTTTTGCTAACAAATCCTCTTCAAAATAAAAATCACTACACATAGCTATGAATGCTACCACATGGATATTAGAATCTCCTTTTCCACCATATTTTTCAAAGTGAGGAGTCTCAAACTCCTCAGGCATAGGGGTTCTCAAGATTGCATAGGATAATGGATTACGAGCATGATATGTTGGTAGACTAGGCTGCAAAGAATTTGTCAAATTTGTTACCTTTTGTTGCAAAGCAGTCATGCCCTATAAAAGTTGGTTTAGGATGGCATCATTGGCAGATGCGGTTTGTTGTGAGGAATTAGAACCAAAGTGAGGAGGTGAATGTGCTTGAGATACAATAGGTGGAGGTTGAGAATATGTTAACGATGGTTGGCCATAATGATAGGTGGAAGATGGTTGCGAGTATGTAATAGGTAACTAGAAATGAGTGGAATAGATAGGTGGTTAAGAACAATTATGCATAGAGGAGGTCCCTTTAGGAACCAAATTTTGATAATCAAATCCCAAAGCTTTGTAATTAGTGCCATTAGATGCTCCAATACCAATGGTAGCATTACTACAAGCATTTGCATTAGTTGTTAAGATCGTTGATGTAAAAGTAGATATTCTCGTAGTCCGTATAGGTGCTAAAACTTGAGTATGAGATGGTGATCGAGTGTTATTTATCATTTTCAAACATTTAGTCACCGGCATGATATTGGTTTGTACAATATGTTCTAGACCACGAATTGCATTAACATCATCTTGTCCTTCTTTTATCAATTCTCTTATGTTATGAATTGTAGGGACAACTTCAGCTATTCTCTCATTTTCCATAAATAATTGATATTCAACTAGCTCCTTATCCAATTTTTCTATTTTCTCATCAGATACATATCCTATTGCCTCAATAGTGTTATCAACATCATGAAAAGTTTGTTCTTCCATTTTGGTTGGAGGATGTATAATATCTTGCACAATTTGAGTTTCTCCCTTTGTAAAGAAGGTGTCCAAAGTACCAACTTCTTCAAGAGCACTAGATCCCATTAACCTTTTACTTCTTCTCAAATGGATATTGTTTTTAGGATAGCATGTCATAAAGATTATACAAAAGCATACAACTCACAATGCACAAACTAAGAGAACAAATCCTAGGAGAAGGATATGATTGACAACCAAAATACTTGGTTTCTTGTACTCTTTTCAATGCAAATGAATGAAACAAAGGGTGTTGTAAGGATTTTAGTCAAGGGAAGAAAGTTATATGTCTGATATCAGTCCAAAACAGAAATAAGATCACTCTCAACACATTCTTGATGCGATTTCAAGTTGATGCCAAGTCAAAATATAGTGAAAATATGTCAAAATAGGCACTTTTTTCACCAAATTTCAGTGCAAAAGAGCATAACAAAGGGCATTGTGAGGAAAATGATAATGAAAAGAAAATAATATTATTAATAACAGCCACTTGGTGTCAAAATACCTAGCACAACATGCTTTTAGTGCCACTTAAGGTAAAACCCTAGTGAAAATATAGCAAAAATAGGTTATTTTTCACAATTTTTCAATTCCAAGACCTAGAAAAAGAGGTGTTGTAAGGAATTTTAGGAGGTAAAAAAAATAATATCAATAATATCAGTCACCTCAATCCATAAAATTGATCACAAAATGCTTGGAGTGCAAACTAGGTCAACCCCTAGGGAAAAAATAGCCAAAATGTGTAGTTTTTCACTAAATTTTCACTACAAGAGCCCAATAAAAGGGTGTTGTGAAGATTTTCATGAGAGGAAAAAAATTACTATCCTGACAACAGCAAATTAATTCAAAATTAATCTTCACAACATGCCTATGGTGCAAGTTTATAAAGTCGATAAGGCCAAATTTAGTGAAAATCGTTGTTTTTGAAGCCCTAGGTTTGAGATCTTGAGACAAAATGCTATGTGAATGTTTTGAAGTCTGATTTATGATGAAAATTAAATAATTTCAGATCTGAAAATAATTTTCAAGTGTGAACATACAAAATGCCCATGCAAATTTAATGAAAATGCATCAAAATTGCTAGTTTTTGTTGAAATTTTCTATGCAAAAATGTAAATATTTTAAATCTAAATGCAAATTCACACTAAAATGCAAGAATACAGGAAAATAAAAATTTTAATGAGCCTCTAAATTTAGTAAAAAAATATGAGAAAAAGATTTTTCCTACTAACCCTAGATTTTGGAATTACTAGGTTATATAAAATTGTCAAAATTTCCACAAAACCCTAGCAATTAAATGATGAAAATGCAAAGAAAAATTTTGAATTTTTGTATTTTTCTATAGTTTATATCAGACTTGATGCAAAAATCATGAATTAGGAAAATTTAGAAAGAACTAATTCAATTTAGTAAGCCCAACAATGCAATTTTTTTGTATTTTTCTAATTTTTCAATTTTTTTGAATTTTTCTCAATGCAATAAAATGAATGACTATTTGAATGAATGAAATGAATCCAAATCTGAAGACACACACTCAAAAAGTTGCAATTTAAGTCCAAAAACATGGTTTCACCAAAATGTTTAGGGAAAATTGGAATTATTAATGTTCTAGTGTTTAGATGTTTAAATCTGCCTCTCCACTATACATTCAAGGATCTAGGGTTGAGTGGTGAGCACTATCATAACCTAGGTCACTTGTAGATGTAGGGAAACTTGGATTAGGGAATTTAATTATCAATTTTCCTTCTTCTATGCTTAATTGACCATTAAAACCCTAATTATGCAAATATGACAACAAATTGGCGAATAACGAAAAAAGCTCTTGCAGACAGGAGTAAACTACCAAATCACTGAATACATGTTTTCAGGGTTCTGAAGCAGAATAGTTAGGGACACTGGAGCTGTAACCTACAATCACAAGACTTGGTTTTGGGGTTGTGTTGTTTAGAGGCTTGCCTCAGTCAAGCCTCAGAGGACACTTAAGTCTCCGAACACCATTTTTAGATAAAGAGTGTGTGCCCTTGTGAGGCAAAGGCAAAAACTAAAGGAATCAATGATGAAAACACAATATTATGTCACCTTGTAGTGAATCTCTCATGGGAGGAAGATGCTCTTCATGCCATGAGGAAATTGATGCTCAAATCTGCAAATATCAACACACAAAACATACAAGTCTACTCTTGCAACACAATAGAAGCCTTGAATCACTTTGAGAACACTTTTCCTTGCTAGTAATCATCTAATTGAAATCTAGTTTAAATGAATGCCTAAGCATTCTTATTTATGCAACTACAAACACTCCCACCAAGATTTTTGTAATTCAAACTTACCATGTCAGCAAAGGGACGTAATAACGGTCACAAACCAACACCCAAAAATTAAGGCTACCCCAAAATAGGGTAGGACTAGGGCATGGGTGCCCAAGTCCTCCCCCCTATTTTGGGCAGGGTACAACTCAAGGGGTCCACCTAGGTCCAATTTGCCATGGAACCTAATTCTCATTCCATTGGGATGCTAAAATATGAACTAAGATGTCCTAAATGCATACTAAAGACCCAGGAGGTAAACCTTATGAGGGAAAAGCCCCCAAGGGGACATTTTCTGATGTTACAAGTAGGCACATCAAAATTAGTTTTACACATTGCATGGATCATGTAAAAATATTGCATGGATATCTTTTCATGGGAAAAAATAGCAAAACCCAAAATAGTACCCATAATAAAAATCTAAATACTAGAAGATATTTCCCCACTTGACTAAAAAACATGCAAAGTATAGAACACATATCCAATAGTTGAATCTGCCTCTTAACATGAATCTCTATTTATTATATATTGAAGTTTGATCATGTCTTCTTGATTATGGTTTCCCTACTAAAATTTATGTTATTTAATAAGTTGGTACCTATGATTAGGAATGCATTCTTCACTGCATATGTTAATAAAGTATATTAAAAGTCTTATGATATAGTTTTCAATGGTGCATAGATAGTAAAATGCTATAGACATGTAATTTTCTCTTTTACTATCTCTTATGTGTTTATGATTTTTTATTTTGTGTAGATATATTTATAGCATCAACTATAAAGTTTAAAAAGGATGAACTAAATATTTTATGAAGTACTCAATCAATTAAAATTATTATTAGGGTCTACAAAATGTTTTTCAATAAAATTTCATAAAATTTTAGTCCAGAAATCAAGGGGAGTTGTGAATACCATGCCTACTATAGGCCCTAATCATGCAAGCCTCCAAGAAGAATTTAATGCAAGATTGGATTGCCTAAGCCAACAACAACAACAACATTTAGCTCAATTGTTCTCTAGATATCTCTAAAACACTATTACTATTTGTATATTTTGACATGTTTGCTCAAATATTTGACACAAGTTAATTTTAAAAAATAAGTTATATTCACCAATAGTCTGTTATGCCTAGATAACAATTGATCACTTTCCATATTTTTTAAATAAAGATTACATATTATATAATGAACAGAATACAAGATTACAAAGGTCAGTGATAATAACAAATATTATTGAGGATAGAAACAATGAAATGTTGTAGCATCACATAAGAGATACAAACTACAGAGAGGAAACATAAAAACACACAAATAACAAAGACCAATTTCCATATGGCACACATAATGATAAAATTTAGCGGCGACGATTAAATGCTTTCAATATATATCTGAGATCTCAAAGAGTTGTCTAACACTAGTGACAACCACCAACTAGCATGATTGCTATTTAGTTTATGATTCTACACCATAGCTACTAGTGATGTTGTGCCCAACTGCATGCTACCATCATTGAGGAATCAACATTACTATAACAGGTAATTTTTGAAACACACTTCTTATCAATACTATTACTTATTTCAATTATCTTTCAATCAAATATGTTATATAACTTGTTTTCCTCAATCTAAAACAAGAAGTGGTTGACGCAATGGCTTCTTAAAAGAATAGAAGCTAAGGGCATCCAACAAAAAAGGAACCACTTGTTGAGTTGTAAATTGTGTACACTTGTGTGTAGGCACAATTTCACCATGTTTAGCTCATCCCTTTAGTGATCCCAAGCCTAGTCCATTTTTAGGTCCACCTTAAGACCTTCTTTTGACCACGTTTATAGAGAATGTTGTAATTCCAACTAAAGTCTCATTATGACCTTGAGAAATAAGTTAAGATTTAGAGTTAGCCCCACATTAAGAGTGGACTTAAGCCTTGAAATTGCTCTAGGCCCAAGGTACCCAAGCACCCTAGTCCCGCTCATATTTTGGGATGTAATTTTAAGTTATAATTTATCTTTGATATTGCTTAGGTTGACCCTAAATTTAAACTTACCTTTTGGCACGTTATGTCGGCATTTAATCTTAATTACTCTTTTTCTATAGCCTTGCATAAAAGTAAGTAACCTATCTCATTTTAAACTAGACAAGAAGATTGATATCAAGTGTGGAAAAGCTCTCTATTGCAATGTGTTCTCTATAATGTCATAAAATGTCCCCTTTGGGGGCTTTTCCCTCAAAAGGTTTAGCTCACAGGTCTTTATTATGCATTTAGGACATCTTACATCATAATTCAACATCTTGATGGAATGAACCCTAGGTATCATGACAAATGGGGCCTAGGGGGTTTGTAGTTGCGTATATAAACATGTTTAGGCATTCATTTTAAAACTAGAGATGATTACTAGCAAGCTATTGTGTTCTAAAGGTGATTCAAGGCTTTCATGGTGTTGCAAGAGCAGATTTGTATTGTATATGTGTTTGTGTTTGAAGATTTGAGCAATCATCTCCTCATGGCATGAAGAGCTTCTTCCTCCATGAGATCTTCACTACAAGGTGACATTCATTTGTGTTTGTAAGTATTCATCATTTGGTTTTTTCCTCTACCTCCCAAGGGCACGCACTCTCTATCTAACAATGGTGTTTGCAAAGCTTGAATGTCTCTCTGGGGCTTGACTGAGGCAAGCCTCTAAATAGCACAACCCCCTCCCAAAGTTTTCATGATTGCATGTTATAGGTTGGAGTTGCAGACTATGTGAAGTTGCAAGAGGGTAAAATAGAGTGCCAAAATTGAAGATCATAGAAGAAAATAGCTCCCTAGACTTGCGTGGCTGGTCATTAGTCCTCAAAGTTTCACAACGGGAAAATCTCCTATACAACAGATACAGGTTACAAACCTTGTTTCCAGATCTCAACAAAAAGCAGGGCACTGGACTTGGGTACCCACTCTTTAGTCCCTGACTTTTCCATCTCTGAACCCTAAAAATAGCTACATAGTTATTTGATATTTTACATCTTTCTGTAGAAGCATTTTCCATAATTCATCCATTTACTGTCGTATTTGCATAATTAGGGTTTTAAGGTATATTTGAGCATAAGAGAAGATAATTGTCAATCTAATCATAAAAATCCAAGTTTCCCTACATCTCAATAGTGACCTAGGGTATGATAGTACATTGCAACTCGACCCTAGGTCCTTGAATGTAAGGGTGAAAGGAGGATATACACACAAAACTACCAAAAACTCAACTATCCAAATTTTACTCTTTACATTTTGGTGAACCTATGTTATTGGACTTGTTTGCACCCTGTTGAGTGTTTTGATTCAAATTTATATTAATTTCATTCATTCATAGTATCATTCATCTTATTGCACTAGAAAACTTACAAAAAAAAATTGAAAAATTGGAAAAATTGAAAAAAAATTGCATGCTAGGGTTTTGCATGTTGCATTAATTAAATTAAATTTCATAAAATTTCTAATTTTGCATTAGATCTGATTTAAATTTCATAAAATTACAAAAAATCATTAATTTGCATTGCATTTTCATCATAAAATTGCTAGGGTTTTGTTGAAAATTGTGAATTTTGCATATAACCTAGTAATTCCAAAATCTAGGGTTTGTTTCTAAAAGTCTTGTTTTAGATTTTTCTACTAATTTTAGAGAATTATTCAAATGTTCATTTGGCTATAGTCTTTCATTTTAAAAAAAAAATGCATTTAGATTTTAAAAATTTGCATTTTTGCATAGAAAAAGTCAACAAAAACTAGCATTTTCATTGATTTTTCATTAGATTTGCACTTGCATTTTTCATGTTAGAGCTTGGAAATAATTATTTGATATGATATAATATAATATTGATCATATATCAGCTTTCAAAACATTGATTTAGTGTTTTGTGTCAAGTTCTTAAACCTAGGGCTTCAAAAACATTGATTTTCACTAGATTTGGTCTTATCGACTCTCTACATTTGCACCATAGGTGTGTTGTGAAGGATATTTTTTTATTAATTGTTTTTAATCAGGGTAATAATTTTCTTACCCTCCTAAAAATATTCACAAAACCTTTTTATCGGGCTCTTGTATTGAAAATTTGGTGAAAAACCACACATTTTTGCCATTTTTGCCCTAGGGTTTGGCCTAGTTTGTCTCCAAGTGTGTTGTAAGAAATTTTATGAATTGAGTAGACTGATATCATCAATATTATTTTTTTCACTTTCTAAAATTATTTACAACACCACTTTTGCTAGGTCTTGGAATTGAAAAACCGTGAAAAATTGCCTATTTCTGATATATTTTCACTAGGGTTTGACCTTGAGTGGCACTATAAGTGTGTTGTAATGGATTTTTTGGCATTAGGTGGATGTTATTACTGATATAATTTTCTATTCATCATAATTTTCCTCACAACACCCTTTTTCATGCTCTTTTGCATTGAGATTTGGTGAAAAACCGCTTATTTTAGTGTATTTTCACTAGGTTTTGGTCTATCATCATCTTAGATTTGCATCAAGTGTGTGTTGTGAAAGATATTATTGTGGTATTGGACTGATATCAGACATATTATTTTCTTCCCCTTATCAAAATCCTTACAACACCTTTTCTTTCATATATTTGCATTGAAAAAGTACAAAAAATCAAGCATTTTAAGTCATTTTTGCACATAGTTTTACACTTGTCCTTTGCATACTTTTGAAAAACTTTTAAAATCTGATCTTACATTGATTTTAAAACATATATCATGGATACTTCCTTGGAATCTCTATTTTCATACATCATAGACATTGATCGTTTCTCTAAATTCACTGATAAACATCCTCAAGTTTCAGAACAAATAGCATACATTCATGATGTTGATCTCTCTATGTGCTCTACTTATGAAATCATTCATTGTATATCTAATTTTGATATCTTCACAAACCTCATTTTATTATATGATCTCACTAAATTCATGATCAATAATGTATATACCAATAATGATCTTAAAATGTTAGATGAAGCCTTAGATAATTTCATGGAACATTCTGATTCAACACCTATTGCTAAAACATGTGATTATAACTTAGTGGTATCCTATGGTCCTTCTCCCAAATATGTTCCTCCTCATGAGGACACTTTGATGCAAGAGGATGATTTCATTGACACATCTCTTAACATCATACCACCAAATCTTCATTCTAATGCTCACTCTGGCCAAGATGAAGCATTAGCAAATGAAGAGCCATCACCACCTTGCCATTCCAATGCTCTCCCCGGAAAAGAGGAGCATTAGTGAATGAAGAACTCCCTTCAACAAAGAACATTCCATGGGTAGACAATGAGCTTTCAACTAACAACAATAAAAATTCTATCATAATGCATGAAACCTCTATGGATCATCCCACCAACCTTGTTCCTTTAGTTGATTGTTCACACACCTTGGATTTCACTAAGGAAGAGAAGACCTTTAATGTCCCTCCTTTGATTGAATATTCAAATTATTTTGATATCACTAAGGATGTAGCACTAGTGGATGAGGAGAAGTCTCTCACATTAAATCCCTTAAGGATGGATGTTGAGATCACTCAAAATAATTTGCTTCTCGCACCACCTAAGAGGATAGTGAATAAGTATACTAATGAACTTCAACAAGAACACATTCCACCTAACATTGAGTCAAACCAAGAAGAATTTAAGAATGAACAAAAGAATAGTGATAGAGACTTAACAATTGCATCTTATATTTGTGATTGGGAAGAGAATGATTTGATTGTTGATGACTTCTAGCATGGACCTTTCTATAGGTAAGTATCTCTAACCCTTTATCCCTCTCATGATGTACTTCCCCCGTAATGTGTTATGTGTTGTTTAGGCCTCCTGGGAAGACCCTTTATTCTCTTGTAAGGTCTGAGATACTAGGAGACCACCTCTGTTGTGACCTTCTTCTATTTTTATCATCATTCTTCGATATTGCCTCTCTCTGATTTCATCGTTGTGTGTTGTGTCTTACGGACATAGCATTGTAGTTGGTGACTTGGGGGCACCCTCCTACATGACTGTCCCTAAGACACTTGTTTCTCATCTCTTATTTATTATTTCCCTTCCTCTAGTGTTTAAATCTAGTGGGTGGATAACAAAAAACATTTATACTGATGCAGACCTAGCATCCCTTTCGTGAGAAATCAAAAATTGGACTTAGTTCCTAATATGACAATGGGGTTGTATATTTTATCCAATGCTTGGCTAGTGGAAGCACTCATGCTTTTTGCGTAGTGATTTTGATGGTGTTCTATCTCATTTACAAATCATAACAATATTGCTGCTCTGTGCACTTTGTCTATCTTGAATCTTGCATGCCTCAGACTTCATATGCATTGATGTTGTTGTTTTTATGTGGACACTAACATGTTTCTTGTAGGGATGTTTTTGTGGGAACATTTGGCAATTGTAAAGTATATGTCACCTCTGAGGGGCATGGGCTTTGTGAAAGTCTATGTTCCCTCTCATGTTTTCTTCCTACCTTAACATGCTTGATATTAATGCATGATATCAACCACCTTAAGGTGGGGGCATATATAATCTAAGCTGTCTGTTCTAGATGCTAGTAAAGTGTGTTTGAACAATCTTGAAATCTTGAAATCTATTTAATATACCTCCTTTTCACCATAAGGTGTCTTTGTGATGTGGGTGGGGTTGTATACTTTAGATCTCATACCTCCTTTTCACCATAAGGCATCTCTGTGATGCGGGTGGGGTTGTATGCCATGCTTCCTTTTCACTGTAAGGCATCTTTGTGATGCGGGTGGGGTTGCATTTTCAAATTTCCTCTATGGTGGTGGAGATCGGTTCTATGACTAACTCAACCCTTAAGCATGTCATTGATGATTGTTGTGGCAAAGCCCAATTGTTAGTATGTGCCTGTAATGTGCCTGAGATGGTGTTGAATCTAGAAATAGGGACACTCCATCGCTTGTCTGTCGTGCTTTCTCAATGTCTTCAAAGTGTGTGTTTGGCGTGCTTTCTTTGTTTGGCATGTTTTTTGCCCCATATGTAGTCTAAAGACCTATGTGATGAGTGCATCTTGCATTTTGGGAGGTTTTGCATGTCTTGCATGTGTGTTGCCCCATATACAGTTTAAAGACCTATGCAATGAGTTCATCCTGTATTATGGGAGGTTTGTTTATTTTCTTGTACTTACATTTGCATTTCATATATATGAGAAAAAGAAATCATCCATGTCTTCCATGTATTAATGTGTCTTCTATGCATTCAATGTATTCTCTATGTTTTGTGTGACTGTAACTGTCTTCTCCGTGTTTTGTGTGCCTGTCATTGTCTTTAATATGCTTAGCATGTCTTCTCCGTGCCTGGCGTGTTTGTTGTGCTTGTTGACCATACTTTAATGCATGTATTGGCCTCGTGTTTATACATACATTAAAGTGGGGGCTAAATGTAATGTTGGAAAATGTCCCCTTGGGGGCTTTTCCCTCAAAAGGTTTAGTTCACAGGTCTTTAGTGTGCATTTAGGACATCTTACATCATAATTCAACATCCCAATGGAATGAACCCTGGGTATCATGACAAATGGGGCCTAGGGGTACCCCTTCAACCTAACCCTACCCAAAATAGGGGGCAGGACTTGGGCGCCCGTGCCCTAATCCTGCCCTATTTTGGGTCAGGCCCAAATTTCTATTGTTAGTTTATGACCGTTATTTGGTCCCTACGTTGACACGGTAAGTTTGAATTTACAAAATCTTGGCAGGAATGTTTGTAGTTGCATATATAAACATGTTTAGGCATTCATTTGTAAACTAGAGATGATTACTAGAAAGCTATTGTGTTCTAAAGGTGATTCAAGGCTTTCATGGTGTTGCAAGAGTAGATTTGTGTTGTATATGTGTTTGTGTTTGCAGATTTGAGCAATCATCTCCTCATGGTATGAAGAGCTTCTTCCTCCATGAGATCTTCACTACAAGGTGACATTCATTTGTATTTGTAAGCATTCATCATTTGGTTTTTTCCTCTACCTCCCAAGGGCACACAATCTCTATCTGACAATGGTGTTCGGAAGGCTTGAATGTCTCTCTGGGGCTTGACTGAGGCAAGCCTCTAAACACCACAACCCCCTCCCAAAGTGTTTATGATTGCAAGTTACAGGTTGGAGTTGCAGACTAAGTGAAGTTGCAGGAGGGTACAACAGAGTGTCAAAATTGCAGATCAGAGAAGAAAATATCTCCCTGGACTTGGGTGCCCACTCATTAGTCCTCAGAGTTTCACAACGGGAAAATCTCTGGTACAACAGATATAGGTTGCAGACCTTGTTTCTAAATCTCGACAAAAAGCAAGGCACTGGACTTAGGTGCCCACTCTTTAGTCCCTGACTTTTCTATCTCTGAACCCTGAAAATAGGTGCACAGTTATTTGATATTTTACATCTTTCTACACAAGCATTTTCTGTAATTCATCTGTTTACTATCGTATTTGCATAATTAGGGTTTTAATGTATATTTGAGTATAAGAGAAGATAATTGTCAATCTAATCATAAAATCCAAGTTTCCCTACATCTTAATAGTGACCTAGGGTATGATAGTACATTGCAACTCAACCCTAGGTCCTTGAATGTAAGGGTGAAAGGAGGATATACACACAAAACTACCAAAAACTCAACTATCCAAATTTTACTCTTTTACACTCTCTATGATATTGTGTTATTGCATGTTTTCATTCAAGTGGAGTTCTACTTTGCTCTTGGAGAGATTTGTATGAAGGCTAGGAGGTGAGATCTTGAGTCTTTGTCATTGGCTCCTAGGTTGAAGCACTTTACATGTTTGGGAGAAGGGTTGGAGCCACCAACTTGCATTTCACTTGAGTACCCACCAAGGGTATGGTTGCATCGCTTTCTTATTCTACAAACCTTCCATGAATCTGTGTCCTTGAGATGAAGTTGTAATTTTCCTTGGATGAGACATCCTTTCCTATTTTCTTGAATCATATAGGATTAGGGTTTGTTATTATTTGGTTAGATCTTGCATGTTACTACTCACACTTAGGATTTTTGAGCACACACGACATCTAGATTTAATCTTGGCTATCTATGAGGTAGGGATACCAAAATAGGGGCTTGACTGAGGCAAGATCCTATATAGCCACAAACATTTTCTTCTTCTTTCTTGTGTACAGAAAAGAGAAACGGGTTTTAAAAGTTGACAGTCTATAAGATGGAAGAAGTTACAAGTATAGGCCCGATGAAACTAACAATTTTTGTAAGCCCTAAAAAAGGCCTAGGGCCCCCAAGTGCTCTGGTCCTGTGTATTCTGCTCATCAGATCTAGGTTTGAAACTATTTATTTATCTCTGTTGTTTTGTTACTTTCTCAAATAATTTCATTCCTTATAGTCATTTGTAGCTTAATTCTTCTCATTTAGGGTTTTGATCTCATGCCCTAGCTAGATTGGTTGAATTTGGTTTAACGCTCATACATACAACAAAGAGGTAGAACCCCTATAGTTTATTTCTCCCTCAAGGGTAGAAACTAAGCTTAGGTTGTGTCTCAATTTTTGTATCTAAGAGGGTTTTAACCTAGTTTAACTCCTAAGGATAGATCACTCTTTTCTACTAAACATTTTGGTGAACTGACTCTTCTTGCACTCTTGCATCCTTCTTCATTTCTAAAAAATATTTATTTTTGTTATAGATTTGATTTAAATTAGGTGCATTCATCATTTCTTTGATTACATATAGTACATTTTGCACTCAAATTCATTATTAAGGTTACAAAATCCTTGCAATTCATAAAAACCTAGCTAGTCTAAAACCTAGGGTTTGAGGATTAGTGCATTATTTTAGATCTTGTTAGTATTTTTAGGTTGTTAAAAGTGAATGAATTTGCTCTACCTAATCGTACACTATCTTTAGTACATGATTTTACATATGTGGCATTTGAAATTGAAAATATAGCATGTGTTTTTGATGAAAACTAGTTCATGTTTTTGACATTGTTTATGCTTCATGAGATAAGATCATTGTGATACAATTTAGATTTCTTATCTAATGTTTAGATATAATTACAACTAAGTTTTATATGCATTATTTAGTCATACATCTTTGTTTCATTCATACATATTGAATAGGGTTGCCTAAAATTTCTTTTTTTTATGGTAACTCTAGCTTGAAAATTGATAAATGTTGAGTATGTTTTAGCTATTTATTGAAAAGAATAGTCAAAGCATTATTTTTCTTAGTTTGATACATATCATATTACTTCATTTAATTCCTAATTCTTTTCTTTATCATTATAAAGTTTGTAAAAGTACGGTATGCAACTATGTCGGATTACTTTATTCAAGATTTTAATGCATTTGATGAGCTGTTTAGTAGTGATGATTTTGATATGTTAGATGAAGCCTTGGATGATTTCATCTCGATGGAATCATCCTCTATGACTCCTAACTGTCTCTATTTCAAAGAATCATCAATACAATTTATATTTTTGGTTCTCCAGAGGAACTTGAGAAACCTAAAATTGTTGTGCATCTTTGTAATGATACTCCTTAATCATCTATCACAATAGGAGGTTCTCCTAAAATACCTAGACCTCCTAGTTATATCTTCAATTATGCAAAACAAATCACTAGAAATTGTCCTTTCAATCAAAATGTGTCGTAACAACCCATTCATAATGTAGTTGCTCATGCATATAAAACTAGAAACAATAAACAAAAGAAACAAATGCAATTTGGTCCTGCTTCTCTTCCACCTTCTCAACCTATTCTTCATCAAGCACCTCATCTTCTTGTTCATAATGGTAGAGATTATGATCTTGTTGAGCATATTTGAGCTACTCTAGCAAATATCTCTCTATGGGAGTTAATACAAACATCACCTACATACCACGGAATGCTCCAAGAAGATTTACAAAAGGAGATTGTTCCACCTACTATTCAACCAAATGATGTAGCAACTCTATTAGATTGTATGCATGTGACTAAATTAGATATTGTATTTTAACAACAAGAATTACCTCCCGTAGAAGTTCAAAACCAAAATGAACCTCTTATGATATTTGTCTTCATTCATAATATGAGAGTTAGATGTACCATGATTGATGGTGGATCAGGTCTTAATTTATGTGGCATAGACTTGTTACATAAAATCAATGTTGATACCTCTCTCATTAAACTAGACATGCTCAACATTTGTGGCTTTGATAATTTTGGTAGACAATCAATGGGTACTATCACCATACCTCTTAGGGTTGGTCTTGTGACATTGTGTACCTTATCCATGTCATGCCTAATTCTCTTTCATATAATCTTCTTCTTGGTAGACCTTGGATTCATGCCATGGGGGTAGTTCTGTCTACTCTTCATCGATCAATAAAGTTTGTTTACAACAATCAACTCCACACAATTGAAGCTAATTCGACTCTAGAGTGTTGTCTACAAACTGAGGCTAAAAATAACCAATATTTTAAGCCCTTTTCTCTCAATTCCCCTCTTTTTAAAATCAATTCTTCTCCATCTCCTAAGGAGGTTATTGATGAGTCAGATATATGATTCATTTATTTCCTTATATTTCTTATTCTAAAAGACTTTGATAAAACTTTATGGCATATATATATATATATATATATATATATATATATGCACATGTTTAGCTTATTTAGTTGAATTATATTTTCAAAATGCATATCTTATGAATTTGTGGTATAAGTGGTGTATGTTTGCATAATGATTACAGTGGTGAGACTCCTAGTGGTCTTCGGATCCCTTCGAAGCCCCCTTTCTTGTGAAGAGCTTGAACTCCAGATGGCTCCAAATGTCATATTGTTGCAAATATGTGCCTATGATGTGTTGTCATTGATGTCAACATATCCCTTTGTCAAAAACAAGGGAAATAGTGCAAATCAGTGAAGTAGATTTCTCTGTATTTCCACAGAAATAAAGATCAAAGTATGTGGCCCACATGGCTGTGTAGAGGATTGTCTGAAGTAGATCCAATTAAGATTTGAGAGGTTCATATGAAGATTTGAAGAATTTATGGCCATCTGAGTATAACTAAGTTTTGCAAGGTTCAGAAGAGATAGAGTGACAGGAAATTGGTCTGGATTGCTCCAAAATGAAAAATCATGGTCTGTGGATCTAGAGGTATGTTTGGGAAGTTAGTGTGGATTCTTAACTCAAGTGGTTCATCATTTGGAGGTCTACAAACAATCTTTCTAGTGTGATAGTCATGGTAGACAGTGTTTTTGAGGTACTGGATGAAGATGCAAGTGATTCTGATGATTTGGAGTAGTTTAGATGTTATTGTTGAATTCAATATGCTTGTGGAGGTCTCTAGATTGTGTTCCTACTATGTTGGAGGTCCGCATTGAAGATTTCTCTCATTGTTGAAGATTTCTTCCTTGGTGTTGTTATTCTTCCCAATCTTGGCCAACCGGATGTTTCAAACGTGTTGCGGATGATCTAAGAGCAATTCTCTAGAGTGTAGCATGTTGATCAAAGAAGATTCAATTCCTAGCTATGTTTGGCCAACAGTATAAGTGATTCACATTAAGTCAAGCCAACCTTGATGATTATTACAAGGTTGATGAAGCATATAAATACTTGTGGATAAGTTGTCCTTGTGCAAAAATGATAAAATTCTAAGAAAGGTACAGAGGCAGAGTAGAGAAGAGGAGAAACAGAAGAACAAGAGCAGTAAAGGATGAAGAGTTAGTGAAGAAGTGTTTGGGGCAAAGCTGAAGTTTTGTGAGATTTCAATGGGACTGAACCAGGCATGAACAAGCTACTATTTCTCAATTCATTCTTTTTGTATTAAACATAAAATCTTGTAGGCAGTGATTCTCTTTGAGCAGTGAGCTCTGGGCAGTGCACCCAAAGGCAAGTGCCTTCCCATTTCTTTTAAGTACTTTTAATAGGGTACAAATCCTGTGGGTTAACCCCCACCATGGTTTTCCCTTAACTGGGATTCCATGTAAAAATTCTGGTGTTTTTTGTGTTCATTTTGTTTCTGCTCATGCGTTGTTAATTCATGCTTTAATGTTTACATCATTAATCTATTTGCAAGTTGTGAAAGAAGATTAAAAGAAGAAAAAGTTAAAGTACAACTGATTCACTCCCCCCCTCAATTGTCCAACCTAATTCCAACAATTGCCCTCCAAGAGAGCCATCCACCCCTCGAGTTGATGACTACTACAAGCCAATCCTAGGGATACTTAAGAATTCCAACAACATAAACATGACCCACACCTCAATAAAAATAGCTCTTAAGATCCAAGTCCCCACATCACTTCATTTAAGTGACTAACTAAAATAGTTGTCAATCAGCATCAGTTCCAACTAAAATCACTACCACCAAGCGTCGCGCCATTCTAGGAAATTATTCAGTCCACCAACAATCAAGTTGATACAAATCTCTAATCTATAGTAACCCGTAGTGGAACTATTAATGTAATAAATAAGCAATTGGTTTTAATCCCAGTTCACTGCAATTAGGATCGTTGATAGTTATTTCCTTTCAATAAAACTCGAATGTATAAATAGGAGCAAGTCATCTCTCTAAGTCAGTTCTAATTTTTCATAGTCAAATTGTTAGTCAAATTATATTTTCAGCTGGAGGAAAACTCTTTGTTTTCAGTTATGTATCCATGTCCATTTTTGGACTTTGTTGAATGCAAATGAAGGGGGATTTCTTCTGAAAGATAGTTCAAGTTCAAGAGGATCATCTCCATCTGGGAAAGTAGGGCCTACTTCCCCAAACTGGAGGAAATCTCTCGATATTTCATTTCCATGCAATTCTATTGTGTCTTTCTATTTAGTAATGTTATCTTTGCATGTTAATCTTATGATGTGTCTTTTTTTTTTCTGTATGATTGTTTAGCTAATTGTCACTTGTAGGTTTGTCTTCTAAATTCTGAAAATACCAAAAATAGATTTGTTATTCCAACAACACTATTATATTCAAATTGTCTCATTGTTGTAGTTTAATAGTGGATGCAATTACTTTTGAGTTCTATTTCAGCACTAAAAATAGTTTCTTTCCAAGTGTGTTCATTTCCAAGAAATTAAGCTAGTTTCTTTTCAAGCAAGTGTGTTTATTTTCCAACAATTAGGATAGTTTCTTTCCAAGCAAGTGTGTTTATTTCTAAGAATATAGAATAGTTTCTTTCAAAGCATGTGTATTTCCCTTTAAGCAAATAGGTAGTTTCCATTATCTGCATGCGTGTTTATTTCCACGAGTTAACTAAACTAGACTTTATCCACAAACCATCCATTCCCCTGATTTAGATTCCAATCCAAAACCCCCCCACACTAAGAGTTTTGTCGTAGATCGCTCCAGACAACTCCGGATTGATAATTAAATGATGATGAATTAACAAACACTACAATGACCTCATCATTTTTGGTGTCGTTGCTGGGGACATAATCTACAAATCATTGTAGGTTAAGGTGTTGATAAGACATCTTGAACGAGTGCATTTTAGATCCATTAGTTTATGAGTAGCACTAGGGATGCCTTAGGTCAATTCATTAAGTGAACCACAGCTAGTACATCTATCAAACCTAGTTTAGAAGAACTTCCAAACTATCTAATCAATCAAGGATCTCATATACCATCAGAATCTCCCATTCTCTCTGACACACCTTCTACAATGGGTGGTAATCTTTTTAGAGATGGTGATCATGAGGAACCAACTAATAATAGAACATTCTCTTATCCAATCTCCATCACTCCTAAGAGGAATGAATGTCCCATGAAAAATATATGTCCTACATTCCTACCAACCTTTCAAGGGAAAACTTTTGAAGACCCAGATCAATTCCTGTTTGAATTTAAGGTCCTCTACCAAACCTATGTTTATGCCATAGACAACCAAAAATTAAAAATTTTCCCTTCCACTCTTAAGGAGTCAGCTCTACGATGGTTCATGGACCTAATAGTAGACTCTATCACTACGTGGGATGAAATGGAAACCATCTTCCTTGACACATATCAAGATTATTATAGAGTCAAGGATTGGAAAGATGAACTATTCTAAATGAAACAGATGGAAGATCAAAATCTAGAGGATTATGTGGATATAATCCTATTTGTCCATAGGAGATGTGGGAATAATCTAGATGAAGAATTAAGCAAAACAATTTTTCTAAGAGGAATTGACAATGAGATTAGAGAAGCCTTAAACCTAATGGGAAAGGGAGATATTAACAAGCAAAGTTTTGTAGAAATCATGGAGGTTAGTAGAAATTATTCTTGCACTCGAGCACGTAAAAGAATACTGAAAAAAGGCAAAGGTAGTACCAGTGACATCACACAAGTGATGGAAGAACTAGCAAATCTAAAAACTAACATCCTGCTTCATTTTAATACCACCCCAGATGGTATGCAAGCTAGTAAAAAGAACACTTAACCCTTGGCCATCTATTGCCCTCATTCTAGAGAAAAACATTTGCTTAGGGAATGTCCCTTAAACTAAGATGAGTTATATAGGATCTGTGAGAAAAATCAATCTACAAATGAGTGTAATCTGCTTCCTGAAATAAAAAATAGATTGAAAAAGGTACCAATAGACGAGGAAGAGTTAAATTTTATTGGCCAAAAACAATCAAACTATGGATTTAACTAGTTTACAAACTAATATACTCCAAGAGGCCCATCAAATTGGGGCAAAACCTCTTGGAATGGACCTTGGGGAGGTCCACTTCCTCCAATGCAAATGCCACCCTAGTGCAGACTAGCATGGCCACAGTCAAACTGGACAAATCAATCCTAGGCCAAACCTCAGTTGCCAAATCAATGGCAATATCAACAGTAGTGGGCACCTCAATATAACCAAGGAATGAGGTGATTTGGGAATCAACCTCAAGCCTTACTTTCTAGACTCTCACAACCTATAAACAAAAATTCAAATGATTAGGTAAACCAACCACTGATGTCTTCTTAGCCAGTTCCAAATCCCAAAAATATTAGACCACAACAACAGGTTTATAACACTGATCCCAATACAACCAGCCTAAATGTAGTGGAAGTTAATGACATCCAACATCAATCCCAAAGCATTCCTTGTTGGAACTAGACAACTGAGAGGGGGGTGAATCATTTTTCCCACAATAAAAACTTTTCTACCTTTAACCTTCTTTATTATCTTACTATGAGATTAGTGATGTAAACATTAAAGCATAGATCAACAACATAAGAGTAGAAACATAATCAACATACGTAACACCAAGATTTTGACATGGAAACCTAGTTAAGGGAAAAACCACGGTGGGGGTTAACCCACAAAGATGCATACCCTATTAAAAGTACTTAATAAAATAGAAAGCACATGCCTTCAGGCTCACTGCTCAAAGAGAGGCTCTCTACCTACAGAATTTATTTATAAAGAATTAATTGAGAAATAGCATATACTTCATGCCTGATTCAGTTTCAATGAATGCTCAAGAAATTTTTCTTTTGTCCCAAACTCTTCTTCACACTCTATACTTATCTCGCTCCTTTTCTTCTTTGCTCTACTCCTGATCCTTTCTTTAGATTTTATCTGTTTTGCACAAGGATGATTTTAATACCTCTTCAACAAGTATTTATACACTTCATCAACCTTAGAATGATCAACAAAGTTGGCTAAACTTGACATGGATCATCACACTATCGACCAAGCACAACTGAGACTTGAATCTACTTCTACAACCACTCCACGCTTCATAAAAATGCTCTTAAGGCATTTGCAACAGGCTATGAACATTTGATCAGCCAAGACTAGAAGGAACATCAACCTCAAAGAAGAAATCTTTAATCAACAAGCACAAACTTCAATGTAGACCTCTAACATAGTAGCCATACGATCCAGAGACCTCCACAAGCACATTGAATTTGCCAATAACATCCATTCTAAACCAAATTATCAGAAGCATTTGAATCTTCCTCCAGAACCTTAAGAACACTCTTTGCCATGACTGTCAAACTAGAAGGATAGCTTGCAGACCTCCAAACCATGAACCACTAGTGTTGATGATACACATTGACTTCCCAAACATGCCTTCAAATCCACAAATCACAATTTTATATTACCAGAGCAATCCGGACCTCTTTCCTATCACTCTGTCTTTCCTAAGTATTGCAAAAACCGATTCTACTCAGATGACCATAACTCCTTCAAATTTTCATGCAGACTTCTCAAATCTTAACTGGAGCAATCTCTAACAATCCTTTACACATCCACATGATCCACATGCATTTATTGTCATTAATTTTCTCAATATCCTCAACAATCCGGTCTTCTATGCAGATAGCAAAATAGGATACAATTGACACCAATGGCAACAAGGATATGTTGACATCAATGACAACTCACTTAGGCATATATTTGCAACAATCTCCCCCTTTTTCATTGATGGAAACATATGATGTGAAAAACTAAATCTAACCATCAAGACAAGAACTTCTCTCCCTTTCTCTTCTCACTTCTGTAGCTACTTTCTTTACTGCTCCCCCTTACATCGGCAACTAGTTTTTCACATGACTTCTCTCCCTCTTTGACATCAATGGAAAAGGGCACATATTTGCTACTCTTTCTCCCTTTTTGCTTTAGAATGATCCCAAAATTTGCATATTGACTACTCGCCCTTTAAGTAGTACCTCCTTAACATCAATCCAGATCACAAGATATGAAAGTGAATTCCACTAGACTGATGCACCTTAGTGCATCTTAGTTCTGCTCAGGAGGGGTAATAACCCCTAACTTCTCTCTAAGATACTCAAAAGTATCCTTGGGAAGAGGCTTAGTGAAGATGTTTGTAATCTGATCTTCAGGATGATTTAACCTTACATACTTGGGAGTTTTGGAGATTGTTTGAGCTTCTATTTCTTGAACTTGTTCCTCATCATCTATGTTAACCTCTGGAGTTACCAGTTCAAACTGAATCTGAGTCTGAACTTAAACTTGCCTTCCTTGATTTTGATTTTCATCTTGATCATCTAAATCATATCCGGAGTACCTGGAATGTCCTTCTTTGCTTTCATCAACTTTAACATTCGCACTTTCAACAATCTTCTTCAATGTTTTATTGAAGCACCGGTAGGCCTTACTTTGAGTTGAGTATCCCAAAAAGATTCCTTCATCACTTCTTGCCTTAAAATTACTTAAATCCTCATCTCTTTTGATATAACATTTACTACCAAAAACTCTGAAGTATCTCACAGTAGGAGGATGACCAAACCAAAGTTCATGAGGAGTCTTACCAGAATTTCCTTTGATCTAAACCCGGTTAAGAGTGTAGACAGTAGTACTCACAGCTTCTCAATAAACTTGAGGAACATTTGTTTCCATCATCATGGTTCTAGCAGCTTCTTGAATGGTTTGGTTCTTTCTTTCCACAACTCCATTTTGTTGAGGAGTCCTAGGAACAAATAACTATCTTTTTATTCCATGCTTTTCATAGAAAGCATCAACCTCACAAGAAGTAAATTCTCCACCTCTATCAGATCTTAGACACTTTAATTTCCCACCAATCTCATTTTCAACCATCATCTTGAACACCTTAAACTTGTCAAGGGCTTCTGATTTTTCTCTCAAAAAAGTTACCCACATCATCTGGGAGTAATCATCAATTAGCAACATGAAATATTTGTCTCCTTGCACACTCCTAATTCTAGTAGGACCACAGAGATCAGTATGTACCAGTTCCAATCTCTCACTTGAACCTTGGTCCTTACTCTTGAATGAAATTTTGTTCTATTTTCCCAATTGACATTCTCTACATATGTTATTAGGTTTCATAAGTCTTGGAAGATCTCTTACAGCTTGAGTGGAACTTATTTTGACAATGTTGTCAAAATTCACATGACACATCCTCCTATGCCATAGCCAACTTTGATCTATCTGAGCAATCAAACATATTTTCCCAGAATCACTTAAGTGAAAGATGTTACCTCTAGTTTGAGTACCGGATGCAATTTCAGTTCCGGAGCTTTCCAAGATTCTGTATTTTCTATCCTTGAACCAAAGATCATAACCCTTGGCAACCAACTATCCAACACTAAGAAGATTATGTTTCAATCCTTCCACATATAGAACATCATTGGTGCTTTTCTTGCCATCAAAAGAGATGGATCCTCTACCATGAATTCTACCAACTAAGTTGTCTCCAAATTTCACAAGTCCTCCATAGTTTTCAAAATTCACAAACTTACTCTTGTCACCAGTCATATGATGAGAATATCCACTATCAATCACCCATTCATCCTTTTCAATAACCTGAGCAGCCAAGGCACTTTCTACATTTTCATAGCTAGCAGATTCAGTAGACACCAGATCTTCTTCTTTGATAGCAATAAACACCCAATCATTTTTAGAGGAGCCTCCATGATCAGATTCATCATCTGTTATCCCTTCTCCATTTTCTTGGACATAGTAACATTTCTTCTAACCTTTGTACCTATTAGGGTTTGGTTTTGAAAACCTCTTCAAACATCTTGAGAATAAATGACCAATCTTATTACACGCCAAACATTTGAGTGGTAATTTCCCTTCATACTTACCAGATCCTCTTGGCATTCTTCTGGCAATAAGAGCCTCAAGATCTATTGTTTCTATTTCAACATCTTTAAGATCCTTTCTTGTCTTCATAAATCTATTTAATCTTGTAGAAAAGCTTTCACCTAGATCATATCTTTTTTTTCCATACAAACTGGCCTTAAATGCAGATTCAGACTTGGGAAGAGAATCACCAAACTCACTTAATTTGAAAGCTGAAATTTTGCCAACCAGGTGATCTCTTGTAACCTCTGAGACTATCCTGATCTCTTCTATAGCTACAACCTTATGTTTGTATGAATCTAGTAAAGATTTGAGTACTTTTGAGACAATTTCTAATTTTCCAAAGTTCCACCAGCACACCTAATGCCACACACAAGTTCATTTATCTTTTGCATGTAGATTGTGATGTTTTCATCTTCACTCATCCTCATAGTTTCAAATTTTCCTCCCAGACTTTGCAGCTTTGCACATTTGACATATTTATCACCTTCATATAGATACTCCAACTTTTTCAGATTTCATAAGCAGTTTTTAGACCAAAGACATTTGTCATCTCTGAATCAATCAGGGCACTCAACAAGGCTTCTTTATCTTGAAAATTATTTTCAGCATCTTTGATTTGATCAGGAGTTGAAGGACCTTTGTTCGGAGGTTTATACTCAAAACTAGTTATTGCCCACTAAGCATCGCCCATGCATTGCAAATGGCACTCCATGCGATTTTTTCAAACAGAATAATTCATTCCATCAAATCTTGGACTATCCTTCTTGTAGGTTGACATCCTAGATCTCCGCAAGCGGTTAGGCTTTTATCAGAGGATCTTGCTTTGATACCAATTGTTGGAACTAGACAACTGAGAGGGGGGGTGAATCAGTTATCCCAAAATAAAAACTTTTATGCCTTTAACCTTCTTTATTATCTTACTATCAAATTAGTGATGTGAACATTAAAACATAAATCAACAACATAAGAGTAGAAACATAATCAACACACTTGACACCAAGATTTTGATGTGGAAACCTGGTTAAGGGAAAAACCATGGTGGGGTTTAACCCACGAAGATGCATAACCTGTTAAAAGTACTTAATAAAATAAAAGGCACATGCCTTTAGGCGCACTACCCAGAGCTCATTGCTCAAAAGAGAGGCTCACTGCCTACAGAATTTTTTTAGAAAGAATTAATTGAGAAATAGCATCTACTTCATGCCTGATTCAGTTTCAATGAATGCTCAAAAACTTTCACTTTTTTCGCAAAATCTTCTTCACACTCTATACTGCTCTTGCTCCTTTTCTTCCTTTCTCTACTCCTGATCCTTTCTTCAGATTTTATCTGTTTTGCATAGGGATGATTTCAATACCTCTTCAACAAGTATTTATATACTTCATCAACTTTGGAATGATCAACAAAATTGGCTAAACTTGGCATGGATCATCACATTGTCAGTCAAGCACAACTGAGACTTGAATCTACTTCTACAACTGCTCCACACTTCATAAAAATGCTCTTAAGGCATCCACAACATGCTAGGAACATCCAGTTGGCCAAGACTAGAAGGAACATCAACCTCAAAGAAGAAATATTCAATCAACAAGCTCAAACTTCAATGCAAACCTCTAACATAGTAGACATATGATCCAAAGACCTCCAAAAGCACATTAAATTCACCAATAACATCCATTCTAAACCAAATTATCAGAAGCATTTGAATCTTCCTCTAGAACATCAAGAACACTTTCTGCTATGATTGTCAAACTAGAAGGATAGCTTGCGGACCTCCAAACCGTGAACCACTAGTGTTGATGATACACATAGACTTCCCAAACATGCCTTCAGATCCACATATCACAATTTTATATTACTGGAGCAATCCAAACCTCTTTCCTATCACTCTGTCTTTCTTGAGTATTGCAGGAACCGGTTCTATGCAGATGGCCTTCACTCCTTCAAATCTTCATGTGGACTTCTCAAATCTTAACTGGAGTAATCTCTGACAATCCTCTACTTAGCCACATGATCTGCATGCATTGATTTTCATTAATTTTCTCAATATCCTCAATAGTCTAGTCTTCTATACAGACAACAAAATAGGATACAGTTGACACCAATGGCAACAAGGATATGTTGACATCAATGACAACCCACTTAGGCACATATTTGCAACAATCTCCCCCTTTGTCATTGATGGAAACATATGATGTGAAAAACTAAATCTAACTATCAAGACAAGAACTTCTCCCCCTTTCTCTTCTCACTTCTGCAACTACTTTCTTTACTGCTACTCCTTACATCAGCAACTAGTTTTTCACATGACTTCTCTCCCCCTTTGACATCAATGGCAAAGGGCACATATTTTCTACCTTTTCTCCCTTTTTGCTTCAAACTGATCCCAAAATTTGCATATTGACTACTCCCCCTTTAAGTAGTACCTCCTTAACATCAATCTGGATCACAAGATATGAATGTGAATTCCACCAGATTGACGTACCTTAGTGCATCTTAGTTCTGCTCAAGAAGGGTAATAACCCCTAACTTCTCTCTAAGATACTCAAAAGTATCCTTGGGAAGAGGCTTAGTGAAGAGGTCTGCAATTTGATCTTCAAGATGATTTAACCTTACATACCTAGGAGTTTTGGAGATTGTTTGAGCTTTTGTTTCTTGAACTTGTTCATCATCATCTATGTTAACCTCTGGAGTTACTAGTTCAAACTGAATCTGAGTCTAAACTTGAACTTGACTTCCTTAATTTTGACTTTCATCTTGATCATCTAAATCATATCTAGAGTACCTGGAATGTCCTTCTTTGCTTTCATCAACTCAACATTCGCACTTTCAACAATCTTCTTCAATATTTTATTGAAGCATCGGTAGGCCTTACTTTGAGTTGAGTATCCCAAAAATATTCCCTCATCACTTCTTTCCTCAAACTTACCTAAATCCTCATCTCTTTTGATATAACATTTACTACCAAAGACTCTGAAGTATCTCACATTAGGAGGATGACCAAACCAAAGTTCATAAGGAGTCTTACCAGAATTTCCTTTGATCTGAACCCAGTTAAGACTGTAGACAGCAGTACTCATAGCTTCTCTCCAGTAAACTTGAGGAACATTTGTTTCCATCATCATGGTTCTGGCAGCTTCTTGAATGGTCTAGTTCTTTCTTTCCACAACTCCATTTTGTTGAGGAGTCCTAGGAGCAAATAGCTATCTTTTTATTCCATGCTTTTCACAGAAAGCATCAAACTCACCAAAGGTAAATTATCCACCTCTTTCAATCTTAGACACTTTAATTTCCCACCAATCTCATTTTCAACCATCATATTTAACAACTTAAACTTGTCAAGGGCTTCTAATTTTTCTCTCAGAAATTTTACCCACATCATCTGGGAGTAATCATCAATTAGCAACATGAAATATCTATCTCCTTGTACACTCCTAATTCTAGCAGGACCATAGAGATTAGTATGTGCCAGTTCTAATCTCTCACTTGAACCTTATTCCTTACTCTTGAATGAAATTTTGTTCTATTTTCCCAATTGACATTCTCTACATATGTTATTAGGTTTCATAAGTCTTGGAAGATCTCTTACAGTTTGAGTGGAACTTATTTTGACAATGTTGTCAAAATTCACATGACACATCCTCCTATGCCATAGCCAACTTTGATCTGTCTGAGCAATCAAACAACTTTTCCTAGAACTACTTAAGTGAAAAATGTTACCTCTAGTTTGAGTACTGGATGCAATTTTAGTTTTAGAGCTTTCCAAGATTTTGCATTTTCCATCCTTGAACCGAAGATCATAACCCTTAGCAACCAACTGTCCAACACTAAGAAGATTATGTTTCATTCCTTCCACGTATAAAACATCATTGGTGGTGTTCTTTCCATCAAAAGAGATGGATCTTCTACCAAGGATTCTACCAGCTAAGTTGTCTCCAAATTTCACAAGTCCTCCTTCATAGTTTTCAAAATTCAGAAACTTACTCTTGTCACCAGTCATATGATGAAAACATCCACTATCAATCACCCATTCATCCTTTTCAATAACCTAAGCAGCCAAGGCACTTTCCACATTTTCACAGCTAGTAGATTCAGTAGACACCGAATCTTCTTCTTTGATAGCAATAAACACCCAATCATTTTCAGAGGAGCCTCCATGATTAGATTCATCATCTGTTACCCCTTCTCCATTTTCTTGGACATATTAACATTTCATCTAACCTTTGTACCTATTAGGGTTTGGTTTTGAAAACCTCTTTGAACATCTTGAGGCAAAATGACCAATATTATTACAAGCAAAACATTTGAGTGGTAATTTTCCTTCATACTTACCGGATCCTCTTGGCATTCTTTTGGCAATAAGAGCTTCAAGATCTGTTGTTTCTATTTCAACATCTTCAAGATCCTTTCTTGTCTTCATAAATCTATTTGATCTTGTAGAAGAGCTTTCACCTGGATCATATCTTTGTTTTCCATACACACTGGCCTTAAATGCAGATTCAGACTTGGGAAGAGAATCACCAAATTCACTTAATTTGAAAGCTGAAATTTTGCCAACCAGATGATCTCTTGTAACCTCTGAGATTGTCCTAATCTCTTCTATAGTTACAACCTTATGTTTTTATGAATATGGTAAAGATCTGAGTACTTTTGACACAATTTCTAATTCTTTCAAAGTTCCACCAGCACACCTGATGCCACACACAAGTTCATTTATCTTTTGCATGTAGATTGTGATGTTTTCATCTTCGCTCATCCTCATAGTTTCAAATTTTCCTCCTAGACTTTGTAGCTTTACACATTTGACATATTTATCACCTTCATATAGATACTCCAACTTTTTCAGATTTCATAAGCAGTTTTTAGACCAAAGACATTTGTCATCTTTGAATCAATTAGGGCACTCAACAAGGCTTCTTTAGCTTGAAGATTATTTTCAGCATCTTTGATTTGATCAGGAGGTTAAGGACCTTTCTTCGAAGGTTTATACTCAACACTAGTTATTACCCAATAAGCATCGCCCATGCATTACAAATGGCACTCCATGCGATTTTTCCAAATAGAATAATTTGTTCCATCAAATCTTGGACTATTGTTCTTGTAGGTTGACATCTTAGATCTCCTCAAGTGGTTAGGCTTTTATGAGAGGATCTGGCTCTGATACCAATTGTTGGAACTAGACAACTGAGAGGAGGGGTGTGAATCAGCTATCCCACAATAAAAACTTTTATGCCTTTAACCTTCTTTATTATCTTACTATCAAATTAGTGATGTAAACATTAAAGCATAGATCAACAACATAAGAGCAGAAACATAATCAACACACTTGACACCAAGATTTTGACATGGAAACCTAGTTAGGGGAAAAACCACCGTGGGGGTTAACCCACAAAGATGTGTACCCTATTAAAAGTACTTAAAAAAATAGAAGGCACATGCCTTCAGGCGCACTGTCCAGAGCTCATTGCTCAAAAGAGAGGCTCACTGCCTATAGAATTTATTTAGAAAGAATTAACTGAGAAATAGCATCCACTTCATGCTTGATTTAGTTTCAATGAATGCTCAAAAACTTTCACTTTTGTCCCAAACTCTTCTTCACACTCTATACTACTCTCACTCCTTTTCTTGTTTGCTCTACTCCTGATCCTTTCTTCAGATTTTATCTGTTTTGCACAAGGATGATTTCAACACATCTTCAACAAGTATTTATATACTTCATCAACCTTGGAATGATCAACAAAGTCAGTTAAACTTGACACGAATCATCACACTATCGGTCAATCACAACTGAGACTTGAATCTGCTTCTACAACCACTCCACACTTCATAAAAATGCTCTTAAGGCATCCGCAACAGGCTAGGAACATCCGATCGGCCAAGACTAGAAGGAACATCAACCTTAGAGAAGAAATCTTCAATCAACAAGCTCACACTTCAATGCAGACCTCTAACATAGTAGCCATACAATCCAAAGACCTCCACAAACACATTGAATTCACCAATAACATCCATTCTAAACCAAATTATCAAAGGCATTTGAATCTTCCTCCAAAACCTCAAGAACACTCTCTGCCATGACTGTCAAACTAGAAGGATAGCTTACAGACCTCCAAACCACGAACCACTAGTGTTGATGATACATATTGACTTCCCAAACATGCCTTTAGATCCACAGATCCCAATTTTATATTACCAGAGCAATCCGGACCTCTTTCCTATCACTCTGTCTTTTCTAAGTATTACAGGAACCGATTCTACTCAGATAGCCATAACTCCTTCAAATATTCATGTGAACTTCTCAAATATTAACTAGAGCAATCTCTGACAATCCTCTACATAGCCACATGATGCACATGCATTGATTGCCATTAATTTTCTCAATATCCTCAACAGTCTAGTCTTCTATGCAGACAACAAAATAGGATACAGTTGACACCAATGGCAACAAGGATATGTTGACATCAATAACAACCCACTTAGGCACATATATGCAACATTCCTATTGAGGAAGTCACTAAAGAAGAGGAAGTGATACCCAGTGTTGATAAACAATAAAAGGATGAGAAGGCTGAAATAAGAAACTTGGAAGAAATTCTGAAGGAAACCTCTGTGCCATTTCCAGAGAGATTAAAAAAGTCTCCTCCAAAATCTAGGGAAAACCAACTTTCAGATGTTGACTCACAGTTAATCAAGGAACTTAGAAAGATACATATTGAAGTTCCTTTGTTGCAGGAAATAAAAGATATCCCTAAGATAAATCAAACCATCAAAATCTTATGTTTGAAACTTCCAGGTAGAAAATCAAAATTACCCAACATTATTCAAGTAGAAGGGAAACTTGTCAATGTCCTGTTAGGTAAGTTAAATCATCAAAAATATGGGGATCCTAGAAGTCCTATTATTTTGGTGGAAATAAAAGGAGTATCAGTCTCTAGTGTACTAATCAATTTCAGGGATACTATCTATGTGATGACATCAGATACTACAGAAGCTCTAGCATTAACACATATTCAGCCAACCTCAACTATATTACAACTAGAAGATCCATCTATCACCAAACCAGAAGGGATTCTAGAAGATATTACAGTCACTATTGATACTTGGGACTATTCAGTTGATTTCCTCATCCTTCAGACTAGAAAGAAACATTCAAGGTACCCAATAATACTGGGTAGACCTTGGTTGGCTACCACAGTAGCCCTTATTGACTATAGGTCAAGAAACATGACTATTTCAAATGGATAAAGGTTGAAGGAAATTTTCATCTATCCCCCTACTAAACCATTCTTACAGTATGAGAATAAACTACGGATAGATGATTTGATGGATTCAAATGAGGAAGACACCTCCTCATTGACAATGGTAACAATTCCAGAACATTTTGAAGAGTGCAATGAGGAGTATAAAAAAATGGAATCAAATAGCGAAACCTCCCTATATAGTGTTGCCCAACAAGAGGTCTTTAGATGGCTCCAGAGAGATCCTTTAAGGCATTCAACTATCAATATTCTAAAAAGATTGCTTCCCACTTAAATTATCAACAAGCAAAAACTCTACACCAGATTGTGCCTCACCTTTGTCCACTAAATACTCTATTAAGTCCTTACAAAGACCTTCTTTTTGTTCACAATGGCACAAAGAAAATCACTATCCAAACCAATGAACAACACTCTATCAGCAATTGGTTGACAGAAACAAAAGAAATTTGATTGACAAAACTGCTACAAAATCATACCTAGTCTTTTGCATGGGAATACAAAGACATGAGAGGAATTCACCCCAATGTATGTATACACCATATCTACACTAAAGATGTCTATCTTGTTAGACAACCACAGAGGAGGATCAATCCAGCCTTGAGGGATATAGTGAAGGAAGAAATAGAAAAACTATTATAGGTAGGATTCATCTATCCCATTTCTAACAGTCAGTGGGTGTTTCCATTGGTTATAGTACCAAAGAAAAATGGCAAGTGGTGAGTCTACATTGACTATAGAGAGTTGAACAAAGCTACCAAGAAAGACAATTTCCCACTACCCTTTATCGACCAGGTTCTAGATAATCTGGCTGGTAGTCGTTACTTCTCATTTTTGGATGGATTCAGTGGCTACAACTAGATCTAGGTAACTCTAGAGGATCAGGACAAGACTACCTTCATGTGTCCATGGGGGACATTTTCCTACAAAGTTTTTCCATTTGGATTATGTAATGCACTAACCACATTTCAACGGGCTATGTTGGCACTTTTTATTGATTTAACCAATACATGTGTGGAGGTCTATATGGATGATTTCACAGTGCATGGAAAAACTTTTGTTGAAGCCTTAAATAGTCTAAACAAGGTGCTTGAAAGGTGCAAAGAACATCATTTGTCCTTAAATCATGAGAAGTGTCTTCTTATAATGACTAAAGGGATAGTACTAGGTCACCACATCTCACAGGATGGAATGAAAGTAGATCCCAAAAAGGTTGAAATTATAGTTCAAATACCCCCTCCTCAAACTCAAATGGAAGTGAGAAGTTTCCTAGGACATGCTGGGTATTATCGAAGGTTCATTGAAAACTTCAGTCAAAAAGCTGACCCTTTGTTCACCCTACTAAAAAAGGATTTTGAATTTAATTAGACACCACAATGTCAAGAATCATTTAAGGCCACCAAAAATGCCCTCATGATAGCACCAGTCATCAAAGGATTGAATTGGAGTGAGCCATTCCATATTCACACAGATGCTTCCAATTAGGCCATTAGAGCAGTCTTAGGGCATGCTAATGAATCTAGAGGTATGTATGCAATATATTATGTTAGTAAAAACTTAAACCCTATAGAGAAAAACTATACCACCACAGAAAAAGAATTTTGGGTAGTAGTTTATGCAATCGACAAGTTTCGCCACTACATCACATGCTACAAAGTTTTTATACATACTAATCATGCAGCTATTAGATATATGATGAATAAAGTTGTGGTAGGAGGTAAAATTATTAAATGGTTGCTATTGTTTCAAGAATTTGACATAACCATTGTTGATAAACCTGGGAAAGATAATGTTGTCACTGATTTGTTATCCAGATTGACTGTGTAGGGAAGTAATGAACCAGTGGATGATACATTTCCAGATGAACATCTTTTTGACATTTCCATACAATCTCCATGGTTTGTAGATTAGCTAACTATTTGGTCTCAGGAAAATGCCCACCACATTTCAATCAAAGGGAAACCAGGTGACAGATTCAAGATAGCTCCAAATACAAATGGGTAAATGGTATCTTGTTTAAAAATTGTCCTGACCATGTGTTGTGAAGGTGTGTACAGGAAATAAAATTTTATGATATAATCCAAGCATGCCATGATGAACCTTCTGGTGGACATTTTTCAGCCCTCTAAATGAGACACAAAATTTTTGGAGCTAGATATTTATGGCCAACAATGACCAAGGATATTCAGCGGTATGTTAAGAAATGTGATCAATTCTAGTGAATGGGATGTCCAACTCCTACTACAGAGATGTTGCTCCATCCTCAAGTGATCTTAGAACCATTTGAAAATGGGGAATAGATTTTGTGGGACCGATTGATCCACCATCCAGAGGAAATCACTACATCCTGGTCTATACCGACTATGCCACCAAATGGGTCGAAACAAAAGCACTACCAGTAGCAAAGGAGGAGAAAGTTGTAGATTTTCTATACAAGCACATTTTGCAAAGATTTGGAGCACCTAGGGTCCTTGTTTCTGATCAGGGACCATAGTTCATGTCTACTATGATCAAAGCATTCCTAGAGAGATATCAAATCTATTATAGGAAGTCTTCTCCATATCACCCTCAGAGCAATGGTCAAGTAGAAGTGATGACTAGAGAACTGAAGAACATCCTCACAAAACCATTTTGGGCAAAAGAACATATTGGGCTAAGAGAATGACGGAAGTTGTTTGGGCCTACAACACCACCTGGAGGACCACCACTAATTTCACACCATATGAATTAGTTTATGGGAAGCACCCAGTGTTGCCTATAGAATATGAGGTGAAAACATTGAGAACAACACTTGAAGTTGGTATTGACTTAATTGAGGCACAGTAGCATAGAATAATGCAGCTAAATAGGTTGGAAGAAATGCAGATGGAAGCACTTCAACACACAGAGTTGATTTAGTAGAAGAGAAAAGAATGGCACGATAAGCACATCATCAATAAGCAATTCAAAAAATGAGATTGGACCCTACTATACAAATCAAAGTATCAAGATCTCAAAGGAAAATGACACACCAGATGGTTAGAGCCCTATGAAATCTAAGAAACCTTCAGTAATGGGGTCGTTCAGCTCATACCCATTGATGGGGATCAAAGATTTCTTCTGGTAAATGGACACAGATTGAAGTTGTATCACAAACCAGCTTCACAAGAAGAATTCTCTACAAAAATTCAGCCTCAGATAGAACATTTCACCACGGAGGATCTCTCTTCCATGGGGCTTATACTCTAAATGATGATTCTGGAATGAATAAAGTGGTAAAAGTTGAAAACTAGAAATGGCGGCCTTTTCTATCAGAAAACATTAAGAAAAAATTAGGCAAAGCTGAAAACCAAAAATGGCGGCTTTGTCTAGAGGAAAGATTGAAAACCAGCAATGGTAGTCTTTTCTTTGAAATTCCCATTTCCTTCAATAAAATTCCTTTTTTGTAGTTCTGTAGGTCTTTGTGTTGAAAAATATTGAAATCTCTATATAGTTACCGATAGCTCCAAATGGCTACGGATGGCTGCGGATAAATATCAATGGATAATACTCTCCAAAGTATTGTTGGGCGCTAGGTTATGTTGCATCACAAAAATTGATTTGGTAAAAGGTAAGGCGAGATCATCTTAGGGATGGGTACTTTATAAAGATATATTCCTTCCTTAAAACTTGTATAATTATTTTAATGTGTATATATGCCATGTGTTCCCCCAAATGACCCACATGCAGTCCTCATTTTTTCACACACCCAAGGCAGTTGCATGAATGATGGCAGTTAGATAGGTGGTAGTAGTAGGATCATCCTCAAATCTTGGGTACTTTGCAATGAATCGTGAAGTACTTGGTCATAATGATAATGACATTTGCAATAAATGCCATAAAAAGGAATTTGTACTTATTTAAAAAGTAATCATGATGAATAATCATGATCATAAATGGAAATGAATTCACAAGAGTGTGGAGCTATGATTGTTGATGTCATCTCCAGATTTGAAAAGAAAGGTAATTAAGGTGGCAGCTATGAATTTCCTCTTCGTATGCTGCCACTCTATGTTGAAGCTCCAGAGTATGCACCATCAGTGCTAAAAGGATAGATAGGATGGCTACCAACCTATCCATCATGCATGTAGTTATTTCCTCGATCAAAGCTGCCATTAACAACACAAACTTCACAATTCTTCCTGCCTCAAGAAAAAAGAGAAAGAAAAAGAAAAACTAGAGCTCTATTGTGGCATTTTCCTACATTTGGATAAAATACCAGCCGACACAGATGGGAAACAAGTAGAAAGCTAAACCAAAGAATGTTATTTTCGATGAGGCAAGTGTACAAATCTTTCAACAGGCTAGATGGTTAGAATTTTTACAAAAATTTGAGGGGTTTGAAGCAGAGCTACTTGAGGAATTTGTCACCAATTTCCACCACACCTCTACAGTTAAAGGGGTAAGGATTTAGATTAACCCTACTATTATTAGTCAAATTTTTAGAATTCCTATAGTAGGTGTTGATTTTTTACAGAGAAAACCATCCTATGAAGAGTTAGTACAAATATTCCATGTTGCTCCAGAGCCATTGCCAAGATATGTTGTTAGTAAAGGAGCAACCAAAGGGATTGAAAGGACTAGTCTTCCAGACCCATGGAAGACTGCGGTCCTATGGATAATGAAGTTCTTTACTTGTGATGGTCAGTATGTGTTGAATAGGGGGTGAATCAGTATCTTATTAAACCTCTTGCTTATTAAACTAATAATCCATTTACCGCATGCAATAACAAAGCAAATTAAACATAGAAGAAACAACCATAATCCATCACACATGAACACCAGGATTTTTACGTGGAAACCCAAAAATAGAAAAAACCATGGTGAGTGTTAACTCACAATATATTATGTAATAACAATACCAAATTACAAGCAGGCTCACTGCCCAGGGCTCACTACCCAAAAAAAGGCTCACTGCAAGAATGACTCACTACCAGAACAGTCTCATTGCCTAGAGAAAGAAAGAAGAAGGAAGAGTGGATCACTGCCAGGTTGAACTGCTCAAATTGCATCTACACATGCATGGTTACAGTTCTAATGAATCTCAAAACTCTTCATCTTGAGTACTCTGTTTCACTTCTCTGCTTTTACATTAAAAGCAAGATCTCTCTTCTTTTGCTCTTGTTGCCTGCACCACACTTCACATATCACACATACATTCACATTCACATCACATCCTTCAAACACTGAATTCAATCCCATATATATATATATATATATATATATATATATATATATATATATATATATATATATATATATATATATATATATCCACAACACTTAAACACTTAATATTAGGTTGGCCTAATAAGGTGTAGCGTGTAGTCATGCCTCATGTACTCTGTCGGCCCAATTCATTCACCAAAACTCCCAGCAGAACAAAAAAACACTTGAATTATATTCACATATGTTAGCCTCAACTATTCCACCACTTAGGATTAAGTTCTAAACAATAGAACTTACCACATACAATTTAAACTTATCATGTCGTCTTCCAACTCAAACTACTACTGGTTCAGTTCATCTGTCAAACTACATCTTTTACTGCAGACCACAAGACTTGCTCAAAATCATGTCAAAGACTCCTCAGACATCATAGATCATACCTTCGGAACCACAAAGAAAAATATCCTTTTGTGGCAAAATGCAGACCCCAAGAACACATGCTCTATTACAGTCAAACTCTATCAAGCCATTTAGCAATACTCAACATCTTGTAACTATCTTTCTAGTGGACTTTTGAACCTGAAACCCTAGATTTAGACACTTCATACAAGTGTTTACAACACCATAAAACTGCATAACAAAATATTCAACACCAGAGGAATACTGACCAATTCAACTTAGTGTTCTACTCTGAATATCACTCTATTCTGGTCTGGTGGACTTCGGTTATTTGAAGGTATGCTTCGCTTACTTTTTAGGAGCTAAATCTTGGGTATAATATCTTCTATGGACTACAGATAACATACCAAAATTGCATGATCTGATCTCCAATAGTGGACCAATGCCAACCATTATATTGTCTCTCTATCACTATCTTTTGTATACTGCCAACACTTAGCCAAAATGACTAAGTCTTCTTCACTGGACCAAAACCTTTGTCACAATCTCACTCCTTTTCTTGTTTCCATCAATGACAACACCTTCAAACATTATGCTTAATCATTCATCATAATGCTAGCAATGTCTCTCTTATATTGATGTTTGCCAAGTTGCCAACAGTGTCTCTCTTATAATGATCTTAGGAATGAGATTGATCATGTTGTGTGGTTACACAACACACCCCATTTTGTCTCAGCAAAATAGGAACCCAACACTTTATTCTTGGCTTGGCTTGTTTTGCTTTCCATTTTATTTTGGGTAGTATGGTAAAAGTAGCATCAATCAGTATGCGTATGTCTAGTCTCAGGCATGTCCAAATCTTGAAGTATGAAGTTAAATTTCCAAAGTATGAGTCTTTACTCAGAAATCCTGCTAAATGAAAGAATGTAAAATTTCAAGTAGGTTTGCCTTTTGGATCGCCCCAGAATTCCTTAAGACTAGGAAGTTATGCTTAGTTGGTCAAACAATCCTAAGGATACTATCACATTTCCTAATGTCTAGATATTCGCTAATATCTTGAGCACAGGTTTTATAAAGGAAAACTCAATGTTTGCATATTCACTAATGTCCAGATGTCAAATTTTCACCTAAGAGGTAAAACATTGTCAGAATACACAGACATTTTGTGAGGGTGCACATTCAATGTTAATATCCCGGATATTCGTTAATATGCGGACTTGTCCAAATACAATGAAAAACACTAAAGGTTTGCATATTAACTTAATATCCTAACCCCCACTAATGTCCCAACGTCAAATTTAAAAGTACTTGGGCAGTTAAATGTCATATGCAGGATATTAGTTAACATCCTAGATCTTAACTTGGTTAATATCTTGACCTCTGAAAATGGCCATGTCCTAATGACGTCATGTCATCCCGACCTCATGACAAAAGTAAAGTTAATATCAATAACTTGGATATTCCCTCTGAACTAATAGAATGATGCTAGGTGTCGAAGGATTAAATGAAATAGTGGGCCTACAAGTATTCAAAATCGGATGGTAGCACATCCTCACAGGAGGATCTTCCCAACTGGAATGATTCTCCACTCTACACCAAGATGGTGACACATGGCTAATTCTTAGGGGAAGTCACCTCCATGTCCTGATGATGTCACATCCTCACTAAATAATGAAGGCATATTCTATGTTGACGTCACCCAGATATTAGGGTGTCTAGATATTAACTTGGTTAATATTTGAACCTTACTTGGACATCCTGATCCAGATGACGTCACGTCATCCTGACCTTACGAAGAATACTAAACTCACTTACGTCATCTGAATATTAACTATTATCCAAATCTTAACTCAATATGCTGGCCCAAGATTAGACAATAGCGCATCCTCGCAGGAGGATCTTCCCAGCTGGAAAGATTCTCTATGATACTGCGAGATGGAAACATGTGTCCATATGCATATCCTTACATACTTGAGAACAAATTTAGGACATGATGACAAATCTTTGGTCAAACAAAGGTTGACTAGACCCCCATGTTGATGTCATATGGACATATCCACATGGATATAGCCATATCCTAGAAGTATATCCTAAACTCGATAAGTCATATGTGGATATTCATATCCCGAGCCTCCTGTTAGGTTTCAAAAATGCAGGTTGCAAATCCTAAGAGGATGCCAGACTCTATGATTAGATTGGCAATGTTTTTGAACTAATGCGATAGAGTTAACCTAGAGGGTTGCTGACTCCCTGTAGTTTAGGCACTGTTATACCTAGGCGGTGGACCTTGAAAGTTGAAGTAGTTTAGATGAGTGTAAGTGCTTTGACTAAGTTAATGGATCTACCCACAATGGCAAATGGTGTGGAATAGATGAAAGCTTGCTAACTAGTTATATATCTAATATCTGAAAGATGATTGGTATAAATTGTATAAGCAATGTCAAGGTAAATTTAATAACTATGATCAACTAATGAATGGGTTTTGGATAAAACTAAATGATGAATCAAAACAAGACCAGTGCCTTGTTGGGTAAATAGAGTCAAATGAAAATCTAAGATCAATGGCTTATATTGGGCATGAACTCTAACTTCTTGGCACAATACTTTAGTTTACAACTTGTATAAACGTGCAAGGAAATGATTGACAAACTCTTCTTAATAATCCACCTGATACAATTAGGTTTCTTGTTATTCACCAAAAGGAAATTTAACCCTTTCTTTAAGGAACCAATTGAATGAAATATACAAGAACAACAGATAATATCAACTTGGAGATAGAATGATAATCCTAATTATATGGTTCTTCTTAATGATCCAAATGAACACTTCCATATTATTGTGGCTGACCAGAAGGATTTTAATTCCTTTTAAAGAAACCAATTAATCACATCACACAAATAGAGCAGATGTGCATTGACAAATTAAATATATACTTGATATATCAATTTGAATAATAAGGATATACTGAACTAGAGACAACCAAATAACTTAATAATTTCAATAAACAATTGATGCTAGTATAAAACCATAGAATTAGAGATCTTCTATTAAGTTCTTTTAATATAATACTTGCAACATGGTCTTTTAAAATATTATGAACTTCTCCTATTATCTCCTACTGCTAATGATAATTGATCACCATATGTTCAACTTATATAGAAATATTTGTGAAGAGACATAACTCTTCAAAATGTCTTTTGCAAATTAAAATGATTAACACAACAACAAACAAAGATAATGACTCTAAGCCCTACTAAGCCACAAGTATATCTGAGAAACATGATCTAGATATTACTGGCTACAATGTGTATCAGTAAACTCAATAGCATTTCTTGTGATCACATCCATTGTCACCATCTTCTCCAGATGCTTGCAGGCTTCCCCAGATGCAGAATCTTTATCCTTGAGAGCCTCTAAAGCTTCATGTAATATTACCTAGCATTCTTTACTCCATTCATCCTTGCTCTTTAGCTCCTTGTTATTTCTGAACAACATGGGTATACCTGCCTTTGATACCTCAATGCATTCCCTGGCATCATTTTTAAGTTGGTCATGATATTTTTGATGTTGTTTGATCAAGTCTTTTGCACTAGAGGTACCTGTAGTGTCAAGAGTATCCCTACTCTGTATCTCATGGAGTTTCTCTTGAAGCCTGTTGTTTAACCTTTCATGCTCTTGGATCACCTTATGGTTTTTAGAATAGACATCCCAAAATTTGTTCATCCAATGCATCATATTAATATGCCTATTCTGTAGTATTGCTGCAAGTGTGTCAATCTGACCCTAGGCTATCTGATCAAAAGATGGTGACTGGGTGCTTTGTGAACTCTCTCCTTGGGTTAACCTTTTAACTGATCCTTCGAAGGCATTCTTGATAGTATCTTTCAAGAAATCATTTTCTTTTGTTAATCTTTCACAACTCAATTTATATGCATCTCGTTCCTTGATCAGGATCTGAGCCTATGCTTTATTTAATTTTGTAACATTTATGCCAATGTCTGGAGTAATCAAAGGATTAGTTTCCCCTACTTTCAAAGTTATAACATGCCCAAAAAATTTTCAGTATCTATAATGATCATTTTCTTAGAAGGAGGGTATAAGGCCCATATCATGAGTGAGTTTTCATCATTGTTATATTTGGTACCCATGTATACCTCTATGACACCCTGGGGAGTGAGCTTATACCTATCATCAATATTGTGCAAAAAACTATCAAACACTAAGGCAAAATTTATATAAAGTCTAGGAAATATCATGACACCTACTTCTCTGAGCAACTGTCTACCTCTGTTAGGATTCATAGCTTTCAATTCATTGTCTACTGTTATTTTTAACATATCAATCAATTGTTTTTCATTATTAGCCGTGACATCTTCAACTGATTCCTTTAGTTCTTTTCCCTTGCATTTATACAAAAATGATTTAAATTCTTGAGAATGAATAAATTGATCAACTGCAATGAAAGAATCATATGCTAACTATATAGGATCCTCATGACCAGGCCCCTCTTCATCATGCTCTCTATTAGGACATTGATAACATTCCATTTTTCATTTGGATATTCTAGTTGCCTGTTCATGTAGCTCTTCTTCTCCTGCAGATTCCTCATCCCCAGAAGACAACAACTCTAACTCTGCAAGTTGTTTTCTCTTCTCATCTAATTCTCTATTATACTTCTCAATTACAAGTTCAACTTTAGTTTCTTCCATGTTCCTAATAATATCATCATCTGGATATGGAATATGTGTATATCCACTGAGGTTTTGTTTTCTTCTAGAAAAATCAATAAAACCCTCAGGATCAAATCCTTTTCTTGCTTCTACACACCTCATGATGTAATGAATTAATTTGGCCCTGATGAGACCATAACCTTCTTTAGAAACCACAATAAAATCCCTGAAGCACAGAGTACTGGGCATGAAGGTTTGTTTTTCAAAGGCACTCAAGTTCATCACATTAGAGAAGTTCATTTGCTTGACTATCTCTAAGTAGGCAATCCTATCAAGAACTATCTTGGGTAATATGAATGGGGTATCTTAAAAACCATGAATTCTAACCATGCTTGAATCCTCAAAGCAATACCAATCTCCCTAGTTGTGGGTGAAAGTTGGGGGACCACCAAAATCTTTTGGTCTGAGAAATCTTTTTATTTCATCTGATAATGAATATTCACAAGGATGATTGAAATATCTATACAACAGTTTTACATAATATTCTTCAAAATGAATGTAACTGGAGTGGGAAAACCTACTGTCCCATATCCTTTTCGACATTTGCATAGGTGGTTTTTGTCCCCTCTTGTCTACTTGAGCAATTCAGAGTTCACTTGGCCATATACCAATTTCCTAGCCATAGTATAAGACCATGTGCATGAGGAGCAAATAGTGCTCAAAAGAGATTGTTGGGGTGTTGTTCTTGATTGCAATTAAACTAGAATCATTTTTTCTAAAGATATAAGCAGTATAGTCAAACTACCTAGGATTGTGACACTGAATATCTATTGCTATCACCATTAATGGAATTGACATAAAATCAAGAATCTCTGACCTTAGGACTTGGCCAATGGAATAATATGTGTATTGCATATACGATTCAAACAAGGACACATGGAATGGAGGTCCATCATTATCATCAAAAGGCACTATTTTTCCCTCTACCCTAGGCCTGTGGAGAAGTAATCTCCATCCATTGTATGTGGTGTCCATCCTCCAGTATTATTTGTCCAAATCTTAATATATTATTTGTAGAGTACACAAATCATCTAAATCAAATACTTCCCAAATGGCATTTTTGGACAAGTGAATAACAGGCTCTCCTTGTGGATTGCATATGGCTTTGAGGATGGGATTGTAATGTTTAGCCAAGAGTTTTAGGAGTTCTACATTCACAAACACATCAGGGACGACCAATTTGCTTAAATTCAAATTCTAGGGATTAGACATCGGGACATTCCTGAATCTTCTATCATAATGAAATTTGAACAACTTATAGCCTCTGATTGGTGTCCATACATTTCCCAGGTGTTTGCATTTGTCTTCTAATTTCTCTACCTCTACCCTAAGTTGTGCAGACCTTCAGGCTTTAGGGGTATACCCAGGCAATCGGTCTACCAAATCCTGATTTAGTTTTCTTTCTTTCATTTTTTCATCAGGGCTTTTGTCAATTTTCTATTTCATAGGCTTACTAGTTTCACCTTGTTGTTTTCTACCCTTACCTTTTACTGCAGTCTCCATTATAATTCTGGATAGCAAATTCAAATTGCAATCTACCACATAGAGATTTTTATGTATGTACCTGCTATCTAAGATGATGATCAAACTCCTTTGTTCTCTCCTCCAAGTTTTCGCTTGTGTGCTCCTCTCAGACAATTCTTTTGAACCCAATCACAATGATTTCGAATGACTCTTCAGTGGATTTCTTCTCAGTCTATAAGTAATAGTTCCAGTGCAGTAATTTCATAATCATTGTGAGATGTCACATCATCATAACCTCCTTCATTGGCGAGACTTTTGTAATGTTAGGGTGATCTAACAACTTATTATGGTGTGAACATGTGCAGATGGCTCAATCGTTGTGACCCTTTGTTTTGTCTCCTCGATGTCACCTTTTATGAAAACATATATGTCTGTATCAACAAGATATTTCAAGGTTTATCTGATATAGAAATGAACATAGAAGTTTTTGTTAGCCTGATTTGCATTATCATTGTGAGAACAACATCATACTCTGATATTCCAAAAATCTCTAATATGACTATCGGCATGAGTCTTGTCAAAATGTTTATCGGCTTCTCTTTATAGGGTAGGCTAGCAAAATTAGTAAGACCCAAGAAATTAATACCGATATCGCTTGTCTTTATAATTTGTCAAAAAGAGTCTTATCAATGAGTGTGGCCACTACCATCATCGAAACAACATATGATATCGGGATGACTTTATTCAAACTATTTGATCCTAGTTGTTTTCCCGATGCCTTTCTTTCTATCCTTCATCGAAATGATCATCATCACATGTCACCAAAATCCTTCATCATTGTGACTATGATTCAGCAAGACTTGTAAAATTTATTTTGATATGTTCCCTTTTGCCGATGCGTTATATCCTCCATATACATCGGTGTGAGTTAGGCTGAAAATGCCTTTTTGGTCACTAAGACATCATAAGGTTGGAGACACTTTAATCTCTTGCCCCAATGTACATTTCTTCCTGATGAGTCACTAGTTCTACCTGTTCCATGGGTTGTTCGGCAAGAGTCTTACTGAATTCTCTCATCGGTGCGATCTATACTGTCAGGGGAGTGTTCAGAGTATTCTCTGACAATACCTTCTCGTCCCAATGACCTTCACCTTTAATTAACTCGGCATGACTATGGACTTTCTCCCCGATGAAGGGCCATTGATGTTACCTTTTTCATTAGAGATTTCTAAATTTTTCACTCTGACCATAATCCTCATGCCGATACACATCTAGCTTGTTTCAAATAGAACATGGATCGGTTAAGGGAAACACCGAGGTCTCTCCAAAATTAAGGAACTGAGGCCCCTTATTATACTACGATTTGAGGGGTGAGATAATTATTTATGGTGAAAATCATGTGATATTTATGGAATTTATCAGCTGCTATTATGATTTTGGGCATATGATTTTCTAATTTGGTTGGACATGGGGTGGGTAGGAGTATAGGAAAATTTCAAAATTTTCCTGTCTCAACAGTGGCTCTATCTAGGATGTATACCCCTTGCGGGTATAACAAGAATTTAGATCTCTTGGGGGAGTAGACCATGTATTTTATTTATTGGGGATGACAGATTTATAGAATTTTAGGACTATATATATATATGAAATGAGAACGCGAGTTGGAAGTGATAATGATGTAGAACGGGGATGATCCTATACTACTGTACATGGAAAAAAAAATTATTGTTGAGAGATTCATAGGACTGTCCATGTACTAGTAGATCCTAATCTCTCTTGATTACCCTAAACTACTGTGCATGGAATAAGAGTACTTCAAGAATTATTTAAGAGTTGTCCATGCACTGGCAACACTTATTTCTCTTTGTGCATGATTTTGATATTTTCATGAAAAGAAAGGTTTCAGAAACTATCCATGCACTAGCAACTCTTGCTCTTCTCCAGACATATTTTGCAAATAGTATGAATCATCTCCTCCTTTTCCACTAACAACAAAAGGAACTAACCACAAAGATTCAAATTTTCCATGCTTTCCCTTCTCTTGGCATTTGGCATTCCACATCAATACCAAGTCATTTTTCTCAAATTTTCTATCCTAGGCCTTTTTGTCAAAAAGGTATTTTACTTGTGATTGCACTTTGATGTTCTACTTTTGAGCCAGTCTTCTTGTCTCATCAAGTTCCGCAAGATGTTCCAATCTTTCCTCCATTGGTTTAGGAATGTTTAAATCCTCTTGAAGAACAAATTTGTAAACTAGTAGAAGATTTTCTAATGGCATCCTTGCTTGTGTTCCATACACCAGTTCGAAAGGAGATCTTCCAATTGCTCTCTTAACAGTAATCCTATCAGCCCACACAGCCATTCTCAACTTTGAATCCCATGCCTTTTTATTTCCCTCCAACATTCTTTTTATAATTTTTAAAAGATTCTTATTACTAGATTCTGCTTGCCCATTTGCTTGTGGGTGATAAGGCGTAGCATAAGACACAGTGATGCCATATATATTGCAGAAATTTTTGAACTCATCAGACCTAAAGCACATTCCGTTATCTATAATCAACCTCACTAGGGTGCCAAATCTAAATATAATGTTTTCCATTAAAACGTTGATCACCACCTTGCTTGTTGCTTATTTAGTTGGGATTACTTCCACCCATTTTGTGAAGTAATCTGTTGCCACTAAAATCTATTTGTGTCCTCTACTTGACTTTTCTGCAATTTCTCCTATGAAGTCAATACCCCATTGATAGAATGGAGCTTCCACCTGCATAGGTTTCAAGGGTAGTGCTCCCTGTTATTTTAATTTTCCTAAAAATTTCTGGCATGCGTCACATTTTCTTATATAGCAATATGAATCATTGAAAATTCTAGGCCAATAGTATCTAGTCCTCAGGATTTTGTGGGCTGTAGTTTTTGCTAAGTGCCCTCCACACACTCCTACATGTAATTCTTTCATGGCATGGTTTTACTAATGTTCATCTAGTCATAGCAGTAGAATACCATCCCTATTCTTCCAATAAAGGTCTCCATCGATAAATACATACTTTGAGGCCTGTAATTTATGTGTCATTTTCTTGTTATCATCATACCCTTCAGGACATTTCATGTGTTTCATATAATATATGATGTTAGTATACCATGAACTATGCTCAATGCTAGAACTCATGCTATTAACATCATCAGTATTACATATCTGAGAAGCCTCAAGATTGTTTTCAACCATTAGTCTAGCAAGACCATGTCCTCTCACCAGTTTGGTGATTTGGATTTCAGTATTAAATTCCTAAATTTTATTAATCCACCTGCACCTTCTACCAGTGACCTCAGTTTGGACTAATACATCTTTTACTACAGCATTAGGCACGTATGCTATAATTTCAGCTCCCAACAAGTATGGTCTAAAAGCTTTGACTACTTTCACCAATGCATACGCCTGTTTCTCAACTATGTCATATTTTAATTCTGCATTTTGAAGAGATTTGCTAAAAAAATGAAATGGGTTGTTCATATCCCTCTTCATTTTTCTACAACATTACTACTACAAATGTATGATATGAAACAAATGAGAACAGCTAGAATGGCTTACTAAAATTAGGAGATACCAGAACTGGGGCTTCCTTGATTGCCTTCTTAATGGCGGAAAATGCCTCTAATGTTTTTGCTATCCAGTTCACTTTTGAATTCTTTTTTAACATTCTTGATATGGAACTAACAATTTCTACAAAATTTGATATGAATCTCCTAAAAAAGTTGATTTGGCAAAAGAATAACTATATAGCTTTTACATCTCTAGGAATAGGAACTTGGTCAATGGCTCTTGCTCTTTTAGGATCTATTCTTACTCCATCTTTTGAGACTATGTGACAAGCAACATACCCTCTGTTACTGTGAAATGGCATTTCTTAGGATTCAACGAAATTCCATTTTCTAAGGCTTTAATAAAAATTTTCTCTAAATGTGTACAATGATCTTCAGCCTTTTTGGAATATGTTGTCATGTCATCCTGATATACTACCATAATTTTATTAATCAGCTCTACAAAGGCCAGATCCATCGCCCTTTGGAATGTTGCTTCAGCATTTGTGAGTCCAAATGACATTCTTAAATACACATACGTTCCCCATAGTGCAGTTAATACAGTCTTATATTGTTCTGATTCTTTGACTTTCACCTGATTATACCCTGAGAAACCATCCAGCATTGACAATAGTTCACACCCTGTAACTTTTTGCAGTATTGCTTCCATATTAGGAAGGGGATAGTTGTCCTTAAGAGAAGATTTATTTAGATTCCTAAAGTCCACACATAATCTAATATCACCATTTTTCTTTCTGACAGGCACCAAATTAGAAACCCAAGAAGAATGTCTAATGGGTTTGATAATAGCTCCATCTCTTAGTTTTGTGAGTTCTTCAAGCATTTTAAGGACCAGTGTAGGATTAATAGGTCTCTGCTTTTGCCTAAATGGTTTGGCATCTAGTTTTACTGGTATTTCATGCTGAAAAAGATCCTCCCTATACGCTTTCAAGTCATCATATGACCATGCAAATACATGTCTATACTTCCTGAGTAAGTTGATGAACATGCTCCTAATTTTGGCACTGAGCTTCTTTCCAATGTATACATTCTTTGGGTCTACCTGTGTCCCCAAACTAATCTCTTCAAGGTCATTCGTACTATGGGTGTGTCTTTCATTTTAAATCTGTCACATCAATCAAACACTTTTTCCAATGCTATGAGTCCCTTAGGTATTTTGTTTGTTTTTAGCTGAACTATCTCTTGACCAAAGAGAGTTTCTTTTCCATCATGTTCTTCCACAAACACATTAAAATCAATCTCTTGGTTTTCATAGTGATCGACACAATGCAAGAATTTGATTATATCGGTATCATTGTCAAACACTTACCAATTATGTACATTATCTAGAATAGTGGCTCTGGTTTTGAATTCAATTTCTGTAATACCTCCTAATGTGATATCATCCCTTTTTAATGCAATATTTCCTAGAAAATTTTCCATAATATTTTTTGATCTATCAATCCAGTTGATTGAGAAGGCATAAAAAAACTCAACATCATCCCAGACAGCATTTCTATATTGCTTCAACCTCTTGTTTTTGGATGAGTATTTCCCTCTTACTTGAGAAGTAACTAATTTTGAATCACCGTATACAGCCAACTTTCTTATCTTATGCTTGGTGGCTATATTCAAACCAATGAGTAAAGCCTCATATTCTGCTACATTCTTTGTGCATTCAAATGTCAATAAAAATGAGTATTTGAAAGTTCTACCTGTTGGTGAAATAAATAATACTCCTACCCCATTTCCTATTTTGCTACATGCACCATCAAAATACATTTTCCACACATCACTCTCCTCTTTCTTAGATTCTATATGTATTGGATCAGTATTCTACAATTCTGGCTGACTTGTTTCAACCTTGAAGGTTCCCAAATCTGTATCAAAAAATAGATTTATTTGATTTTGATCCAAGCATTCTATGATGTTCTCATATCTTGGCTCCCTACACAGCTTGATCTCTTTGCCTCCCACTGGTATTGTGGCATATGATAAATCTAATTGGACATTCCCTCCTGCCATTGCAGCCCATTGTCTTGATAAGAGCATTTCATAATATGGTGGAATATCAACCACGGTGATATCAATATTATAAGTTGCTTCAGGGTTTGAAGATAGTTTTATTTCCACATCCCTCATAATACCCACAACTGGGATAGACCTATTGTCCATTGCATAACACTTACCAAATGTAGTGTCAACCCACATTCCCAATCCTTTCATGACTGCTATTGGCATGATATTCATGGCCGCACCTGAATCAATCATGCAGTTCCTTACTGGCCTGTTTCTAATCAATAAGGTGGTGTAGAAAGGATCCACTTGTGAGGGGTTCTTTGTTAGGGTATCACCTAGATATACTTTAGGAATTTGCAATGTTTCTTGGTGAACATTGTTTGTTCTATTCTCTGATTCTTTATATTTTTTATTTGGTATTTATGAAATCAGTTTAACCACTATATTTCTGTATTTATCTATCTTCATCATTTCCAAAAGTGGTACTGATATCTTCACCTGAGATATTGCATGAGCAATGTCAAATGAATGGGCTATAGTCTAATCATTCCTTTCTGTCTTTATATGTTCTTTTTCTTGATTTGGTGATTTATCTTTTGTTTTATTTTTATCAATTTTTTCTGGTTCTCTGAATGAGGATTTCACATTATTCTTTTTGTAATTTTAAACTTTTATAAAGACACCCCCAGGTGTTCCCTGTTCTGCATTTACTGTCCTGTTTCTTAGATTATAGGAATTTCTAGCTTGGGCAACTGTAGCTATTGTAAGAACTTCCCTTTCCTTTTCAGTGGGCTTTCTCCACTGATCATATGGTGAATTTTTATGGTAATAAGTAGGTCCCTTGTAGCCGTCCTCCTAATCTAAGAATACTTCTTTTTTTCCCATGTTGATATGATGTTTCTAGTTTCCCACATCATATTCATACCCCTCTTCCTCTGTAGAAGAATAGTCTTCATTCAGCAGGTATGGTGTTTCTTGCATCATGTTTATTGTGTGATTATCTCTGTTATAGTTGTATAATGCTTCTTCTTGTTGTATTGTTTTAGCCACAACACAATATTTAGGTGAGTGTGGTAAATTGCATACCAAACACTAAGGTTTATCTTCGACCATATGTGTCTCATTCCTCTTTAGAGGGTCAGGAGTATTTTTTCCATAATGTTGCTTTCTGCTGCTTTCAATGGGTCTCCCATCCTTCCAATTTGTATTATATGGCATATCATGCAATCTAGGTCGTTCATGTCTATGATGACCTTCTTGTTTATTCTATTGAATATTTGGACTTTGAAGAACTCTGGGATTATCTCTTTTGCTAACTATACTTGTAACTTTTCTATTATTTTCAATAGTTAATGCAACTTTCTATGCTTCGGCCAGGGTCATAGGGCACTGATTTCTAAGTCCATACCCTATCTTAGGATCAAATGCTTTCAGATAAATACTCAATACTGCTGGATCAGTCAATTTAGATCCATGTGGTATTTTGTTGTGTAACTTGAAAAATCTCATATTGAAATCATATACTGACTCATTTTGGTATTTTTGGATCCTTATTAATTCATGTAATGCAAAATCAGGGGCATACTGATTGTCATACTACTCCTTAAATTGACTATGGAAATCTATTAGGGAACTGATTGAGGCATCTGGTAAGTTGTTGAACTAGTCTCTCACATCTTTAGTCAGAGACATCATGAATAACCTCATTTTAACATCTTCATAATCTATACTAATATCTTGTACAAAGGCATTGAAGCTTCTGATGTGATCCTCAGTTGATACTACACTGTTTCTAGTGAAACTGGGAACTATATTTCTCCAACTACTGTCAATAGGTTATGGATACAATTGATATCCAGTCAGATCAAATCGCCTGCATATGTTTGTGAGGTTTTGGGGTGGAACATTCATGGGTGGTGGGTTAGGGTAGTAATTATATCCACCTGGAGGCTAATGATAAGCATATTGCTATTGTGGATTTATATGGGGGTTCATATGAGGATTTTGTGGTCTACAATACTGTTGGCCAGGGAGTGGGTATGGATTAGCCATATATTGAGAGGTGTTATGTATGAGAGGTTGTCTAAGATTATCTGGGAGGGTATTTTGATGAACATGACTTCTGGATGCTTGTGGATTGGAAACACCACTTGTATTTTGGTGCAAGTTTTGTTGTGGGTTCCTCAAAATATTTCCTCTATGTGGAGGTGTATATTTTGGGGCAGCTATTTTAGTTCTATTCCTTATCTATTGAATTTCCTACTTTAACAACATCTTAGTTTCCTCAATCTTGATCATTTCAAGTTCTTCCTGGAGCTTAAGCACATTTTGTTGTACTTCATTTATATTCCTTGTACTCTTTGGACTTTTATTCACCTCTTGATTCGCAAATCCATATTTTACCCCCTCTCCCTCCTGTAATGACATTTTATAATCATATTCAGCTTGCCTCTGATCAATTTCCTTCATGGCCCGTGCTTTAGACTCAAGTTGTTCTTGAGGATCAAGTCTGTATTTTGCCAATATATCATCAATCACTCCATTGATTTGAGACAAATTCTCATTTGATTCATGCAGAGGGGTAAAACTATTGTGAGTTATGATAGTTTGTTCTGTATTATCCTCTTGAGTTTCCTAATTATTATTTTGATGAAAATAATTTGATGCTCCATTTTTCTTGGGAATAGCTTTAATTGGTGGGGATGATTGTAGCTTCTTCCCTTCCATCTTGGATCTTCTACCATCCATTTGGTAATAACTATCTATTATAATAGGTTATAGAGTTGCCACCTATTTTTGTAAATAGGGAAAGTTTATAATTTATCTTTCCGGATTTTTCTTGCCAGCAAAGTTACCAATTTGTATTTTGAATTTTCTGACTCTATAAAAGAATGGTCTCTTACTAAGGTCCTTTATATTTGGCTCCCCAGTAGAGTCACCAATTTTTTAGATCTCAAAAATGTAGGTTGAAAATCCTAAGAGGATGCTAGACTCTATGATCAGATTGGCAACATTTTTGAACTAATGCGATGGAGTTAACCTATAGGGTTGATGACTCTCTGCACTTTAGGCACTACTATACCTAGGCAGGTGGACCTTGAAATTTGAAGCAATTTAGATGAGTGTAAGTGCTTTGACTAAGTTAATGGATCTACCCACAATGGCAAATGGTGTGGAATAGATGAAAGCTTGCTAACTAGTTCTATATCTAATATTTGAAAGATGATTGGTATAAATTGTATAAGCAAATGTCAAGGTAAATTTTATAACTATTCTCAACTAATGAATGGTTTTTGGATAAAACTAAATGATGAATCAAAACAAGACCAATGCCTTGTTGGGTAAATAGAGTCAAATGAAAATCTAAGATCAGTGGCTTATATTGTGCATGAACTCTAACTGCTTGACACAATAATTTAGTTTACAACTTGTATAAATGTGCAAGGAAATGATTGGCAAACTCTTCTTAATAATCTAGCTGACACAATCAGGTTTCTTGTTATTCACCAGAAGGAAATTTAACCCTTTCTTGAAGGAACCAATTGAATAAAATATACAAGAACAACATATAATATCAACTTGGAGATAGAATGACAATCCTAATTATATGGTTCTTCTTAATGATCCAAATCAACACTTCCAGATTACTGTGACTAACCAGAAGGAATTTAATTCCTTTTAAGCAAACCAATTAATCATATCACACAAATACAAAAAATGTGCATTGACAAATTAAATATATACTTGATATATCGATTTGAATAATAAGGAAATACTGAACTGGAGACAACCAAATAACTGAATAATTTCAACAAACAATTGATACCAGTATAAAACCATAGAATCAGAGATCTTATATCAACTTATGTTAATATAATACTTGCAACATAGTTTTTTAAAATATTATGAACTCCTATTATCTCCTACTACTGATGATAATTGATCACCATATGTTCAACTTATATAGAAATATTTATGAAGAGACATAACTCTTCAAAATGTCTTTTGGGAATTAAAATGATTAACACAACAAAAAACAAAGATAATGACTCTAAGCCCTGCTAAGCCACAGATATATCTGAGAAACATGATCCAAATATTCTTGGCTACAATGTGTATCAGTAAACTCAATAGCATTTCTTGTGATCACGTCCATTGTCACCATTTTCTCCAGATGCTTGCAGGCTTCCCCAGATGCAAAGTCTTTATCCTTGAGAGCCTCTAAAGCTTCATGTAATATCACCTAACATTCTTTACTCCATTCATCCTTTCTCTTCAACTCCTTGTCATTTATGAACAACATGGCTATACCTGCCTTTGACGGCTCAATGCATTTCCTAGCATCATTTTTAAGTTGGTCATGATATTTTTGATGCTGTTTGATCAAGTATTTTGCACTAGAGGTACCTGTAGTGTTAGGAGCATCCCTACTCTATATCTCATGGAGTTTCTCTTGAAGGCTATTGTTTAACCATTCTTGCTCTTGGATCACCTTATGGTTTTCAGAATAGAAATCCCAAAATTTGTTCATCCAATGCATCATATTAATATGTCTATTCTGTAGTACTGCTACAAGAGTGTCAATTTGAACCTAGGCTATCTGATCAAAAGATGGTGACTAGGCACTTTGTGAACTCTCTCCTTGGCTTAACCTTTTAAATGATCCTCCGAAGGCATTCTTGACAGTATCTTTCAAGAAATCATTTTCTTTTGTTAATCTTTCACAACTTAGTTTATATACATCTCATTCCTTAATGAGCATCTGAGCTTGTGCTTTATTTAATTTTGCAACATTTATACCAATGTCTCAAGTAACAAAGGATCAATTTCCCCTACTTACAAAGTCATAACATGCCCAAAAGTTTTTTCAATATCTATAACGGTCGTTTTCTTATGAGGAGGGTATAAGGCCCATATCATGAGTGAGTTTTTATCATTGTTATATTTGGTACCCATGTATACCTCTATGACACCCTAAGGAGTGAGCTTATACTTGTCATCAGTATTGTGCAAAAAACTATCAAACACCAAGGCAAAATTTATATCAAGTCTAGGAAATATCATGACACCTGCTTCTCTGAGCAACTGTCTACCTCTATTCAGAATCATAGCTTTCAATTCATTGTCTATTGTTGTTTTTAACATATCAATCAATTGTTTTTCATTATCAGACATGACATCTTCAACTAATTCCCTGAGTTCTTTTCCCTTGCATTTATATAAAAAAGATTTAAATTCTTGAGAATGAATAAATTGATCATCTGCAATGAAAGAATCATATGTTAACTGTCTAGGATCCTCATCTCTAGGCCCCTCTTCATCATGCTCTCTATTAGGAGATTGATAACACTCCATTTTTCATTTGGATATTCTAGTCACCTGTTCATGTAGCTCTTCTTCTCCTGCAGATTCCTCATCACCAGAAGATAACAACTCTATCTCTGCAAGTTGTTTTCTCATCTCATCTAATTCTCTATTATACTTCTCAATTACCAATTCAACTTCACCTTCTTCCATGTTCCTAATAATATCATCATCTGGATATGCAATATGTGTATATCTATCAAAGGTTTGTTTTCTTCTGAAAAAATCAATAAAACCCTTGGGATCAAATACTTTTCTTGCTTATGCACACCTCATGTTGTAATGCATTAATTTGTCCCTAATGAGACCATAACCTTCTTTAGACACCACAGTAAAATCCCTGAAGCACAGAGTACCAAGCGTGAAGGATTATTTGTCAAAGGAACTCAAGTTCATCACATTAGAGTAGTTCATTTGCCTGACTATCTCTAAGTAGGCAAGCCTATCAAGAACTATCTTGGGTAATATGAATGGGGTATCTTTAAAACCATAAATTTTGACCATGGTTGAATCCTCAAAGCAATACTAATCTCCCTAGTTGTTGGTGACAGTTGGGGGACCACCAAAATATTTTGGTCTAAGAAATCTATTTATTTCATCTGATAATGAATATTCACAAGGATTATTGAAATATCTATACAACATTTTTACACAATATTCTTCAAAATGAATGTAACTAGAGTGGGCAAACATACTGTCCCATATCCTTGTCCATATTTGCATAGGGGACTTTTGTCCCCTCTTGTCTACTTGAGCAATTCTGAGTTCACTTGGCCATATTCCAATTTCCTGGCCATAGTATAATACCTTGTGCATGAGGAGTGAATAGTGCTCAAAAGAGATTGTTGGGGCATTGTTCTTTATTGCAATTAAACTAGAATCAATTTTTCTGAAGATATAAGAAGCATAGTCAAACTGCCTAGCATTGTGACACTGAATATCTATTGCTATCACCATTAATGGAATTGACATAAAATCAGGAACCTCTGACCCTAGGACTTGGCCAATGGAATAATATGTGTGTTGCATATAGAGTTCAAACAAGGACACATGGAATGGAGGTCCATCATTATCATCAAAAGACATTGTTTTTCCCTCTGCCCTAGGCCTGTGGAGAAGCAATCTCCATCCATTATATGTGGTGAGCATCCTCTAGTATTCTTTGTCCAAATCTTCATATACTATTGGGAGAGTACACAAATCATCTAAATCAAATACTTCACAAATGGCATTTTTGGACAAGTGAATAACAGGCTCTCCTTTTGGATTGCATATGGCTTTGAGGCTGGGATTGTAATGTTTAGCCAAGAGTTTTAGGAGTTCTACATTCACAAACACATCAGGGATGACCAATTTGCCTAAATTCAAATGCTAGGGATTAGACACCGAGACAATCATAAATCTTCTATCATAACAAAATTTGAACAACTCATAGCCTCTTATTGGTGTCCATACATTTCCCAGGTGTTTGCATTTGTCTTCTAATTTCTCTACCTCTACCTTGAGTTATGCAGACCTTTGGGCTTTAGGGGTAGACCTAGGCAATTGGTCTATCAAATCCTAATTTATTTTTTTTCTTTCATTTTTTCAATTTTATGTTTCTTAGGCTTTTGTCAATTTTTTGTTTCTTAAGCTTACTAGTTTCACCTTGTTGTTTTCTACCCTTGCCTTTTACTAGAGTCTCCATTATAATACTGGATAGAAAATTCAAATTGTAATCTACCACATAGAGGTTTTTATGTATGTACCTACTATCTGAGACGATGATCAAACTCCTTTGTTCTCTCCTCCAAGTTTTCGCTTGTGTGCTCCTCTCAGACAATTCTTTTGAACCCAATCGTAATGATTTCGAATGACTCTTCAGTGAATTTCTTCTCAGTCTATAATTAATAGTTCCAATGCATTAATTTTGTAATCTTTGTGAGATGTCACATCATCATAACCTCCTTCATTAGTGGGACTTTTGTAATGTTAGGGCGATCTAATAGCTTATTATGGAGTGAACATTTACAGATGGCTCAATCGTTGTGACCCTTCATTTTGTCTCCTCAATGTCACCTTTTATGAAAACATATATGTCTATATCAGCAAGATATTTTAAGGTTTATCTGATATAGAAATGAGCACAGGAGCTGTTGTCAGCTTGACTTGCATTATCATTGTGAGAACAACATCATACTCTGATATTCCAAAAATCTCCAATATGACTATCGCCATGAGTCTTGTCGAAATATTTATCAGCTTCTCTTTACAGGGCAGGCTAGCGAAATCAGTAAGACCCAAGAAATTAATAACAATATTGCTTGTCTTTATAATTTGTCAGAAAGAGTCTTATCGATGAGCGTGGCCACTACCATCATTGGAACAACATATGATATTGAGATTACTTTATTCAAACTATCTGATCTTGGTTGTTTTCGCGATACCTTTCTTTCTATCCTTCATCAGAATGATCATCATCACATGTCACTGAAATCCTTCATTGTTGTGACTATAGATTCTGCAGGACTTTTAAACTTTATTCTGATTTGTTCACTTTTGCCGATGCGTTATATCCTCCATATACATCAGTGTGACTCGGGCCAAAAATGCCTTTTTCGTCACTAAGACATCATAAGGTCGTAGACACTTTAATCTCTTGCCCCGATGTACATTTCTTCCTAATGAGTCACTAGTTCCACCCGTTCCATGGGTTGTTTGGCAAGAGTCTTACCAAATTATCTTGTAGGTGTGATCTATACTGTCGGGGGAGTGTTTAGAGTATTCTATGACAATGACTTCTCATCCTGATGACCTTCACCTTTGATTAACTCGGTGTGACTGGGGACTTTCTCCCTAATGAAGGGTCATTGATGTTACCTTTTTCATCGTAGACTTTTGAAGTTTTCACTCTGACCATAATCCTCATGTCGATACACATCTATCTCGTTTCAAATAGAACATGGATCGGTTAAAGGAAACACCGAGGTCTCACCAAAATTAAGGAACTGAGGCCCCTTATTATACTATGGTTTGAGGGGTGAGATAATTATTTGTGGTGAAAATCATGTGATATTTATGAATTTATTAGCTGCTATTATGATTTTGGGCATATGATTTTCTAATTTGGTTGGACATGGGGTGGGTAGGAGTATAGGAAAATTTCAAAATTTTCTTGTCCCAACAGTGGCTCTGTCTGGGATGTATATCCCTTTCGGGCATAACAATAATTCAGATCTCTTAGGGGAGTAGACCATGTATTTTATTTATTGGGGATAACAACTTTACAAAATTTTAGGAATATATATATATATATGAAATGAGAATGGGAGCTGGTAGTGATAATGATGTAGAACGGGGATGATCCTATCCTACTGTACATGGAAAAGTTTTTTGTTATTGTTGAGAGATTCATTGGACTGTCCATGTACTGGCAGATCCTAATCTCTCTTGATTACCCTAAACTACTGTGCATGGAATAAGAGTACTTTGAGAATTATTTAAGAGTTCTCCATGCACTAGCAACACTTATTTCTCCTTGTGCATGATTTTGATATTTTCATGAAAAGAAAGGTTTTAGAAATTGTCCATGCACTAGAAGTTCTTACTCTTGTCCAGACATATTTTGCAAATAGTAGGAATCATCTCCTCCTTTGCCAGTGACGACAAAAGGACCTAACCACAAGGCTTCAAACTTTCCATGCTTTCCTTTCTCTTGGCATCTAGCATTCCACATCAATACCAAGTAATTTATCTTAAATTTTCTATCCTAGGCCTTTTTGTCAAAAAAGGTATTTTACTTGTGATTGCAATTTGATGTTCTGCTTTCGAGCCAGTCTCCTTGTCTCATCAAGTTCTACAAGATGTTCCAATCTTTCCTCCATTGGTTTAGGAATGTTTAAATCCTCTTGAAGAACAAATTTGTAAACTGGTAGAATATTTTCTAATGGCATCCTTGCTTGTGTTCCATACACCAGTTCGAAAGGAGAACTTCCAATTGCTCTCTTAAAAGTAATCCTATCAGCCCACACAGCCATTCTCAACTTTGAATCCCATGCTTTTTGTTTCCCTCCATCATTCTTTTTATAATTTTCAAAAGATTCTTGTTAGTAGATTCACCTGCCCATTTTCTTGTGGGTGATAAGGGGCAGCATAAGACACAGTGATGCCATATATATTGCAGAAATTTTTGAACTCATCAGACCTAAAGCACATTCCGTTGTCTATAATCAACCTCACTGGGGTGCTAAATCTAAATATAATGTTTTCCATTAAAAAGTTGATCACCACCTTGCTTGTTGCTTGTTTAGTTGGGATTGCTTCCACCCATTTTGTGAAGTAATATATTGCCACTAAAATCCATTTGTGTCCTCCGCTTGGCTTTTCTGCAATTTCTCCTATGAAGTCAATACCCCATTGATAGAATGGAGCTTCAACCTGCATACGTTTCAAGGGTAGTGCTCCCTAATATTTTAATTTTCCTAAAAATTTATGGCATGCCTCACATTTTCTCATATAACAATATGAATCATTGAAAATTCTAGGCCAATAGTATCCAGCCCTTAGGATTTTGTAGACTGTAGTTTTTGCTGAGAAGTGCCCTCCACATACTCCTTCACGTAATTCTTTCATGACATGTTTTGACTGATGTTCATCTAGGCATAGCAACAGAATACCATCCCTATTCTTCCAATAAAGGTCTCCATTGATAAATATATACTTTGAGGCCTATAATTTAAGTATCCTTTTCTTGTTATCATCATATCCTTTGGGACATTTCATATGTTTCAGATAATATATGATGTCAATATACCATGGGGTATGGTCAATGCTAGAACTTGTGTTATTAACATCATTAGTATTACATATCTAAGAAGCCTCAAGATTGTTTTCAGCCATTAGTCTAGCAAGACCCTGTCCTCTCACCAGTTTGGTGATTTGGATTAAAATATTAAATTCCTAAATTTTATTAATCCACCGGTACCTTCTGCCAGTGACCTCAGTTTGGACTAATACATCTTTTACTACAGCATTATGCATGTATGCTATAATTTCAGCTCCCACCAAGTATGGTCTAAAACCTTTGACTGCTTTCACTAATGCATACACCTGTTTCTCAACTATGTCATATTTTAATTCTACATTTTGAAGAGATTTGCTAAAAAATGAAATGGGTTGTTCATATCCCTCATCATTTTTTTGCAACATTACTGCTGCAACTGTATGATATGAAGCAAACAAAAATAGCTGGAATGGCTTGCTGAAATCAGGAGATACTAGAACTGGGGCTTCCTTGATTTCCTTCTTAATGGTGGCAAATGCCTCTAATGTTTCTGTTGTCCAGTTCACTTTTGAATTCTTTTGTAACATTCTTGATATGGGACTAACAATTTCTGCAAAATCAGATATGAATCTCCTAAAAAAGTTGATTTGGCCAAAGAATGACTATATAGCTTTTACATCTCTAGGAATAGGAACTTGGTCAATGGCTCTTACTCTTTCAGAATCTATTCTTACTCCATCTTTTGAGACTATGTGACCAAGCAACTTGCCCTCTGTTACTACGAAATGGCATTTCTTAGGATTCAACGAAATTCCATATTCTAAGGATTTAATAAAAATTTGCTCTAAATGTGTACAATGATCTTCAGCCTTTTTGGAATATGTTGTCATGTCATCCTCATTTACTACCATAATTTTATTAATCAACTCTGCAAAGGCACATCCATCGCGCTTTGGAATGTTGCTCCAGCATTTGTGAGTCCAAATGGCATTCTTAATACACATGTGTTCCCCATGGTGTGGTGAATGCAGTCTTATATTGTTATAATTCTTTCACTTTCACCTGATTATACCCTAAGAAACAGTCCATCATTGACAATAGTTCACACCCTGTAACTTTTTATAGTACTGCTTCCATATTAGGAAGGGGATAGTTGTCCTTAAGAGAAGATTTATTTAGATTCCTGAAGTCCACACATAATCTAATATCACCATTTTTCTTTCTGACAGGTACCAAATTAGAATCCCAAGAAGAATGTCTAATGGGTTTGATAATAGCTCCATCTCTTAGTTTTGTGAGTTCTTCAAGCATTTTAGGGACCAGTGTAGGATTAATAGGTCTCTTCTTTTGCCTAAATGGTTTGGCATTTAGTTTTAATGGTATTTCATGCTGAAAAAGATCCTCCCTATATGCTTTCAAGTCATCATATGACCATGCAAATACATCTCTATACTTCCTGAATAAGTTGATGAGCATGCTCCTGATTTTGGGATTGAGCTTCTTTCCAATGTATACATTCTTTGGGCCTGCCTTCATCCCCAAATTAATCTCTTCAAGGTCATTCTGTACTACAGGTGTTTCTTTCATTTGAAATCTGTCACATCCATCAAATGCTTTTTCCAATGCTATGAGTCCCTTAGGTATTTTGTTTGTTTTTAGCTGAACTATCTCTTGAACAAAGAGAGTTTCTTTTCAATCATGTTCTTCCACAAACACATTAAAATCAATCTCTTGGTTTTCATAGTGATCGACACAATGCAAGAATTTGATTATATCGGTATCATTGTCAAACACTTGCCAGTTATGCACATCATCTAGGATAGTGGGTCTGGTTTTGAATTCAATTTCTGTAATACCTCCTAATGTGATATCATCCCTTTTTAATGCATTATTTTCTAGAAAATCTGCCATAATATTTTTTAATCTATCAATCCAGTTGATTGAGAAGGCATCAAACAACTCAAGATCATCCCAGACAACATTTCTATATTGCTTCAACCTCTTGTTTTTGGACAAGTATTTCCCTCTTACTTGAGAAGTAACTAATTCTGAATCACCGTATACAACCAACTTTCTTATCTTATGCTTGGTGGCTATATTCAAACCAATGAGCAAAACCTCATATTCTGCTACATTGTTTGTGCATTCAAATGTTAATAACAACTAGTATTTGAAAGTTCTACCTGTTGGTGAAATAAATAATACTCCTACTTCATTTCCCACTTTGCTACATGCACCATCAAAATACATTTTCCACACATCATTCTCCTCTTTCTTAGATTCTATATGTATTGGATCAGTATTCTACAATTATGGTTGACTTGTTTCAATCTTAAAGGTTCCCAAATCTGTATCACAAAATAGATTTATTGATTTTGATCCAAGCATTCTATGATGTTCTCATATCTTATCTCCCTACACAACTTGATCTCTTTGCCTCCCACTCGTATTGTGGCATATGATAAATCTAATTGGACATTCCCTCCTGCCATTACAGCCCATTGTCTTGATACGAGCATTCCATAATATGGTGGAATATCAACCATAGTGATATCAATATTATAAGTTGCTTCAGGGTATGAAGCTAGTTTTATTTCCACATCCCTCATAATTCCCACAACTAGGATGGACCTATTGTCCATCACATAACACTTACCAAATGTAGTGTCAAACCACATTTCAAGTTCTTTCATGACTGCTATTGGCATGATATTCATGGCCACACCTGAATCAATCATGCAGTTCCTTACTAGCATATGTCTGATCAATAAGATGGTGTAGAAAGGGTCCACTTGTGAGGGGTTCTTTGTTAGGGTATCACCTAGATATACTTCAGGAATTTGGAATGTTTCTTGGTGAACATTGTTTGTTCTATTCTTTGATTCTTTATATTTTTTATTTGGTATATCTAAAATCAGTTTAACCACTGTATTTCTGTATTTATCTATCTTCATCATTTCCAAAAGTGGTACTAATATCTTCACCTAAGATATTGCATGAGCAATGTCAAATGAATGGGCCATAGTCTAATCATTCCTTTCTATCTTTATAGCTTCTTTTTCTTGATTTGGTGATTTATCTTTCATTTTATTTTTATCAATTTTTTCTGGTTCTCTGAATGAGGATTTCGTATTATTCTTTCTGTAATTTTGATCTTTCATAAAGACACCCCCAAGTGTTCCCTATTCTATTTACTATCATGTTTCTTAGATTATAGGCATTTTTAGCTTGGCCAACTATAGCTATTGTAAGAACTTCCCTTTCCTTTTCAATGGGCTTTCTCCACTGATCATATGGTGAATTGTTATGGTAATAAGTAGGTCTGTTGTAGCCGTCCTCTTGATCTGAGAATACTTCTTGTTTTCCCATGTTGATATGATGTTTCTAGTTTCCTACATCATATTCATATCCCTCTTCCTCTGTAGAAGAATAGTCTTCATTCAACAGGTATGGTGTATCTTGCATCATGTTTATTGTGTGATTATCTATGTTATAGTTGTATAATGCTTCTTCTTCTTGTATTGTTTTAGCCACAACATAATATTTAGGTGAGTGTGGTAAATTGCATACCAAACACCAATGTTTATCTTCTACCATATGTGTCCCATTCCTCTTTAGAGGGTCAAGAGTATTCTTCGATAATGTTGCTTTCTGCTACTTTCAATGGGTCTCCCATCCTTCCAATTTGTATTATATGGCATATCATGCAATCTAGGTCTTTCATGTCTATGTTGACCTTCTTGTTTATTCTGTTGAATATTTGGCTTTGAAGAACTCTGGGATTATCTCTTTTGCTAACTATACTTGCAGCTTTTCTATTGTTTTCAATAGTTAATGCCACTTTCTATGCTTCAGCCAGGGTCATAGCGCACCAATTTCTAAGTCCATACCCTGTCTTAGGATGAAATGCTTTCAGATAAATACTCAATGCTGCTAGATCAGGCAATTTAGATCCATGTGGTATTTTGTTGTGTAACTTGGAAAATCTCATATTGAAATCATATACTAACTCATTTTGGTATTTTTGGATGCTTATGAATTCATGTAATGCAATCTCAGGGGCATACTGATTGTCGTACTACTCCTTAAATTGACTATGGAAAGCTATTAGGGAACTGATTAAGGCATCTAGTAAGTTGTTGAACTAGTCTCTCGCATCTTCAATCAGAGACATCATGAATAACCTCATTTTAACATCTTCATAATCTATACTAATATCTTGTACAAAGGCATTGAAGCTTCTGATATGATCCTCCGCTAATACTACACTGTTTCCAGTGAAATTGGGAACTATATTTCTCCAACTACTATCAATAGGGTATGAATACAATTTATATCCAGTCAGATCAAATTGTCTGCATATGTTTATGAGGTTTTGTGGTGGAACATTCATGGGTGGTGTGTTGGATCTAGGGCATACAACTGAGAGGGGGGGGGTGAATCAGTTGTATAAAACTTGCTCTTACTTTAAGCACTTGATTGTTCTTTGTTAGTTAACAGCATATCAATTAACCATCTATGAAAGCATAATGCATAAACTCAGAGCAGATGAACATCAACACATTGAACACCAAGATTTTGACGTGGAAAACCCGGTTAAGGGAAAAACCACAGGGTGATTAACCCAAGAATTATTCTCTGTTAGAAGAATAAAGAAGAATGAATGGCACATGCCAATTAGGGCTCACTGCCCGAGCACACTGCTCACAAAGAGGCCCACTGCCTACAAGGAGACACACTGTCTACAAAGTGATAAGAATCACAGTCTTGAACTGGAGAATGACATCTCTACCATGTCCGGATCAGTTCCATTTAAGCCCAAAAACCTCTGCTCTGCCTTTTGCACTTCTCTTCGCTATGCCACACTCATCCACACAATCCACACTCGAAATGAACTCACAAACCTTTATTTATACAAGACATCGACTTAGGAACAAACATCTAAGTCGGCAAACAACCATAAGAGTATCGGCAAGATGAATAACACATCCGGTCGGCCACCATAAGAACATTCGCAGGATGAACAACTCATCCAGTCGGCTAAACAGAGGAAGAACTTCATCCGGAAGAATAACTTCAATTCTGGGCTCTACTATCAATGCGGACCGACAACACAACCTCAACATGATCCAAGAACCTTCACAAGCCTGCCTGAATGACCAGGTACATCCGCACTTTCTTTACTTACTGGAATCTCTTCTCTTCCTTATCCGGAACTTCAAGAACACTGTCTGTCGCCACTGTCATAATGCAAGAGGTACTTCCGGACCTCCAAATCATACACAAATTAGGATGACACATCACAAGGACATCCCAAACACTCCTTCCAATCCGCAGATTAGGATAATACAATTCCGGACCTCACCGGACCTTTTTGTGATCCTCTGTCACCTCTGGATACTTGTCGGAACCGGTTCTACACCGACAGCCACAACTCCTTCAGATCTTCATGCGGACCTCTGAAATCTTAACTGAAGCATCTCAAGACTCATATCTACAAACCCTTTAATCCGCATCCTCCGGTTCTCAACCTATACAATACATTTGCCTTCTTCTCATCACTGTTCTTCATTGTTCCTGACTGAGGCTAACTTTCTCAATATCCTCAGCACACAGCTCATCAAATCCTTCTTGTTAATGCAATATGAGTATGTTGACATCAATGACAACACTGGCTCACCTCATACTTGCAACAATCTCCCCCTTTGTCATTGATGGCAACATATGATGTGAAAAACCATCAAGACAAGAACTTCTCCTTTCTGTCACAGCTCCCCCTATCAACAACAACTTTTCACATGTCTTCTCTTCCTTTACTACTCCCCCTTTGATCATCAACCACTTGTTTTTCACATGTCTTCTCTCCCCCTTTGACATCAATGGCAAAGGGCTCATACTTGCAATTCTCATACATCAGAATCATACCAGCTGCTCCCCCTTAGTTGCAGCTTCCCATCATCAATCCGGATCACAAGATATGACTGTGATATCCACCGGACTGATGCACATCAGTGCATCCTAGTTCATCACCGGAGGGGCCATGACCCCTAACTTCTCCCGGAGATATTCAAAAGAGTCTTTGGGAAGAGGTTTAGTAAAGATATCTGCAATCTGATCCTTGGAGGGAACATACTCCAATCTGACTTCTTCCTTGTTCACTTGTTCTCTCAAGAAGTGAAACTTGATAGATATGTGCTTAGTCTTAGAATGCAATACCGGATTCTTAGAAATATTAATTGCACTTGAATTATCACATAAAATTGTGATAGGCTCCTCATATTCAACTTTAATGTCTCTTAGCATCTGCTTCATCCATAAGATTTGAGTGCAACTACCTGCTGCTGCAATGTATTCTGCTTCAGTTGTAGACAGAGATATTGCATCTTGTTTCTTGCTTAACCAAGAAACCAATCTCTTCCCCAAAAAGAATGCTCCACCACTAGTGCTCTTCCGGTCATCCACATCTCCTACCCAATCTGCATCTGTGTAAGCATGAAGAGAGAAATCTGGATCTCTAGGGTACCATAGACCATACTCAACTATTCCTTTCAAGTACCTAAAAATTCTTTTGATTGCCATAACATGAGATTCTCTAGGATCAGCCTGGAATCTTGCCACAAGACCAACAGCCTGCATTATATCTGGTCTAGTTTGAGTGAGATACAACAATCCACCAATCATTGATCTATACTTTGTATGATCTGCCTTTGGAGAATCATCATCTTTGCTTAACTTACATCCGGTTGCCATAGGAGTGTTCATTGGCTTTGAGTCTTCCATACCAAATTTCCTTAACAATTCTTTCACATATTTGGTCTGAGAAATGAAGATCCCTTCTTTTGTTTGAGTAATTTACAGACCCAAGAAGAAATTCATTTCACCAAGCATAGACATTTCAAACTCACTTTTCATCTGATTTGCAAAAGTTTTGCACATACTATCTCTTCCTCCAAAAATGATATCATCCACAAACACTTCAACAATCAAAATGTTTTCATGATCAATTTTGAAATATAAGTTACTATCAGCAGTACCTTTGTTGAATCCAATCTGCACAAGATGCTTATCCAACCTTTCATACCATGCTCTTGGGGCTTGCTTCAATCCATACAAAGCTTTCTTCAACTTGCAGACCATATCATTATTATCAGACAATTGAAATCCATCCGGTTGTTCAATGTAGACTTCTTCTTCCAGATCACCATTTAGGAAGGCAGACTTGACATCCATCTGATATACCTTGAAGTCTTTGAAGGCAAATGCAAGAAGTAATCTGACTGCTTCAATTCTTGCCACCGGAGCAAAAGTCTCTTCAAAGTCAATTCCTTCTATTTGAGAGTACCCTTTGCAGACCAATCTAGCTTTGTTTCTGATTACTTCACCAGCTTCATTTAGTTTGTTCCGAAAGACCCACTTGGTTCCAATTACATTCCTGTCTCTAGGTCTGGGAACAAGATCCCAAGTATGATTTTTCTCAATTTGCATCAATTCATCTTCCATTGCTTTGGTCCAGTTTTCATCATTGCAGGCTTCATTTATTGTTTTAGGTTCAATCTTTGAAATCAGACAACATTCATCCTGATTTTGAGCAACATTCCTTCTAGTTTGTACACCTTTGCTTCTGTCACCTATGATCTGATCTTCAGAGTGGTTCAGTCTTACATACCTTGGAATTTTGGGAGTATCCTGCACTGCTGCTTCTTGATCAGGCTCATTCAAACCTATCTCTTCTTCCTGATTTACCAGATCAGGCTGACTCTGTCTCACCAGAGAGGATTGAGTTCCTTGAACACTGTCTTGGTCATCTTCATCAAACTCATAAAATCTTGAAGGCTTCTCAATTCCTTCATCAACTTTCACATTGGTGCTTTCTATCATCTTCCTCAATCTCTTATTGTAACACCGGTATGCTTTGCTTTGAGTGGAGTAACCCAAGAAAATTCCTTCATCACTTCTAGCATCAAACTTTCTTAGATCTTCATCTCTTTTAATATAACACTTGCTACCAAATACTCTAAAATATTTCACAGTAGGAGTGATGCCAAACCAGAGTTCATAGGGGGTCTTATCGGTGTTGTTTCTGATTTGAACTCGATTGAGAGTGTAGACTGCAGTGCTGATAGCTTCTTTCCAAAACATTTGAGGAACATTTGCTTCCAACATCATTGTCCTGGCAGCTTCCTGGATGGTCCGGTTCTTTCTCTCAACTACTCCATTCTGCTGTGGAGTCCTAGGAGCAGACAACTGTCTCCTTATACCCTGCTTCTCACAAAAGTCAATGAACTCACCAGATGTAAATTCACCACCTCTATCAGACCTTAGACACTTTAGTTTCAATCCGATTTGATTCTCTACCATAGCTTTGAAGATTTTGAACTTCTCAAATGCTTCTGATTTTTCTTTTAGAAAGGTAACCCACATCATCTGAGAATGATCATCAATTAACAACATGAAATATCTATCACCTTGCAGACTCTTGATTCTTGTCGGACCATAGAGATCAGTATGTACTAATTCCAACAATCCGGTAGAAGACTGATCTTGGCTTTTGAAAGAGACTCTGCTTTGTTTACCTAGCTGACATTCTTTGCACAAACTATTTGTAGGTTTCATCAATTTTGGAAGATCTCTTACAGCCTGAGTATTGCTTATCTTGATGATGTTATCAAAATTTACATGACACATTCTTCTATGCCATAACCAACTCTGATCAATTTGAACAAACAAACAACTTTTATTTGAACCAACCAGATGAAAGATATTACCTTTTGTCTGAGTACCGGATGCAATTTCAGTTCCGGAGCTTGTAAAGATTCTGCATTTTCCATTCTTGAACCGGAGATCATAGCCTTTGTCCACTAACTGACCAACACTGAGAAGATTGTGCTTCAATCCTTCAACATATAGTACGTTACCTGTTTTGCTCTTTCCATCAAAGGAAATAGTTCCCCTGCCTCTGATTCTGCCAGCAGAATTGTCACCAAACTTTACCATTCCTCCTTCATACCTTTCCAAATTCAAGAACTTATTCTTGTCACCAGTCATATGGTGAGAACATCCACTGTCAATAACCCAATCATCCTTTTCTTCCACTTGAGCAGCCAAAGCTTTTTCAACAACTTTGTGATTGACAGATTCAGAGAGTATTGAATCTTCTTCCTTGATGGCAATAAACACCCACTCATTTCTGGATTTGCTTCCTAGTTCTGATTCATCATCTGTTACTCCCTCATTGTCATCTTCTTCATGAACATAATAGCAATTCTTTTGAAACCTTTGTCTGTTAGTATTAGACCTTGCAGATCTTTCCGGACATCTTGAAGCAAAATGACCAATCTTATTGCAGTTGAAACACTTAAAGGGTAGTTTTCCTTCATACTTACCGGATCCTCTTGGCAGTCTCTTTGCAATGAGGGCTTCAAGTTGAGCTGTTTCTGCTTCTTCTTCTTCCATGTCTCTTCTTGCTTGATCATACCATGACATTTTCCTTGATGAGTTTTCTCCCGGATCAAATCTCTGTTTGCCTTTCACATAGGCACTGGCTTTGAAAGCAAATTCAGTCTTGGGAGGATCATCTCCAAACTCGGTCATTTCAAATGCAGCTAGTTTGCCAGCTAGTTGTTCTCTTGTGACAGTTGTGTGGGCTCTGAACTCATCAATGGCAGCAACCTTGATTTTGTAGGCAGCAGGAAGGGATCTTAGGATTTTGCAGACAATCTCATTTTCATCTAGAGTTCCACCAGCATTTCTAATTCCACATACCAGCTCATTCACTCTTGGCATAAAGGTAGTGATGTTTTCATCATCTCTCATCTTCAATCTTTCAAATTTCCCTTTCAGACTTTGCAACCTTGCACTTTTTACAAACTCATCTCCTTCATACAGAAGTTCCAGTTTAGTCAGGATCTCATATGCAGTTGGTAGGTCAATAACATTTGAGAGATCTGAATCATTCAATGCGCTTAGTAGGGCTTCCTTGGTCCGTAGATTATTTTCAGCATCTGTAATCTCATTCAGAGTTGTCAGACCACCTTGTGGAGGTACATATGGTTTTGAGACCATAGCCAAGTATGCTTTTCCCATACATTCCAAGTGACACTTCATGCGACCTTTCCAGAGAGTGAAGTTGGTTCCATCGAACTTCGGACTATCCTTCTTGTATGACGACATCCTGGATCTCCTCAAGCGGTTAAGCTCCTTTCAGAGGAACGTGGCTCTGATACCAATTGTTGGATCTAGGGCATACAACTGAGAGGGGGGGGTGAATCAGTTGTATAAAACTTGCTCTTACTTTAAACACTTGATTGTTCTTTGTTAGTTAACAGCATATCAATTAACCATCTATGAAAGCATAATGCATAAACTCAGAGCAGATGAACATCAACACATTGAACACCAAGATTTTGACGTGGAAAACCCGGTTAAGGGAAAAACCACGAGGTGATTAACCCAAGAATTATTCTCTGTTAGAAGAATAAAGAAGAATGAATGGCACATGCCAATTAGGGCTCACTGCCCGAGCACACTGCTCACAAAGAGGCCACTGCCTACAAGGAGACACACTGTCTACAAAGTGATAAGAATCATAGTCTTGAACTGGAGAATGACATCTCTACCATGTCCGAATCAGTTCCATTTAAGCCCAAAAACCTCTGCTCTACCTTTCGCACTTCTCTTCGCTATGCCACACTCATCCACATAATCCACACTCGAAATGAACTCACAAACCTTTATTTATACAAGACATCGACTTAGGAACAAACATCTAAGTCGGCAAACAACCATAAGAGTATCGGCAAGATGAATAACACATCCGGTCGGCCACCACAAGAACATTCGCAGGATGAACAACTCATCCGGTCGGCTAAACAGAGCAAGAACTTCATCCGGAAGAATAACTTCAATTCTGGGCTCTACTATCAATGCGGACCGACAACACAACCTCAACATGATCCAAGAACCTTCACAAGCCTGCCTGAATGACCAGGTACATCTGCACTTTCTTTACTTACTGGAATCTCTTCTCTTCCTTATCCGGAACTTCAAGAACACTGTCTGTCGCCACTGTCATAATGTAAGAGGTACTTCCAGACCTCCAAATCATACACAAATCAGGATGACACATCACAAGGACATCCCAAACACTCCTTCCAATCCACAGATTAGGATAATACAATTCCGGACCTCACCGGACCTTTTTGTGATCCTCTGTCACCTCTGGATACTTGCCGGAACTGGTTCTACACCGACAGCCACAACTCCTTCAGATCTTCATGCGGACCTCTGAAATCTTAACTGAAGCATCTCAAGAATCATATCTACAAACCCTTTAATCCGCATCCTCCGGTTCTCAACCTATACAATACATTTGCCTTCTTCTCATCACCGTTCTTCACTGTTCCTGACTGAGGCTAACTTTCTCAATATCCTCAGCACACAGCTCATCAAATCCTTCTTGTTAATGCAATATGAGTATGTTGACATCAATGACAACACTAGCTCACCTCATACTTGCAACATGGTGGGTTAGGGTAGTAATTATATCTACCTGGAGGCTGATCATAAGCATATTGCTGTTGTGGATTTATATGGGGGTTCATATGAGGATTTTGTTGTCTACAATACTGTTGGCCAGGGGGTGGGTATGGATTACCCATATGTTGAGAGGTGTTATGTATGAGAGGTGGTCTAAGATTATTTCGGAGGGTATTTTGATGAACATGACTTCTCAATGCTTGTGGATTGGAAACACCACTTGTATTTTGGTGCAAGTTTTACTGTGGGTTCCTCAAAATATTTCCTCTATGTGGAGGTATATATTTTGGCGCAGCTATTTTAGTTCTATTCCTTATCTATTGAATTTCCTGCTTTAACAACATCTCAGTTTCCTCTATCTTGATAAATTTAAGTTCTTCCTGGAGCTTAAGCACATTTTGTTGTACTTCATTTATATTCCTCGTACTCTTTGGACTTTTATTCACCTCTTGATTCATGAATCCATATTTGACCCCCTCTCCCTGCTGTAATAACATTTTATAATCATATTCAGCTTGCCTCTGATTAATTTCCTTCATGGCCCGCACTTTAGACTTCAGCGATTCTTGACGATCAAGTTTGTATTTTGCCAATATATCATTGGTCACTCCATTGATTTGAGACAAATTCTCATTTGATTCATGTAGAGGGGTAAAACTATTGTGAGTTATGATAGTTTGTTCTGTATTATCCTCTTGAGTTTCCTGATTATTATTCTGATGGAAATAATTTGATGCTATGTTTTTCTTGGGAATAGCTTTAATTGGTGGGGATGATTGTAACTTCTTCCCTTCCATGTTGGATCTTCTACCATCCATTTGGTACTAACTTTCTATTATAATAGGTTCTAGAGTCGCCACCTATTTATGTAAATAGGGAAAGTTTATAATTTATCTTTCCGGATTATTATTGCCAGCAGAGTTACCAATTTGTATTCTAAAATTTTTGACTCTATAAAAGATTGGTCTCTTACTAAGGTCCTTTGTATTTGGTTCCCCAGTACAGTCACCAATTTGTTAGGTCTCAAAAATGTAGGTTGCAAATCCTAAGAGGATTCCAGACTCTATGATAAGATTGGGAACATTTTTTAACTAACGCGACAGAATTAACCTATAGGGTTGATGATTCCTTGCACTTTAGGCACTGCTATACCTAGGTGGGTGGACCTTGAAAGTTGAAGCAGTTAAAATGAGTGTAAGTGCTTTGACTAAGTTAAGGGATCTACCCATAGTGGCAAATGGTGTGGAATAGAAGAAAGCTTGCTAACTAGTTCTATATCTAATATCTGTAAGATGATTGGTATAAATTGTATAAGCAATGTCAAGGTAAAATTTATAACTATGCTCAACTAATGAATGGGTTTTGGATAAAACTAAATGATGACTCAAAACAAGACCAGTGCCTTGTTGGGTAAATAGAGTCAAATGAAAATCTAAGATTAGTGGCTTAGATTGGGCATGAACTCTAACTGCTTGGCACAATACTTTAGTTTACAGCTTGTATAAACGTGTAAGGAAATGATTGTTGAACTCTTCTTAATAATCCAACTGACACAATCAGGTTTCTTGTTATTCACCAGAATGAAATGTAACCCTTTCTTGAAGGAACCAATTGAATGAAATATACAAGAACAACAAATAATATCAACTTGGAGACAAAATGACAATCCTAATTATATGGTTCTTCGTAATGATCCAAATCAACACTTCTAGATTACTGTGACTGACCAAAAGGATTTTAATTCCTTTTAAGGAAACCAACTAATCATATCACACAAATACAACAAATGTGCATTGAAAAATTAAATATATACTTGATATATCAATTTGAACAATAAGGAAATACTGAACTGGAGACAACTAAATAACTGAATAATTTCAACAAACAATTGATGCCAGTATAAAACCATAGAATTAGAGATCTTCTATTAACTTCTTTTAATATAATACTTGCAACATGGTCTTTTAAAATATTATGAACTTCTCCTATTATCTCCTACTATTGATGATAATTGATAACCATATGTTCAACTTATATAGAAATATTTATGAAGAGACATAACTCTTCAAAATGTCTTTTGGGAATTAAAATGATTAACACAACAACAAACAAAGATAATGACTCTAAGCCCTACTAAGCCATGGGTATATCTGAGCAACATGATCCAGATATTCTTGGCTACAATGTGTATCAGTAAACTCAATAGCATTTCTTGTGATCACGTCCATTGTCACCATCTTCTCCAGATGCTTACAGGCTTCCCCAGATGCAGAGTCTTTATCCTTGGGAGCCTCTAAAGCTTCATGTAATATCACCTGGCATTCTTTACTCCATTCATCCTTGCTCTTCAGCTCCTTGTTGTTTCTAAACAACATGGGTATACCTACCTTTGACACCTCAATGCATTCCTTGGCATCATTTTTAAGCTGGTCAAGATATTTTTGATGTTGGTCAATCAAGTCTTTTACACTAGAGGTACCTGTAGTGTCAGGAGCATCCCTACTCTTTATCTCATGGAGTTTCTCTTGAAGCTTGTTGTTTAACCTTTTGTGCTCTTGGATCACCTTATGGTTTTCAGAATAGACATCCCAAAATTTGTTCATCTAATGCATCATATTAATATGCATATTTTGTAGTACTGCTACAAGTGTGTCAATCTAAACCTAGGTTATCTGATCAACAGATGGTGACTGGGTGCTTTGTGTACTCTCTCCTTGGGTTAACCTTTTAACTGATCCTCCGAAGGCATTCTTGACAGTATCTTTCAAGAAATCATTTTCTTTTGTTAATCTTTCACAACTCGGCTTATATGCATCTCATTCCTTGATCAACATCTGAGCCTATGATTTATTTAAGTTTGCAACATTTATGCCAATGTCTACAGTAATCAAAGGATCAGTTTCCCCTACTTTCATAGTCATAACATGCCCAAAAGTTTTTTCAGTATCTATAATGGTCATTTTCTTATGAGGAGGGTATAAGACCCATATCATGAGTGAGTTTTCATCATTATTATATTTGGTACCTATGTATACCTCTGTGACACCCTCAAGAGTGAGCTTATACCTATCATCAGTATTGTGCAAAAAACTATCAAACACCAAGGTAGAATTTATATCAAGTCCAGGAAATATCATGATACCTACTTCTCTAAGCAACTGTCTACCTCTGTTAGGAGTCATAGCTTTCAATTCATTGTCTACTATTGTTTTTAACATATCAATCAATTATTTTTCATTGTCAGCTATGACATCTTCAATTGATTCCCTAAGTTATTTTCCCTTGCATTTATACAAAAACCATTTAAATTCTTGAGAATAAATAAATTGATCATATGTAATGAAAGAATCATATGCTAGCTGTCTAGGATCCTCATCACCAGACCCCTCTTCATCATGCTCTCTATTAGGAGATTGATAACATTCCATTTTTCATTTGGATATTCTAGTCGCTTGTTCATGTAGCTCTTCTTCTCCTGCAGATTCCTCATCACCAGAAGACAACAACTCTATCTCTACAAGTTGTTTACTCTTCTCATCTAATTCTCTATTATACTTCTCAATTACCAGTTCAACTTCAGTTTCTTCCATGTTCCTAATGTTAGAATCTAAAAGGATTATTAACCCAAAAAACTAGTGCAAAGAATATATATCTAAACTATGAATGCAAATGATACGAAATCAAAATAGCAACACAGATTTAGTCTCCAAGAGAGTAATGCAAATGCTAGAAGCAAAATAGCATTAAGAGGATGCAAAAGCAAGAGATACAAAATACAAGCTAGGTAGCATGCTTATATAGACCAGGGAGAGGGAGGAGGTGGCAACACTGACCAATGAGGAGCAACCATCTATTGGACTAAAAATAGCAAAGTATCTTCCCAAGATAGCTAATGGATGCTCACATGTAGGAAGGTGACACTTCGCAACCACTCATCTAATAAGACATGTTTTATTAACCTAAGCAAGATTAATAGAAGTGTAGGAAAAACCTAGGAATATAGGGAAAAAATAAATAACCCACTAGGAAATAGAAACCTACACTAACACCCCCCATAAGCAAAGCTTAGGTGGATGTAGAAATGGGTCCCGGCAAAGCAAGCCTGATGAGGTACCCATGTACATAAAATTCCCCCCCAAAGAGAGAGAAGAGACCCCCCCAAAGTAGAGAGAGTGAAAGAGACTATGAAACCCCCCCACAAGGAAGTAGTTCTGGTGTCAAAGGAGGATGCCCATATATGAATGTTGAAGATGATCCATTTGTGGCAAATAACATTTCTCCCCTTAGGAAGAAACAACTCCAATGGTGAATGTTGAAGTAACTCCCACTCAAAGAAGCAAGGTGAGAAAGGAAGTCTCATGATGTATCTTGTCTCAGAACTTTGCTCAAGTGTCCCCATGTGAATATCAAAAGATGCCTCAATGCACGAAGGTAGAAGCAATCCAATCCCATGTGTAGAACCAGGAGGTACAAGATCCAAAGACAAGGAAGATGGGATAACAGTGATGAAATGACTGTCATCAAAGAGGAATTGAATGTCCTCAAGAGTGTCATCTAGATCCGAAGTGTGAGACTCTACAAACAAACAAGAGATGTCTGGTAGAAATTGGTCCCAATGAAGTGAATCCAAAAGACAAATCAGATCTTGCTGCAAAGAACCACTAGAAACCCTTAAAGAAGCAACTTTGAACTCTGAAGTAGCAACAGGTGCAAGGATAAAATAATTATCATGAAAGAGGAGAGATAACCCCTCAAATGTGTCCTCCAAATCTGAAATGCGAGACTCCACAAATAAAGATGTAATGTCTAATAAATAGGAATCCTAATCAGGAAGACTGTAATGATCCTACTACAAAGAACCATTGGAAGCTCTCAAAGAAACATCTCTAGAATTTGATGAAACAATAGGTGTTGTATCTAAAGATGGGGTATCAATGTATGTCACACAAGATGGGGCAAAAGAAGTCTCAATATCATCCACAAGATCCTGGTCATCCAAGGAAACATCACTATCAGATGAAGATCCAAAGTCTCCATACAAGTGTTGGATGATGGTCCATGCAGTGAAAGGGCACTCAGTGTGCTCTATGTGATGTAAAATATCCTTAGAAATAGTAATACATATTAGTCCATAGACCATGTCATTATTGTTAAACCATGCAATCTTCTGTTCATAGTCACTTGGCTCAAGAACGAGTCCAAGAAGATGGGGCAATAGATCTTGCTCAAGGCAATGATTATTTATCCCTTGTTTCCAAGACAAATAGTTCTCTAAGGTTAGCTTAACAACAAAAGGATGGAAATAACCGAAATCCATGATTAACCCCCAAAATGATTACAATAACCCTATAAAAGATGTGACTCAAAGAGAGCACATAAGACCCCCTTTTTCACTCAATCAAAGAACCCCCCAAGAAAATATGATTTGGCACTTTATATTAGTGCGTTTACAACTACCACTAGCAAGAAATACTAAGTGGTCTTGATTTCAATGCATTGCAAAACTCTCACGAAGAGCATATGCTGAAAATACAACTTTGGCACAATACCCAGAGAAATACAACAGCACCATTGTGATCTACTCAAAAAATCATGCAGTTTCAAAAATAGAATTACCTCGATACGAGATTGTATGTGAAAGTTATGATCCTCCGAAGTTCCCAAAATGAGAACTGTGTAGTGTCACAACTAAGAATCTATAATTTATGAAAAATCTTTGGATCAAAATCAAAAAATGACTGCACTAGTGCATAGAGTACGAAAAAATAGCTAAAATCAAAAAACAATTCGTGGGAAATGGAGTTTGTATGAGCAAGAATGAAGCATTTGAAAACTGCCTTCAAAACTACAACTGCCAACAAAGAGGGGTCTTACTGTAGCTTTTTTAGTGTGTTTCTACAAAATATATAGACTACATGCAAAACATAAAACATACCCAGATGGTTTTTCTATGCTGCAAACAAAACCCAAAAGGCATTTTTCTTGTTGATGTATAGAAGATGTTGATCCAGTGTAAACAAAATGCCTTTAGCTATAAAAAAATGACCCCAGCAACCAAAAAATGATATGCAAAGGCTGAATCAGCTACCTAAGACAAGAAATGGCATGCTGAAACCTACAATATTGATTGAAAACACCAAATATGCAAGATGGTTGTTAGATTTAAGATTGAAACCCTGGTTCCGCAACTGTGTATGATGATCTTTGATTTCGGTGAAACGAAAGCCAAATCTGACTTTCTCAAGCCTCCTGGATGTGTTGGAATAGCCAAAAATGCTACTAGTATAACCAAAAATATTGTAATCACCCAGATTTCATAAAACACATGTGCAAACCCCAGAGATTAAAAAAATTTTTTGTCAAACTTTTTTGATTCTCAAGATCATCCAAAGATGCAAGAGAAGAGCATACTAGGTTTTTCAAAAAACTGTAATAAGATTTATTAGCCCCCCCAAATCTCTCAAATATGGAAACTAAAATTTACTCTTGCACATAGAATAGCTCTAATACCATGTTAGAATCTGAAAAGATTATTAACCCAGAAAACTAGTGCAAAGAATAGATATCTAAACTATGAATGCAAATGATACAAAATCAAAATACAACACAGAGTTAGTCTCCAAGAGAGTAATGCAAATGCTAGAAAAAAAATAGCATTAAGAGGATGCAAAAGAAAGAGATACAAAATACAAGCCAGGTAGCATGCTTATATAGACTAGGGAGAGGGAGGAGGTGGCAACACCGACCAATGAGGAGCAACCATCTATCGGACTAAAGATAGAAAAGTATCTTCCCAAGATAGCTAATGGATGCTCACATGTAGGAAGGTGACACTTCGCAACCACTCACCTAATAAGACATGCTTTATTAACCTAAGCGAGATTAATAGAAGTGTAGGAAAAACCTAGGAATATAGGGAAAAAATAAATAACCCACTAGGAAATAAAAACCTACACTAACACCTAATAATATCATCATGTGGATATGGAATATGTGTATATCCATTGAGTTTTTGTTTTCTTCTAGAAAAATCAATAAAACCCTCGGTATCAAATCCTTTTCTTGCTTCTGCACACCTCATGTTGTAATGCTTTAATTTGTCCCCGATGAGACCGTAACCTTCTTTAGACACCATAGTAAAATCCCTGAAGCATAGAGTACTGGGCATGAAGGATTGTTTGTCAAAGGCACTCAATTTCATCACATTAGAGCAGTTCATTTGCCTAACTATCTCTAAATAGGCAATCCTATCAGGAATTGTCTTGGGTAATATGAATGGGGTATCTTCAAAACCATAAATTTTGACCATGGTTGAATCCTCAAAGCAGTACCAATCTCCCTAGTTGTGGGTGACAGTTGGGGGACCACCAAAATCTTTTGGTCTGAGAAATTTTTTTATTTCATCTGATAATGAATATTCACAAGGATGATTGAAATATCTATACAACAGTTTTACACAATATTCTTCAAAATGAATGTAACTAGATTGGGCAAACCTACTATCCCATATCCTTGTCCACATTTGCATAGGTGACTTTTGTCCCCTCTTGTCTACTTGAGCAATTCTGAGTTCACTTGGCCATATTCCAATTTCCTGGCCATAGTATAATACCATGTGCATGAGCAGCCAATAGTGCTCAAAAGAGATTGTTGGGGTGTTGTTCTTGATTGCAATTAAACTAGAATCAATTTCTTGAAGATATAAGCAACATAGTCAAACTACCTAGCATTATGACACTGAATATCTATTGCTATCACCATTAATGGAATTGACATAAAATCAAGAACCTCTGACCCTAGGACTTGGCCAATGGAATAATATGTGTATTGCATATACGGTTCAAACAAGGACACATGGAATGGAGGTCCATCATTATCATCAAAAGGCACTGTTTTTGCCTCTACCCTAGGCCTATGGAGAAGCAATCTCCATCCATTGTATGTGGTGTCCATCCTCTAGTATTCTTTGTCCAAATCTTCATATACTATTGGAAGAGTACACAAATCATCTAAATCAAATACTTCACAAATGGCATTTTTGGACAAGTGAATAACAGGCTCTCCTTGTGGATTGCATATGGCTTTGAGGCTAGGATTGTAATGTTTAGCCAAGAGTTTTAGGAGTTCTACATTCACAAACACATCAAGGATGACCAATTTTCCTAAATTCAAATGCCAGGGATTAGACACCGGGACATTCCTGAATCTTCTATCATAATGAAATTTGAACAACTCATAGCCTCTGATTGGTGTCCATACATTTCCCAGGTGTTTGCATTTGTCTTCTAATTTCTCTACCTCTACCCTAAGTTGTGCAGACCTTTGGGTTTTAGGGGTAGACCTAGGCAATTGGTCTATCAAATCCTGATTTAGTTTTCTTTGTTTCATTTTTTCATCAGGGCTTTTGCCAATTTTCTATTTCTTAGGCTTACTAGTTTCACCTTACTATTTTCTTCCCTTGCCTTTTACTGCAATCTCCCTTATAATTCTGGATAGCAAATTCAAATTGTAGTTTACCACACAGAGGTTTTTATGTATGTACCTGCTATCTGAGATGATGATCAAACTCTTTGTTCTCTCCTCCAAGTTTCCACTTGTGTGCTCCTCTCAAACAATTCTTTTGAACCCAATCACAATGATTTTGAATGACTCTTCAATGGATTTCTTCTTGGTCTATAATTAATAGTTCTAGTGTATTAATTTTGTAATTGTTGTGAGATGTCACATCATCATAACCTCCTTCATCGGTGGGACTTTTGTAATGTTAGGGTGATCTAATAGTTTATTATGGCGCAAACATTGCAGATGGCTCAATCGCTATGACCCTTCATTTTGTCTCCTCGATGTCACCTTTTATGAAAACATATATGTCTGTATTGGCAAGATATTTCAAGGTTTATCCGATATAGAAATGAGCACAAGAGTTGTTGTCGGCCTGACTTGCATTATCATTGTGAGAACAACATCATACTCTGATATTCCAAAAATCTCTAATATGACTATCGGCATGAGTCTTGTCGAAATGTTTATCAGCTTCTCTTTATAGGGTAGGCTAGCAAAATCAGTAAGACCGAAGAAATTAATACTGATATCGCTTGTCTTTATAATTTGTCAGAAAGAGTCTTATCAATGAGTGTGGCCACTACCATCATCAGAACAACATATGATATTGGGATGACTTTATTCAAACTATTCGATCTTGGTTGTTTTCTCGATGCCTTTCTTTCTATCCTTCATCGGAATGATCATCATCACATGTCACTGAAATCCTTCGTCGTTGTGATTATAGATTCGGCGGGACTTGTAAACTTTATTCCGATCTATTCCCTTTTACTGATGCTTTATATCCTCCATATACATCAGTATGACTCAAGCTGAAAATGCCATTTTGGTTGCTGAGACATCATAAGGTTGGGGACACTTTAATCTCTTGCCCCGATGTGCATTTCTTCCTGATGAGTCACTAGTTCCACCTGTTCCATGGGTTGTTCAGCAAGAGTCTTACCGAATTATCTCATCGGTGTGATCTATACTGTCGGGGGAGTGTTCAGAGTATTCTCCAACAATGCCTTCTCATCCCGATGACCTTCACCTTTGATTAACTCGGTGTGACTGGGGACTTTCTCCCTGATGAAGGGTCATCGGTGTTACCTTTTTCATCCGAGATTTCTGAAGTTTTCACTCTGACCATAATCCTCATGCTGATACACATCTAGCTCGTTTCAAATAGAACATGGATTGGTTAAAGGAAACACCGAGGTCTCGCCGAAATTAAGGAATTGAGGCCCCTTATTATACTACAGTTTGAGGGGTGAGACAATTATTTATGGTGAAAATCATGTGATATTTATGGAATTTATCAGCTACTATTATGATTTTGGGCACATGATTTTCTAGTTTGGTTGGACATGGGGTGGATAGAAGTATAGGAAAATTTTGAAATTTTCCTGTCCCAACACCTCCTCCCACATCTAATGATATGCATAAATTCTTGCAAGATTATCAAATACAAATGTTTAATTTCTATATGTTTGTAATTGCAAATTAACACATAGAAAGTTAGATGCTATAGAGGAAAGCTAAAATGGATGAAATTGTAGAGTTGTAGACAAAGATGACATGAACTAGAAATAGAAGACATGACCAAGTATGTTGTCTACCAGCCGAAGCATAAACTAAGTTGAGGATGCTAGAATATTCTTTGCCAATTGGTCAATTGCCAATTGGCAATCACGTGCTTTCTATTTAGACCATTGGATCATCATGATTGGATCGTAATCATTGGATCAATGTAATTGTTTTCTATCCTTTGTTCTATAAAAGGGCCATGACTTTTCATTTGTAGAGGAGATCAATCATTTTCATATCTGGCAAAAAGACGAGCCAATTATTTTCATATCTAGCCAAGAGTTCAAATTGTTGTAGACCTGATAGGAGATCGGATTACTGAGACTAATGGAGACTGAATTGTTGAAATTATGGGAGGCTGAATTGTTTCAATTATGAGTGCCTATTGTGATGTTCTACAACTTGGTGAATTCTCTCACAAGGTTCTTTCTCTAGGCCATTTGTAAATGTACCTATTCTAAAGCATACTAGATGGAGATGAAGCTACAGATTACATCCTGATTGTAAACTTTATGTAATCTTCTAGTTGATTTTTGGATATGTAATGGTGAAATGTTGCATTCAATAGAAGTGCTTTCATTTTATTGCATATTGTTGTCAATTTTTCCTTTGAAGATTTGCACTAGATCATGCGGATTTGTGGATTATCCTGGTGAAGTATGATTTAGTTTACTTCTCTTCATTGTTGTATCAGAACATGTATGTGGATCAGTGGTTCCAGTTAAGTAATTTTGGGAATCTCATTCTCTAAACTTTATTTTCTCATTTTCATTTCATTGAATCACCATCATTCTAACTACAATATATAGATAAATGAAAAGCAAAACATAAAATATGCAGATACTTGTAGACATATGAAAATCATTAGCATATTTGGGCTAAATGCATGTAGAATTGAAAATATCATGCAAAGAATTATAAATAATGGTAAGCATCATGGAAATATCAGCTTATAGGCATAATATTTATGTAAATTCATAGTGCAGAAGTAAGATTAAGTGAAGATTAGTTCAGTTTCAAGCAAATTGAGATAGTTGCAGAAGAACTAATCAAAAATCATCAAGGCCATTGCAAATAATACTGATCAGATTGGAGATTATCATAAATATACATAAATATTTGCATGATTTGGTTAAATACAGTAAAATTTAACCTCATTTGTTGAGAATTTACAGAAAATAGGTGAAAACAAAGTAGATCAGGATACAAATCATCTTAAAAGAGTACATAAGGCCCCTAATGGAAAATAGCATATCACATCAACCTCTGAGTAATGTCAAATGATCATGACCTGATCCATGGAGACTTGGAGTCATCAATTCATCCTGAATTGATTGTACTTTTCAAGATAATAAAGGTTTGTTGTGTAAACATTTATTCATGTTGTAATGACTAACAATCATCATCAACAAATCAGTCACCTCAAGCATGGAGCAAACAACCCACAATATTTGATAAATCTACTAGCCTTCTTGCATTCAAACCTGGTTAACATGATGACTAAGAAGAAGAAAAATGAAGGTCAGATTAGTCACCCTAGCTAAATCCACCTGATAAACACCACTTCTTGCAGCAAGAAGATGGTCAGCAAAAATGGGAGGATTTTCTTGCACTTTAGCCTAGAAGGAAGTAAAAGAAACACTAGACTTCCACCGTCTCTATTTCAGTAGACCCTATAGCAGTCTCCTCAATATTCCCTAAAATGAGATTCTGATGGCTCTAGAGGGGAGCAAAGTAGAAAAGTCAAGCAGGGAAAGTAGTAGCCTCCACCCCTGCTAGAATACGCCACCTATAGATGATGGTCATTTCATCAGATGAGGAGGAGGACATGGCAGAGGTAAAACTAGACCCTGCATCCATTTTAGGGCAATAGCATGAAGAAACCCCTATTGACAAGGAAACAAAGGAGGTTGGAGAGGAAGAAAATCCTGAGGAAACAGAGGAAGAAACTTTGGAATGCAGCCACAGGGAAGGGAAAGAACCCTTGACAAAAATCTCAGAGGACACCATAGCCAAAGCAACTCGGCATGCTCTCACTCTATCAAAAGCAGAGTATAAATTAAGACAATGCAAAGCATAGTTGGAGGCCATGGCTCATCAATTGAGAGCCAAAGATGAAGAGCTTCAACAACATAAGGAAAAGATTGCTTTGGAGAAAGAGGAGAAAGAGAAAGAAATTTCTACTTTTAAAAAGGAGATAGAAAAACATAAGGCTATTATAGCCCAAAGAGAAATTTAGATTACATAATTTTAGCAAAAGATTGCCCGACAAACCCCTACACTTGCATCCCTGAATGTCTATGCTCAAAATTTTCAGCTAACACTGGAGAACAAACAACTCAGGGGAGGGGTCATGAAGCTCTAGAGAGACCTCGAGGCCCTCAAAGAAGAGAAGGTAGCGGTGGAAAAAAATTTGGCTTTGGTCTATGAAACAAGGGAAACCCTATTAGCCTAGAGACTGCCATCAAGTGTGTATGCTCTGTTTCTTAGAGAGCAATTTTTAAGATGGAAATTATTAAGAATTAGTTGCAATCTCCCATTTGATTTTGATAATGATAAAGAGTTTGTAGAGTGTTATATGCAAAACCCTAAGGATCAATAGAATCTCCTTTATGAATTCTTTCAACATGGTCATCTGATGGGACATGTTAACACCTCTATGCTAAATTTATGTGGGAGAGATCAAATCCAGAGCTATCTATCTCTACTAAGAAATAATAGACTGTGGGAGGAACACATGGAGGAATAAAATGCAGCAGCAACAACCATAGGGTTGCTAATGAGACAGAGTGTCCTAAGTCCACGTGGTTCACCAACACTTTCAGGGCACACATTTACAGGAAGGGCATAATAGCTCAATATGTGAGGAATTTGAATTCTTGCATCTCTGATTTCTTTAATATAGCAAGATTTCTCCCAAGTGCAGCTATCACAATCTACCTCTTTAGGTATGAAGACCTCCCTGACAGCTTCAAGAGGAGGGAGCCTATCTCCATAGCAAACATAAGATGGATGACTACCAAGGTGAAGAAACTAATAACCTTGATTCAATAGAAATAGTAGAATTGGATTGGGATGTGGTTCAGGCCACCTCTAATTCTCATGCCGGCACATCACCTCAGCAACCCTCCAGGACAACCTATGATGGAAGTTAAGTTCAACAAATGGTACAATCAACTGTTAGAAAATGATTGGTTCACACCTAAGGGCAGACAACTCTTTCAGTAAAAGGATGAGAATTATAATTGCAGCATCGTCATTGAAGAGAAAAATGTAACTGATGACGGGGATGCAACACGGCCATGAGTACATGGCATACTCCAAGTTGTGGGGATATGATGAGTTAGATATATGACTCATTTATTTCTTTATATTTCCTGTTCTAAAAGACTTTGATAAAACTTTATGGCATATATATATTATAATTATATTTGTCTTTTGGATGGATTATGCACATGTTTAGTCTTCATTTCCCTTTGATGAAATCTCTTAGCTTATTTACTTGAATTATATTTTCAAAATGCATATCTTATGATTTTTTTGTATAAGTGGTGTATGTTTGCATAAGGATTACAGCGGTGAGACTCCCAGTGGTTTTTGGATCCCTCCGGAGCCCCCTTTCTGTAAAGAGCCTGAACTCCAGATGGCTCCAAAGGCCATTACCCTCCAAGAGAGCCATCTTGCCCTTGAGTTGATGACTACTACAAGCCGATCCTAAGGCTACTAAAGAAGCCCAGTAATGCAAACATGATCCACACCTCAATAAAAGTAGTTGTTAAGATCTAAGTCCCCACGTCACTTCATTTAAGTGACTAACTGAAATAGATGTCAATTGGCATCAGTTCCAACTAAATTCACTACCACCAAGTGTCACGCCATTCCAGGAAATCATTCAGTCTGCCAAAAACCAAGTCAATACAAATCTCTGATTTGTAGTAACCCACAGTGGAACTACTAATGTAAGAAATGAGCAGTTGGTTTTAATCCTAGTTTGGCACAATTAGGATCATTTATAGTTATTTCCTTTCAATAAAACTCAAATATATAAATAGGAGCAAGTTGTCTCTCTATGTCATTTTTAGTTTTTCATAGTCAAGTTGTTAGTCAGATTGTATTTTTAGCTAGAGGAAAACTCCTTGTTTTTAGTTTTTTATCCATGTCCATTTTTGGACTTTGTTGAATACAAATGAAGGGGGGTTTCTTCTAAAAGATAATTTGAGTTCAAGAGGATCATCTCTAGCTGGGAAAGTAGAGCCCGCTTCCCCAAATTGGAGGAGATCTCTCATTATTTCATTTCCATGCAATTATGTTGTGTCTTTCTGTTTAGTAATGTTATCTTTGCATGTTAATCTTATGATGTGTCTTTTCTTTTCTATATGATTGTTTAGCTAATTGTCACCTGCAGGTTTGTCTTCTAAATTTTGAAAATACCAAAAATAGATTTGTTATTCCAACAACACTGTTATATTCAGAGTGTCTCATTGTTGTAGTTTAATAATAGATGCAATTACTTTTGAGTTCTATTTCAGCACTTAAAATAGTTTCTTTCCAAGTGTGTTTATTTCCAAGCAATTAAACTAGTTTCTTTTCAAGCAAGTGTGTTTATTTTCCAACAATTAGGATAGCTTCTTTCCAAGCAAGTGTGTTTATTTCTAAGCAATCAAAATAGTTTCTTTCAAATCATGTGCGTTTCCCTTCAAGAAAATAGGTAGTTATTGTAGAAGAATCTGATTCACCTTCAAATATACTCTTTGGCGATGATTAGGGTTCATTAGAATTTACACCTACCTTTTTAAGGGAGTATAAAGTCTCACCGTCAAAGCTAGGGAATTCTAAGGTGGCTTCAATTTCTACTCCTACATCACCTAAAATTTCTTTGAAAAGTAATGATGATAGCAATTATTCTTATACTACTAAATATGAGACCTATAGCTTGCCTCCTTTGTCTTCAAAAATGACATCTATTTATGGTCAGGGTTTTAAAATCCTCTCTCAATGTGGATACAACAGTAATGGTTGTGGTATAAAGGAGCAAGGTATTAAAGTACCTTTGGAGGCTAATGCACATTACTCTTCATTTGGACTTGGATATCATCCTTTAGGGCCCACCAAAGCCACTCTTCATCCTAATCTAAATGTTAACACAATTTCATCGTCTACACTTAAATGCGTATATCTAGAATTGATTGATACAATTCTGATTTTCAAGATATCCCCTTGGATACTTTTTCAACAGATGAAGCTTTAGCTGAATTCTTAGGAGCTTATGATTACTTGCCTCGTTACCATCATGATTGTGGACTTCCTTATTATTTAAATGTCGAAGCATACTTTGGGAAGGACACTTTCTTATCTGATGATACCTTAGAATCTCATGAGTCACCTATATAATCCCTTAATTCTCCTAACATTCAAGACCACATTACTCTCATTAATGGGAAAACTATCAATGTTTTGATGGATAAGGATGATCCTAAAAAAGTCATCCCTATTGGAAATTATCTAGATACAAAAGAAAAACAAGAAATCACATCTCTTTTACATGAATATTGGTGCAGTCATGGTAGTAGGGTTTACATAATGAACTATCCAAACCATGCAGCAAGAGTAAACACAATGGAAACAACTCAAGAAATGGAACAAATGTAGATTCGGTCATTTAGTATATCATAGAATTCAAATGCTATCTGGCCAGAAACATGTGGGCTTCCAATTAGGGCTCCCTAGCCTGATTACATACATGCACAAGATAAAACTTTAAGGTTCCTTCGCACAAAATCTAAACTATCAGATCTTTCCTATGTGAATAGCTATGACCACTACTTTCCTAAGGATATATTACATCATTATATATCATTTCCAGACCAATAGATTCCTCCGCATCGGCCATAAGAGGTTCAGAATCCTGATGAAGAGGTATAACGTGTGTTCTTGGATAGGTTGGAACTAAATGCATAGAACACTTCCTCAAATGAATGGAACAATGTACGGACCTCCAAGAAAGGTTGGCCATGAACCAAGGATCATTGAATGATGTGTCATTAGGATTTGCAAGTCAAGGAACGATCCACAAGCCTTCTCCTTTAGCTGATTATCTGAGACTGTCAGGATGCTCTATTCTGAGAAAACAGTCGATCTTCTGAGAGTGATAACTTTCTGGTAATTGATCCAAATGCTCTAAATTTTTGATATGATGTAGATAAATGAGTGTAGATGCTAAGTCCAGATCCACAAGATGTGAAATGCCAAAACTAGACCATAAGCTAGAAATTACGTCTGACTGAACTACCTGAACTGAACTGGAAATGAAATAACTGAAATGCAAATATTTTTTTTTGGTTGATGCAAGATTGCTCTAGAACCAGGGATGCTCCTGCATCAAACATTGGAGGTTATTGAAAAAGTGAGCCCCTCACTTTGTTGGGGCTAGGGGAGAACTAAGACGGTCCACCTCAGCTTGAGAAATCCAAGATGAATCTTTTGTCGGTTTACCTTTCCACTTCACAAGATATTCTTTGTATTGTCTTCCTCTAGTGATGCATCCAACTCTGCTGTCCAAAATGTCTTCTATCTGCTCTAGTGCTTGTTGTGGTAACTGCTTCTCCAAATCTTCTTCCATGTTGTCACTGAACTCTGCTTCATGATACTGATAAAGATCTGCAATGTTGAAAATCGGTGATATACCCAATGTCTCTGGTAACTCTACTTCGTATGCATTTCCTAAATCCATTTTTTTTGAGTATCCTACAAGGTCCAAACTTCTTCATCTTTAACTTGTTATATGTTCCAACTGGAAATCTTTCTTTTCTCAAGTACACCATCACTTCATCTCCAACTTCAAATTCCTTATGTCTTCTCTTCTCATTAGCCTTCTCTTTGTACTTATTGTTCATATCCTCCAAATGCTTCTTCACTTGGTTATGCACTATCTTCATATGGTCTACAAATTCTTTGGCTTCCGCACTCCTCTTTTCTATTGTACTGATATCTCTCAATTCTACAACTCCTCTAGGATTCACTCTAGTAACAATATCAAAAGGTGTTCTTCCAATACTCCTATTTACTGAGTTATTGTATGCAAACTCTGCTTGTGAAAGAATCAAATCCGAACTTCATGTCTTCTCTCCAACCAAAAATCTCAACATGTTTCCCAAACTCCTATTCACTACCTCTATTTGTCCATTTGTCTGTGGATGAAAAGTTGAACTGAACTTCAAATCTATCTTCATCTTCTTCCAAAGTGTCTTCCAAAAGTATCCAACAAACTTTGTATCTTTGTCTGAAACTATACTCTTAGGTAATCCATGCAATCTCACAATCTCTTTGAAAAATAGGTCAGCTACATGCACTACATCAGTTGTCTTCTTACAAGGTATGAAATGAGCCATCTTTGAAAATCTATCAACCACTACAAATATTGAATCATGTCCTCTCTATGTCTTAGGAAATCTTATTACAAAATCCATGCTTATGTCTTCCCAAGGTCTCTTCGGTACTATCAAAGGTTTATATAATCTAGTGTTCTGACTACTCCCTTTTGCAACTTGACAAACTCTACAAATCTGCACAAATCTTTGAACATCCTTATGTATTTGAGGCCAAAATAAATTTTCACTTACCAAAGCCACTATCTTATCAATGCCAAAATGTCCTGCCAACCCACCACTATGCTTCTCCTTGATCAAATTGTCTCTCATTGAACTTCTAGGTATGCACAACTGACTTCCTTTGAATAACATATCTTCTTGAATGAAATAGTCCAACCACTTACTTTTATCTATTACAACAAGTTCCTTACAGGCTTTCCAAGGTTCTACAAAATTAGTATCTCCCTCATACATATTCTTTAATTCATCAGAACCCAACACTTCAACTCTCATCTCTGTCAACAAGTTTCTTCTTCTACTCAAGGCATCAGCAACTTTGTTTCATTTACCACTCCTATTCTTCAACACAAAAGTATAACTTTGCATGAACTCTACCCATCTCATATGTCTCTAATTCAACTTACCTTGATTGTTCAAATATTGCAAAGCTTGATGATCTGTATACAACACAAACTCCTTAGGCAACAAGTAATGTCTCCACTTCTTCAAGGCTTGAATTATGGCCTAGAACTCTTGATCATAAACTGGATATCTTCTTCTTGCATCATTCAACTTCTCACTGAAATAAGCTACAGGTCTACCTTCTTGACTTAATACTGCTCTAGTTGCATTTCCACTAGCATCACAATCAACTTGAAATACCTTATTGAAATCCAGTAACACCAAAATAGGTTGCTCTGTCACTTTCTACTTCAACAACTCAAAACTTTTATCTTCTCCCGATGTCCACTTGAAATCTTTTCTGTCACCTCTCATTGTCTCTATCATAGGGTTACAAACTGAACTAAAATTTCTGATGAACTTCCGATAGAAACTAGCTAATCCATGAAATGATCTAACCTCTCCAATTCTCTCTGATGTAGGCCATTCAACAATTTCTCTCACTTTCTTAGGGTCCATCTTCAATCCTTCCACATAAATCACAAATCCCAAGTATACTAACTCTTCCTTCATGAAACTATACTTCTTGATGTTTATTAGCAATTTCTCTTCTCTCATTCTCTACAAAACTTATCTAATATGCCACAAATGTTCTTCTTTTGTCATACTAAAAATTAGAATATCATCCAGGTATACAATCCCAAAATTACCCAAGAATTTCTTCAAGACCTCATTCATCAATCTCATGAAAGTACTCGGTGCATTTATCAATCCAAAAGGCATCACTAACCACCCATATAATCCTTCATTTGTCTTAAAAGCAGTCTTCCATTCATCTCCTTCTTTGATTCTAATCTGATGGTATCCACTCTTCAAATCTATCTTTGTGAAATACCTTGCTCCACTCAAACAATCCATGATATCATCCATCCTAGGTAAAGGAAATCTATACTTAACTATGATCTTGTTTATCGCTCTGGAATCACTACACATTCTCCATTCTCTGTCCTTCTTCGATGCTAACACTACATGTACTGCACAAGGACTCAAACTTTCTCTGATCAAACCTTTCCTCAACAATTCTTGTATTTGTCTATTCAATTCTTCATTCTCTATTGGTGTCATTCTATGTGCTACTTTGTTAGGCAAACTTGCTCCCGATATAAGATCCATGTGATGACTGATACTCCTTATAGGTGGTAATTCTTCAAGTACATTGTTCAATATGATGTCTTCATGCTCTGTCAGCAACTTTCTTATCTCATCCAGTTTAGTTTCTTTCTTCACTACTTCAGGCTTCTTAGGAATCAAGGCATAACACATACTTTCTTGTTTCAAACCATCCAAAAATTTCCTTCCACCCACCAAACAAATTCTAGCATTTCCACATACCACATCTTTAGGCTCATCTTCCAAAGGAATCAAAGTAATTCTTTTCCCATTTGCTATTATAGTGTATATATTCTTTCTCCCATCATGTATAGCTTTTTTATCATATTGCCAAGGTCTACCCAACAAGATATGACAAACATCCATAGGCATAATATCACACAAGACTTCATCATGATAAGACCCAATATGAAATTTCACCAAATATTGTTCACTCACCAACACCTTATGATCATCCTGAATCCATGCCATTTGATAGGGCTTAGGGTGTTTCAATCTTTCTAACTTCATCTTAGTCGCCATCTCCTCTAAAACTAAGTTATCTAAACTACCACTATCAATTACAATTTTACAACACTTACCTCTAGATTTGCATCTAGTTTTGAACAGACTTTTCCTCTGTGATGGTTCCTCATTTATTTTTGTTTGAAATAGTGCTCTCCTCATCACCATTGAATCTCCTTTCTTAGTTTTACCAACAGAACTAGGTGATTCAACATGTTCTTCTTCAATATAGGTTGCTCTCCCACTATTCTCTGTCTTCTTGCTTGTACTACCCTGATTACATTCAAATGCTCTATGTCCTTCACCTCCACACTTGAAACAAGTACCTCTGAATGTCCTTTTATCAAATCCTCTTCCTTCTCCTATGTATCCTTCATTCCAGTATACACTAGGGTTTCCTCTTTGGTAAAAATTTCTATCTCTCCAGAGAGCATTGTTATCTCTGTCATTCTTCCTAACTGTTCAAACTTGTTCTGCTCTAAAAATGATCTATCATATCCAAAAAATATTTTACCTCTTTGAATTTTACCTCCTCTGCTGTTAGGGTTAGCCAGCAGAAGATATCAATTAAATGCAAATAAAGAGTAAACAGAGAAATGGAAATACACAGAAATAATAATAGCGAGAGACAATTTTTAACGTGGTTCACCCAAACTCAGGCTACATCCACCAAACAGAGAGTCCAATATTATTATCCAGTAAATCAAACTGATTACAATCAGCAATCCCTGCAACTCAATACTGCTACAAATGCTACAATACAATATCAAAACCCTAACCCTTAGCCGCTTTTTATCAAGCTTTTTGTCGGTTACAAAATAGGGTTTTCTTATGTCGGTCAATGAAAAAATTAACTCCCAGTGCATTATAAAATAATAAAAAACTATGTGAGGTTTCAGGGGCATTGCCCCCGAGCCCCCATGGGGGCGCTGCCCCTCGACCTCGCCCTGTATCGCGATAGGGAACACGCCAGGGGCGCTGCCCCCAAACCCCCGCAAGGGGCGCTACCCCTTGACCCCGTAGGAATTTAGGGGGAAACCGCACCGATAAAAGTGGGGTAAATATAACCTCCGAGTCTAATTAGGCTCCATATAACAACAATCTCCCACTTGGAGACTGATCAGACTCCACACCATATCATCTCCCACTTGGAGACTGATCATAGCACCACTGACCCTGTAGCTCCCACTGGAAATAAGCACCCTGGACTCTGCTGTTCTATTTTTGTTGTGTTCAGTCTAGAAGACCAACCGAAGCTGAAGAGGAGCTCAGCTTCTCCCTTGTCACTGCCTTTGTAAACATATCTGCTGGATTGTCATCTGTATGTATCTTTGCCAGCTGTAACTGTCCATCATCCAACACCGACCGAATGAAGTGATACCTCAATTGTATATGTTTGGTCTTTGAATGCAAGGCAGAATTCTTTGCAAGATGTATGGCACTCTGGTTGTCTGTAAACAAATAACTGTTAACCTGTTGTGTGCCCAATTCATTCAGGAAAGATTGCAGCCATATCATCTCCTTGCTTGCCTCTGTTGCAGCTACATATTCTGCCTCTGTGGTGGATAAAGCAACCACCTTTTGCAACCTGGAAATCCAACTTACCGCTGTTCCACCTACAGTAAAGACATAACCTGTAGTACTCCGCCTGGTATCAATATCTCCTGCCAAATCTGAGTCTACATAACCTGCTAAATCAGTATTAGAGCCCCCAAAACATAAGTGTTTATTGGATGTACCTCTCAAATACCTGAGAATCCATTTTACCGCATTCCAATGCTCTAATCCGGGATGACTCATATACCTGCTAACGACTCCTACAGCATGTGCAATATCCGGTCTCGTGCATACCATGGCATACATTAAACTGCCTACAGCTGAAGCATATGGTACCTTGGACATTTTCTCTTCCTCCTCTTGTGTCTTAGGACACATGTCCTTAGTCAATTTTAAATGACTAGGCAAAGGTATGCTGACAGCTTTTGCATTCTCCATGTGGAATCTCTGCAACACCTTTTCAACATAAGCAGCCTGAGATAGAGTCAATTTTCTGTTCAGCCTATCTCTGCAAATTTTTATACCAAGGATTTGTTTTGCTACCCCCAAATCCTTCATATCAAATGATTGTGCCAACTGTTGTTTTAACTCTCTTATGTGATCCATGTTAGACCCAGCTACAAGCATGTCATCAACATATAAACATAAAATAATGTAGCTGTCATTATCTAACCTCTTAAAATAAACACAATGGTCAGAATTACACCTACTGTAGCCTTGCTCAGCCATAAAACTATCAAATTTCAAATACCATTGCCGAGGTGCTTGTTTCAAGCCATACAAACTCTTCTTCAATCTGCACACTAGTTTCTCCTTACCTTTGACCTCAAATCCTTGGGGCTGTTCCATATAGATCTCCTCCTCCAAATCACCATGGAGAAAGGCAGTTTTAACATTGAGCTGTTCCAAATGTAAATCTTCAGCAGCCACAATACTTAAAACAGTACGAATAGAAGTCATCTTGACAACCGGAGAAAATATCTCATCAAAATCAATGCCCTTTTTCTGTGCAAATCCTTTTACAACTAACCTGGCCTTAAATCTTTTCTTACCTCCATCTTCCTCTTTCAGCCTGTAAACCCATTTATTTGGTAAAGCCTTTTTACCTGTAGGTAACTTACATAATTCCCAAGTCTGATTTTTCAGCAAGGAGTCCATTTCTTCTTTCATTGCAAGCTCCCACTGAACCTGTGTATCCACCTGCATAGCTTCATCATACCCTTCTGGTTCACCAGCATCTATTAACAAAATAGAATACAAAGAGGGAGAAAACCTTTCAGGAGGTCTGATGATCCTTGTTGACCGTCTAACATTCACTGGAGTTTGTGGTATTTCTGGTTGCTGTTGCGGAGCATGAGGAGCCACTGGAACATTACTATTTGGAGTATCATCCAGCACCACATAATCCTTTTCTTTCTTCTCATGCTGCTGCAACTGATCTTTGTACAACACCTTCTCATTGAATATAACATCCCCGCTTCTCACAATTTTCTGATTTTCAAAATCCCATAGCCTATAACCAAATTCATCAATGCCATATCCAACGAAGGTACATTTTTTTGATTTCGCATCCAGCTTGGTTTTATTTTCAGAATCTATATGTGCAAATGCTTCACAGCCGAAGGTTTTCAGAAAAGAATAACTCACCTTCTTGCCTGTCCATGCTTCCTCTGGAATACCACAGCCCAAAGGAACTGAAGAACCTCTGTTAATTAAATATACAGCAGTGTTGACAGCCTCTGCCCACATGTTTAAAGGCAGCCCAGCATGCAATCTCATGGTCCTTGCACGCTCCATTATTGTCCTATTCATGTGTTCAGCCACTCCATTTTCCTGTGGAGTCCCTGGAACCGTTTTTTACCTACGAATTCCATTAAAGGAACAATAATCTTTAAATTCTTTGCTGCAATACTCACCACCATTATCAGATCTGAGACATTTTAATCTTTTACCCATCTCATTCTCAACCAAGCTTCTCCATTTCTTAAATGTTTCAAATACATCAGATTTCTGTCTAAAGAAATAAATCCAGACCTTCCTAGTTGCATCATCTATGAATGTAACATAATACCGAGAGCCACCGAGAGAAGATACCTGAGCTAGTCCCCATACATCTATATGCACAAGCTCCAACTTTTCATTTTTCTTTTGCTTCCCATCCTTGAGAAAACTGACTCTCTTTTATTTTCCATACACACAACTTTCACAGAAATCCATATTAATACATTTCAGACCTGGTCAAACTTTCTTAGAATGAAGTACCTTCATACCTTTTTCACTCATATGCCCAAGTCTGTTATGCCACAGTGTTGTCTCAGAACCTGCAGCAACTTTTCCAGTCTCTTCCTGCAAACCTGCAGCAACTGTTCCTGAACCTGTTTGTTTTTTCTCTGTAACAGCTAAAGTAGAAGGAACAGTATGACCTGTACAAAGATATAAGGTGCATACTTTCACACCTTTTGCTACTACTAAGGCACCTTTTGAAACCTTCCAATTTTTATCAGTAAATGTAACAGTGCAACCTTGTTCAGTTAGCTGCCCCGCTGAAATTAAATTCCTACTGAGCCTTGGAACATGCCTTACCTCTTGTAGTAGCCAATGATTCCCATTCTGCAACTTAATCTTGATTCTTCCCTTTCCAACAATTTGACAGGGTTCATTATCTCCCAAATAAACTAGCCCAAAATCCCCTTGGACATAATCAAGGAAATAACTTCTATGGGGCGTAGCATGAAATGAGGCCCCTGAATCTAAAACCCATGAATCATCAGCATTATCTAGGGAAAGAATCAAAGCATCATCTTCAGACTTATTTCTTACCACATTTGCTTCCTTATTGCCTTCTTGTTTGTCTCCTTCTTTATTCTTCCGAGACCAGCAATCTTTCTTCAGATGACCTGGTTTTCCACAGTACCAACAATCCTTCTGTCCTCTGGTTTGGGATCTTTTGTCCTTTGATTTTCCTCGTGACTTCCCATGACCTCCAGAACCTTTTCCTCTCTCCTTTGATCTACCCCTACTTTTTGCACTCAAAACACTGCCTGATTTGGATCCACCTGAGCTTTTCTTACGAATTTCCTCACTCAGAATAACACCAACAACATCATCAAATTTTAGGGTATTTGAACCAGAAACAGAGTTACTAACCGCCATTACCAAACTATCCCAGCTTTCAGGCAATGAACATAATATCAAGAGAGCTCTAACTTCTTCATCAAATTTTACATTTACAGAAGTCAATTGACTGACAATCGTATTAAATTCATTTAAATGACCTGTCACAGATCCACCTTCAACCATTTTCAAATTAAACAACTGCTTCATGAGAAATACCTTATTTGAGGCTGAGGGTTTTTCATACAATTTTGCCAAAGCTTTCATCAGACCATCTATTGTCTTCGCTTCTGTTATATTGAATGCCACCGACGGTGCCAGGCACAACCGAATGGTTCCTAGTGCCTTTCTGTCAAGAAGATTCCAATCCTCATCAGACATTGTTGCCGGTTTCTTGGCTACTCCTTCCAACGGCCTCCATAAATCCTTTTGATAGAGGTAATCCTCCATCTGCATCTTCCATAACTGATAGTTCTGCCCATTAAATTTATCAACCTTCGTTTTAGCCTCGTCCGCCATTGCTCCCACTCAACCTAAGACTTTCCTGCAGACGATAATCGAACACAACCGGCTCTGATACCACTTGTTAGGGTTAGCCGGCAGAAGATATCAATTAAATGCAAATAAAGAGTAAACAGAGAAATGGAAATACATAGAAATAATAATAGCGAGAGACAATTTTTAACGTGGTTCACCCAAACTCGGGCTACATCCACCAAACAGAGAGTCCAATATTATTATCCAGTAAATCAAACTGATTACAATCAGCAATCCTGGCAACTCAATACTACTGCAAATGCTACAATACAATATCAAAACCCTAACCCTTAGCCGCTTTTTATCAAGCTTTTTGTCGGTTACAAAATAGGGTTTTCTTATGTCGGTCAATGAAAAAATTAACTCCCGGTGCATTATAAAATAATAAAAAACCGTGTGAGGTTTCGGGGGCGTTGCCCCCGAGCCCCCATGGGGGCGCTGCCCCTCGACCCCGCCCTGTATCGTGACAGGGAACGTGCCAGGGGCGCTGCCCCTAGACCCCGCAAGGGCGCTGCCCCTTAACCCCATCTTGGGGGTGCTACCCCCAAACCCCCGCAAGGGGCGCTGCCCCTTGACCCCGTAGGAATTTGGGGGGAAACCGCACCAATAAAAGTGGGGTAAATATAACCTCCAAGTCTGATTAGGCTCCATATAACAACATCTGCCTCTCTGTCTTTGATCATGCTTCTTATTCAGCTTCTCTTCCACTTTCAGGGCAAACTGATATGCTTCTTCCAAAGATGTCATCCTTACCAAACTTAGTTCTTCTTGAATGTTCAATCTTAACCCATTTATGTATCTTGCCACTATCTCCTTTCTTGCTTCACTATGTCCTGTCCTTATGATCATTTTATGAAATTCTTCAGTGTACTCCTTCACAGATTTCTCCTTTTGTCTCAGGTTTTGTAATCTTTTCAACAATTCCAACTCATAGTCAGTAGGTATGAACTAATTCTTTAACTTTGTCACCATCTAGTCCTACTTTGTAATCTTTTCTTTTCCTCTTCTATTTCTTTCCAACTAAACTTCTTTCCACCATATAGTAGCATGTCCTTTCAACTTTGTCTTTGCAAATTTCACCTTCTCTGGATCTTCAATTTCCTCATATTCAAAATATTCTTCCATATCATTTATCCAGTCAATCAACTCTTCAGGGTTCAAGATACTAGTATAGTTCGACACATCAACTCTAGGTCTCTTTCCAATCTTTGAAATAGCTCGCAACATCTTTATCTGATATGATTCTTCTTCTTTATTGCCTTCTAGGGTTTCACCAATTTGTTCAGCAGATTGAAATTCTTCCTTATCATCACTTTCAACATTAGGTCTAGGTGTCAATCCTCTTTGCCTATCTTCCTCAATAGCATCCAAACAAATTTGCATTGTTCTCATCAATTCCATCATCTCATCCATTCTATTAGCCATTGTACCAACAAGAGGAACTCTTCACGGTGGCATCTTCCTAGGATCAAGTGCAAACTGCCTCAAGATTCGTGATCAGGCTACAAGTGACAACTACCTCTCAATTAGCGATCGGTAGTGCACAGGTAACCTACCTTGGATCGATGATCTGCTTACAATAAGATCTTACATAATCCCTTTCGCCAATTTTCTCCAAAGAATCAAACTTTTAGTCTGATAACACTTGGTGCAGTCACAGTAGGAGGGTTCATAGAATGAACTATCCAGACCATGCAGCAAGATTAAACACAATGGAAACAACTCAAGAAATGGAAGAAATATAGATTTAGTCATTTAGTATATCATAGATTTCAAATACAATCTGGCCTGCAACATGTGAGCTTCCAATTAGGGCTCACTGGCCTGATTACATACATGCGCAAGATAAAACTTTGAGGTTCCTTCGCACAAAATCTAAACTATCAGATCTTTCCTATGTGAATAGCTATGAGCACTACTTTCCTAATGATCTATTACATCATTATATATCATTTTTGGACCAATAGATTCCTCTGTGTTGGCCACAAGAGGTTTGGAATCTTGATGAAGAGGTGTAATGTGTGTTCTTGGATAGGTCAGAACTAAATGCATAGAACACTTCCTCAAATGAATGGAACAATGTACAGACCTCTCGGGAAGGTCAGCCATGAACCAAGGATCAATGATGTGTCATTAGGATCTGCAAGTCAAGGAATGATCTACAAGCCTTCTCCTTTAGCTAATTATCTGAGACTGTTAGGATGCTTTGTTCTGAGAAAATAGTCAATCTTCTGATAGCAATAACTTTTTGGTAACTGATCCAAATTCTCTAAATTCTTGATATGATGTAGATAAATGAGTGTAGATGCTAAGTCCAGATCTGCAAGATGTGAAATGCCAAAACTAGACCACAACCTGGAAATTGCTTCTGACTGAACTGCCTGAACTAAACTGGAAAATGAAAGAACTGAAATGCAAACAAACTAAAATGCAAATGTCTTTTTTTTTTGTTGATGTAAGATTTCTCTACAACCAGGGATGCTCCTGCATCAAATATCCTGATCTCATTTCTTAGACATATTCTGATATGCTCGGCATCAATCCTCAGGTGGTAACAAATAATATTGTCATTCATCTTAATGCTAAACCAGTTAAACAAAAGATATGCAAAATGAATCCTAAGGTTGCATTGTTGGTCAAAGCTAAGATAGAGAATCTTTTAAAAGAGGGCTTTATCCTCCCTATTGACTACTCACCTTGGATCTCAAATATTGTGATTGTTACTAAATCCGACAACTGTATTTGAATGTGTAATGATTTTTGAGATTTATATAAATCTTCTTTGAAGGATTACTTTCCTCTTCTTAACATTTATATGATTGTTGATTCCACTGCTAGCCATGCATTACTTTCCTTCATGGATCGTTTCTCTAGTTATAATCAAATATCCATCAATCCTCAATATCAATATAAAACAATTTTTATAATTCCTTGGGGAACATTTTGTTGGGTCATCATGTCATTTGGATTAAAGAATGTTAGTGTGACTTATCAATGGGCTATGACACTTATCTTTGATTATTTAATGTATAACATCTTAGAGGATTATGTCAATGATATTCTGGCCCAATCCATTTTGCACTAGAATCACATCAAGATTCTCTGTCAAATCTTTAAACATATATGTAAATACAACATGTGCTTGAATCCTCAAAAATGTGTATTTAGCGTTGATAGTGGTAAGCTATTCGGATTCAATGTTTTGCATTGTGGTATTGAAGTAGACATGAAGAATATTGACGCCATTGTTAACATGTCGTCTCCTAAAAATATTTCACAACTTCATAGTTTGCAAGGGAAATTCAGTCTATTCATTGATTTGTTTCACAACTCACAAATCAAACTCTTCTTTTTACACAACTACTCAAGAAAGAATCTACTTTTAAATGGATAGTGATTGTTAGAAAGCTTTTGATAATCTCAAAAGACATCTTGTTAATCTGCCTATATTACAACTGGTTGTCTGTGGACGACCATTCATTCTTTATACATCAACATCCCCTAATGCTCTCGCAGCTTTGTTAAAATGATGACAATGGAAAAGTAAGTGTTGTTTATTACATCAGCCAAACTTTGCATGATTATGAAATTTGGTACACTGCGATAGAAAGGCAATGCCTAGCTCTCGTTTTTGCAACACAAAAGTTGAGACATTATCTCTCAAATGCTAAAATCAATGTCATTGTTAAATTTGATCCTTTAAAACATCTATTTTCTAAAATAGATCTTTCAGAACTCTTAGCAAAGTGGGTTATGTTGTTGACAGAGTTTGCCCTTAAATTTGTCTCTCAAAAGGCAATTAAAGGAGAAGCATTGACAGACCACTTAGCAAAAGTTCCTTCACCATTCACTATTGCAAATCAAGAATCTTTCCCTAATTATCAAATCCTTTCTTTGGATGATGATGATAAGTGGAAATTATTCTTTGATGGATCTAGATATTGAACTGGCTCTAGTGTTGGTGTTATACTAGTACGTCTTGCAGGTAAGCTGATGCAGGAGCACGCGGGCATACGCCCAATCCTGCGTCAATCAAAAAAATGATTGATTCAATTTTGGTTTTGGTTTTCATTATTTTTTGTCATTTGTGTTTTTGTTGAATGGTGGTGTTGTTGTGGCTGCTGGTGACTTCACGTCACATCGAGTTTTTTGTTGATTTTGTTTCATCTTTGGTTTGCTGGTGTGCCATAGTGGAGTGTCGATGACTAACATTCATTTGCCATGTATTTGTTGAAGGATATTCAAAAACATTTTGATATGGATGGCAAAGTCTTTGATTGAGTTGTTGTAGTTCTATTCCAACATATGATGATTCTGGTATGCAATTGATTCTGGTCTTTGATAGTTGTCCATTTGTGCTGATGGTTGAAATTAAAATCTAAACTTGAATGGTGGTGCGTGCTACTTCATATTACTTATGATTTTCCAATTTAAAACATCATACATATGTATATATTTAAACACACAACAAAATTGCCTATTGGAAAGTTGCTTATGTAACTAGAATGGCCATAAACCCAAATTGAAGTCAATAAAATTTTGACAATAGCGAATGATAGGAGATCAAAGTGTTATATGTATATATATTTGATTTAACCTACAGCAAAGGGTGCAAAAGTGAGTTCAATGCTTTGATTTGGGCATTTCAAAATTTAGAAGTACAACTTTATTGGAGATAAAAGACCATGATTTGGTCATTCCTCATTTTGGTGATTTACCTTTTGTCTCTATGGAAAGGTCAACAAACTAATAACTATTTGAAATTGCTTTCCGTTTGAATCAGATTTAAGCATCAATGAAATTGCCATGTCATAGTTCACAATAAGTGTTGTTTCATATGTCGGTGGCGGGTCATTCGATGATCTTGTTGTTTTGCAACAATAAAAAGAAGAAGAAATAAGAGTAAGGGGTTTGATCTAGTAAAAAGGAAAAGAAAACCAAAAGGGGGGAAAGAAAGAAGGAAAAATGAGATTGAATAGAGTGTGGAGCAGCCAGCTGGGAGAAAAATTTAGTACAGCAGCAACCAAAACAAAGGAAAACATGGTTAGAACTGATTGATGACTATAGCAAGACAAAGAATAAGTAAACCAAGGAGCATACAGTGAGAAACAAAGACATTAAGTGGGAACCCTCAGAAGTTGCAAAAGAAATCCATTGATAGAGAAATTAAATATTATGGAATAGCAAATGAATGAACAAAAAGGACCAACATAGTGAATAAGACCAACAAGGAAGGAGGATTCAAACTTAAAACACGGGAGCTATATATGTGGAAAACAAAGGAGCAAAATTTGAAGTCTGTCATCCATTGGCATTGAATTGCTTTGTAAAATGAAGTGAACTTGTAGAAAATCATTGAGTGGATGGGACTTTGTCGATATGTGAACATTTAAATATTGGTATGCTGGTAAATTAAGTTAAATAGAATTTGAAGTCTCAACCATTATCATTTTTTGTTATTTGTTATTTTGAATTATTTGAGTTCCTGTAGCTGCATATGAATAGACAAAAGTATGAAATTGAAATTAGTTGAAAATTAGTTTATGGCATGCTGCTAGTTTTGTTTATCTGACAAGACTTGCAAATCTAGACTGCATTAATTAGTATCAGAGCCAGGTTTAGCATTGTGTTGGGAGAAGAACCCTAAGGAGATTGTTGTGGGTGTGTGAGAGGACAATGAAACCTGCAATTGTAGAGGGTTATGAAAATGGCACAAAGAGGGTGTGGTCGAAGAGGACTACAGATTGTAGACCAAGAGGTCTTTAGAGAGATTATTAAAGGCTTGGAAGATAGGATAGGAGCAAGTTTGGAGATAATAGAATTGATGCAGCGAAGAGGAATTCTAGTGGTGAATGTCAGTGATGATGAGGCTAAAGAAGTAGCATCAGAATTTGATATGGAGGATGATCATAGAGATGAAGTAGAAAGTAGGTTTTTGAAAGCAATGGCGAGGCTTTATAGCAAGACTAGAATGGACCCCCCAAGTTTCAATGGTACTTTGAATCGGGAAGAGATATTGGATTGGATATCAGAAATGGAGAAATACTTTGATATAGAGTCAATTGAGGACCCAAAAAGAGTGAAGTATGTTGGCTCAAAGTTGAAGGGACACACTTCTATGTGGTGGGAATATGTGCAACTTGAAAGAAGGTGAAAAGGCAAAGAGAAAATTAAAACATGGGAGAGGATGGTGATGAAATTGAAGGCAAAACTTTTTCCATCAGATTACCAACTAAATTTGTTTAATAGGCTCCAAAATTTGAAGCAAAGAGAGAAGAATGTGCAAGAGTACACCAAGGAGTTTTATCGATTGAGCATCTGGGCTGGACATGTAGATGATGGTATAGAAAAAGTTTCAAGGTATGTAAATGGTCTTCATAATTCCAATCAAGATGAAATGAGCATGCTTCAGATGAATAATGTAGTAGAGGCATATCAATAAGCCTTGAAGGTGGAAGAGAAACTTACAAGATAATAGAAGCAAAGTACTCATGGTCGAGGCAAATTTTCAAGATGAAGAGGGCAAAACAACAGTGATAGAGGTTACCAAAACAAGCAAGATCAGGCATGTGCATCTCACATGGGTGTGCAAGAAAAAGAGGGAAGAGGAGAATCTTCTAGGGGGAGATGAGACTATTCTAATGATAGAGGATACTTTGGAAGAGGTAGAGGAAGAGGGTTTGGAGGTACATGTTTCCAATGTGTAGAGCCAGGGCATAGGGCCTTTGAATGCCCTCAAATATAGCAAGACATTAATAGGAGGAGTCCAGCAAAGAATTATGCAATACAAGTTGATGAAGAAAGTGTGAATTCCCCAAAGCAAGTAGAAGAGCCCAAACAAGGAGAGACATTTACGCTGAATAGAGTTCTTTTGAAACCAGAAAAGGAACAATCAGAGCCAACACAAATGCAGAATTTATTGCAAACAGTGTGTAAATTAGGTGGCAAGTGTTGTAAAGTCATAGTGGATAGTGGTAGTATAGACAACATTGTATCTGAAGAGATGGCAGAAAAGTTGAATTTGAAAATATTGAAACATCCCAGCCCATACCAAGTCACTTGGTTGCAAAAGAATCATCAAATTTTGGTAAGTGAGCAATGTTTGGTTCAATTTCAAATTGATAATTATGTTGATGAGGTGTTTTTTGAAATACACAAGACAACTGAGGGTGGGGGTGAATCAATTGTCTACAATACTTTAACTACTTATGAATATCACCACATCAAATGTTCAATCACTGTTATTATGATTTAACCATGAAAGCAAGAAACAAGAAGCTCAACACAATAACACATCCAACACATGAGACACCAGATTTTTTACATGGAAAACCCTAAAAGGGAAAAACCACTATGGGTATTAGCCCACAAAAATAAATATGTTATAACAACACCGAAAAATTGAGGCTCACTGCCTAAAATCCTCACTGCAAATGTTTGGGCTCACTGCCAAGGGTTGGTGAACTGATTTGATAGCATCAACTCCATGCCTGAGTTTAGTTCCATTGAAGCACAGTATAACTCCTCTGCTTTATTCTTCTTACACCTTTTCACTTATCTTTGCATTTTTACACAAGGACATCTTTTTTGCAACTACATTACATGTTTTTATACAATTCATCAACCTTGAAATGTACATCAAGGTTAGCATTACATTCATCAACCATTGGAACAATCTCCCAGGTTGGCATTACAAACATATATAGAAATAGGTCTAGACCTAAAAAAAATTAGCTAAGGAAAAGATGTATGTGGATCACGTTATGAATTAGCTGGGACTCAAATGCAATCTTCCATGCCACAACATGCTTCCTCAATCTTCTATGCATCTCTGCAAGTATTGGAAACAACCAGGTTAGCCAAGACTGGTGTTAACACTAAGTCTTCTAAGAACAGTCTTCATCCATGATCCAAATTTCTCTTTGTGGACCAATCCAAAGGTAGGAACATGATCAGGAGACATTCACAAGTACATTGTAATCACCAAAAACATCCGCACAACTTCTAAACACTTTATCCATAAGATTCTTCAATCAAGAACACTTGAACATAACTGTTATCCACTGTCATATAGAAAGGATCACTTGTAGACCACAAAATCATGAGCCATTAGAGTTGAAGGCACATAACAACATTACAAACTTAATTCTAGAACTGCAGACCAAAATACTTAAATGTGGAGTAGAATACATTCTCCCTGTCACCACCAAATGTACACAAAAAGCAGTTTTCACTCTGGTGAACATAACTCACTCAAAACCTCATATCGGAGGCTCAAACTTGGTACATAGCATCTTTAGACATGCCTCTAAATAAATTCCAATCCATAGACAAAGATATTTAATCTACAAGAAATGCAGAGCAATCTGCTGGACTATTCTTCAGTAAACAGAGATACTCTTTAACACATTGTTTCCACTAGGAGAGCAAATTTTCTCAAAAGTGATTGGAGATTTAGTATCAGGTATACTTATTCATTCTTCAACATCTAACTCATTACAATCAATCATCAAAACAAGAGTACAGTTGACACCAATGACAACACCAGTTAAGCACATACTTGCAATAGTGTTGTGTGATGTGATGCCAATGGATGCTTGTCATGTCCTTTTGGGAAGACCATGGAAATATGATAGACATGTTGTGTATGATGGTTGGGACAATATGTATACCATCACAAAAGATGGAAGGGAGTATCATTTGAGTCTATTTAAGGACAAGGAGAAACAAGTAGGAGTTAGTTCATTGGTTTGTTTTCAGTTAGTGAAAAGGTTGTGACATTGACAAGATTGTGAGCATCCCAATGGTAGTTCATGGGAAGAGAACTATGAGTGAGGACAAGAGGAGTGACGAAGTGTTGGTGCAACAGTTGCACAAGGAAGAGAATAAAAGTAAAGGGTAGCCAAGTAGCTATAAAAGAAGTGAAGAGAGTCCAAGAGGAGAACAAATTTAACATTGGGACAAGATACAAGCTTGAGTGAGAGGTCTAAAATGAACCTTCATCATTGGGAAGAACCAAGTGGAGGTGACCACTGAGGTGAGTGCAAGTAGAACAACAAATATTGAAAGAATGTGAAAGAGGAAAGAGGTAAAGAGGCTCTATTCAGTAGATAGAAGAAGAAGCTCATTGATCAGGAGCAATTCTACATAAAAAATGAGCATAGAATTACCATTTGAAGCTTCAGAAAATGTTCATGAACTGTAGCCTCATGGAACATTTCTCCTACCTGGCATGTCTAATGTAGGAGCACCCAGGCGCACACGTGATCCTGCATCAACCAAAAAATGATTGATTCAATTTTGGTTATGGTTTTCATTATTTGTTGTCATTTGTGTTTTTGTGAAATGGTCGTGTTATCATAGCTACTGGCGACTTCACATTGTTGATAACTAAGAGGGGGGGTGAATCAGTTATCTTAATTAATTTAACTTTTTGTTCTTATTTAATAACTAGTGCAGCATCAAAACAAATAAGCATCCATAACCATGAAAGAAGAAACAAAATCAATACACATAACACAATGATTTTGACGTGGAAAACCCTGTTAAGGGAAAAACTACGGGGTGACTAACCCAAGATTGTATTCTTTGTTAAAAGAATAGAAGTACAAAATGGCACTTGCCAATTAGGGCTCACTACCCAAGCACACTGCTCACAAGAGGCTCACTGCCTACAAGAGACTCATTGTCTACAAGGTATCAAGAAAGTAACAAGATACTTGAACTGATGAGAAGCATCCACATATGGTGAGGTTCAATTCTGATTAGGCTCAATACACTGATCTACTGCACTTCATTCTTCCTCTTCTTTGGTGCTGATGTCCTGTCACATACCAAACCTGTATTACTACTTCCACACTGCTCTCTGCTTTTCTTCGCACTTCACAACACACCACACACACCTTCTCATCGAAATCCATCTGGTATATATATCTGCACAAAGGATTTCAACACCTTTCTAGTCGACATCTGGAATACTTAATATTTTTCCAAACTCTGGTATGTCAGCTGAATCCTTGCTTGCCAAGTGATGCGTATCAAAGAGATGCTTATAGAAGTCATCAATCATGTCATCCAATCATGAATGATCCCTTAAGAAACTTGATTACCATCAATATCTCATCTGGATTAAGGTCTGAATCTCTACTGGTCAGTTATTCCTCAGTCTACTCTGCCAAATAGGAACCCAACACTTAGGTGTCCATATCTTTTCACTCTTACATCACCGGAGGCTCAATCTCTGGAATATATTAGTCATGGTACTCCTCTTGACTTCCCCAAGTCCACACTTTACTGAGATACTTCCTCTGATAGATCCAGACCTGATTGTCAGACCTTGTTGCATGCTCTGTTCTTGGTCACAGGACAAAAATACTCTTCAATCTGACTCCCGGTATAGACACACCATGTCCTACAGATGTGTGGGATGGACTTTGTTGCCATCAATGACAACACTCATGAAGCCACATAGTGTCTCTTGCCAACAATCTCCCCCTTTGGCATTGATGGCAACACTTAGTGAAAAATGACTAAGTGTCACACTACACTCCCCCTTGGCTGATGCTCTGTTCTAATGTACACTTTACCAGAGCTCCCCCTTAGCTAGATTCCACAATTTTTCACTGCTCCTCACTCCCCCTTTGACATCAATGACAAAGGGTAGAATCTGCACGCCAAAATTCCCAAAAATCCAACTATACTTAGCCACATAAGTATATATACATGTTATACTTTACATATACTAAAGGATATCAGCAAAAGTTGTCTTCAACTGGACAAATTCTGTTGCCCAACTCTGCTTCATCTTGTCTAAAATTGAGATGTGACCACTCAATAGGAATGCAAAATCTTCTGCCCTCTTTAGATCTATCGGATCAATGGTCTGGGCTGTGGTCTGAGCATCAATTAGGGCCTCATGCATGGCCTCTAATTTAGGGATAATTATCCCTCTAAGTTCACCCATCCTACTTATTATATTCTTCCTTTCCTTTTCAAGTTTCTTTAGTTCATTTAGAATGGAAATAGTCTGACATTCTTGGTTTATTATGGATGTGGTGAGAGGATCAAAATTTTGAGATACACTTGACAGTTTATCCTCTTGCTCTTTCACTTTCTTCTCAATATCCTTTGTCACTTTAGACCAGAATAAAGAAAATTTATATATTTATCTGCCATCTTTAAGAGCATTTTCTAATCTCTTTATCCCAATATCCATAGTTCTCCTATCATTTGTTATTAGCCCTTGTACTTCAGAGAATCTCTTACCCAAAAATTCTTTCCAAACTTTCTCTTCTGCTTCTTTCTCTAAAGAGTCAAAATGTGTATTAATAGAATTTACAAGAGACTTTAGATTACCAGATGTGGAGGCCGAAGGATCCTTTTGGAAGGATGGCATGATTTTCTCTAGCACACTGGATGCAATCTCTATTAGCTCACAGTCATCTCTATTAGCTCACAGTCTTCTATGTGAGACTTCAGAAGCTTTTCTTTTGCTTTGGCTTGAGCAAAAGATGCTACCTTCATTGTCTGGACCAGAGAGAGGGAATCAAAATTGAATGGCCCTTGAAGTAGCTCCGGTTCATCTAATTCCATAATTTTTTTTTGTCAAGAAGTCTTTGACTACTTCTACAGTGTCTCTTGCCAGAGACAGAGTTTTCTTCCCTTCTGCAGCCTTAGCACTGTCACTTGTGGTCTTTTCTATTTGACCTTCTTCTCTTCCCTTCACTTGTTCTCCTTGATTGATGCTCTCTTCTTTTCTTTCTTTTCCTTCAATTCTGGAGTCTGCAGGGGGATCCGTAAGAGAGGTGTCTACTTCTCCATGAACTTCCTCTTCCGAAACAGAGGAATCTAAGTCCTTAGCTTTCTCTTTACTTGGCTCTTTTGATTCTTCTGCATTTTTCTCTGTAGGATCTTCCTTTGACATACTGAGTCCTTCATCACCTAAGTCCTCTGTAATAGGAATATTGAATCTTTTATAGGCATTCTAGAGGGTGTCTTCAGTCTCTTTAGCCACCTGATCAGTCTCTCTCAGCATAAGCTTATTCATTCTGGCTTTGCTCCGGAACTCATCCTTGCAATCTTTGAAGATCATGCTCATTTGCTTTGGAGTGATGGAGGGATAGAGTTGGATAGCAATTTGTTCTCTGATCTCTAAGTTCTTTGCCTTGGCATTCTCCTTTCTCATTTCAAGTTCCTTCTCTAAACTTTTGGGAATTAGAGAGATGATTTCAATAAATGCCTTATTATATATGTTTAAGTACTTAACTGTGGCTTCTTCCAAGATCTTTTTATCTGCGTCATTATACTCATCATAGAATTTTGTCATTGGTTGTAGATTCCCATCCATAGTAACTGCCTTGACTACATCATCAATGGATAGAGTAGGCCTTTTAATAAAATCTTCTACTTCTTCCTTGCTATGACTGGTAGAGGGTTCACTGGATGTTTTCTTCTTCTTCTTCATTTTCTTGATTTCTTCATCGGTCTCAGTTTCTTCATCATCCTTGTAACTCATATAGGACCTTGTGGCCTTTTTCTTTGTTCTCTTCTCTCCCTTTCTGGATGTCTAGGCTTCTGGTTTTGATGCTTTTTGGCTCTTAGAGGTGGCAGGTGCAGAGCTTCTGGAGGATTTGGTCTGGGAGGGGGCTTGCACTGGAGCACTTTATTTTTCTATTTCTTGCCTTTATTTCTCTACCCTTTCCATCTTCTCTCAGTTGGCATCAACTACCTCCTTTGATATTCCATGCTTCTTAGTGAATTCTTCTACTTCCCTTCTTACTTTTCTCTTGATCTCGGGCTATCTAAGTTCAACATGAACTTTTACACTTAATTCTTGGAAGGTTCCAAACCTTTCTGCCTTAGGGTCCTTAGGCTGACTTAGTAGATGTTGGACATGCAGTTCTAGAATTTTCTCATCCACCTCATAGCCCATTGGCATAATCCACACTATTCTTGGTTCCACTGCCTCCATTAGGCATTAATCAGTGTCTACCATGAAGCACACTGTATCTTTGTATTTTTCAACTAGAGATTGGGGGATTCTCTCTCTAGCCTACATTATGCTTTGGAAGTTTTTGAAGTAACCCCATAGTGCTGTATTTTGTGCCTTGGCATCACCAAGCCCCTACAAATAATCCTTGATTTGTATGGCAACAGGTCTATCATTTTGCCATATCTAGCCATTAGTTTCAGGTAGCTCATTCGTATAGTAGAAGAATAGGCAAAGTATCAAGCCACCATACTTGAATGAATTCTTTTTATCTTTCTTTATTTTCTGTAAATTCCCTAACAGTTGGTTCAGGAGAAGCTCACAAAGATCATAGTCAGCATTTTCTCTTAGCATCTAATAAGCAGTGTAAATTACAGTTCTGAGTACTAAATTTTCCCTGTTGGAGTGATATATCTTGTAACCAATTATCATGGATGCAAACTTGATATCTGGATCAGTGACATCTTCTATTGTCATTGCTCTCTTGTCAAATTTTGATCCGGTAGCCTCACTCATAGTTTGGTTTTTGACCGATTTGAGAATAGGTAACCCTCCGGATGAGTGCAAACCGGTTACCACCCTAATAGCATATTTTGTTGTCTTAAATGGTCTATTCAACCACATGAAGTTGTCATGCACTCTACTGAAAACATACCGGACCCACTCATCTTCTGCAAAACAGGGGAAATGGATGCACTGTCTAAAATACTTATCCCGAATGGCCTTGTATTGGGTTTTAAGTTCAAGTGATTCATCTATCAATTCCTTGTGGTAGATATCCATCAACTTGGATTCCCCAAATTCTTCAATGTTTGTGTGTATGTAAACCCTAATATCTTCTACATGTAGAACCCCATGCGGAATGCTAGAGAATGCGCCCAAGGGATCAACTTCCAGATATTTGTAGGGGTGTTTTTTTGAATTTAGGACGTGGCCTGTCAGTGATTTTGACAACATTCAGAGTAGCCATCTTTCAAAAGATTTAGAGAGAGTTTTTCAAGAGCAAAAAATACCTTTTATGCTTCTAGGGTTCCCGATATGAGCTGGATTAGATTGCAGGATGAATCGACTTCTATGGTTGATCTTTGAGAGGTTTGAGACAATTTAGTTGCATAGCTCCTTCTCTCTTCTTCTCAAATGAAAATGTGCAAATGATGAACAAAAGAACCCTTATATTTATGCAAAACCCTAATTTCACATTGTAATAAATGCACAACTGAAGTTATTCTGGTTGCTTTGTTCTCCTTATCCTGAGAGATCTTTCCAGATCACTGAGATGCACTTAGAGGTATTCTCAGTGAATATTGGCAATCTATCTACCTTTCTCCAATCATTCCATTTATCCATAGATCAAGATACCTCAAATTTGAATCATACAGGATCTAACTATGAAAATCTTGTTCTTACCGGATGACTGTTAAACCAGATCATTCTTGGAAGATTAACCTCTTATAAATTTCTTGCAGATCTTCCATATCTTTACCAAGGCTTATTTAGATGTTTCTCTGAGAACCCTTTAATTCGCAACTTTCCATGTGCCAATTTTAGGCACCAATTGACTGGCTGGGGGAACTTGTTTTCTTTTGTGACTCCCCCTGAGCTAGAGCTCATCTATTTAGTTTCTAGAAGGAATATCAGCACCAGATTCTAGTGCGGATCCATCCTCAACATTTTCTATACTTCTCTTCACCTAAATCTTGTTCATCTCCCTTTGAATTTCATCCGCATTCACTTTTCCTTTTCCTTTGTCTTGGTTTCGATTATGAAGCACTAAACCCTTTTTGTGTTGATTCTTACTTCTGCATAATTTGGCAATATGACCAGATCTATTGCAATTGTAGCAAACAACATTTCTTTGCATGCTTGAGTGATATCCTCTTGATCTACGTTGACTAGCCATATGTCCCATTCTATTGCATGCAAAGCATCTACCATTGAATGAATTGTTCATTTGCATATTTCTACACTCATGAGATTTGTGACCATACCTTTTGCAATTAAAACACTATCCAGAGAAGGATGAATTAGTCTGATTCGTTCTTCTTCTGCACTGATTTGATTTATGACCAAAGTTATTGCAATTGTGGCAATATCTATTGAAGGTTGGATATCTTTGAGCATTTGGTTGCCTTACCAGAGGCCTTCTAGGCTTGTTCCTTGGATTTCCTGATCCAAAGTTCTTCTGACTAGATCCGGAGCTTTCACCTTTCTCATACCCCAAGCCTTGCTTGTCATCTACCCTCTTTTGGTTTTCAAGAAGAACTTCAAGCTTAGCAGAGCTTATCTTGAATTTCTCTTTGTATTCATTTGTTGTTTGAAGATCCCTTTTTAGAGTGTCAATCTAATTCTCAAGTTGATCTATATTATCTCTAGCTTCTTCAAGATCAAATTCCAAATGCCTAATTAATCTATCCATTTTGTGGCGGTCTTCTGACTTCTCCTTGAGAGATTGTTTTAGATTATCTTCAGTCTTTCTTCTCTCTTCAATTTCTAGGGTGAATTTCATAACCCCTGATTCCATTTCATGTCTTACCATAATTACCTCTTTTGATAGCTTCTCACATAATTTGCTCTTCTCATTCAGATATTCATTAGTATCATTGGCTTCACTTTGACTTGCTAATTGCTGAAGAAGTTCCTTTCTCTTTTTCATAGTGATACTCAGTTTTTCCTTTAGTTCATTTATGAAATCATCATCTTGTTTGAGTCTTTCTCTCAGGTTATTGACTTCAGAGTGAGATTGCTCAAGATCATCAAGGGCAGACTGAAGTTGTTCCCTCATACCATACATATCCATTGGAATTCCCAGATCTTCCTCAAGTTGTTAGGCTCTATTTGGAGGAACTTAGCTCTGATACCAATTGTTGATAACTGAGAGGGGGGTGAATCAGTTATCTTAATTAATTTAACTTTCTATTATTCTTTAATAACTAGTGCAACATTAAAACAAATAAGCATCCATATCCATGAAAGAAGAAACAAAATCAATACACATAACATAATGATTTTGACGTGGAAAACCATGTTAAGGGAAAAACCACAGGGTGACTAACCCAAGATTGTATTCTCTGTTAAAAGAATAGAAGTACAAAATGGCACTTGCCAATTAGGGCTCACTGCCCGAGCACACTACTCACAAGAGGCTCACTGCCTATAAGAGACTCACTGTCTACAAGGTATCAAGAAAGTAACATGATAATTGAACTGATGAGAAGCATCCACATATGCTGAGGTTCAATTCTGGTTAGGCTCAATACACTAATCTACTGCACATCATTCTTCCTCTTCTTTGGTGCTGCTGTCCTGTCACATACCGGACCTGTATTACTGCTTCCACACTGCTCTCTACTTTTCTTCGCACTTCACAACACACCACACACACCTTCTCATCGAAATCCATCTGGTATATATATCCACACAAAGGATTTCAACACCTTTCTAGTTGGCATCCAGAATACTCAATATTTTCCCAAACTCTGGTCTGTCAGCTGAATCCTTGCTTACCAAGTGATGTGTATCAAAGAGATGCTTATAGAAGTCATCAATCATGTTGGCCAATCATGAATGATCCCTTAAGAAACTTGATTACCATCAATATCTCATCCTGATTAAGGTTTGAAGCTCTATCGATCAGTTTTTCCTTAGTCTACTCTGCCAAACAGGAACCCAACACTTAGGTGTTCATATCTTTTCACTCTTACATCATCAGAGGCTCAATCTCTGGAATATATTAGTCATGGTACTCCTCTTGACTTCCCCAAGTCCGTACATTACTGAGATACTTCCTCTGAGAGATCTAGACCTGATTGTTAGACCTTGCTGCATGCTCTGTTCTTGGTCACTAGACCAAAATACTCTTCAATCTGACTTCTGATATAGACACACCATGTCTTGCGGATGTGTGGGATGGACTTTTTTTCCATCAATGACAACACTCATGAAGCCACACAGTGTCTCTTGCCAACACACATCACATCAGGTTTTGTGCTGATTTTGTTTCAGCTTTGGTTTGATGGTGTGTCATTGTGGAGTGTTGATGACTAACATTCATTTGCCATGTATTTGTTGAAGGATATTGAAAAGCATTTTGATATGGATGACGAAGTATTTGATGGAGTTGTTATAGTTCTATTCTGACATATGATGATTCTGGTATGCAATTGATTTTGGTCTTTGATAGTTGTCCATTTGTGCTGATGGTTGAAATCCAAATCTAAACTTGAATGGTGGTGGACGCTACCTCATATTACTTATGATTTTCTAATTTAAAACATCATACATATGTATATATTTAAACACACAACAAAATTGCCTATTAGAATGTTGCTTATGTAACTAGAGCAGCTAGAAACCCAAATTGAAGTCAATAAAATTTTGACAACAGTGAATGATAGGAGATCAAAGTGTTATATGTATATATCTGATTTAACCTACAGAAAAGGGCACAAAAGTGAGATTGATGCTTTGATTTGGGTGTTTCAAACATCAGAAGTGCAACTTTATTGGAGATAAAAGACCACGATTTGATCATTCCTCATTTGGGCAATTTACCTTTTGTCTCTATGGAAAGGTCAATAGACCAATAACCATTTGAAATTGCTTTCTATTTGAATCAGATTTAAACATTAGCCAAATTTCCATGTCAAAGTTCACAATAAGTATCATTTCATATGCTAGTGGAAGGTCATTCAATGATATTGTTTCTTTGCACCAATAAGAGGAAGAAAAGAATAAGAGTAAGGGGTTCGATCTGGTAAAAAAGAAAAGAAAACCAGAAAGAGAAAGAAGAAGAGGGGGAAAGAAAGAAGGAAAATGGAGATTCAATAGAGTGCGGAGTGGCCAGCTGGGAGAAAAATTTAGTATGGCAGCAACTAAAACAAATGAAAACATGGTTAGAATTGATTGATGATTGTAACAAGAGGAAGAATAAGTAAACCAAGGAGCATACAGTGAGAAACAAAGCCATTGAGTGGGAACCCTCAGAAGTTGTAGAAGAAATCCATTGACAGAGCAATTAAATGTAATGGAATAGAAAATGAATGAATAGAAAGGACCAGCATAGTGAATAAGACCAGCAAGGGAGGAGGATTTAGACATAAAATAGGGGAGTTGTATATGTGGAAAACAAAGGAGAAAAATTTGAATTATGTCATCCATTGGCATTGAATTGCTTTGTAAAATGAAGTGAACTTGTAGAAAATTATTGAGTGGATGGGACTTTTTCCATATGTAAACATTCAAATATTGGTATGCTGGTAAATTGAGTTGAATAGAATTTGAAATCTCAACCATTATCATTTTGAATAGTGAGTTCCTGTATCTGCATATGAATAGACAAAACTGTGAAATTTAAATTTGTTGGAAATTGGTTTATGGCATGTTGCTAGTTTCATTTGTTTGACAAGACTTGTGAATCTAGACTACATTATAAGTCAATTCCTCTATCCTATCATCTCAATTTTCTATGTACCAACAACATTGCAGAGTATGAAGCCCTTATTTTTGTTGCAAGTATGTGCTAATCAGTGTTGTCATTGATGTCAACATGTTTGTGTTGTCATTAGTGTCAATTGTGCTCTTGTTTTGTTACTTGATTGTGATGAGTTAGTTGCTTTGTATTGCATTGTATAAGTACTAAAGATGACAATAGTATGTTCCTAATATTGATTTTCTAAGTGCTTTTGAGAAATTTTGGTTCATACTGAAGACAGAGTAATGAAGATGTATTTTGGCTTACAGGATATTGTATGAGTTTTTGCTCCTCATTTCTTCTGTATTGAGGAGTGAAGTATGAGATTTGGATATGTTTTAGAGAAGTGTTTGAAGATGTTAAATCCAAATTTTGGTGATCCGAATCATTGTGCAGTAGAAGTTATATTCACCAGTTTGAAGACTGTGCTTGGCAGCATTTGCAGTGTGACAGGGAGAAAGTATTTTTCTCCACAATTTGGTTTTTGGTCTTGCATTTTTGGACATTTGTTTAAAAGGTCCTTAGCTATCTTCATTCCAAAGGATGTGAGATTCAATGATCCAAAAAGCAAGTTATTGATTAGTAGAGTTCGACAGTGTTTGTTTTGAGTAGTCTGTGATCTGTCTTCAAGTGAGATCTGTTGCAGCTGGATTTGTCAGCTCCAAAGTGATTTTATGTTGTTTATGGATGTCTCAAGATTGTGTTAATGGCTTGTGCTTGATCTGCAAGATATGATTGATTTCTTGGAAGCATGTGCCTAAGTATTCTTTGTGTTTGCATAAGTTTGGCTGACTTGGGTGCCAACCCTCTTTGCGGATGTGTTTCATGAATTGTAGAAGTGTGTTGAAGTGTGTGAAGATGTATTTGGATCTGAACTAAGCTGTGAAGTGTTCTCTCATTCATTTGATTCACAAGTTTGTTTAGGTCCAGACCTAATTTGAGTTATGTATGTTTGTCGACCTTGGAGATTGTTCCAAAGGTTCTAGATTATATTGCCGACCTTGATGTATGTTCCAAGGTTGATGATTGGTATAAATAAATGTAATGAATTAGTGTGTAGTGTGTGGGGATGTGAAGATGCGAAGATGAAAGTGTTTTTGTTGTAAGGGCAGCGAAGGTGATATGTATTGTGCTTCAATAGAACTGAACTTAGGCATGTTGTAGATGCTATTATATCAATTCAAGGGAGTGAGCCACCCCTCTTGGTACTAAGCCACCCCTCGGTAGTGAGCCACCCTTTGGCAGTGACCCTTTTTACAGTGACCATTCTTTTAGGTAGTGAACCCTTTGGCAGTGAGCCTCTTTTGTTGTTCAGTATTGTTACTACATTATATTGTGAGTTAACACTCACCATGGTTTTTCCCTTTTAGGATTTTCCACATAAAAATCTAGTGTTCATGTTTGTATGTTTGATGTGTTTAAGTTTTGATTATGCACTTCATGTTTAATCTTCATAACAGATTAAGGGGTTAAAATAAGTAAATGTGAATGTGATTTTATTTAAGAGAAGTTGAAGTTTTTCATACAACTGATTCACCCCCTTCTCTCAATTGTCCTGTGGCTTCAACAATTGTTGGCTTACGTGTCACTTTGTCTCTTAACATCAAACATATTTCAATATTTGGTGATTCTCAATTGATTATAAGACAAGTTAGTGGATCTTATCAAGAAAAGCAAGATAAGTTATATCAGTATTGAGACTTGGCCTTATCTTTATTGAAGAATTTCTCATCTTACACAATCAACACAATTCCATGGAAAGACAACTGACATGCAAATGCAATGGAAAGTGTTTCTTACCTTATGTCCCTTGAAAATTCTGTAGGGAATTATCAACTCATTATCTATAATATCAAAGAACCTTCAATATCTAAAATCCCCGATGTTGCCTTTTATGATAATGTAGATTCAAGAGAATGGTACTCCCATATATTTCAATATTTGTGTGATGGTACCTTTCCTAATCCAACATCCAGAAGTGCTCAGGTTCGCATACACAAACTTGCAGTGCATTACATCATCTTATCAAATGTTTTATATCAATGAAGCTATGAAGGTCTTCTCCTTCATTACCTTAATAATTTAGAGATTTTGATTGCCCTAGAGGAGGTACATTCAGGTTCCTGTGAAGGACATTTCAGTGGGAAATCTCTTGTTCAAATACTACTTCATATGGGTTACTATTTACAAGACATGGAACGAGATTCCTTTGCCTTCGTCAAAAAGTGCCCACAATGTCAACAACATAACAATCTCATTTGATCTCCTACCCAGGAACTTCGTGCTCATGTTTCACCTTGGCCATTTTCCATGTGGCGCTAGGATCTTATTGGAAAAACTTCTCCTCCTTCCTCTCAAGGACATACTTTCATCATTATAGCTATTGATTACTTTGCAAAGTGCGTCGAAGTGATTCCTCTCTGATCCACAACTGTTGAAGTAATCTATCATTTCATTCAAGATAACATAATCTCTCACTTTGGTAATCTATCCGAAGAGATGGTGGAAAAGTCGAATTGGAAAATATTGAAACATCCCAACCCATACCGAGTCACTCAGTTACAAAAGAATCATCAAATTTTGGTAAGTGAGCAATGTTTGGTTCAATTTCAGATTGGTAATTATGTTGATGAGTTGTTTGTTGAAATACACAAGACAACTGAGAGGGGGGGTGAATCCGTTGTCTCAAATACTTTAACTACTTACGAATATTGCCACATCAAATGTTCAATCATTGTTATTATGATTTAACCATGAAAGCAAGAAACAAGAAGCTCAACACAATAACACATCCAACACATGAAACACTAGATTTTTTACGTGGAAAACCCTAAAAGGGAAAAACCACTGTGGGTATTAGCCCACAAAAATAAATATGTTATAACAATACTGAAAAAATGAGGCTCACTACCTTAGGGCTCACTACCCAAAATGCTCATTGTAAATGTTCAGGCTCACTACCAAGATTGGCTCACTGCCAAGGGTTGGTGAACTAATTTAATAGCATCAACTCCATGCCTGAGTTCAATTCCATTGAAGCATAGTATAACTCCTCTACTTTACTCTTCTTACACCTTTTCACTTATCTTTGCATTTTCAAACAAGGACATCTTTTTCGCAACTACATTACATGTTTTTATACAATTCATCAACATTGGAATGTACATCAAGGTCAACATTACATTCATCAACCATTAGAACAATCTCCCAAGTTGGCATTACAAACATATATAGAAATAGGTTTGGACCTACACAAAATTAGATAAAGAAAAGATGTATGTGGATCACATTATGCCTTAGCTCAGACTCAAATGCAATCTTCCATGCCACAACATGCTTCCTCAATCTTCTATGCATCTCTGCAAGTAATGGAAACAACTAGGTCGGCCAAGACTGGTGTTAACACTAAGTCTTCTAAGAACAGTCTTCATCCACGAATCAAATTTCTCTCTGCAGACTAATCCAAAGGTAGGAACATGATCAGAAGACATCCACAAGCACATTGTTATCAACAAGAACATCCGTACAACCTCTAAACACATTATCCATAAGATTCTTCAATCAGGAACACTTGAACATAATTGTTATCCACTGTCATATAGAAAGGATCACTTCTAGAGCACCAAATCATGAGCCATTGGAGTTGAAGGTACATAACAACATTACAAACTTAATTCCAGAACCGCATACCAAAATACTTAAATGCGGAGTAGAATACATTCTCCCTGTCGCCACCAAATGTACAGAAAAAGTAGTTTTCACTCTGGTGAACATAACTCACTCAAAACCTCATATCGGAGGCTCAAACTTGGTACATAGCATCTTTAGACATGTCTCTAAATAACTTCCAATCTGTAGACAAAGATATTTAATCTACAAGAAATGCAGAGCAATCTGCTGGACTATTCTTCAGTAAACAGAGATACTCTTTAACACATTGTTTCCACTAGGAGAGCAAATTTCCTCAAAAGTAATTGGAGATTTAGTATCAGGAATACTTATCATTCTTCAACATCTAACTCATTACAAGCAATCATCAAAACAAGAGCACAGTTGACACCAATGACAACACCGGTTAAGCACATACTTGCAATAGTGTTGTGTGATGTGATGCCAATGGATGCTTGTCATGTCCTTTTGGGCAAACCATGGAAATATGATAGACATGTTGTGTATGATGGTTGGGCCAATATGTATACCATCACAAAAGATGGAAGGGAGTATCATTTGAGTCCATTTAAGGACAAGGAGAAACAAGTAGGAGATAGTTCATTGGTTTGTTTTCATGTTAGTGAAAAGGTTGTGACACTGACAAGATTGTGAGCATCCCAATGGTAGTTCATGGGAAGAGAACTATGAGTGACGACAAGAGGAGTGATGAAGCGTTGGTGCAGCAGTTGTACAAGGAAGAGAATAAAAGTAAAGGGTAGCCAAGTATCTATAAAAGAAGTGAAGAGAGTCCAAGAGGAGAACAAATTTAACATTGGGACAAGATGCAAGCTTGAGTGAGAGGTCTGAAATGAACCTTCATCATTGGGAAGAACCAAGTGGAGGTGACCACTAAGATGAGTGCAAGTTACAACACAAATAGTGAAAGAATGTGAAAGAGGAAAGAGGTAAAGAGGCCCTATTCAATAGATAGAAGAAGAAGCTCATTGATAAGGAGGAAATTTAGATCAAAAATGAGCATAGAATTACCATTTGAAGCTTTAGAAAATGTTCATGAGTTGTAGCATCATGGAACATTTCTCCTACCTGGCATGTCTAATGTAGGAGGACCCAGACGCACACGCAGTCCTACATCAACCAAAAAATGATTGATTCAATTTTGGTTATGGTTTTCATTATTTGGTGTGTCATTTGTGTTTTTGTGGAATGGTCATGTTATCATGGCTACTGGCAACTTCACATCACATCAGGTTTTGTGTTGATTTTGTTTCAGCGTTGCTTTGATGGTGTGTCGTAGCGGAGTGTCGACAACTAACATTTATTTGCCATGTATTTGTCAAAGGATATTCAAAAACATTTTGATATGGATGGTGAAGTATTTGATGGAGTTGTTATAGTTCTATTCTGACATATGATGATTATGGTATGCAATTGATTTTGGTCTTTGATAGTTGTCCATTTGTGCTGATGGTTGAAATCCAAATCTAAACTTGAATGGTGGTGGGTGCTACCTCATATTACTTATGATTTTCTAATTTAAAACATCATACATATGTATATATTTAAACACACAACAAAATTGCCTATTAGAATGTTGCTTATGTAACTAGAGTGGCTAGAAACCCAAATTGAAGTCAATAAAATTTTGACAACAGTGAATGATAGGAGATCAAAGTGTTATATGTATATATCTGATTTAACCTACAGAAAAGGGCACAAAAGTGAGATCGATGCTTTGATTTGGGTGTTTCAAACATCAGAAGTGCAACTTTATTGGAGATAAAAGACAACAATTTTCTCATTCCTCATTTGGGTGATTTACCTTTTGTCTCTGTGGAAAGGTCAATAGACCAATAACCATTTGAAATTGCTTTCTATTTGAATCAGATTTAAACATTAGCCAAATTTCCATGTCAAAGTTCACAATAAGTGTCATTTCATATGCTGGTGGAAGGTCATTCGATGATATTGTTTCTTTGCACCAATAAAAGGAAGAAAATAATAAGAGTAAGGGGTTCAATATGGTAAAAAAGAAAAGAAAACCAGAAGGAGAAAGAAGAAGGGTGGGAAAGAAAGAAGGAAAAGGGAGATTGAATAGAGTGTGGAGCGGCCAGCTGGGAGAAAAATTTAGTATGGCAGCAACCAAAACAAAGGAAAACATGGTTAGAAGTGATTGATGGCTGTAACAAGAGGAAGAATAAGTAAACCAAGGAGCATAAAATGAGAAACAGAGCCATTGAGTGGGAACCCTCAGAAGTTGTAGAAGAAATCCATTGACAAAGCAATTAAATGTTATGGAACAACAAATGAATGAATAGAAAGGACCAACATAGTGAATAAGACCAGCAAGGGAGGAGGATTTAGACATAAAATAGGGGAGCTGTATATGTGGAAAACACAGGGGAGCAAAATTTGAATCTGTCATCCATTGGCATTAAATTACTTTGTAAAATGAAGTGAACTTGTAGAAAATTATTGAGTGGATGGGACTTTTTCCATATGTAAACATTCAATTATTGGTATGTTGGTAAATTTAGTTGAATAGAATTTGAAATCTCAACCATTATCATTTTGAATAGTGAGTCCCTGTAGCTGCATATGAATAGACAAAATTGTGAAATTTAAATTTGTTGGAAATTGGTTTATGGCATGCTGCTAGTTTCATTTGTCTGAAAAGACTTGTGAATCTAGACTACATTATAAGCCAATTCCTCTATCTTATATTCTCAATTTTTTATGTACCAACAACATTGCAAAGTATGAAGCCCTTATTGTTGTTGCAAGTATGTGCTAATCGGTGTTGTCATTGATGTCAACATGTTTGTGTTGTCATTAGTGTCAACTATGCTCTTGTTTTGTTACGTGATTGTGATGTGTTAGTTTCTTTGTATTGCATTGTATAAGTGTTAAAGATGACAATAGTATGTTCCTGATATTGAGTTTCTAAGAGATTTTGAGAAAATTTGGTTCATATTGAAGACAAAGTAATGAAGATGTATTCTGGCTTACAGGATATTGTCTAAGTTTTTTCTCTGCATTTCTTCTGTGTTGAAGACTAACGTATGAGATTTGGATATGTTTTAGAGAAGTGTTTGAAGATGCTAAATCCAAAATTTGGTGATCTGGATCACTGTGCAATAGAAATTATATTCACCAGTTTGAAGACTGTGCCTGGGAGCATTTGCAGTGTGACAAGGAGAAAGTATTTTTCTCCACAATTTGGTTTTTGGTCTTGCAGTTTTGGACTTTTTTTATAAGGACCTTAGCTATATTCATTCCAAAGGATGTGAGATTTGGTGCTCCAAAAAGCAAGTTATTGATTAGCAGAGTTCGACAGTGTTTGTTGTGATCAGTCTGTGATCTGTCTTCAAGTGATATTTGTTGTCTTCAAGTGAGATCTGTTGTGGGTGGATTTGTTAGCTCCCAAATGATTTTATATTGTTCATGGATGTCTCTAGATTATGTTAATCACTTGTGCTTGATCTGCAAGCTATGATTGCTTTCTTGGAAGTGTGTTCCTAAGTATTCTTTGTGTTTGCACAAGTTTGGCTGACTTGGGTGCTAACACTCTTTGCGGATGTGTTTCGTGAATTGTAGAAGTGTGTGAAGATGTATTTGGGTCTGAGCTAAGCTGTGAAGTGTTCTCTCATTCATTTGATTCGCAAGTTGGTTTAGGTCCAGACCTAATTTGAGTTATGTATGTTTGTCGACCTTGGAGATTGTTCCAAAGGTTCTAGATTGTATTTCTGACCTTGATGTATGTTCCAAGGTTGATGATTGGTATAAATAAATGTAATGGAATCAGTATGTAGTGTGTGGGGATGTGAAGATGTGAAGATGAAAGTGTTTTTGTTGTAAGGGCAGTGAAGGTGATATGTATTGCGCTTCAATGGAACTAAACTTAGGCATGTTGTAGATGCTATTATATCAATTCAAGGGAGTGAGCCACCCCTCTTGCTAGTAAGCCACCCCTCGGTAGTGAGCCACCCTTTGGCAGTGACCCTTTTTACAGTGACTATTCTTTTAGGCAACGATCCCTTTGGCAGTGAGCCTCTTTTATTGTTCAGTATTGTTACTACATTATATTGTGAGTTAACACTCACCGTGGTGTTTCCCTTTTAGGGTTTTCCACATAAAAATATGGTGTTCATGTTTGTATGGTGTTGATGTGTTTAAGTTTTGATTATTCACTTCATGTTTAATCTTCATAACAGATTAAGGGGTTAAAATAAGTAAATGTGAATGTGATTTTATTTAAGAGAAGTTGAAGTTTTTTATACAACTGATTCACCCCCCCTCTCTTAGTTGTCTTGTGCCTTCAACAATTGTTGGCTTGCATGTCACTTTGTCTCTTAACATCAAACATATTTCAATATTTGGTGATTCTCAATTGATTATAAGACAAGTTAGTGGATCTTATCAAGAAAAGCAAGATAAGTTATATTAGTATCGAGACTTGGCCTTATCTTTATTGAAGAATTTCTCATCTTACACAATCAACACAATTCCATGAAAAGACAATTGACATGTAGATGCAATGGCAAGTGTTACTTACCTTATGTCCCTTGCAGATTCTACAGGGAATTATCAACTTATTATCTATAATATCAAAGAACCTTCAATATCCAAAATCCCTGATGTTTCCTTTTATGATAAGGTAGATTCAAGAGAATGGTACTCCCATATATTTCAATATTTGTGTGATGGTACCTTTCCTAATCCAACATCCAGAAGCGCTTAGGTTCGCATACACAAACTTGCAGCGCGTTATATCATCTTATCAAATGTTTTATATCTATGAAGCTATGAAGGTCTTCTCCTTTGTTGCCTTAATAATTTAGAGATCTTGATTGCCCTAGAGGAGGCACATTCAAGTGCCTGTGTAGGACATTTCAATTTAAATCTCTTGTTTAAATACTACTTCATACGAGTTACTATTTACAAGACATGGAACGAGATTCCTTTGGCTTCATCAAAAAGTGCCCACAATGTCAACAACATAACAATCTCATTTGAGCTCTTACCTAGGAACTTCATGCTCAGGCTTCACCTTGGCCATTTTCCATGTGGCGCTGCATTCTTATTGGAAATATATCTCCTCCTTCCTCTCAAGGACATACTTTCATCATCATAGCTATCGATTACTTTACGAAGTGGGTCGAAGTGATTCCTCTCTGATCTATGACTGCTGAAGTAATCTATCATTTCATTCAAGATAACATAATCTCTCACTTTGGTATTCCTTCCACTTTGGTTTTTGACAATGATACTTTAATTAAGAACAAAGATGTGAAGAAATTCCTCGAAAGATATCATATTCAACACCGCTTCTCTACATCGTATTATTCTCAATCAAATGGACAAGTGGAAGCTTCTAACAGAATAATTAAACAAATTCTTCTAAAAATTTTAGTAAAGATTAAAAATATTGGCATACTCAATTATCATACACATTATGGGCTTATCAAACAAGTGTTCGTATGGCTACAGGAACTACCCATACAACCTTATATATGGCACTGATGTGATTATGCCTTTGGAGTTAGAAATCCTTTCATTGTGAATTTCTCTCAAGAGCATCCTCGACGAGGATACTCAAAGGGAATTATAGTATCAACAACTTGAGATGCTTGATGAATGGTGTATAAATGCTCTCAAACATCTTCAAGCTCATCAAAAGTCTATGCAATGCTGGTAAAATGAACATGTTATTCATAGTTCATTCGAAGTTGGAGATTTAGTACTCTACGAAAACCAGCGCAATGTCAATGCACCTATTAGTGAAAAAGGGAGGTTTAGCCCAAATTGGTTAGGACCTTACATCATCATTGAATATTTTGGATCAGGTGCGTATAGACTAGCTGATGAACAAGGTACACCTTTTAAAGAGCCTAAGAATGCTAATAATTTGCGTGGATATTATGCTTAAATTTAGTTTTCCATTTGTATGCTATCTTTATTCATAAAAGAAAATGTTTGGTAGATAGTAAATGTAAATTTTTGATTTAATTGTTTGCTTCAATCTTGACAAAATATGTAGTTTGTCTTGATTCTTTTGAGTAGTTTTCTTAGTTCATAGAATTACTTAGTTATTCACATACAAATTTACAAAATATGCATCATGATCAATAATCGTTGTCGAGTCTAATCTAACGATGTTACAATGTTGTTTCATGAGATCATAATTAAATTATTTCATCATGTGTGTACATCTTGTTAAAACCTAATTAAACATACATATATGTGTGTTTCATTAGAACATGTATCATATAAATCATTATTGCATTTGTTAAGCAATTATACATAGTTTTTAACACAAATCACTTTTAGCGTTTAATTAGACATACATGTATTAAAAAAAATCTAGATCTTTGTCACATTTACTTTACAAAGTAGATCACAAATGACATCTAGAAGTAAATATGCTAAATCATGAATCAAAACTATACATATATAAATCATAAGAGTTTGAGTACATAAGTTCACCACTACATCAAAATATGGTGAATCTAGTCATAATACAATAAAAATCATCACTGTGTTGGACCATGATACCCAGATCCCTCAGGACCTAATGGTGAGTGAATACTAGATGGCTTCCTATGTGAAGCTACTAATCATGAGTGACTCCCAAAGGCACTCTGCAATCGTAAGCTTGCCTCTAAGCTTTCATATCTCCTGATGAGACTATGTTTGTAGACACTGCAAGTGATCTCTCTCCACTCTCATGTGGTCCACCTTAGCCTGTAGATAGCTCAGGAGACCATGCTTAGTACCTTATGTCACCATGACTCTATGTTGAACTAGCTGTGTCAGAAAGCATCTCGTGCCTCCTTAGCACTCGCTATCCTCCAAACCACCCAGTCTCGCTTGACTACTAGTTGATCATGCTCCACCTATCTGGCCTCAAATGTTGCTTTAATCCACACTATGAGATCAAATATCTCTACATGTCAACCTACCTCGTGTGGTGGCTTATAGTTGGCCTACACTAGTTGTTGTGTCAACTTGATAGGTACCATCCCTGCTATGATCCAACTTACAAAGTCGCACCATGCACTAGAACCCACTACAGAGAATAAAATCATCATCATGTCAGCATCTCAATCAAATCAATTTCATTCTAAAATCACTATTAGCATAATAACAACAAAATATAATCATCACCTGGATCAACCGTCTGCCATGATGGATCATGAGGAATGGCAACTACGCTAGTATCTACAGTCATCCCAGCTATTGGGGGCATCATAGTCCCACCGCCACTTGACCCCCTGCTCGAAGTGATGTTATACTACTTTGGCTATGCACCATGGTCAGAGGCTATGAGCTCAAACTGTTGGTCCCTCCTCATCAACTCCTACACCCTCCACTAGCTAGTGTCGTCTACCTCTAGTCATCTACACTGGGGGATCCTCATCATCATCGTCGTCATCATCGTCTTCTTCACCACTATCTCTCTCGCCTTTGACTCATCTCCTCACTCAACCTAGGGCTTTGGGTCACCAGCAAGATGGTCGTCAGTGAAGATAGGAGCAGGGCATGCTGTCTCCCACAATATTGTATATGTTGGGCTCACACCTACATCATCAGCATCTGAGACAAGATCATCATCCTCTGTATCATCATTAGGATCACTCAGCACCACATCTGCAATGTTGAGTCAAGCCCTATCCTGAGGCCACACCCCACAGTGTGATGACCTTACTTAGAATGGTCATGTGGTAGGAACCCCCTAAAACTCATCTGAACTATCTTATCACTATCATAGTAGAAGGAAACTATGATGTGAGCTTGGTGACTGGTCAACAACTAATCTCTCTGCATCATTATTAGTTGCCTCCTCTATCCCATCCATAGTTTGTATCTCCTATATGGTCTCCAAGTGTTGGCCTCAGGCTGTAGCCTATCAAATACAATCCTCTAGAATAATAAATTTCCATATCTCCATGATCCTTTGAGCTCATAAGCATGTACTCATGGGTTGGTCCTGATAATCTCTATCGAATAACCCACTAGCCTCGTGCATGTAATATGCTCAAATGCCCACTCCTATAAGAGCATGCATATCATCAAGTTGTGTGCCTCCTAGTGCACATAGCAACCCAAATCATAATATAAGTGAGAAAGCATGCTTCATCCCCAAGAGTATACTATCCTCTACTCCTCCATTGCTCTAATGGTATGGACTAGGCCCCAGTGAAGGTGTGTGCCTCACATATCTTGTGTAACAACTACTGTAATGGTAGTGATCATGATGCTACATACAGTTAGTATAACAGCCACACCCTGCTCTAAAAACCTAATGTCAATGTGTCCTCAAGTACTCGATGGTATTGTGTGTCCTAGGTATTATAGCTAGCTCACACGAGTCTAGTCCTTGGACCTCTACTCTGTGACCCTAACTACCTCTCCACACACAAGTAATCATAGTATTATGTACACATCCTCAAGGGTAACAATCATCTCTCATGTCAGAAGATGAAAAGTGGATGTATCTGTGTTCCACCACTCCATGACTGCCATCAACATAGAACGATGGTACGTTATTGTGGGCATAGTGTACACCCACCATAGTCCAGCATCTTGTAGATGTCCCATACATTAGTAAGTGTGCTCGATCAGTTATGCAACAATGTGAATAGATGACTATCGGCATGCTCTCGCATTCCTTGGAGATCATGAAACATGAAAACCAAAGTATACATCAAACTTCATTTTTCATAACTTCTTCAACAAACAGAAAACTCATTTTTAGCCTTGTCCTAGGACCAGGGTACCCATACATGTCTGGGGCACTCAGGGAGGACATGGGCACTCAAAGAGATCTAGGGCACCCCAAGAGGATAGTGGCACCCTAGGTTAATACTGAAAAGTGTCCCCTAGGCCCATTTTGGCTTGAAATTAAAAAAAATCATTAAAATTATCAAACAAATGAATTTTCAAGACAATTAGAAACCTACCTCATGCTCGTCAAGTCCCTTAAATCTCTTCAAGGCTTCTTGCAATAAATCCCTTTGAGGTGGGATTGACAGGGCTTCATACATAGTTAAATTCAAATTAGTCTTCTTCATCTGGTCAACCACACTCAAAGTAATATGACCAATCTTTGGGGAAAATTTTGTAGTAGTAGTACCTATTGTTGTTTGATGATTGGCATGTTGTTGTCCTTGTTTTGGATTTACTCTACTAGTACCCTAATTTTCTTGTACTGGAGCAGCTTTAACTGTTGCAGTTTATTTTGTAGTTATTGGGGATGCATGAGAGGTTGTTGTTTGATCAATCATACGATTTGATGCATCCTTTGTTTCTCTTCTTTTTGACCTAGTGTTGTATGCTATTGGACTTGTGTCTTGATTAACACAATAGAAATCTCTAGCCAATTCATAAAGGTAGAATTATTTTGTATTTGTTCTTTTCTTCCCACAATCTCTTGACTGGAACTAGCTTGTTGTTTTGGAGGGACTAATAAATTTTTATTGTAATGTTGATTGCATGAATAGCACCACTCCTTGTCTTGAGCTCAGTTGTTATGTATGGGAACCAGAGATCTTGATGTACTTACAATAGTTTGGTTCTAAGAATTTAGGGACCTCACATAGCTAAGTTGAATATGTCTTTGCATATTACCCTAGTAGGGATATCTATTAGGCTAATAAGCCTAATTAAAAGGTTGATAAGTCCTATTAACCTATGTTTGATGCCTTTTCATGGCCACTAATTCATTTCAAAAACTTTGTAATAAGGTCTTGACCTCATGTAGCTCATTTGAAGATGTAACCAAAGGAGTTACAAGGCTGATTGTTGTAGGGATTGGAGCCACACTTGGCTAAATAACAAAAGCTTCAGGGAATAATCACATTGGAGGCTGAGGAGCAATCTTTCTAGCCTAACTTTAACTATTTTCTTCCCTTATTGCTATGTCATATGCATCTAATAACACATTCCCTCCCATAGACTGAATCATGACAGCAATATCATTGTTTCAAGATCTTAAATGGTACAAGAAAGCAATGTTTAGGGAGGGCTTTACTAGAGATGGGATTCTATCCCAAGTCTTCTAAAATCTGAAATTGAAATCCACCATAAACTCATGGGGGGATCTTTTGATTGTTGTTAATTATTCCATTAGAGATAGGTGATCACTCTTGTCTCCAAAATGCTGACAAAGTTTTTCCCTCAACTCATCCCAATTATGAATAGTATTTTTTGGTAAACCCCTATACCACTAGACTGCTTTTCCCTTGAAGGAAGAAGCAAGAAGTCTTATAGCAATTTGTTGTGTTGGGTGACATTATGGACATAACATATATTGGAAATGTCTTAGATGTGTTGTATGGGTGTTGTGGAGTTTTCACAAGTGAAGAAAGAAATAGCTTTTAAAGTTGTAGTTGGGATATCATCATATTGTGCTAGACCAAGAGGGCTTCTTCCATTGAAAGCCACAAAAGCTCTATTTCTTGGCAAAGCCATGCTTGGGATATTCAATTTTTTTCTATGTATATGCAGACTTCTTGAATATTGGAATCTAACAGGAGGAGGTGTGGACTGGGCTCTTCAAAAAGATGATACAACACTATTACTCCCTCTCACAAGAGACCTAGAAAACATATTTCTTCTTCTTGAAGCAACTAAAGGTAATTCAATAAATTGGAAGTTACCTCTTGAAGAAGCCCTTGTTTGCACTCTAGGCATGAAATATGGAACTGGTTTGAATCTTGGAATAGTAGAGTTGCCAGGTGCTTGTTGAATGTCTTCACAACTACAAATAAACTAAGAATAACACCAAATCTTCTTTGTTCAACTCTTAACTCTGAGAAAAGAGTTCCACCAGGCATGCCAGAAACTGTTGTCAACTACATTTGCACCCTTTTTTGAAGCATGTTGCTACAAAAAATTTAGTGAAACAATGGGATTGATCTGTGGGACCTTGCAGATGAGATCAAACCTCTAGAGAAGGTTAGTTCCTCATTCTAAATTGAAGATTCAAATAATATAACTAAACCTAAGCTAACACCATTGAGAAAAGGGGAAGAAGTAGAGCTAAAAATAAGAAGGGAGGTGATGCACCAGGTTTAATGTGTTTAGTTGAACTTGAGATACACAACAATGATCTCTAAAACTAAAAGAGACACAAACTCATAAAACTCCAATAGAGGTTTGAGCAAAGAAATACAACTACAGAGGGACTATTCATCCACAGAATAGGTGTACAATTCCAAAGAAAACACAATGTAAAAGTGAAGAAAGGAAAATATCAGTAATTTTATTAATCATGAAGGCTAAATAGCCATTATAGAGAAAGAAAGATTAAATACAGACCAACAAACACAGAATGGTCACTTTCATTCATTGGTAAACTAGTAGTAGATACATCAAAGGCTCATAATAGAGCACAATACATCAAATCCACTAAGTTTTGGAAGATTACACAAGGTCTAAACCTACAAAAGAGTCATTTTCCTATGTGATGACCTAGAGAACAACCAACCTCCAAGATTACATCTTTTATATGCATATATAGCATTTACATTTCACTGTTACACCCTAGACATGGGGAAATCCAATCAACACTCAATCAGACTGTCCATACTATCATAAATCTGCCCCAATTGCCTGTCAGAGGAACCTACAAGCTTAAGTGTCACCCATGCCCTTGGCTACATTGATTTGGCCTGAGTTGTAGGGATTCATCTACCCCAACACTGTTCTAGCTACCTGAAACCCTCAGCACCCTACAACATTAATGGCATCCTTAGAGGTGTTGAACAGGTGCCTTCTATGAAAATAAAGTGCACTTCCTAACTTTTACAACACTTTAAAGTGTTCATTTTTTTATTTCTACAATGAACATGTTGGTGTCATCCACCTCCCAAGAGCACCATCTGCAACAAAATGCCTTCACAGAAAATGAGAGAGGCAACACAAGGCCATTTCACCAAAACAAGTGAATAATATTGAGATACATAATTTACATATTGTACAAGCCTTTTAAAGCCCTAAAAATTAGGTAACAGGTATGAAACTTCCCGATATGGGAAACACAACTACCCTAATCGATTAAATGCACTATTAAACTATAATGCAACTAAACTATAGTCTACCTAAGTAAAACCTAAGTAAATATGCATTTACTCTAACACCCCCCCTTAAGTACAACCTAGGGAGAATGAAGATGCAATATGGGTCTCGACTACACAACCATGTTAGGTACCCATTTACAATGTAAAAAAGAAATCTCTCACAACCAGAGAAAAGGAGAAAAACCCTGTGGGAAAAAACCCCTCCCCAAAAGAAAAAGAAAAACAAAAAATGATGCATGGTGGATGGAGGACTTAATCACATCTGCCCAAGTACTACATACATCATATATATATAATCAATGCACCCCCCCATAAGAGGGAAAGAGAGAGACTATATAGCCCCCCCACAATGTGTAATCACCTGCAAAAATTGTAAGTGCCTGAAGACATAACATAATCCAATGTCGATAAACAAATTGTCTCCCTTTTGGAAGAAACAAAACCAAGTAGAAATGCAGGTATGTTTGCCACTTCAAATAGGAATTGAAGGAAAGAAGCATGAAAATGTATGATGATGTCTCTAAAATCTGCTCATGTGTCTCCAAGACCTTGAAAAATGATGCCACAAACCAATCAAGAACATGCCCAATCACAATAGGAGGTGACAAACAAGGTACCACTGGAAATTGATGCTGAACATTCTCCAAAGACAAAGATGGAGTGACAACAGTTGTGCAATAACTATCATCAAAGAGGAGGGATATACCCTCAAATGTGTCTTCCAAGTTAGAAATATGAGATTCTACAAACAATGAACCAATGTCTGACAAATAAGAATCCCAATTAGGAAGACAATGAGATACTGGTTGTGATGAATCACTGGATGTGCTCAATGAATCATCAACACAAAATGAATGGTCCTTCTAAACAGGAATGATAGGAGTCTCAATCAATGACTCTACACAATGAATCACTGAAGGTGAAGGTACATCAACTGTCCCTTATGGAGAAGAAGGAGCATCTGAAGAACCCTCATCATCCGCATCTGAAGACTCAAAGTATTCCAAAACTTCAAACTCCTGCATAGTAGCATGATCATAGGGTATCCTGTCTAAAAACTGAAGAGGCATAAGACAATCTGAAACATGATCATCTGGGAATAACTGAGTATTAGGATCTCCATGTATTTCCCAAATTTTAGTCCAAAGAATATGAGGACACTCAAAATGATCAATAGAATTCAAAGTGGCATCATCAATATGCATTGCAATCACTCCTAGGACATGATTCCTTTTGCAATTCTATGCAAATTTCTTACTATTAGTACCAGGAAGGGAAACTAGATTATATAAATGTGGCAACAAATGAAGCCATCTAAGATGTTTTATCATACCATCTCTCCATTGTTTATAATTTCCCTTTTCAACATAATCATAATAGGATGAACTGAAAACCCCATAATGAACTATGACAAATCTCCAAAATTACAAAGACATTAACCTTCAACAACAAAATTGGAAACTCCCAAATACTGCAAATGAAGCCTTCAAATCAGATAAATTAGGCAGATTTACCTATACCACTACAAGCTTGGTGAAGTCAACTTACTGATGATATGCGGAATGCTAAAAATGAACTCCAAATGCCCAAGATATGCTATGTGGAAGAAAAGTCACTTACGAGGGCTCAATGCAACAATGAGGGAGATGGATTAAGTTCTACATCATCCATGTGACCACCTTCTGCAAGTGAACAAAAAATATGCAACAGATGTGTTGCAATAAAAATAATGGTAGTTGTGCCAATCAATCACCAAACTAAGCCACCAATCACACAGCAAGTCTGAGCAAGCTTTGCACTTTCACCACAAGCTTTCAACAACTTCACCATACAATCCAGGTGTTAGTGAATATAAAGTGGAAATAGCTCCTCCACAGGAGTAATGTGGAATAAAAGATCTCAAATGGCACTCCAAACACAATGCATGGTTCCACTTCCACTTCTACTCAGCGCACAAACCTTAAAATCAAATATATGCAAACTTTATAATATATAAAGTCTAATGCAGAATAATATATATCCACTACAAATTTTTTTAGAATGTTTGTTGCTGAATACTATAGGGTAGCCAAGGTGACGCCCTTTCATTGCTTCTCAACCCTCGCAGAGACCGCCTTTTCCTCCCATAATTCAAAAATAACCTCCCAGGAGCACCATCTACAAAAAATAACTATGAGGGGGAAATCAGGTTATTCAAATTAATGAAAAATGAACCCAAACACCTACAAAATCTGAAGATAAAAGGAGATTAAAACAAATAAAACAATAATACCTTCACCTTTACCTTGCATCTTTCGTAGTTCGCCTATCTCTCTTTGATCTTGATGATGAAGCCCTCAGAAGCTTTTGCTCCCTTGCTTGTTAAAGATGGCAAAGATGGAATGGCTAAGATACTTGTGTATTTGAAGATGAACTTCAAAAACACTAACAATGGAGGCTATGAAGTGCTATGAAGTGTTAAGAAGTGTTAAGAAGTGCTATGAAGTGCCAACGATGCGCTAGATTTCCTGCAGCATAAGTTTACTCAAACGATGGATTTTGAAATGAAGAGAAGAAGGTTATATTTATAGAAGAGAGTAAGGGAAGATCAATGGTTGAGAAGAAAAGAATGAATCAACAGAGGAGGATTGTTGAGGAATGTCCAACAAATGGAAGAAAGACATGTGTCATTCAAAAAGAAGCTTTGTTGAGTTAAAAGCTTTCTTAATGAGTTTTCATTTTCTTTAAATTAGAATTTATTTTTCTAATTTAAGAGCAAAGTTACTTTAAAGTTGCTTTAAATCAGCTTTTACTTTTGTATGACAAGAGGAATTTATTTTTAGAAGATATTGAAGATAAGAAAAAGAATTAAATAAATAAATTTATTTAATTTAGAAGATAAGAAAACAAATTAAATAAATAAATTTATTTAATTCATTTTTAGAAGATTTGGAAGATAAGAAAGCAAATTAAATAAATAAATTTATTTAATTTACTTGCACATGATTTTGGAAGAATAAATAAAATATTTAATTATATTTTATTTTTGGGGATTTTAATTTAAATAAATTTGCATTTTATTTAAATTAGGAAGAATGAAAGATTTAATTAAATAATTAAAATTATTTAATTACTTAGAAGAATGGATGTTTTAATTAAATAATTGAAATTATTTAATTATTTAGAAGAATAAAGTTAATGTAGATGAAATTAATTAAATAAATGAAATTTATTTAATTAAATGGGAGGAAGTGAATCAAATAAATAAATAAATTTATTTATTTATTGATAGAGGACTATGAAGATGAAATAAATATTTAAAATATTTATTTAAGTAGAGTCATGTCATTTTTAGGTGTATACATTTTGCCCCTCTTTGATGCAATGTATTTTATCACGTTGTTTCAAAGAATAAGATTTTTGACAATGATACATGCCCCAATTTGCCCCTGGTACAATTTGAATGATAGGATGCCCCCTCGGGACATTGGACGAGGAGATGGCAGAAGGCATGAGATGAACAATCTCACGATGAGAAGAAATGGCTGGATGCAGAAGAAAGAGGTGAATGATACGAGATGCAAGATAAAAAGATAACTCACACAAGCAAGAAGCAAGTAAGCACAAATGATACAAAAATAGGCAAGCTATTGCCCCAGTCAAGTGGTAAACCAAGGATATAGATCGATGATGTCTAGTTTCAGGAATGAAACATGTCATATAAGACTTCGGGTCTGGTTTCGACAATGCAGCATCCTATCTAAGACACTTTGATATGATAACGATATACGACAGTGTTGTCATGGTGGGGAACGATATATCCCTAGAGCAACATGAAGGATAGTTACGACTGATTGATATGGTTTACGACAAGATTAGGATCAAGACCACTAATTGTGATTGGATCATTCGACAAGATTGGCTTGACTCGATTGGTATGGATTAAGGATAGACTTGCATTTTGATCACTACTCAGATTGATAGGTAGAACTGTTGATGAGTGATATGAAGACAAATAGAAATTTGATCGATAGAAGAAATTTGATTGAAGGACTAACAAGCTGCTGTAGGATTTTCTTATTGAATGAGATATGGATATGGATATGGAATGGAATTGGATACGGTATGGATATGGATATGGAATGGAATGGAATTGGATACGGTATGGATATGGATATGGAATGGATGTGGATTTGTCATCTTGATATTTGCAAGGCTTTTTGCTTTCATCATTAGGCTTTATTATGTTGTAAGAAAATACAAGCATCTAAGTATAATTAGACCGAGATGACCTAAGTATCGATTACATGGATTTTGATTTAGCAAGTTAATACAAGCATCTAGTCAAACTTGAATCTAGATGACCTAAGTACTTCTTGCATTTCAACAGACAACGATTGCCCCTTTTTATGTTTAGACCTCGGAGTCCTCGATGATCTTTTTGCTGATTATGTTGTTAGACAGAATTTGTCACATTACTAAGTTTAATCCACAAGCAGTAGACAAAGAAAAATTATGCCCCCATCATAGCATCTCTACCTTTTGGCATCCTTGAGTAGCATAGGAAGACATAATGACAAAAATCCAAGACCTTGTAAATTAACCTGTTGACAAAACTTCTTTGCATTAGATGTGTCTTTTGCCATAATTGATACAGAATTAGTCTCAGTGTCTTTGGTATGGTGCCGCACTTTTGCTTAAGACAGGTTGATGTTTTGAGTCAAGGACCTTTGTTGTGTTAGGTAGCGTGTTTTGCTGCTCTTGCTTGTCTAGTGAAAGGTATCACAATCCTTATTAGTATCCTCTTAGAACAGTGGCATTCAAGAATCCAAATCCGCAACTAGGTCGAGGAGTTGCCCCCAGTTTAGACAAGGATCGACTTATTGTGAGTGAGACGACAGACAGACACGGAGAGACAAACCCTAAGGGACTGACCCAGTGCCTTAGGGGCTCATTGCTAAATGGCCTTGCCTACGTGACGACACAGAGGCAACGTAGTTCGGGGTAAACCCTAGTGGACCTAAGACCTAGGCGATGGCAAAGGACTCAAATTGACAAAAGGACTAGATATGGGACCGACGGGACAGTGGAGTGGAGAGAAGAGGAGTGAAGTGAAGTGAAGCGAAGCCTCAGGGGCACATTGAGAATGGCCTTGCCTACGTGATAACTCAGAGGCGACGTAGTTTGACAATGGTTCAGAGGACGGGGTCAAGACGGACGATATGATGGACACAAGAGATATGAAGTCAGAATGGATGGAGGAAGTGGTTTGTCACAGATAGCACTTGTTTACCAAGTTTTCACCACTTGCTTTTATTTGTACAAGAAGCTAAAAGTACACATGATGCCTGTTTGCCAGGTTTTCACCATGGTACCTATCCTAGGCGCCTGTTTGCCAGGTTTTCACCGTAGGACAATTTTTTTGTTATTTTCTCACTTTTTTGATTTTTTTGTTCTAATTTTTATCATTTTTTGGATTTTTTTGGATTTTTTCAGGACTCCCTTACACTGGGGTTTTCAGGGATAAAACTTGCGAAGGTGCATGCTATTGATAGGATCATCGAACAGTTCACCTTCGGATGTAGCCAATTGATATGCCCCTAATCCATAAGCTGTGATGACGACATAGGGACCCAGCCAGTTAGGTTCAAACTTTCCTTTCTTTTCTCTATCTTGCTGATTTCTAGGATTTTCTCTTAGGACTAGGTCACCGACTTGGAATATCCGGGGCTTAACTTTGTGATTATAGCTTCTGGACATGCGTTGTTGATATGCTTTCAAGTGATTGAAGGCCTGTTGTCTTCACTCCTCGAGTAGCTCTAGTTCTTGGAGTCTGGTTACTCTGTACTCTTCATCGGATATAAGGCCTTTTAATGAGACTCGCAAGGATGGGATCTCGACTTCAATGGGCAAGATAGCTTCAAATCCATAAACTAGGGAGTATGGTGTTGCACCTGTGGGTGTGCGGATGCTTGTGTGATAGGCCCACAGCGTGGGATTTAGTTGGACATGCCAGTCATGGCCAGCATCATTGACAGTTTTCTTCAGGATTTTCAGAATGGTTTTATTTGATGCCTCAACTTGGCCGTTACCTTGTGGGTAATAAGGAGTGGAGAAGAGGTACTAAATGTGGAATTTGTCGCATAGTTCCCTGACATCTTGATTTTTGAAGGGTCATCCATTATTCGTGATAATGGACGAAGGGACACCATAACGACAAATGATATAGTTCAGGATAAATGAGGCAATCTGTTTGCCTGTGATGTTGGCTAAAGGCACGGCTTCAATCCACTTTGTGAAGTACTCTGTGGCAGTGATAATGAATTTATGGCCGCTTGAGGAAGAAGGGTGGATCTTGCCCACTAAGTCGAGTCCCCACTGACAGAAAGGCCAAGGAATCATCAATGGCTGTAGCTCTTGCGCTGGCGCATGTATCAGGTTCCCATGGATTTGGCACTTTTTGCATTTCTTGACAAACTGATAGGAGTCTTGTTCCATTGTTGGCCAATAGTATCCCATGCATATGAGTTTCTTGGCTAGGGTAGGGCCACTAGAGTGAGCCCCACATATTCCATCGTGTATTTCACTTAGAGCAGTTTGATATTCCTCTCTATCTAGACACCTAAGGAGAGTACCATCTAGACCTCGGCGATACAAGGTGTTAGCAATAATGGCATACCGGGATGCCTGCCGGATGAAGGTTCTTTTCTGGTTATGGGAGAGGTTGGGTGGGAGTGTATTCTCTTTCAGATAGGCAAAGATTTTACCATAGAGAGGGGAATCGGTTCCTACGATGTGGCATATGATATGGGAATCTAGAGTGTCATAAGCAGGACAGGAGACTAGCTCTACTAAGAACTCATATCATGTTTGATTGCCTGGAATGTCAAGAAGAGATGCGATTGTAGCCATTGCATCTGCAGCTTTATTCTCGATCCTTGGTATCTGTGCGAATGATATCTTGATGAAATACTCCTTGAAGTCATCTACATGCATTTATAAGGAATCAATTTCTCATCCTTCGTTTGGTAGTTGTCATTTACTTGGTTGATGACTAGTTGTGAGTCACCATAGACTTGGAGTTCCTTGATGTTCCACTCAACTGCTAGTTTGATGCCGATGACCAGAGCCTCGTATTCTACTATGTTGTTAGTGCATGGGAACATTAATCTGTATGACTTTGGAATAGTGTCACCATTAGGTGTGATTAATAAGATACCTGCCCCCGATCCATGTTGAGTGTAGGAGCCATCGAAGTACATTTTCCAGTTTGTTGTGTTGATGTGGAAGATAGACTCAACTGGAAATTCAATGCTCAGGGGGTTGTCATCTGTTAAAGGTGCCTCTGCTAGTTGATCTGCAAGCACTTGTCCTTTTATCGCTTTTTCTATCCACATATTCTATGTTGAACTCGCTGAGAAGCATGACCCATTTTGATAATCTACCTATTAAGGCAGCCTTGTTAAGTAAGTATTTCAGTGGGTCAATCTTTGCCACCAGTTTAACAGAGTGTGACAGCATGTAATGTCTCCATTTTTGTGAGGCAAATACAACAGCTAGACATGCTCTTTCTATTGGTGTGTAGTGCAATTCATATCTGACGAGTGTTCGACTAATGTAGTAGATAGCCTGTTTTTTCCATCATAGTTCTGTTGAGCAAGGAGAGCTCCCAGAGCCGTTGGTGTAGCTGAGATATACAGTAATAGAGGCTTTCCCTGAATTGGTGGCATTCATACTGGTGGCTTCATTAGGTATTCCTTTAGCTGTTGAAAAGCCTGCTCGCATGACTCGTTCCATTTGAAGGGTACATTTTTGTGTAGCAGATGAGAGAATGGGTGGCACTTGTCTACCAGTTGGGAAATGAACCATCTAATAGACTGTAGTTTGCCCTGTAGGGATCTCAATTGAGTCAAATTTTTAGGAGGTGGCATCTCCATTATTGCCTTCACCTTAGCGGGATCAACTTCAATACCATTTGCAGATACTATGCAGCCCAGCAGTTTTCCTGACGTAACCCCGAACACACACTTTTTTGGATTAAGTCGCACATTGAACTGTTCCAGTCTGTTAAAGATCTTGTCTAGTACTGCTAGATGCCCTTCTCTTGTGAGAGACTTTGCTAGAATGTCATCGACGTAGTCTTCCATTATAGTATGCATCATATCGTGGAAGATCGTTGTCATGGCTCTCTGATATGTTGCCCCAACATTTTTCAGACCAAACGGCATAACACACCAGCAGTAAGTGCCCCAAGGACATGTGAAGGTAGTTTTGTGTTGGTCCTCAGGTGCTATCTTTATTTGGTTATATCCCGAGAATCTGTCCATGAGTGATAGCATAGTGTGTCCTGTCGTGAGATCCACAATCATGTCTATATTGGGCAGAGGGAAGTCATCTTTGGGACAAGCCTTGTTCAAGTCTCTAAAATCATTGCATATTCTAACCCTGCCATCTGGTTTAGCCACCGGTACTATATTTGAAACCCATTCAGGATAGTCTATAGGCCTGATAAATCCAACATCTAACAGCTTCTTTATTTCCTCTTTTACCATGAGGACCACATGCGGATGCATCTTTCTGAGTTTTTGTTTGACTGGTTTAGCTCCCAGAGCTAGAGATAAATGATGCATGATAAGATTTGGATCTAGCCCTGGCATGTCAGCGTATGTCCATGCAAAGTTGATCTATTTTCTTTTGAAGAAATCTGTAAATGCTGGTTTTTCATGTTCTGTTAAAGCCTTTGCCATGTGGACCATTCTCAAACTATCACCTATGTTGACATTGATTGCTTCTACTGGTTCAATTAATATCAATGATCTCTCCTGATGTGTAAGATTGGGGAGAGGGTCAAGCCTTCCATCCTTCGGCACCTCAAAGAGGTTTTCACCATTGGATACGTCTTTATTTTTACTATTTTAATGATCTAACACTATCACGGAGCAGTTTTCACCATTAGATCATTCTTTTATTTTGATGTTTTTATGACTGAAAGGCTTGGTGCTCTCTCCAAAATAGGCCTTCTCATTGAGTTCAATAGCATAGCCAGCTCTATGGTCGCCTATAGGTATGTGATGTCTAAGCTCAAGGTAATCAATGATCGCATCATCATTTTTGAAGGTGTCTAGTTCAGGAGTGGTACCTTCTAGGTCCCAGTCGATAAGTTTAAGGTGTACTAAAGGTAAGGGATCATTAGGTTGGTCTGGTTCAATGGCGTTGATGGTTAGGACAGAGTTATTGAAGGAGCGGACAAAGTCTGCAATGGTACTCTCTATTAGTGGGTCCGTCAAGGGGGGAAACATTCCTTCCTCATGATTTTCACTATTGTTGCTATGCGGGTCAGACTCTAATGGCCTAGCCCTTGGACCTTGTCCCTCGTTGTCATGGGTTGGGTCGTACTCGTGGACAACGTCAATATCCTTTTCATCACAAGACATTTCAGAGAGGCTATCCCATTCATACTCGTTAGAATTAGTTTCGCTCCCCATTTTCATTCTTTGAATTTGTTCAACCAGGTTGCTAGTGGATGCCTCTATTTGTTTGCCTTTATTCTTGTTGGTTCTGTTGTTTCTTGGTGCTCTAGTGTAGCCTATCCCTGTAGTGTCTTGGGCTATTAAGGTATGAGGTTGGATGGGCTCAGTGATGCCATCCTTTCTTGACCTGAGAGGACCGTGTCCTTCATATCCCATTCTCTGTAACATTTGGAAGCCTTGACCGTATTGTGCTGTTTGTATAATGGGATGGTCATGTTGAGTTGAGGAGCTAGCTTCATCCTTGTATAGCCACTGTAGGATATCTTTTTCGTCACTTTCATCTTCTAGGCTTCCCCATTTCACAAATGGCCCATTGGTTGGCTTCTCTGCTATTGGTGTTTTTAAGATAGGTCTCCCATAGGATTGAGGAGATAGAGGCAATTGTGCCAAGCAGAGGGACTGAGATATCGTGTATTCACCCAAGCCTTTATCTTTGAGTTGGAGTTTAGGTTGAGATGCCCCTGAAGAAGAAGCAAGTGTAGCTGGGTCAACATGAGAGGAGGAAGAAGCAGAGGCACAGTTATTGGGGATCACAACTTCTGGTTTGGGTTGAATGGAGTTGCAGTATTGATAGGGATTAGGATCACCTTGGATGGTGATCTCTTGTCCTTCATGTGGGAACTTGATACATTGATGGTATGTAGAAGGTACTACTTTCAAAGTGTGGATCCATGGTCGCCCAAGAAGAATGTTGTATGCTAGCTCCATGTCAAGGACTTGACAAGCTACATCTTTCACTATGGGGCCCACCCTGATTGGTAGCGTAACAATTCCTTTAGACGTTCTTTCTTCCTCATCATAGGATTTTATGGTTATCTTTCTTTTCGGATCTATAGCCTTCTCTGAAAACCCCAATGTAAGGATTAGTTTCAATGTACAAATATTCAAACCAGCCCCTCCATCTATTAGGACTCTTTTGATCTTGTGCTTGTGTATGAAAGCTTCAATGTGAAGGGAGGCGTTATAGGGTTGAGTGATAGACATATCATCCTTCTCAGTGAATGATAGGGAGTGCGGTGAGGTGATGTGACCAACCATAGTTTGGAATTGCTCTTCAGCTAGGTTCGTGGGAATGGAGGCTTCTGCTAAGGCTTTGTCAAGTATAGACCTATGAGAAGGAGACAGACGCAGAAGTTCTAACATGGAGATGTGTGCAGGTGTTTTGTGGAGTTGATCCATGATAATGTATTGACCGGACGGGGGAGCGGAAGCTCCTCTAAGGGTGACCTTGTTACTACGAGTAGTAATGTTGTAATCCAAATCCTTGTTGATAGTGATCACATTGATGTGTGAATCACCTTCTAAGATATGGTTAACAACATAGTCAAAGCTGACATTTGTGTAGTTTGCGTTGTTAGAGCCATTGTTATTTCTATTGGAAGGTCCTCCCTGCTCGTAGTTAGGAAGAGGATCCTTGAATGCCCGATGATCACTATTGGAAGTATGTCTGTGAGATTGTCCATTAACGAATATTTTGTTTTGCTCTATTAAGTCTTGGATTATATGCTTGAGTGCAATACAATCATTTGTCTTGTGCCCCCTGTTTCGGTGGTATTCAAAAAAATCATTGTCATTCCACCAATGGGGTTTGACCTTTGGTTCATACTTTCGTGCTAAGGAAGCATTATGAGATTGTTGGCGATTAGCTTCCGTAGGGCAGTTTCTAGTGACTCATCCAAAGGTGTGAATGTTCTCCTAGGTCGAAAGTTGGTAAACCTAGATTTAGTATTGCGTGGTTTGTCTTGCGGGGGGTTATTTTGAGGCGTTGATAGATTGAAAATTGGTTGCTTAGGTGCTGCATTTTTGGCATCCACCACCCCGTCGTTCACAACATTCTTGTTTTTCATCCAGAATCTAGGTTTGTCATTGTTGGAGTTGGTATTGGGAGAGTCTTTATAGAGCTTGATTTGACCTTTTGTGATTAGGGCTTTTTCTATGATGAGGCCCATCTCAATGACCTTGATAAAAGATGTAGGACATTGGATTTGGATTTGGCAACTTAGGTCCGTTTGCAGATTGTGGACAAACATTTCTAGCTTCTGTTTCTCTAGTATTTGGTGTGGGCACTTGCTTGCCAGTTGTCTCCATCTTTGTAAGAAGGCAGCGAAAGATTCTCCTCCTTTCTGTTTGGTGTTACAGAGATCCAATATTGAGATGTCATGCTCAATATTGTATGAGAAGTGGGTGACAAATTGGTTGACAAGTTCATTGAATGTTTTAATACCAGGTGGCAATCTAGAGAACCAATCCATGGCTTGTCCTCCCAAGCTTCATGGAAATAGTCGCATAAGGTAAGTGTCGTTATGTGCAACCTCTAGACAAGCAGCATTGAACTCTCTGATATGATCTCTTGAATCGCCCTTCCCTCGATATTTATCAAATTTAGGCACCTCAAATCTTGAGGGGAAGGGAATCATGATTAAGGACCTATCAAAATGATACGGTGAAATATCATCTAGGGGGTAGTTTTTAGTCGATGTTCTCATTTTCATGTCTGACATTTGATGTTGGAGAGCTTCGACTTTTTGGTTCATTAGGCTTAGGGCATCCAAGAAGTCAATTGTTGTTTTGCTCTTATCCATGGGTATTTCACCTTGTCTACTTCCTTCAGGGATTCTCTCTTCATCAGTTTCTTTGAGAGCCTCCACATCATAATCCTTAGGGAGTTTGGCTCCTAGACTTGCTAGATGTAAAATGTACTTTGATGGGTCTTGGGCAAGCACCCCTTCTAATAGGCGTAGAAATTTTGGGTCATGCTGCGTGTGGAGGATCTTGTCTATGGAAGGTTCTTCGTTATTTTCATGACTGTCAAAAATACTTTTCTCTGCCATTTCTAACTGCTTTTGTTTTTGTAATCTTGTCAAGACCATGCAAGGTAGTAAAGAGATGGGATGAGGTGAGATTGGAAGATTTTGAACAAAGTGCTAGGGTGAAACAAGGTTTTAGCAAGGTTCTTCTTAGATCTAGGTGGTATCAAACAAAGTGGGATATACAAAAGTGATAGTCAAAAGCTAGGATGTTAGGAATCCGTTGCTTGATGTTGACTAGCATTTGCACAACCCCCTAGTGGAGTTTCGAAAGGATAAGTAACCCTTGATATGGGAGCCTCACTAGGTTTTTGCTTGAGATTTGATTTTGATCAAGAATAATTTGGCTATAACCTTGTTGGAAACTTGGAAGAAAGTGGTGAGATTTTGGATGGACAAACAACTATGGTGAAGATAAGGGAGAAGTGGTTGATCTTGCAAGGTCTTTGATTAGATTTTGAAAACTAGAACAGGTTTGAACTGGTTTTTGAAAAGGTATTGACAAATTTTGCTCTTTTGGAAGATATGGTTTTGTTCTCTGGTTCAAATGCACAACAGTTTGAATGCGCAACAACAGGAGTCAAATGCGCAACAAGTCCGTGTGAATGCACAATTTTGTGTTTGTTCAAATGCGTTGCCAAATCAAATGCACAATAAGTTGAAGCAAATGCACAATAAGTCAAGGCAAATGTGCAATTCTAGCTTTTTTCTTGGTTTTTGCATAATTTTGGAAATTTTGGATCATTTTCAAGATTTTTCAGTGTTTTTGGTTTGAAAAACTTGGTGTTTCTGATGATGTTGATGTTCAATTATGGCAAAAGCACAGCAAACACATAGAAGTTTTCCATGATTTTTATCTTTTTTATGTTTTTTTGTGTTTTTGGACTATTATGACTCAAAGACAAGTACAACCTGGGCAAGATGGGACAATATCTGTTGAATCCTCTAGCTGTGCCACTCAAAGCATGTAGCTCCAGAATCTGGTAGCACCGGCTCCCCTCCATGGCACTCACTTCTCACGCATACCAGATTTAGGTTTCCTTAGGCTCGTCCCCACACTGAACCTTAGGATTGTCCCTGCTACCTCTACTAAGAGTCACTTGAATTGAGGCCGCTTCAAGAGCTTCGCCCTTTGCATCAACGAATAGGGGTTTTTGGTTTGCTACACAATTGGTTCTTAGATAGGGCAACCGTTCGAGTGGTTACACGTGTGGCGGCTCTACTCTCTATTATGAAGTCTCCCAGCCTCAAAGGGTTACGCCTATGAGGGTTTTGGGGGAGGTTGGCCATCGGTGTAACATAGCAGCACTCGTTGCTTGAGGTTTTCACCCCAAGCATAATTTATTTTAAGTGGCTTGGTAGGGCTTGGCTTTAGCCTGTTACCACTCAGGGTTGTTCCCACTTGGACAAGCGTGCATCCAAGGGTAGGCCCCCCTAAAGGTTTGACAAAAAGAATGACAAGTCTGGCACTTTGATCACCTAGTTAAGGGGAGAGCATAAGCCTATTATCATTTGCAAGCACAGAAAATAGTTGTTCAACCCACCTAGTTAAAATAGAAAAACTTAATGGGCTAAGCTAATTTGTGCACTCACACGATTGTTAACTTGACAAGCGATTAATCATAGCATTGTTCATTTCCTGTTTGTTAACTTTGAAAGTGATTAATCATAGCAATGTTCATTTCCCATTTGTAGAAGATAGCAGTGATTGAACTAGAAAAAAGATCCACAATGCAAGATAGCAAATTGGTCCAATTACTTCCTTCCTAGTTAGGGACTATGTGTAGTTTGTCATGAAATGCATTTGATTATTTTACCCCTAGTTAGGCTAGATGAACTAAGTAAAATATCTAATCCAGCCACTACTCCTGCAAAATAGATGTTAGTTCCAGCATGCAAAAGTCAAAAAAACCCAAAACAGAACTCAGAAGACAGATGCGCAACACTGCAGCCTGAATGCGTAGAAACAGGGAGTGTGCGGCTTTTTGAACAGAAGCGCAAATACAGAGATCAAATGCATAAAAGAATGAGGTACAGGCGCAAAAATAGCAGATGTGCAAAAGGACGAGGTGAATGCACAAATTGGGAGGTCAGATGTGCCAGTTCGTCAGATGCATCATTTTGGAAGGCAAATGCATTGTTTCAGAAGCTGAATGCGCAAAACTGGCTTTGTCAGAAACTTGTTCGTCACCTGTATGGACCTGTCTTCAAGAAAACTCAGATTTTTTTATTAGTAGAGGGGCAAGGGCCCCACAGTGGGCGCCAAAATGTGAGGGGGAAATCAGGTTATTTAAATTAATGAAAAATGAACCCAAACACCTACAGAATCTGAAGATAAAAGGAGATTAAAACAAATAAAACAATAATACCTTCACCTTTACCTTGCATCTTCCGTAGTTCACCTATCTCTCTTTGAGCTTGATGATGAAGCCCTCAGAAGCTTTTGCTCCCTTGCTTGTTAAAGATGGCAAAGATGGAATGGCTGAGATACTTGTGTATTTGAAGATGAACTTCAAAAACACTAACAATGGAGGCTATGAAGTGCTATGAAGTGCTATGAAGTGTTAAGAAGTGTTAAGAAGTGCTATGAAGTGCCAACGGCACACTAGATTTCCTGCAACATAAGTTTACTCAAACGATAGATTTTGAAATGAAGAGAAGAAGGTTATATTTATAGAAGAGAGTGAGGGAAGATCAATGGTTGAGAAGAAATGAATGAATCAACAGAGGAGGATTGTTGAGGAACGTGCAACAAATGGAAGAAAGACATGTGTCATTCAAAAAGAAGCTTTGTTGAGTTTTCATTTTCTTTAAATTAGAATTTATTTTTCTAATTTAAGAGCAAAGTTACTTTAAAGTTGCTTTAAATCAGCTTTTACTTTTGTATGACAAGAGGAATTTATTTTTAGAAGATATTGAAGATAAGAAAAAGAATTAAATAAATAAATTTATTTAATTTAGAAGATAAGAAAATAAATTAAATAAATAAATTTATTTAATTCATTTTTAGAAGATTTGGAAGATAAGAAAGCAAATTAAATAAATAAATTTATTTAATTTATTTTTAGAAGATTTGGAAGATAAGAAAGCAAATTAAATAAATAAATTTATTTAATTTATTTTTAGAAGATTTGGAAGATAAGAAAGCAAATTAAATAAATGAATTTATTTAATTTACTTGCACATGATTTTGGAAGAATAAATAAAATATTTAATTATATTTTATTTTTGGGGATTTTAATTTAAATAAATTTGCATTTTATTTAAATTAGGAAGAATAAAAGATTTAATTAAATAATTAAAATTATTTAATTACTTAGAAGAATGGATGTTTTAATTAAATAATTGAAATTATTTAATTATTTAGAAGAATAAAGTTAATGTAGATGAAATTAATTAAATAAATGAAATTTATTTAATTAAATGGGAGGAAGTGAATCAAATAAATAAATAAATTTATTTATTTATTGATAGAGGACTATGAAGATGAAATAAATATTTAAAATATTTATTTAAGTAGAGTCATGTCATTTTTAGGTGTATACAATAACCTTCACAGAAAATGAGAGAGGCAACACAAGGCCATTTCACCAAACAAGAGTGAATAAATTGAGATGATTTACATATTGTACAAAGGTGCCTTATAAAAGCAAGAAAATGAAATGATGGGTGGGAAAACTACACACATGGGTAAAAAACCACCATACGGGAAAGAAAACTAATTTCCCAGTTTAATAAATTAAATGCAACTAAACTATAGTCTACCTAAGTAAAACTTAAGTAAATTTGCATTTACTCTAATAGAACACCTCATTATTCACCCAACAACCCACCTACAAATCTGGTTGATCCTAGATTTAAGGCATCCCCAGATGTTTTAGGGTAAAAATGCATTTTGGTGCCTTTATAACCCTTTAAGTGTTTAATTTTTAAAATTTGTGTTCTTGGGCACCCTTTTGTCTTAACAACGCACAGGCACAAATTTGGAGCCCATGGCCCCCTTTAAGGTTGTGTTGGCATGCTATTTCCTTTACATCGTGTAGGTGCAACTTGGGCTTTTAGCCCCCTTGGCCAAATTGTGTTGGCCGCATCAAACGCCCTTTCCTATGTACTTAGCGCTTGGGTGCTACATTATAGCTCCATCGGTTTAGTCAAGCTGTGTTGGGCTGCTACTTAGCTACTTAGTGCATAGAGTGACTTCGATGTCTAGAGCCCTTCCTCAAGGCTATGTAGGCATGTCGAATGCATGGTACAGCCTTAGACTCCCATAGCCTTCCCAAAGATGTGTTGGTGCACTAGGGAGCCACTTTTCTTTCTTTAGCTTGCGGGTGCAACTTAATACCCTGTGCCCCTCTTTGAAGCCACATTGGGTGCACAGACCCTTTATAGTGTATGGTGCAACTTTGAACTCCCAACAGTCCCTCAAAGCTATGCTAGGTGTGGTGAGCATGCTAGTGCAACCTTGAAGACCTACACCCTCTTTGAAGTCATGATAATACGTTGGGGGGGTTTTGAAATTTTTCTAAGGTAAGAACACTTGGATTTTGACATTTTGATACTTATACTTGGGATTTTTGAAGATTTTCATACAACATTTTGCAAGTTTTTTGAGATGGACTATTTTGGCCTAGGGAAAAAATAGGACAACAATAAGTAGGTTATATATAGGAGGTAGTGAGTGTTATTTGAACACCATATTATGAATTGTGTTCTTCTTAGAGACTTTTGGAGGTTTTCCCCCCTCGAAGTGGCTTACTATTCTCATGTATTATCAATCATTTGCAACATATTTCCTATCATATTCTTCTCTTGTGGAATTTATTTCATTAGAATTGGTATCAAAGCATGATCTTGTTACTCAAAGGGCAAGAATCAAGGCAATTTTTTATGCTCAAGGGGTCAAATTGTAAAGCGCATATCTCTCTCAAATAGGCAATTTTCCCTTAATTTTTAAAGGGTTTTTCAATACCTTTTTGAAGCTACTATAGTCTAGATTTGAGGCTGTTTGGAGTAGATTTAGAGGAGTTATTGTGAAATTATGGGTTTTCTAAATTCACTCCCAAGGCTACAAATTACCAAACTTTTTAGAAATTTTTTTGAGAGGTGAGATGTAGGCCCAAGTAAGTTATAGTAAAAGTTTTAGATCATTTGGATTTGTTTTGTGTGATTTATTGCAAAATTATTTGTCTCCATCATGGTAGAGCCTACAACAAGAGGCAAAAGAATTTTGTCATACCTAGAAAATCTCTAGGTAGTGATGATGTGGGAATTGAAGAGATTAGTTTGGTAGATAATGAATCTATAAGGGAACAAATAAGGGAAGAAACCAACAAGATGAAGGATGAAATCTTGTCAATAGTGGTAGAGCAAATGCAAGGGGTAGCTAAGATAAGTGATATCAAGAAAATGATTGAAAAAATGGTTTCTAGCCAAGGTTCTAGAGATTCGAAACATATAGAGTCACACAACAAGACTTGGAAAGAAGAGGAGTATCCTAAGGTGTAAGGCCCACCCTTTTCACACTAGATAGATACTTATATATGCTCTTATGGCTTTATACTTTGAGGACTATATTCTTTTACTATTATGATGATATTTTATGTATGGATGTAGGGGCCTATGTTTCATTGTGTTTGGATATTATGTAAATGTGGTTTTGTGTGTGTGTGACTGGAAATTTGGTTGTTATTTTGTGGTTGTGATTTGTAGACTTATGTATTTTAGAATATTGATTGTTAGAGAAATTACATGATTGGAATACTTTTATGTTTGAGTGAATGGATTTATTTTAGATTAAATTATATATATTTAAATGGAATTTTGAAAATAAATGTTGTGTAGTTAAATAGATTTTATGAGAAATGACTAGTTAATATTTGATTGTATGTTTACTTTAATGTTGCTTCGTCTATTTCTACCAAGACAATCTGATATTTGAAATTGGAGTATGCAGGTGGGTGGCCAAGATCAATTAGTTTTGGAGACTTTCAAGAACTCTTTTTGTGATAACCTATTAGCCTAGTCTAACCCATGGAAGGGGTGAAGACTAATTTGTTGTGTGAATTAATTAATTGTTTGTTTTGTACTAAGTTATAGTTGGGTCCATTTTTATTTGATTAAAATTAATTTGATGATTGTGTGGATTTTAATCTTATTTTCAATTAAATTTATTGTTTATCTTTTCAATGAGGATAAAGGAAGTTTCTTTGTTGTTTTTAGAAATATGGAGTTGGAGGGAAAGGAAAAAGAAAGAAGTCTCCCTTCTTTTTGGTTTTTTTTAAAGTTTTTGCTTATTTATGGGAGGAAGTTGGTTTCTTTGGGGAGGCTTGGAAATTTTTATTGTTTTTTTTGGGAAAAATTTTCTGGGAAGTGTGGGAAAGAAAAGAGGAATAAAATTGTGAAAAGAATTGGAAGGATTGGCTTGGAAAATCAAAGAAAAAGTTTCTCGGGGGATTTTGGTTTCAAGGGATTTGCATACCAGTTTATGTGTTCTCCCTAACTTGGGGAGCTGAGGTAGGCTTTGAATTTTTATTTGAAGTTTTTTATATTATGTGTAAATATTGTGGATGTGTAAAATTGGTTGCATGTTGGAATTGTTCTTATTTTTACTTTGTGACTGTTTGTGAAATGGGTTGTATAGGGAGTTGATTTCCTTGAGGGGTGAGAGCCTCCCAAGTTTTGGAGTTAAGAGAGGCATGGATCCTCTCTAGGGGATGGCTCTAATGTGTTATGTGGTAGTTTTGTGGAGTTTGGTAATGATAGCTATTAGGTTTTGTGATGGTTTTCTGGTATCAAAGGTATAAGAGTATTTTGTGAACGGAGATTTTGTGGCTAATTGATACTAAAGTATTTATGGAGAATTTTACTGAAATATTTATGGATAATTTGTATTCCCCAAGAGAGAGGATTATCCTCTCTCTCCCCCTTTGTGGGATCCAGATTGGATGCCAAGTTTTTTGAGTCAGCCTATGGGGTTTGCTTGTGTGTAGAAGATAAAATTTGTGTTTTTTGAGTATTTTGTGTGTTGCATGTAAGTTCCTAGTTCTTGGAAGTCTCCTGCTCGAGGGTGTGTTTGTGCTACAAACCCTACGGTAGGGTGGAGAATAGGTCTTGGTCATCCAGTTGGTTAATTATGTTGCAGATTTGATGAAGTCTCCTCAAGGATACAGAAGAGAAAAGAGGTTTACTATGATGGTTTAAGTGAGGAGCTAATTAAGGCTCTCTCGTTACTGTGAGATTGAAAAGATGCATGTGTAAATGGCAAGTTAGCCACTTTGTAAATGAGTCTGTTGAATTATTGTTATTATGTGAGTTAATTTCAGTTATGCATGATTTTACTTTCCATAAAAAAAACATGGACTATAGCAAAATTGTATATGCATGTTTGTTATGAATCTGTAAATAAATCTATGTAAAATACTTTCTGGTTTGCATATTTTTAAAAGAGATTATATATAATTGCTATTTAAATATACATTATTGTTCTTGTAAATTTGAGAATTCATATATATATATATATATATGAATCTAATTCTTCACCTGCACACACAAACAGGAAAACAAATTAATGTATATTCAATGGTTAATGGCATTTTGTAGATAAAAGTTGAAAATAATCTATCTTTCGTTCAAAAAGGAAAAAGACTTGTTTTTCTATTTAAAAGACTGTTTTAAAAATATTTATATAAGAATATGAAAATCTGTGTTTTAATAGAAAAAAGAAAGTTATATGGGGAATTTTATGTTTTTAAGCTGGATAAAAGATATGTTATTTTGTTTTACATAGAAAAAAATTGCTTTATTAATCAAAATATTGTTTTTCCAAAAAAAAAATTATTGGTTAGCTTTATGATTTAAAAGCCAGATAAAAGGATTGGTCTTAGATATTTATTTAGGATTGGGAGCCTAATTTTGATCCTATTAAAGCTAACATGAATTTTGTTCCATTTTGGATCTCATTGCCTAATTTACCTTTAGAATACAGAGATCTTAATATTATTGAATTCTGTGCTAAGAAAATGGGTTTTCTTTATCAAACATGATATGTCTAATTTGATGGTGACTGATTGTCATTGATGTCAAAAAGGTGTTGAGTTGATGATGATGTAGATATGGCAGGATATCTCATTTGATTAGGATATGTTTGATCAAGAGTTAATTTTGTCACATGTTTAGATATGATGCACTATGTTATGATGATGCAAGATTGCTTTAACAAAGCGTTGTTTCATGTAGCCATATTGTTCACAGGTTATCCACCAAAGCAGAGAGCAGAAAATAGATTTGAAGACTTGTTTGTGTTGTTGGTTGAACATATTGATGAGTTGTTGATGATAGACACAGGTTGATGTCTTACAGATGCATAGAAGAGATCAAATCAAGAGTCTTCATATGTTTGTTGTGAAGTTGAGATGATAAGTTGACTGAGTTATCTTGGATTAGACTATGCAAGCTATTCAAGT